>JAVJIX010000048.1:2377500-2977500 GCA_036785185.1 Paratrypauchen microcephalus | reverse complement strand
AAAACCAGTCCTGGTCTTTTTGAACCTTGTACAGGAGATTGAAGCACTCTGCTGCTCTCTGCTGGCAATACTGGGCCATTTCCATCCTTTTTTACTGTGAGTCACATATTTACATAGATTTGACAGAGCAGAACATTCATTTTAGATCTGTTTCACTATAATGGGACTTTATATAATAATAAGTTATACGGTTCTAGTAGTAAAAACCATGAGGGCCAACAAAAACTGATCTGAGGGTCACATTTGGCCCCTGGGTCATAGTTTTGTCACTATACCATGTTATAGGAGAAATATGTATGGTGATCTCCTGGTTTCATTTCAAACATGTACATGTATTAAGAAGGCCGTTCCAGATACGTTTCAGAAACAACTACCTCCTCCTGGTGTGCGACTGTGGAGCAGCATACCGTCATTGAAGTGCCTCTTGGCTCCTGGGGCGTGGGGCTCTCGGTGGTGTCCCTGGGGCCCGGATTTGGAGGAGGCCCCTCCGTCCCGGCTGGAGCCTGCAGCCTCCGGTCTAAGCGGTTTGGCTTTGCCACCATCGTCCTTCTTCTTATGCTCTTTCTGTGGCAGCCAGGCAGTCGGTTTAGACACAAATATCACATCTACACAATAAAATCAGGTTCAAAAGTGAAATGAGGCACCTCCTCCTCGTGAGATCGCTTCTTCTGAGCCATTTTGTAGAGTTTGTGTAGCTTCCGGGCACCAAACTCAGTGAACTTGGAGACAAAAATCCACAGGTTTCTGAGGACATGAGAAAAGCATTTACACTGAAATAATACGCATTGAATAATAATACACACAATACTACAGAATATTCATACAGCCATGTACCACTCCATTTGACAGCTGGAAAATGTATAACATTTTGAACTCTGAGTCGCTGCAAAACTTCCCTCCCGCCCTCACCTCCTCCACAGCTTGACATGCTCCGGGTCACTGTAGGCCTTCAGGCACTCGCTGATGCGGTCTCCAATCTTGAGCAAACAGGTGCGGGTGTGCTGCAGCTGCTCTTGGTCAGACAGACCCTCATCCGGCTTGTCCAGCTGTTTCAGGGCCTTCTTCACTGGACGCATGCGCTCCTTACACTGGGACCATAGCATACATCAGATAGTTTACACCCAGTCATCCTCACACGCACAGGCATCAGGCATATTGGCAGGATTGGCAATACCCTTCTTTGTTGTTGGTCGAGTTGTACCAATGAGGACTCTGCCCCCTTTAATTTAGTGACTTTTATTTTCAACGAGTTATATATATGCACATGGAGCCATGGCTCCAATCTAAATGTATTGACATTGCTACACTGTCCCAGTCTGTGTGCCCATGTGTCATTCAGTTTGTCCTCTGTGCATCAGGTTTGTCTTTTTGAAGAGACTCATGAATAAAAACATGAATAGAAAAGCAATTAGTCTCGAAATATGGCTATATGTTTACACACAAAAATGCAAACGTATAAAGGAACAAGGCATGTTGTGTCCCTGACAAGTAATCAAAGTAAACACGATTACTGTTACACTCTGTTACATGTGTTGAACGTACAATGCTGAAGGTCTCCTGGTCCAGTTCGTCGTCCTCTTTACCCTGGATGGGGACGGGCTCGGAGCCGGCTGTGATGTGCACAGGGCCCTGGTTCTTCCTGCCCTTGACCACTTTAGGCTGAAACACACATGGGGGAGGGAGAAGGGGAGGGGATGGAGAGAGAAGTTGAAGTGTAACTTGATTTGTTTCCCTGTATGATCAGCAATGAGAATTTTTAAATCCTGCAATGCCCTGTTTTCTCTTGTTCAGATGGGGTCCTTTCACACATTTGCAGGGAATCATTGCTTTCAGCACTGCACTCTGGTGGTCATCCAGGATCCATTGAACCATAGTTAAATTGATAAGTTTCATATGACAGAGTGCTATGGTGTGGTGGTACCTTTTCCTTGCGGGGCCGTGGGGCTTTCTTGTCCTTCTCTGTGTCCTTGTCCTTTTTAGGAGTGCCCTGCTTCTCCTTGTTTTCCTTGTTGGCACGTTTCTTTGGTCTTTTCTTGGCGGGGGACTTCTCTGCTCCATCTTCTTGCTGCAGACAAACCAGAGCAATCAGAATCAATCAGAACACATGCTCCACTGCACTTAAAGGGCTCATATTACATATATTCAAAAACAACCCTGCATATTTAGGTTCTTCTCTCAAACAGAAAACACTCCACTTTGTCACGGCATGTGGCAATACAGAAAGTGCTCCACTGTGTTTTTAAGCTCTATACGCCTTCACTTGTATCATCAAGATTACTTCAGCCACAGAATTACTCATCTTTACTGCACTAAAATAAAAAGGTACGTAGCTGTTACTTTGAAAGCTACCACTACATGACATCACAAGGTTGAACAGAGCATTTAGAGTTTTGTAGACAGACCAATAATAAAAGAGTTAATCAAATGAATGTGAATGAAACAATGTTTTCATGAAGCAACAACATTTTAACATGAATTAAAGCTCACAATAATCCATTTTATGTCATAAAGGACTTTTAAACAAACTTTATACAGACACACACAGAGCTGAGGGACGTCCAGTGTGGAGCGGCCAGTGTAGACGAGTCTAATCTTGTATGACCAATGACAATCTAATCTGTGCTACATGATAAGGCCCCATAGCTGTATCCTCCTGACTGACTTTAGGCTGTGCAGTGCTGGCTCACCTTGACAGCCCCCTCCTCTGACTGGTTGTCTGACAGGCGCGGTGAGCATATGTCCTGGCCCTGCTCATCCTTCAGAGCAGCGTTGTCCTTCTTCACCCGGGGCTTCCTCTTTTTTACCTTCACCTGCACAAGGAGCAAAGTGAGCCTGCTTTGCTGTGGTCAGGTATGTTGTGGTCAGGTATGGTTTGGTCTGCTCTCATGTACACTACCAATCAAAAGTGTTCATTTATGAAAAAACTTTACTTCCATAGGCATCAGAGACATCAAAATTATAAATGACCCATAATGTAGTAAACAAGACATTAACTCAAAATAACTTCAAACTTTGCAAACAGTGAGCTTTCAATTTGGTATTTTTTAAAATCGATTTGATAAAAGGTAAACTGTCACATCTTTATATCGCGCTTTTCCACCTTCAAGGCACCCAAAGCCTTACAACATGGAACCACTCACCCATTCACACACACATTCACACACACCAACACTGGGGGCGAGGAGGGTTAAGTGTCTTGCCCAAGGACACAACAGCAGCATTCATCTGTGGGAGCTGGAATCGTACCAACCTGTGGGTCCGTGGATCTGACCGCTCAATCGCTAACCGCTAACCTTTGGATCAGTGGACAAATGCTCTACCAACTGCCGCCCGATACAGTTCAATAAAAATAATGGCTAAATTATGGCTGTGATACTAAATGTCTTTGTTGAACCACTTTTTGTGGTTAATATAAAATAATTTAAATCATCAAAACAGTGAATATGTCCAATCTGTTGCATAAATTAATTTCCTTACTCTAAACAAGCAACAAAACTGTAGCGCTGTAACAAACTTTTAAAAATACTCCTGGCAATATATAGATATAGTAGTCCACGATATCAATACTGTATCATCATGATACAAAGTCCAAACCTTTAACTGGTAGTGCAACGGTGGTTTGGCATGTTGTGGTCTGGTTTGGTCTGGTGTATTTTGCGGTGGTGTAGTCACAGTGACAGTACCTCATCTCTGGACACCTGCTCCACACTGTCCTGCTCCTTCTTGAGCAGCTTGAGCAAGTACTCGGCGCGTGCCTGTAGCTGCTTGCCCTGGGGCTTCTTACTGGGGTCATCAGGTAGGATCTGAGGAGAGGGAGAGCACAGGTCAGAGAGAACACAGCCAGTCCAGTCCTTCTCCAACATCTGTCCTTCATTTGTCGCTTCCCTGTAGCTGTGCTGACTGTTTGAATGTAAAGAACTGAGTGAAGAGGTGGAGACTTGCCTTGTCTACGAGCCTCATTTCAGGATCGGTCTTAATCAGGTCCCAGTTCCCAAAACCATGCTCATAGATCCCGAGCAGTAACTGAGTGTCATCCTGGAGGTCCCACTCCACGTCAAAGTGGGCCTGCTTCACTCGGAGGTTCAGCATAAACCTGCGGGACAAGTTTAATGTTAGACAAGCACATTGGCCACAGTTATTGTGCTAATCCTTAGAGGCTCCTGACTTGTTCCTGTCGCTGGGGATGGTTGGTACCACTTTGTGGAGAGGTTCAAACTCCTCTTCGTGCTGGATGATGGACTTGGCATTGACCTGGACTCCTGAAATTTTGATGTTGATCCCTCTGCGTTTCCCAGGACCTTTGGCTACAAGACATGCCAGTGTTACTTCATCCTCATCATCTCAAAGAGAGACTATTCCAGAGCGTTCCTCACCTTCCACAGGGTTTTCCTTGAGCTGCTCCTCGTGCTCCTGCAATGCTGACATACAGGTGGAGTGGACCAGCTCGCCCAATCTCTTCAGGTCTGCGATGGACTTGTCCACCAGCTCAGAGTCTCGCGCAATGGCCTCCAGCCTGCACCAGGGAGAAGTGTGTTAGCATTCTCTTTCCTCCTAGAGTAGTCCAGGAGCTAGGAGAATCTCACCTTTCAAGAGGGGCTCCAAATTTCTTATAAGCCTTGATGAATCTGCACACAAAAGAACAAATGTGAACATGTCTTGTGTGAGCAGCTCCATGATTGTTTCTAGCGTGCTGCAGTACCTGCGGATCTCTGTGTCAGTGAAGCCCTCCACGTTGTTCTTGCGAGCTCTGGGACGGCCTCTCCTCTTGGGCCTCTTGTCATCTCCGCTGTCATCACTGTCGCTGTCGGAACCGGAGGAGCGGTTCTTCAGCTTGGAGCCCACGTCACTGTCACTGTCATTAGCCTGGGCCTGGATACACACAAGGGGATACACAGATGTCAGAATTAGGCTAGACCAGAGAAGCACAGATGTGCATTGTGCTCTGGGACCTTCTTGTTGGAGCTCCTGCTTCT
The DNA here is from genome assembly GCA_036785185.1 of Paratrypauchen microcephalus. Lineage (NCBI taxonomy): Eukaryota > Metazoa > Chordata > Actinopteri > Gobiiformes > Gobiidae > Paratrypauchen > Paratrypauchen microcephalus. Next base: position 2,972,527 of record JAVJIX010000048.1, on the reverse strand, counting down.
GGGCAGCATGAAGATGCCCTCCATCTCCCTCTGCCTCTCCTCCTCCTCTATCTTCTTGCGCTGCTCTTCTGGAATGATGTCATCCCACTCTCGAGCAGGCTTCTCCTCCAGCTCCTGAGTGCTCTCCTCCATAGTGGAGAAATTAGCCACCTATACACAATCAGACACAATAATAGAACACAGAATAAGATGTAACACAGTCTCTCAGTCTCATACAACACATTATACAAGGTACATGATGAGGTGTACCTTGAACTGGGACAGGAGCTCGTCTGTGGCACTGGAACCCTGGTCACTCTCTCTGGTTTCAGCTAGCCTCAGGATCTCATCAATGTCCATTTCCTGCACACAGGGGATTCATTAGATATACATTTAAACTGTTCACAAAATATATAATTAGACATTTTTAGTAAAAATATTATTCAGAGAACACAGTTGTATGCATTTTAGGGCATGTACCTGTGGCTCTGACTCCTCTCCCTCTGCCTCTTTAAACAGCTCCTCTGCTCCAAACTTGAGGATGGCCGTCAGCTCTTCTTTGTTGAAGGGATTGGAACTGTGGAACAGCAAATGTATGATTACACTCAGGACCCCAGTGACCCCTTTTTGACCCCCATACTGAGAGCATGTTAATGAGGCTCACTTTGTGCTTCCTGAGCTGTTGTCCAAAACCGTGCGTCCGGTGGTGTCCATCCTCTGAATGACCAGATGGTCCAGAACCATCTTCTTCTTGGCTCTCTCAATGATGTCCTCCTCCACTGTTCCTTTGGTTACCAACCGATAAATATTTACCTGAAATGGAGAAGTATATTAGGGCTATACTAATAAAGGCTACATTAACATTTGAAATATAGACTGTCAAATTACAACAATAATCCTATGCATTTCAGAACATCGTTATTGACACTTTGGAGCTGATGTCATCAACATTACCTGGGGGTGTGAAGCCAACTCCGTCTGATGCTCTGTTAGACTGTTTTTTTTTTTTTTTTAAAGTATAATCTGACCATAAAGAACTGATTTAACTGGAACTACAGCACTGATTTAACTGGAACTACAGAAGAGTGTGCACATGTAGGGGCTGCACCTGCTTCTTCTGCCCAATGCGGTGTGCCCGAGCCTGAGCCTGCAGGTCATTTTGAGGGTTCCAGTCCGAGTCAAAGATTACCACAGTGTCTGCAGAGGCCAGGTTAATGCCCAGACCTCCAGCTCGAGTGGACAGCAGGAAGCAGAAGTCCTGGAAACACAATGGACAGCCAGATTCATTCTGGCATAAATATATGTCCTCCACTTTTTAACTGGTCATAAACGTACACATTTTGATACAAATGAAGAAAATCTGCTACTCGCTAGCATAATGTACAGCTATCCTGGATCTGACAACTTCATGGCTCTTTGTTGTGATGACATTTACGGTGACAGCTCCCATTGGGCACTGCAGTTTTCTAACATGGAAGTCAGCGGACTTGTTTTTTTATCAAGTTGTTTTAGATGAATATTGCAATTTATTATAAATTATAACATAATGATCCACGAGTGTCATAGATTATAACTATACAGCAGACACAACCACAATAGGTCTTTCCTTAGTGTGCTTCTGTTTGATTGTGGCAAATCCAGGGCTAGTGTTCAAGACAACAATGACAATAATGTAACCCATCCTGTTGCCTATATATACACTGACATACACAAACCACAACATGAATATGCAGACATACGGACCTCTGAGCCCTCTGCGTTAAAGTGGTCCAGAGCCTGTTTCCGTATCTCTCCCTTTATGGAACCGTCCAGTCGCTGTGGAGAACACACAGAACAGCAGCTTTAGTCTAGGTCTTCTTAAAAGTGTACATTTCTTTACTCTGCAGGCTAATGTCTACAGCCTACCGTACTAACTTGTTAGATCACTAAAGAAAATCAGCTCTCTGCAGTTTAGTGGGACAGAACTGGCCTGGTATAAATAACTATGAAGTGGGCACAACATGGAAACCTGATGCTCAGCTCAGCCCAGACCAAACAAGCCCCGTGCCTCAGCCTGAGCTTGAGCCTAAGCCTTAGCCAAACACAAAGGTCAACATGACACTGGGACTGTACTCACAGTACAGTACCATTAGAGAATACTGAGTACAGTGTGTACTAAAGCCGATCAAGATAATTTTTCCGACAAAGATTGGGCTTAGCATCGCATGTACTGTTGGCTGATAATGCCAAAAATAATATCCACTTTTAAGTAATGAGATCTTTTGTCTGACTACGACGACACAGTACTGAAGTCCTCTCAACTTGCTCCTTTGAATATACAGTAGGGTTGGGCGGTAATACGGTATACTGCGGTATCTAAAAATAGCAACGGTATCAGATTCATTACCGTCATTAAAAAAAAAAAAAATCTTGCCCTAATATAATATTAACTATAATTAATTTAATGCCTATATAAAGAGTGTTTGTCCAGCACTTATGTATGCGTGGTTGTGTTTGTTAATTTAATACCATTACAGTTTAAAACTAATATTACTATCGGAGAGATGACGTTCGATGAAGTTCCTGGATGTTGCGTCGTCACGTGATATTACCGCTCAGAAGGAGGAGGAAAAACAAGGCAACATGACAGACCGCGCTGAGTAGGTCCCCCCCAAAAAAAACACGTCTGCAATTTGGCAGCATTTCGGATTTCGGACAAATGACAAGGGAGAGCCGGCTAATGTCAACAAGGCTGTGTGTAAAATGTGCATGAAGAGGTGGCGGTGTTCTGGTGAAACATCCTACCCGTCGAGAGATAACAGCGGCACTGTGGAGGAGCAGAGGCAACTGCATATTGTGGCGAGTGTAGTGCACTCGTGAATGTATGCATAATTCACCTTCTTAACTGTGTTGTTACAGCTTTGCCATGCGGGTTTTGCTCAGTTCTTGGTTAAGCACTTGGTTAGAACTGCTTCTGATAATAGTTGCGGTCCTTTAAGAAAGGCGTGACGTTTGACACGCTGCTTTTGTGTTCTAGCGCAGCGCCCTTTCTGATATTCTCGCGTGTTAATAAAAACAACTCACCGTTTTTGAGTCTGAAATGTGAGAAGTTTTTGGGTTTCTTATTACAAACACAACTTCCATACGAGGCTGTTATTCTGGGAGATGAAGACCCCCTTCTTTGGTGGAAATCCAATGGAGTCAGGCGATTTCCTCTGATAAAATACCTGTGCGTTTGTGCCACAAGCTCCATCGGAACGGGTCTTCAGCACTGCGGGTAAAGTCAATCCACAACGTGCCCTACTCAAGCCGGAAAAAGTGAACATGCTGGTTTTGCATTCAATAGCTTAATATTTTTATTTTCAATAAGGAGTAGCTTTTTCTGACGGACGAAAACGGTTCGGGATGTTGTATAGTTGTACGTTTAATTTATTTGATTCATGTTAATAGATTTTAAAAATATACAAACGAGCAGTATTTTCCACTGCGTTCTCAGGACAGGGTTATATATGCACATTTCCGGTTATGTCTTGTTATTTATTGTTCAGATTTTCTTATTTGATAAGATCAAGTATTTTATTTATTTGATTCCTGTTTCGGTTTGTTAGCTTTAGCCCACAGACAATTTGTTATTTCGTTCCGTCGGTTGGCTGCTGTATTTGCACTTTAAACATTTGTTAATAAAAGTTACTAATTTTGTACACGTTTTGTTATGTTTTCAGTATCATTAGGCCTATGTAATGCTTGCTATTCTGTTTCTGAACGGTATAGGTGCAAGCTGCCATTTGGCGAGGCGACTCCACTGTAGTGCTACCAAGTGTTTTGTTTTTTTTTTGCCTTAGCAACGGTAATACCGTATACCCCGGGAAAATGTGGACACGGTTTAACGGTATCAAAATTTGGATACCGCCCAACTCCAATATACAGGCAGAGAAAGGTGCGCTAATCCCCCCCTTGACTTATTCAGATTCTGAAAGTGTAGATTCTAAGCTTTCCAACAATGCCTTACACATGGAAATCTGAGAACATTTAAAGAATTCAATAATACACAGGATCATACGTTATCACACACATACACACACGCGCGCGCACACACACACACCTTAGTCCTGGTTCAGACCTGGTTTAGACCTGGTTTAGACCTGGTTTAGACCTGGTTTAGACCTGGTTTAGACCCGGTTTAGTCCCGGTTTAGTCCTGTACACACATGCTGACACAAGGCCCCTGCTGTCAGCTAATATGTCCCTTTGATGCAGAAATAATCTGATAATATGACTCACCCCATAAGAACACAGTCACTCCGTTCTAACAGTTTACCGTGTTGTCCGACCGTTCGCGTATCGACGTGTATGCGCGTGTCGCTTATATCCACAGACTTTAATTATCCGGAGCTCTGGAGAAACGGACATATCCTGAACGTATCCCGTGTCCCGAGGCGAGAGTTCCTTCTTACGTAGCAAGTTAAAGATTCTCTTGAAATGCCGCGTACATATTCACGAGGCTCGCTCACAGCTGATTGGCGAACAGGCGCAAACACAACACTAATTGTCATGACTGGCGGGAGCGTGATCGGTGCGTAATTATGCTGCAACATGATTGGAAGCTGGAGCGCAGTTCGGCCTATGATTGGCTCTTGGCACTCGCAGCAGAACATACAAGGATTTTGCTCAGTCAATTAATATTTTCCCAACCTCCTGCCCCCCCCCCCCATTTTTTTTTCTTCTCGGATCTACACGATTCACATAGGTCACCTATTTTGACTTCAAAACAGCGAATTTCGCCAAAAGGTGAGGGATTTTCATGCCTGATATAGCACATTGTCTGGCTGAGTTGACCATACCTGGAAAGGGTATCTCTTCATGGCGAGGTACTCAGCCAGGATGTCCAACATGCGCACCATCTGAGAGAAGATCAGGACTCTGTTCCCTCTCTCTCGAAGGCGGGTCAGCAGTTTATCCAGCAGCACCAGCTTCCCACTGCCTCGTACCAGAGCCTGACCACAACAAAACATGCAGCTTTATCTAGGACAGTACAGAAAGGACACTGCTATTCATTTTAAGTTTTTAATAATGTTATGTTTATTCTTGGTTCATAGTAAAGTAGGGTATGTTGAATTAGATTAATAAACATGACATAGCTGTGTTCCCAAATATGAGGCAAACAAGTTCAAATCAAATATAGTTATCACTGATAACAATTGTAATGTTTATTCTTGAATACAAAAAGAATGGACAGGATGGCCAAGGTTTTTATGTCAGAATTCACTATGCTTAGTATGCAGTCTTATTATCCAATTTGAATGCCGAATGATCCTCACATTTTGGAGTTGCCAGATCCTACAATTAAAACCAGTTAGAAATGCAGCCAATCATCAATCAGTGCTAGTGCAGTCTCTGCAGCTCAGTAAGTGCATTCTGGAAGATTTGATCTTTCACACTAGGCATGACCTATAACTATAAACGTGTATGTGTCGTCTATCTGCAGGTAAAGACAATGGCAACCCAGGTTCAGTTGGGATATAATACCTTTTTTAAACTTGTAAGGGGGCAGGCTACATACCTTCTCTTTAAGTAAAAAACATGCATTTAGTTGCATACATATAAAATATTGCAGTACTTGGACAGAAAATCTTACCACTTGTACTATTGTACTTTTTACTAGTCTACACTAGGGTTATCAAAAATAAAAATAAATAATAATAAAAAAATCAGACACTAAAACTTATATTGAAACCAATTTGTGCAGGGATCAACACTGAAAGTCACATTCACAGGACAGAACAAACGTTTCCTGAATGATCTCGAGCCAAGTACAAGACCACACAGACATGAACCACTCTGAAGCCTACATGGATGACAGGGATTACACAGATATAAAACCACATAGTAATATAAAACAAAGTACTATTATTTAAAGTTGAAAATAACATTCTATTGTCTGTATTGTCTAAATAAAGAGTTTTTATCATCATTGTGGTATCGAAAACAGTATTGAGTCTATTCCTTAGTATCAAAATCAAGAAATTTGAGCATCGTAACAACATTGGTCCACATTCTTGTGTGAGTGGTACCTGCAGCTGCGTGGGCCTGTCGTTTCCCTCCTCTTCCTCCTCGGGCAGTTTGATGAGGAAGCTGTGATTGCAGCACTTCTTCAGCTCCATGACGATATTGAGGAAGCCAGACGAGCTGCCTCTGGTGCCCTTGGACAGAGCCTTGTAGTTCCTTGTGAGAATCCACCTGGAAATTGGAGGCACAAGTGTGTTTAGTGACACTGTGCTGTATGCAAAGACCTGCTGAATCAGTCAAGTGAAAGGAAAATAGGAACCATCTCCAGCCTGACATTGTCTAGAGGAAAAACTTGGAATATGGACAAAGGCTTTAAGCATTCAGGCGCTGCTTAAGTCAGTTTAAACATGATTCAATTATTCACATTATAGTCATAGTTTGTATATTGTATGCTGAAAAATGAATTCAGATTTAAACAGAGGTAAGTAGCTGCAACTCTAGCATTTAACGAGAGGATATTACACTTTTATGCGGTATTAACCGTTAACCGCTTTAGAATCAGTTTCACCCCTTGTGAATTTCTAGTGTCCAGAGGGAGCATGGTTTGCATAGGCTTGTGGGCTCGTACAGCTAATTTTAAGGAGAGTCAATTTTGCATAATACTCCTTTAAAATTGGAGTATACTATTCTAGGCAATAACAATAATTCTCGGAGGCTATGGCCAAGGCCTGCATACTTGTAGAACTGTTTCTGCTGAACACTCATGTCCACGCGCAGGATCTGCTCAACTTTGGCTGGCAGAGACTTCTCCACGTCCTTCTTGACACGACGCAGCAGGAACGGCTCCAGGACTTTGTGCAGGCTCTGGTAGCCATTTTCACGTCCTTTTCCATGATCATCCTCAAAGTCCTCCCATGAGTCAAACCTACACAGACAGACGAGATCATTTATTTATTAATACAAGGAAGAGCCCAATGAGAGTACCAGACCCTTTTGAATGAGCATACTGTTTAGACAATACAAACTAAAACAAAATTAGAGATGGGCCCTTGTTTTTGATGAGGAAATAGCATTATAGCATAGATCAGAAAATAGCGTACTATAGGCTTTTTAACATTTGTAAACATAAGAATAGACAGAAGGGGGAGTACTTGTGAGGCATGAGGAAGTGCAGCAGCGACCACAGCTCTTTAAGGGAGTTCTGCAGAGGTGTGCCTGTGATCAGCAGTCTGTGGTTGGACCTAAACTCCATCAGGCTCTTGTACAGCAGAGAGTCATCGTTCTTCAAACGGTGAGCCTCATCCACGCCCAGGAAGGCCCAGTTTATGTTGCCCAGCACGCCCTGGCACACACACCACAGTTAGGATCAGTAATATGTAATACTGTATGTCAGGATGACACATTTTGATGTACGATATTGGGACTTTGCAGTGACATCACGCCGGGGGGTTCTACATGCATTTCTATGGTGAAATGTTTAGCAGTTACCATTGTGACACAAGGCGTGTGTGCAACAGGAAAGTTTTTTATTATCCTTGCGGTATCAGAATCGGAAGCGAGAAGCGAGTATCAAAAATGTCTATATTGTGACAAAACTATTTTGGACAGTTGAGTTCCTTGTTTGCACAGACTATAACACACAGATTATATGACAGATTATAACACACACATATACCTTGTCTTTCAGGAGGATTTCATATGTTGTTAACAAAGCATTGAAGCGGATTCTCTTCGTTTGGTGGTTCACCCACTCATAGTCCCGGATCTGTTTAAAAAGACAAAACATTTTAGAGGGCATATGACAGGAACAGATAACTATTAAACAAACAACAATTCATTTGAAGATTTTTTGCCAACTACTTTCCCCAATACCTATTATTCACAAATAAAATAAGACAAAACCTTTATTTTGTTACATGATTTTTTTTTGTCAGAAACAACAGATATGTGTAAATTGCCCCTGCATTTCAGACAGAATCCTATTGTTTTGATGACATGGATATCAATTTTACTATAAACTCAGAGCTACTTCCAATAGTTTTTATTTGCAACATGTCACCCTTTCACTTGTGTAAAAGTATCATACATTTTAGCCCAGCAAACAAAATAAGTACAAGTAAAACATGAAAACAATCTGCACAATACCTCTGACTTTACTTCATGCATATGTCTATGTTACAATGTACTACACTCACAGTCTTCCTGCTCATGACATCTCCCAGGTACACCACCACGTTCATGCTGGGGGCCCAGGTCTGGAACTCCCTCTGCCAGGACGTAAGTGTGGACAGGGGCACCACCACCAGAAAGGGCCCGTACAGCTGGTGCTGGTTGAACAGGTAGGACAGGAACGAGATTGTCTGGATGGTCTTCCCCAGGCCCATCTCATCAGCCAGGATTACACTGTTACACCTGCACAACCACAGCCAATGTTACAGACATGGGCTCACAGAGTTTCCCATGAATAGACTATGGTGGCCCCCATAGTCTAACATTCTCCCCCATAGTCTAAAAAGAACATGGCATCACAAAATGTCACTTTGAAGCTCCTTGTTTTGTCATCAACATAAAAAGTGACTACACTGTTGAAAAACAACACATTAAGTGACATTCAAACTCTACAAATTGTACAAAAGAAAATTATTAATATAGAAAGTATTTGTGCTACCATAGTCTAAACAAAACACTCAGAAATGGAGTCTGTCCAAAAGCTCAACTGGTGGAGGGCTGTTTGCATGAAAGCTATCCAATATAATGCTATGCAACTTAACTGGTGGGGTGTCTGCCACCTGTGCATATCCATGGAGATAACAAATTCCACAGTATGGTATTAAACTGGGATTTATGTTAAATTTACTACAAGACTCCACAGATCTGACTTGTGACCTGATCTTGGCCTGGTCGCATCACCTGCTTCCTGGCATCTCTAGATACTATATACATTTAATGCAACACTGTGCAAAGCAATAACATATCCATGGAGACACACAGGTGGCTGACCTTCCACCAGAAAAGTGACATAATGGAGCTTTAGGTCAAAGCTAAGTACACTGTTCACAGTGTTAAAAATGTCACAATGATTCACTCATTGACTATGCTCAGAGATGGTATGCTATAGCCACAGCAGACACAGGGCAGACTCAAAGAACACATTCACTGACATCCACTCAGTCCGTCCCACTGAGCTGTACCTGCACCAGGAGTGAGCCAGCCAGTTGACCCCAGCCAGCTGGTAGTCTCTCAGCTCCAAGTTTTCATCTCCGATGTATGAAGGCTGTTTCTTCAGAGCCACAAACCTTGGCCTTTGCTTCAGAACCTGACAATAAATTTTACATCAAGTAATCACATGTTTTTTAAAAGCATGTTTCCAACACTCACACTCAAAAAAACAGAGCCATTCACACACAGTCACAGCAATCTGTCAATTTCAAGTTTACATTGTACTTGAAATAAAATGGAAATCAGTCACAAATCCATGGAAACTGCCAAATTAAACCAGGTAAGTAAAACATATTTACTAATAACTAGTGAAATCTACTAGATTTATGATTTGCATTGTAACTGAAGTGATTTTAGCTCAACAATTCATTGCAGTAAAGACAAAGAGGTATCGTAGGGTGGAGCACCTTGCAGTCTTTGGAGGGCAGGGTCTTGCTGGAGTTGCGGCTGCTGAAGCTGTCGATGTAGTGTTGGAACTTCTTCTTGACCAGAGCGCCGTCCTCCCAGCTGCACTCAGAGTATGGCAGCCCCATCCACTTACACAGGTACTCCGGCTCATCTGAGGAGCCCGTCTTATGGCTGTGAGCTGGACAAACAACACAACAGTCACTACTATGGAAATTATTATAAAAAAGGGTTATTTTACTTATATGGGGTATTAACTGCTAACAATTTTAGATGACCATGTTACCTTTCATTGTTTTGAAAATGCTACATTTGCCAAAAACAGTGTATCAAAATGAAGGAACTTGCAAATTGCAGCAAAGGGTCCAAAATGTGTACTTGTACAATAAAAGTGTTACTCACAGGGGAAGTCAGAAGGCACGTGGGACTTTCCAGTTTTAATGGCTGTTAAAAATGAGACACGTTTTAGAATATTGCCAAATGAGAAATGAAGAGACATCGGCTTCTTGACTTACAAATGATGCGTTCCACGATCTGAAACTGTTTGTTGAGATCTGAGTTGAGCTCCTGCTGACAGTTGTGGAATTCGATGTCTTCGGGGGAGGCCTTATCCAGCCTGAGAATTAAAGTATATTTTTATTCTTTATTTTTGCTTTATTTCAGACAAATATTATTCAGTCCACAGTTTAAGAAAAAGGAAAAAAAAAAAAAAAAAAATACAAGGCAACCAAATTGGTCCATAAAGTCCATTAGAGTATGTGCCCAGAATAATACTTTCATCTGACCAATTCATTTTCCATGTAACCTTCTTCCACAGCCTCTTCAAATCCTACCCCCAAAATTACAATTGTTTATTGCTGATATCTAAAATGCCCTTTCTCAAAGACTTATATTTAGAGACTTATTGAGTAACGGGGCCGTTTTATATTCTACAGTTTAAATCCCAGGCCTACATGGAATCTGGGTTAAAGGAAAATTAACGTTTTTTTTTTTACAATCTGAGCCTTCTTTCGGCAATAAAACAAGTAGTTTTACTCACCCATAGCAGTTTGGTGTCAATTGGAGCAGTATCGCAGAACTTATGTTGAGCCGTTCTGTTCTACTAATGATCCCGTATCCATTAGCGTGAGTGCTCGGGGCATTACTTTGCGGTGTCCAAATAACACAAACTTTAGCACTTTTTAAATCACAGAAGATCGCTGTGTCAGCGTAGACTTTTAGTGGATTCCAAAACGGCCTGAAACCCGATATCCAGCTATAGTTTCATTTGATGACGTCATCAGAGAGGACAGTGCGCATGCGTGAACTCAACTGTTTTGTAAACACCGCTAGTCCGAAAGAAGCTAACACCGCTCTGAACTTTACTTTTCTGTTGCGATATCGGGTTTCAGGCCGTTTTGGAATCTACTAAAAGTCTACCCTGACACAGCGATCTTCTGTGATTTGAAAAGTGCTAAAGTTTGTGTTATTTGGACACCGCAAATCAGTGCCCCGAGCACTCACGCTAACGGATACGGGATCATTAGTAGAACAGAACGGCTCAACATAAGTTCTGCGATACTGCTCCAATCGACACCAAACTGCTATGGGTGAGTAAAACTACTTGTTTTATTGTCGAAAGAAGGCTCAGATTGTAAAAAAAAACGTTACTTTTCCTTTAATAGAAATGTTTTGCACAAGTACTAAGCTACTTTGATTAGAATTTCTTTTATGCAATCTACAGAGCACCAACAAAGAAATCTAACATTCTGTACACTGGAGGGTAGTAGTAGCGGTAGAGTATCTGACCAGGCATTGAGCTCATCGTTCTTCTTCTTGAAGTTGTCCAGTTTTTTGAGGCCCTTGACCTTCTGCTGGGTGAGGGAGTCCAGGCTCTCCCAGGTGTTGTGAATGTAGGACCAGCCCTTCCACTTGATCAGGTACTGGGTCTCCCCCTCCTCAGAGCTGGGGTCGAAGCCCTCACACGGGTCTCCGTTCTCCTCCACTGCGTACAGTGTGGTGCGCTCTCCGGTGGCTGTGGACACATGCTTTTAGGTGTTTCTCATAAGCTATGGGGTTTCTGATTAATAACCAGTAAATGAATAGATCAGTGAGAATTAATGGAGTTAATGTAATGCCTTTAGTCTATTCGGGCAAGCGAATAAATAGGGTATGTTTCAAAATAAATGTGTGATATAGTAAAAGCTTTTATTTTTAGTTATGGGGAGCAATTATAATTTCTGATCAACTGGCAGTTCAAGATGGAGTAACTGATTTGCAATCCTCATGTATGTGCATGGGTTTACAGCTTTTTCAGTTGGTGAAGTGAAACTGGTCCAGACTGCCCAAGCAAAGCCAATCAGAGTGCTGCTTTTTGGCTCCTTTTTTATTTGAGAGGTGAAAATATTTTAAAATGCAGTCGTAAGTCCAAATAATAACTACAGGCTCACCATATTATATTTTTTCCAGTAAAATAACAACAAACTGATGGTGTCATTAGAATAGAATCACCTCCTTTCCTGCCTGTCCTGGTGTCCATGACTTTCTCGACGGTCTCGCTGTCGTCGTCCTGCGTCTCCTCCCCTGCGTCCCCCGTCATCTCGATAAGGTCGTCTGAGTCTGTCTCAAAGTCGTGCTGGTCCTCTTTATAGCTGCACAACAAGAGGACATGGTAATTCAGCGTGGAGAAGAGTTTTCTCTAACAACCGCATCATGTATGGTCCCCTACAAATCACATACCTACATAACAATATAAAATCTACATAACAATATACAATGTTATAGCCCAACAACTATCAAAAACAAGGCACACCTACTGTGGATTGTGGCAATGCAGAGAGCAGCATGATATGTGTACTTCCACAGATGAACACAAGGCTGCAGGGTGTCAGTGTGGGAGTATGTGTACCTCTTGACTTTCGTGGCCCCTCGTTTGCGCGGTTGTCTCTTTGGAGTGCCCTCTTCGTCATCTTCATCGTCGTCGTCATCATCTTCGTCCTCCTCATCCTCATCCACAGAGGAGTCCTGTCTCCTGGATTTCCTGGCCTTCTGAGACTGTTGCTTTTTGGAAGATCTGCTCTGAGGCCTGAAATACATAGTTACACACACACCCACAGCACTTAGATGTGGGAATGAGAGTTATTCACAACATTTATTAACATATGCGAGCAAAGGGACCAGCTATCCCATTTTAGGAGCTGGCACATTTAAAGCACAGTCTAACGAAGCTAACGAGTGAATCCAGCAGCTTAAAGTACACAACCTAGCACAGGTTAGGTTAGTTTATTTGCCATTTGTAGCAAACACACGATGGGGCATATAATGGTTGTACAACACAGACTGTATAGCTGGACATATCTAACCTCCTAGCCACCGGGTTACATATAGGAGTTTTACATGGGTGCAGAGTAGATCCTTTGAGGTCTATTTTAAAAAATGGCACTCCTCTCTCTGTAACTGATGCTGTCCGGCTCATCATTCTGACGTTAAAATGTGTGTTTTAGCCCACTGTACATGATCCTGGGGTTTATTTCAGAGTTTTGTCTGTAAATCAAGATATGAAGATTAGTAATAGACCAATGAGTTGCCTTTTTTCCCCTGAGGAAAACCAGTACAGGGGGTCCTCGGGTTACGACGGTCTCGGGTTACGACGTTTCGTGGTTACGAACGCGCCCCCATTAAAAAAAATATGTATATATTACGCGTCATTCCGTCTTACGCGGTTTAGCGTGGTAAGAGATGTAAACAAACACGAACGGCGCGCGGCGCACGGCGCAAGAATACGCTCTGTTGTGGTTGTAGGGAGAAGAAGACGGCCTCGTGTGCGTGTCCAATGTGGGCGGAAGTACCTGATGTGGGCTCTGATCTGCTCCTATGAAAGCGGCAGTGATAACCAAGCAGCGTAGTGGTCTAATTATTGAGATGGAAAGGTTATTGGTGCTTTGGTTGGAAGATCAAAGGCAAAATCCGGTTTACGACGAAATTCGGGTTACGACGCGTCTTAAGAACGGATCTACGTCGTAACCCGAGGACTCCCTGTATTGTAGACAGGAAGGAGCAAGTACCTTCCACACCATTCGTCAAGATTGGCTTTCTGGTTGCTATGATACACCTGCTAGGATTTCCAAATATGGGCCCTGGTTGCAGATTAGCTGCTATAACGCTATATACCCTTGATTGTCTTTATTTGGATGCAACCAAATGCTACAGGTGACATCACACTTTCTTAGTCCAGTTCTTTACACAGTCTGTGTCACAATTTCATCTTTAGGCTCATTTCATACACTTAATTATGCCTGTAGTAAAGATGCTTTAACCAGAAGACTGTACAAAGATGAGGTGGATTGAGAGGACCAGTGGGTAACTGTCTGGAGGCCAGATTAGCTCTAATCTTACCTTCGGGCAGGAAGTCGTCTGGATCTAACTTTTTTCTCTTCCTGCTCACTGTCGGAATTTTCAGACTCCATTTCCTCTTCATCATCAGAGTCTCCATCATTCCCGATTCGTCTTACAACAAAGAAACGCCACAAGTTCACCCTCAGACCAATCAGACTAACACTAATCATCTTCAGGTGGATACTGGCAATCCCAGCACCACAGTTCAGAGCAGGAGAAGGCACTGATCACAGCCCAAACAGATACCCAGAAGAGAGCATGGTCATGGCAGGATGGTAAGGCTATTAGTGACCTTCTAAGTAAAGTGAAAAGAATTGTCTTAACCTCAGTATTAGGATGCTTCAGTACTTACTCCTTCTTTTTAGTCCGGGAGCTTTTGCGTTTGGGGCTCTCACTCTCCGAGTCGCTGCTGCCCTGAAAATGCAGCATAAGAAAGGGGGTTACAGAATCTAATGGCAGATACACAGATACAAAACAATACTCAAACTAGTATCTAAACTAATTTGAACAAGTATGGAAAACAAAGGATCTTGTTTAGTTTTTTTGCCAAAGTAGTAAGATCACATGCTGAAATTTTATATAAATAATTTTGTTGGAAATGGGATATAACCTCAATAAAATGTAGATGTCATAGGAGACTTGAATAAACTGTAGTTGACTACTTCAATGTAAGAGCATTTTTCTTTTCAATTAAAATCACGTCTGAACTGTTATGAGATTTGCTTGTAATCATATTGTAAAGTATTTGTGTTTAGGGTCCTATTTAGAGAATAAACTACTAAAATTTAGCTCAACAAAACATAATTTTTTGTCAAGTGAAAAAGAGGCTTACTGTAGCAGCTAATAAAGAGCTAAAGTGGAACTAAACACCTAATCAACTTTTTATTTTTTTTACTGAACTGTGTACTCTCTCCTTAAGTGCCAAGTGCTGCCCAGTTTAGCAGCTCTATTTGAAATATGGTTTTGGGGAGAGTTTAGGTGTTTGATGCTACAGTGGTACCTCACCTTACGAAAGACCCAACAAACGAAAATTCCAAGTTACGAAACGCCTTCACGTTAAATTTTGGTCTCTAGATACGAAATTCAAGTTACGAAACGCGAAATCTCAAAAATTCAAATAATGCGCGCTCAGCCACACACATTATACGCTTTTCTCAGACTGGATTTAAACTTTTCTCACATTTGTCTCTCGTTTAAGCACTCAAACTTTCATAGATTTTCAACAAAATATATTAATAGTGAAGTGTGGGGGGAAGGGGGAGGGGGGAGAAGTGTGCGCGCGGACACGTGTGTGATAGCTCAGCATGACCCGGCGCGGGGCTGCGAGCACGAGACCCGTGCTCAAACCGTGCCAGGTCTGAACCAGGTCTAAACTAGGATTAAACCAGGATTAAACCACCGCGTCTCTTGCCTGCATTCATTCATGTGCTCAGGCTGCCTGCGGTCCCGAGGGCAGGCACATCCCCTCCCCTCCCCTCCTCGCTGCTCGCCTCAGCCGTGACTCGTGAGGTACACCGGTGCTGCTGCTAATAGCAGAGCTAGCACGAAACCAGGAAATAGACCCGCACGCGGCGCTTTAATCCTGGTGTCGTCCTGGTTTAGTCCAGGTTTAGTCCTGGTCCAGTCCAGGTATAGACCTTGTTTAGACCTGGTTTAGACCTGGTTTAGTCCACGTTTAGTCCTGGGTCTACAGTCTCTTGGCCAATCAGGACGCAGAACACAGTGTTACACTATAAAAAAAAGTTACACTATAAAAAAAAACTTGGAACGGGGCCTTGGAACGAATCAGGCTTTTTCCATTGAAATAGCTACTCAACTTACGAAACATTCACGTTACGAAACCACTTCTGGAACGAATTAATTTCGTAAGGTGAGGTACCACTGTACTTTAAACATCCCATGACATGGTACTTCTTGATGCTTTTATATGGTACCTTAATGGTTCCCTAATACTGTAAATGAATCCTTCTCCAAAAATCAAGCCTCAGTGCATGAGAGAGCCTCCTGAAGACAGTTCTATTCATAACTACGTCTCTGAAACACTTTATTCTGGGCGTTGTTGCTTGAATGTAAATGAGGACGACAGAGACGGGCCAGTGCAGCGGGTGGGTTGTGGCCAAATACTCCGCTGTTTCCTGGATTAGCGGTGCGCTGATGTGCTGTCCCCACTTCCGCGTTTTAAGCGCGGAGGAAGAGAAGAGACGCGTTCCATGAAAAAAAACACATTTCCACAGAAAATAAAATTAAACCACTTCTGTTTCAGAGGTTCGGAGGCTCGGATAAAGGACATCCGAGCCTGGAAACACTCTCATGTGTCTCCAGGCAAATAAAAAAACGCATCTCGCATTTCGTAGCCCGTTTGCGGTCCAAATTCTCTGGGTGTGATTTCCAGAGACAGGATGGACATCCAGACGGGGGGTGGAAACCTTTCCCCGAGCACTGAAAATTTTGTCCCGCGCAGACCTCTACTGTAAAAGTATTTGACCAAATAAACTTTTGTCCAGCTGACAAATTGAATTTCTCCTTTTGCCATGGATTATACCCTTTTTTTGTTTATCTTTTACGATCCTTTATTATTTATATATTTATTACCTGGTCGACTGAGGGATTTTAGACACTTTTCTACGCTGATGAGAGTATTAAAATGATGATTCAAGGGACAAAAATGTGCATTTAATTTGCGATTAATTGTGAGTTAAACATGACATTCATGAGCTTAATCATGATTAAATATTTTAATCAAGTGACAGCACCAGTTTACACAGCAGAGACTTTTCTTACCCCTGCTCCTATGTTGAGGCGTTCAGGCTCCTGGCGGCTGCGATTGGACCTCCTCACGCCATAAACATCTGGATGCTCCTCCCACATCTGCATCACAACACACTTGTTACTCTCTGATGAATGAAATCATACATACCTCTCCTTTACAGTAGGACTGAACAATTTGAGAAAAATGTCTAATTGTGATTAGAGACAAGAACAAGACGAGATGAGATTTTGAAACAATTTTGTCATCTGAGCTAGGTATAAAAATGACCTATTTAAACACCTGTGTAAATCCCCCTCAGGGATCACTACTGATACTGATGCAATATACAACATGTCTATTACACTTCAGTAGCTCCAGCTCCTCCCCCTCTCCCCCACTGCTGCCTGTGTTAAACACTCACGGTGCAAAGGACGACGAGCGTTTCTCTCTCTTCATTCTCACTTCAAACTAAGTTACGGATGAAGAAAGTCTAAATATCTCTTTGTGAATCTTTTTCAAACTATAAGTGCTCCACGATGTACGCTAGACGCCCATATATTTGATCATATTATTTTGTGATCTTTTTCTGCCAACTTTAGCACAGATTATGTCAATATTGGTCTTATCACTACAAAATAAAAGCTGGGACAGTTTAAAATGTTCTCTGTCAGAATATGTGAGCTAAATATTATGCAACTTTCCAGAGCTTGAGCAAGGCACATAACCACCTCATCATACCACTGCCAAATGTAAAGACGGAGGATGAAATAGTTTTTCCCGTGTGCACACAGTCTCACAGTCTTGAGGCAATCTGATCTTCCATCCCTATTCAAATTGCAATTTGAATTCCATTGCAGCCCTACTTGACAGTGAGCGTACCTTCTTGATGCTTGGACCAAATGGAACTGTAGTGAGAGAGATGCCAAAACCACCTTAAAGGGATATGCCACCCCCAGGTCAAATTTGGGCATCTCCCCACAGTCCAGAGACTAAAATAAGTGGTGGAAAGCGTTTTCCTGGTCACCCAGCCATTGTCCGAGTCTGTTAGCACTGACCGCCGCGGTATCTGCAGCTCCTCCGCGTTAGACTGGAGTCTAACGGCGCCAGAGAAAGATTTCGGCCAAAACGAATTAATTTGCTCGATGCGTTTCCCAATTACTTTCTGTGTAGTGCGCATTCATATCGAGTGCAAATAAATGTACAAATCAACACGGAGAGCTTGACTTGGTCATTTTGGGTGGGAACAATTTTTCAGTGCGGAAAAAGAAAGCCGAAGCACACACCACGCTGCGCAACAGGGGAACTCCCTTCCTGGTGCGTAACAGGGATTCCCCTGGCAGCGTGCTGCGTGCTTCGGCTTTCTTTTTCCGCACTGAAAAATAGTTCCCACCCAAAATGACCAAGTCAAGCTCTCCGTGTTGATTTGTACATTTATTTGCACTCGATATGAATGCGCACTACACAGAAAGTAATTGGGAAACGCATCGAGCAAATTAATTCGTTTTGGCCGAAATCTTTCTCTGGCGCCGTTAGACTCCAGTCTAAGGCGGAGGAGCTGCAGATAAAGCGGCGGTCAGTGCTGACAGATTCGGACAATGGCTGGGTGACCAGGAAAACGCTTTCCACCACTTATTTTAGTCTCTGGACTGTGGGGAGATGCCCAAGTTTGACCTGGGGGTGGCATATCCCTTTAAATTCAATTTGAGATGCTGGGATGAGACGTCATACCATCAAACCTGGACTTCAAAAACCCCATCCCAATGCAAAACTGGAATAGGATCATCGATAGAGCCTGGATGGCGCCATTATAGGAAAGGATACAATGCACAATGAACAAAACTAGAGTACCTTCTTGACGTCAGCCAGTCTCTCCTTCCGGCCCACAGGCTTGTCCTTGGCCTCGCTGTTGTTGTGGGATTTGGATTCATCAGATTCTGCTTGGCTGTCTGAGTCTGAGGAGCTGTTGGACTCAGAGTTATGGGACCTCCTGCGCTCACTGCCCCGTTCACTGCCATGCTCACTGCCATGCTCGCTGCCCCTCTCGCTGCCATGGTCACTGCCCCGTTCGCTGCAATGCTCACTGCCATGCTCACTGCCATGCTCACTTTCAGACTGACTGCCCGAGTCCGATGCAGAGTGGTTAGACTCTTCTGAGCCAGAGTTGCTAAAGGAGGAACGATAGTGGGACAAAAAGATTTCACATTTTTAGTGACACAACCAACAAAAATATTATTCTGTAGCTATTCCCCATCTACTGCCTTTAGTAAGCAGACTGATACTCAAACAACTTGGCTTTAAAACTCTCCTCTCTCTACTATTACTGGTCACAATAGGCAGGACTGGGTAATACTATGAGTAGTTTTCAGACACTTGAGTACTGTGAAGACTATATATATTACTCTCACATTTATAGCAAAACATAAACTACTCATGGATGGTCAATATGGTTTCTGACCAAATACGTCAACATAACTTTCTAAAATTGAAACAGAAGAAATGATCCCATCGGAAAAAAAAAAAAAAAAAAAGGAATATTCACTTATATAAAAAGGCAAAAGGAATACGGTAACAGGTGAATCTCCTAGTTTCCAAACAGTCGTGACAAGTGAACTGGGGACACAAGTGATCCTTTCGTTTCGAAAAAATAAAGGAAATGAACATTACAAGGGGCTGAAAAACATAGCCAATTTCTGCGAACAAATCCTTTCACGTGTCACTGAAAAAAAACTAATCTGATTGGATGATCATGTTTGGCCGGGCTTTAGACGCAACAGAGGGAGTGGAGATCAGGCTAATATTAATCAATGCAAAGAGATATCATTCTGAATGTGCCAGGCAAGCAGGAAGCCTCAATTATAAAATTTTGTAGGGGGATAAAAGGGTTAGATTTAACAAGTAATTAAAATTCTTCCCACTCCTTCATGAACAAAAACTTTAAAGGGACAGTGTGTAAGATTTTTACCCGTTAATTACCGAAATTGAAGATGCCCATTCAAAAATACATTTGTTTTCCAAGCCTTTTCACTTCCATCATGAAATCAAAGTATTCTTTTGGACTTCGATATAGTCACATAAAAGGGGGATCTTCCCCATGCAGAGGCAGCCATTTTGAATACGAGAACCGCAGGAGGACATTTGGGCTCCGCCTTCGCCTTCGGCAAGACTCGTGGTAGCACCGGAGGCAAAGCAGGCGGAGCGCTCGGCGCGCTCCACAAGAGAGAAGGAGAGAGGGAGAGAGGTGCAGGTGGGGTGGGGGGAGGCTCGTGGTTTTGGGTAAACAACAAGCATGCTGCTGTATCACACGTCGTAATGGATCCAACACGTGTTTTGGACTAAATTGTTTTACTGGATTTTATTCGCTGGATCCTTACGGACATATTGAGACCAAGCTTGTGGTGATATACAGAGTTTGACCTGTGCAAGGCCTTCAAAGGTAAGCAAAGTAACAAACCTCGTTTTGTGCTTTTCCGTATAAAAGCCCCATGTGCCCCATGTGCCGGGAAATGAATTGCATAGTCAAAAAGAGGAGACTGTAAGGTTTCATTTGATATGTAGATTATCATGGTACACGATCGGGAATGTGTGCTTTCATGCGAAAAGAAAAAAAAAACTGAACGGAAGACCGCGTTTTATTAATACCGTTGTTGTTGGCCGGGTGCGCGCGCGGGAGCGCGAGCTGTCCGCTACGGCGCGTCCGGGTGACCCTCGAGGTTTGCCGTAGCTAAAACAGGAAGTGCCATAGCCACTATCCACCTATGCGCCACAAATCCTACACACTGGACCTTTAAGTATTGTTTTCTTTGCAGTGTGCAAAATATATGACCCAATGAAAATGAGAAAACGTTCATACACAGCATTTCGTTCCCAATAAGATAATAAACAAACAAGCATTTATGTGTCTACCCTCTCTCTAGGGGTGATATCAATATATTGTATTGTTTAATGTAATGATACAGTATCGATATTGTGGGCTGCTATATTAATATATCGCCAAGAGTGACATAGTTTACTAAATTATTGTTACAGGGCTACAGTTTTGTTGCTTGTTTAGAGGAAGGAAACTCATTTATGCATCACATTTGGCATTTTCACTGTTTCGATTAAAATTGGTGTTTTATATGCACGAGAAGTGGTTTAACAAAGAATTATAGTATCACAGCCATGATTTTTTTTTTTAATTGAACCTTACAGCATCACTTTGAAATATCTCATATCGAATCGTATCAAATAAAAAGCTCACTGTGTCGAGATTGTATCGTGGCCTATGTATCGAGGTATGCATCATATCAGCAACAAGTTAATGCCCTACTTCCCTCCACATTTCACACTTCAGTCCTGTCAAATTCTTTGGGACAGAAAGACACTCTTTTCAATAGAGCAGGCTTATGGAATGGACTGGAGTGGTTAACATGTAGGCATATGGTTTTATAGCCTCTAATATATGTAGGTTGTAACATTTACATTTACACTACAATATTCAGCCATACTCGAGTGTCTATTTTTAGGTCTATTTTTAAATTATTTTAAGCCATTATTTACTATCTTGTTTTATTGCATGCTACATTTTCCTGCTGTTCTTGATCTGTGCGTTGCAACACTGGAATTTCCCCACTGTGGGACTAATAAAGGCATATCTTATCTATCTTATCTTATTTGTGGGAAACAGTTTTAACTAGTTCTTTACATTTATGTAAAGTAACATTACACTTGCTGTGGATTGTACATACAGTGGTACCTCACCTTACGAAAGACCCAACAAACGAAAATTCCAAGTTACAAAACGCCTTCACGTTAAATTTTGGTCTCTAGATACGAAAGAAAATTCAAGTTACGAAATCTCAAAAATTCAAATAATGCGCGCTCAGCCACACACATTATACGCTTTTCTCAGACTGGATTTAAACTTTTCTCACATTTCTCTCTCGTTTAAGCACTCAAACTTTCATAGATTTTCAACAAAATGTATTAGTAGTGAAGTGTGGGGGGAAGGGGGAGAAGTGTGCGTGTGGACACGTGTGTGATAGCGCAGCATGACCCGGCGCGGGGCTGCGAGCAGAGACCCGTGCTCAACCCGTGCCAGGTCTGAACCAGGTCTGAACCAGGATTAGACCACCGCGGCTCTTGCCTGCGTTCGTTCATGCGCTCAGACTGCGTGCGGTCCCGAGGGGAGTCCTCGCTGCTCGCCTCAGCCGTGACTCGAAACGAAACCAGGAAATAGACCCGCACGGGGTGGTTTAGACCTGGGTTAGACCTGGTTCAGACCTGGCACGGTTTGAGCACGGGTCTCTGCTCGCAGCCCCGCGCCGGGTCATGCAGGTCACACGTGTCCGCGCGCACACACACCGCCCTCCCCCTTCCCCCCCACGCACGCAGTCGCTGCTCGCCTCAGCCTCGTGAGGTACACCGCTGCTGCTTGGTCTAGACCTGGTATAGTCCACGTTTAGTCCTGGGTTTACAGTCTCTACGCAGAACACAATGTTACACTATAAAAAAAAGTTACACTATAAAAGAAAAACTTGGATCGGGGCCTTGGAACGAATCAGGCTTTTTCCATTGAAATAGCTACTCAACTTACGAAAAATTCACGTTACGAAACCACTTCTGGAACGAATTAATTAATTTCGTAAGGTGAGGTACCACTGTACTTTAAACACACAGGGGTGCTAAAAGTACATGAACTACACCTGACAAGGTCATTTCTGCATTGATATCTTATCAGAGATTTCTCACAGTTCCCTGCATCGAAGACAGATTAGAGAATATACTTGTTTTACTGTAGAAAAAGTGTGCCATGACTTTAACCACAGACTAGTCAGCAGGAAGTGAAGGCAAATTTGCTGGTCTTCGTTTCAAAGTGAAAGCCCCTTTAAGTTGTTCTCAGAGGTAGGCGGGACTAACATGGTAATCTTTTTTTTCCATTGGCTGATGTGTTGCTACATGTGACTCGGACCAATAGAATTCCATGAAGGAAAATACCAGAAGCTGAGCTCTTCCTGTTCTTTCTCAGTAAAGTTGTGACTGTGGCTGAACAGGGCATACAGAACAGTGCATGAGGAAAGAGCCATTTTGGGACGAATAAATACATTTAAAGAGCAGCCTTAACCAGGTGGCCTGCTGGAAGACCCCAACACACTTTCAGATTTCCTTCTTCGAACTTATCAGAGAATTAGGGCTAACAGATATTAGGCTGGTCATTAATGCCATCTCAGCAAACTAGTTTACCTCAGGCCTTAATAGTAAAATGGCTGCCACTTATAGTGTGAAGAAGCTGTGATTTGAGCATTAAAAGCTAGAGTCCCATCATTCTGCAGTATTATTTGTTGAATTTATGTAAATTTGTAAAGCGACTTAATGACTAAATATGAGCCCTTACTACTATATGCACCCCAGCCTTCTAAAAGATAAAATATTCCAAATGTCTTTATTGATGTTCAGAAGTGTGTGACAGTTACAAACCGAGATTTTTTTTTAAATACATTTTATTTCTCACAAATCATTTTGAGATTATAGTCTTCATATCAGGCCACCACAGTAAAAACAGAAGATCTCAACATTTAGCTCATTCTAGAGAGTAATGAACAAGCATGTAACAAATGACATTGACCTGTATTCTCACTGCTTCCCCTTAGTCCCCAAAGAGTCCAGTATAACAAAGTGTACCTTTCACACATTACATTTGCACAGTGATTGTGAGCTGTTGGAGCACCTCTTTTCTACACGGTTAAAGGTCAAATGTAACCATGCTAACGTGAACAGCAGCTTCCAAAATTACCTCAGGTTGCTGTCAGAGGTCACGCAGGACCAAAGAATGGAGAGAATGTTATAATAGGCACAAATATGCATTATAGTGACCGTGTTTTAGATTCTAACATTTACCATACTACCTGAATATGGGGACAGCAATAAGTTACTTTAATTATTCTGTAAAATATGGAAAATTACCATTTAAAGTTAAATTTTTTTTTTAAACTGCAGCTCATTAAATCACACTCTTCTCATTATTTACAAAGAACACAATATGAAAAGTTGTTCAAGTGGTGCATTGCAGTGGCACCTATTCAGAAGCGGATTTCCATACTTTGCAAAAGCATTAAAAGTCAAAACATTACATGTAACTGAAAACTCTAGAGACACTTTTAACTGGTTTAACTCCTCTATTGAGAAAGGGTGTGGCTATAGAAAACAATAGCAAGGTCACTGAAGAATAGAGCAGACCACATGAAAGACAGTATGTGTGCAGTGGTGCACAGGTGAGCAGCCAACCCCATCAGTCAACAATCAGAAAGCAGAAAAGAGAGAGGAAAAGAGGGAGGGAGAGAAAGACAGAAGGGGTCGTACCTTGACGCATTGCTGTGAGTGGAACCCTCTTCCTCGAGTTTCTTACTTTTACTCTTCATCATCGCAGTGTCGGTGAAGATGTCACTGTTCAGTTGCTTATTCTGGATGTGTTGACAAAAAGTTGGACTGTCTGCCTTAACTATCATTAAAGTCCAGTAAAAGTGGATTTGCTCAGACGGCAGGCTAAACCCAGACGAGGTGACACGACTACAAAAATAGAAATTAAACTAGAGAAAATGCCAAACATTATTCGCTTGAAAGAAACCTGTAGCTGTGGCTATAGCATAGGTGAATTGTTATGATAGATGCTGTACAGTAGTGGAAGCCCCACTGTCTCATTCAGTGCAGTCCGGACATTGAGTAGCATGCAGAAAGCCCAATTGTTACTGCGTCATCGCATAAATATTAAGAAATAACACTTTTAACCGTAACAAAATAGTCATCTATAGGTTGCACAATGTAAACGAGACAAAACTAAATATTGATAGCTAGCAGCCTACCACAGAAGTAAATAAAACTTCGCTATAATACGGAGTCAGAATATTTCCCGATTAGAATAAAATGCTGTAAAAAGTACAGTTTCGCGAGAAATGTTGAGTAAATGTTCCATGTGAAAAGGCTGCAGGCCTACTCGTGTTCGCCTGCTGTCAGACCGGGAGCAGCCATGGGAGCAGCGCACTGCAAATGGAGGAACGCCATGGCTGCCACAGTCTGCTCTGAAAACAACGACAGCACTCCGCCAGCACACTCCGTTCTTTCGCGACTAAATACAGCTCCAAACCCGACCAAAACCTACAAAAACGACTAAAACTGCGTCCGGGAAAGCTCAAACGTCCTGATATGACCATTTAAGAAGGTAACCTGGTAGTAGCCGGGTCAGAAAGCGTGTGCTGAAAGCCTATGCAGCCTTCCCAGGGCTGAGCCGCCATCTACAGCTCCTTCCCTAGCTCTGAGCTCTGCCTTTGATTGACGTTATTTCCATTTACCCCACACTCAGGTGATACTCAAGTCCCTCCCCTTTTTTTATTCTTTACTTTGTATTTTCAATCCTACATACACCTACAGGTCACAATAATAACCTAGATATCCAACAATTCATCCACAACATTTATGGACCATAACTGGACAACTAGAAGAGCCTGGCCACTGGTTATAAAACATTTTCACTGTCTTTGCATCACTTCCTGCACAGACAGGAAACTGGAGGAGCAGAAGCCATTTTAGACACTACAGTCCATTTCCAAAACTGGCATATAAAGTAATGTGTCCTGCAGTCAAGTAATAGTTTAAATTCTGACAATGTTTGAGTGCTTCAAGTGTAATATTTTGTGCGTTCATGGTCTGTTTCGAATCTGAAATACATTATAAGATGATTAATTTACAGTACAAAACTCTGTACGTAACTGGGTGAGATGGGAACATGAAAAGCGTTGATCTGAATTAGTGTTTCGATGAGTGACCATTGCATTTAGTTCCTTCTGCAGCACCGTTAAAGCTAATGAAATAAAGCCATGGAAAAGATTCGATCATTTACTTTATTAAAAAAAAATAAAACACAGAAATAGTAAATATACAGAGACTGATTTTGTAGTTAAAAGTACAGTCCAAGTTTCACCAAATCCACTTGCAAAGCTTTAAAAGTTCCGCACGGAAAAAAAAAAAAAAAAATCAAAAACGAGAAGCCATTCTGAAAACATCTCATCTCGACACAAAAAAAAAAAAAAGTATTGGCGGTTTAGCCAACCGCTATCTTCACGTTAATCAACGCGTCTTCCACTCCTCCGTTATCCAGTTGGATGGGTTCTTGACGGCATAAAAAGAAGGAAAATGTGTAAGCCCACATAAGTTCTTAAATGCGTTTTCACCTGAAACAGAAAAGCCAATGTAATTGGCGAAAAAGCTAAGCAAGCTAGCTAGCTAGCATCATTTCACGTAAAATTCATTTTTCCCCCTTAAACATTCAGTACCATCGGTATCTAGATCAAACATCGTGGTGTGCGTGCAAACATCACGATCATACAGTCGTAATTAAACTTTAAAGCACGCAACACTTATTGTAATTCTAAGCCATCCCACAAGAATTTTAATTCTAAAAATTGCTTGAATTATGCATTAAATTGCAAATTTAAAATTAACGATTATTTTTGGCTAGATGTCAAAAGATTCCACATATGACCACTAGGGGTGATGTGCAACATTTAAAAGCGAAATATTTATTACTGCTTTTTTGATATCGGAACATTTAGTTCACCAATGAATTTATAAATATCGCCATACTACAGTATCCTTAGCAAATTGACAAAAATTACCCCCATATTAGTAGTTAGGAATCCGTTTTCTAATCGGCGCATGATTTGAACCGTGGTGAATGCACTCACAAATGTCCATTTAGCACATGTCATTCAAAAGCCTTAAAAAAGAAAAAAAAAATATTCCATACTTATTTCACTATTCATTTACTAATTTCAGCTTCTGACTTACTGTTAAGAGATTATAAGAAATAAACCATATCAATAGTCTCAAGGCTATAAAATTCAAATACTCATGCCACTCAAGTGTTTCAAGCAGTTACATTTTAAGAAATAATGCAGAAAGGAGCCTGAAACTAAAGGTCCATGCTTTGTGGTGGTACATCTCTGCCTTACCTACACAGTCGTCTTCCATGTTCAGAAGGGCTCACAGAAGTCAAAAGTCTGCCTCTGTGAAAGAATGAACGACATAAGTTCCATGTGTCCAGTACCAATGAAATGGTGCAACAGTAGAATAGTCACTGTGTGGGATTCGTAGGTGGTTTTAGCACATGATTTTCGCTTAACGCTTGCATTTATTTGGAATAGGTTTCATTTTATCAGGTCAGTATTAGATTTAGCAACTAACAGGCATGCAATTTGTCGGTGTATTTGTTCCATGTCTTCTAGTGGCCATTTGAAGTACAGTAGATTTCTAAAAGCTCTGAATTCAAGTGCTTTCGTGTGCTATAGTTAATCTATGACACATCATGCGCCCCATTATTTCAGATTTTGGACTAAATCACCACATTGATTTAAAATGAAACCAGGAAACAATGTGCCAATTTCTGCCTACTTTACAATAGGTCACCATATGCCTCAAGTCAGGTAACTCAGTTTGGTTGTTTGAACAAGAAAAATATTGGGAACACACCAAGAACTTTGTGAACTTTGGCCATCTTTAAAACATTTCACATTAACGGTTGACTGTTTCATTTGGCAGTCATGTGCCAATTCTGAAAGTCGTACAATTTAACCCCACATAAAGTGTTAGCGAAGGTTGAATGACCGTTTATTTAAATATAATCTGGGGTACTGCAATGAAGCTGCCCAGTGGCTAGTCTAGGGTACTGCAGCGAGGATGCCCAGAGGCCAGTCTGGGGTAGTGATGTCCCAATCCAGTTTTGTGGCTCCCGATTGGATACAGATTTTTAAATGTTTGCCGATACAAATTTTTCAAATTTAGGATTTTTAGTTTAGGCAGTATTCAAAAGTATGGAATGGTGACTTTAACACCAGTTTAATTCAATTATTAGTAGCCTATAAAATAGCTTCACCATTTATAATATTATATTAGTTATACTGGGCCAATTATAAAGCAAGTACAGCCACTTCAGAGCCTTATTCTCACTTGGCCTAAAGCATTAGAAGTTTAGCCTGTTTCTTAAAGTGTGTGTGTTTTCTCCTTCATATTTATGTTTAAGGCCTATAAAAAGACAAGAAGCCTGCCTCTGAGCACATGGCTACTCCGTATGCCAATAATAAGCTAGCACATTCAGTGCTGGTCTGCTGCTTCAAGTTTTAAGGCTCTGGGAAGACACTGCAGAAGTAAAACGAATACTGTTATTGTTTTTTTTCTTCAATGTTTTTAGCTGCTCAAGATCCTCTCCAGGCAGTGTTTAAGTGGCTCCGGGTGTTAGCTGCAGCATTAGCAGTGACAGCTGCATGTAGAGGACACTCTTCACTGTATCGCCTGATCTTTTCATTTAAGAGGCATTAAACACCCCCCGAAGCTTTACTCCGCCCCTAAGCAAAATCTGAAAAATCCTCTAGAGTGGCGGGTTGGGGGGAGTGGGTGTAGGGCGGGCTCTGAAGCATCGATTGACAGTCGACCAACAGCCACAACAATCCAACATGGCACGGACTGGTGCACTACAGACTACAGAGAGCACATTTGTGCTCGACTCATGCCGTTTTCCTTTTCTCCAGACACGGAGAGACATTGCAGTGCCCAGCGGTGGCAGGTAGGGGGCAGGGCTGAAAGGGGCTCCTCACGTACCGGCCGTAGACCGCCAGTGGCTGTGCTTGTCACGTAATAACCCTGCATCTGACTCATTGGCAGCCATTAGTCCAACCCGAAAATTCAAATGTAGTGGGCCATAGATGATTGTAAAGAGACCGGTACAGACACGGCTTTTGACCCAAACGTCAGATTTTTGACAAATATGCAATAAAATAATAATCAGTAGAAAAAAAGTTATTTTGGCGTTTAAGTGGCCCTTCAAATCCAATCCAAGCTGATACTCCAAAAATACTGACACCAGCATCAGATCTGGCCATCCCTAATCTGGGGTAGTGCAAATTTGACCAGTGGACACTGCAGTGAGTTTAGCGAGTGGACAGCCCGTGATACTGCAGCAAATTTATCCAGTGGACAGCCTGTGGTACTGCAGCGAGTTTAGAGGCAGTGGACAGCCCGCAGTACTGCAGCGAGTTTGACCAGTGGCGAGTTTAGCTAGGGGACAGCCTGTGGTACTGCAGCAAATTTAGCCAATGACAGGCCACGGTACTGCAGCGTGTTTAGCCAGTGGACAGCTTGCAGTACTGCAGCGTGTTAAGCCAGTGAACAGCTCGCGGTACTGCAGCGTGTTTAGCCAGTGGACAGCTCGCGGTACTGCAGCGTGTTTAGCCAGTGGACAGCTCGCGGTACTGCAGCGTGTTTAGCCAGTGGACAGCCCGCGGTACTGCAGCGAGTTTAGCCAGTGGACAGCTCGCAGTACTGCAGCGAGTTTAGCCAGTGAACAGCTCGCGGTACTGCAGCGAGTTTAGCCAGTGAACAGCTCGCGGTACTGCAGCGAGTTTAGCCAGTGGACAATTCACTGCAGTGAGTTTGACCAGTGGCGATTTTAGCCAGTGGACAGCCCGCAGTACTGCAGTGAGTTTGACCAGTGGCGAGTTTAGCCAGTGGACAGCCCGCGGTACTGCAGCGAGTTTAGCCAGTGGACAATTCACTGCAGTGAGTTTGACCAGTGGCGATTTTAGCCAGTGGACAGCCCGCAGTACTGCAGTGAGTTTGACCAGTGGCGAGTTTAGCCAGTGGACAGCCCGTGGTACTGCAGCGAGTTTAGCCAGTGGACAACTCACTGCAGTGAGTTTGACCAGTGGCGAGTTTAGCCAGTGGACAGCCCGTGGTACTGCAGCAAATTTAGCCAGTGGACAGTCTGCGGTACTGCAGTGAGTTTAGCCAGTGGACAACTCACTGCAGTGAGTTTGACCAGTGACAAGTTTAGCCAGTGGACAGCCAGCGGTACTGCAGTGAGTTTAGCCAGTGGCGAGTTTAGCCAGTGGCGAGTTTAGCCAGTGGCGAGTTTAGCCAGGGGACAGTCCGCGGTACTGCAGCAAGTTTAGCCAGTGGACAGCCAGCGGTACTGCAGTACTCTTCTGCCCAGAGAGCATTTTTTCCAAAGAGCAAAGTTTTAAATGTGGCTCATGTTCAGCTGACAGGGCTCTTACAGCTTTCAAAAAGGCAAGGTTTTGCTATGATGATTATGTGGTTTAGGGTCGTATTTGCAGCATTACCATGTGTGGCCCGCAGGCCGCACAGACACTGAATGTACTAAGCCACTAACTGCCTAATTGTGCCATAACGGACTTTGCACCAAGCCAAAGACCCAAAGTAGCAGGGTGAGGTTGCACCCCGTAATGCAAGAAGTGAACTAAAGATTGGACTTGAGGGTGAAACATATTAGAACTCAGAGCCAAAATGTAAACAGTCATACTAAAACATGAAAAAATATTATACTTACACATTGGTATTGTGACGAAAATTTGCCCCATCGGTTTACTTGGGAGTTCAAGTTCAACCCTTGAAACAGAAATTAAACATTAACTCAGATAACAGCGCACTCTTGTGGTCATGAATGTGTTGCAGTTATATGAAACTACATCATAATTTTGAATTTCACATACCGTTTTAAGTAAATTAGGTCATCTAATGTCTTCCTTGAAGAAATCTATGAAACGGCAAAGGTATACCTGTTTAAAAAAAAACAACACATTACCAATCTTTTCAATCAAATTAAAAATTAGAACCACCACCATCCATAGGAATCTTAATACATCTGTTTTGTGTAGGAATATATAGTACTATTGACATGTTCATCTTGGAACTTAATTTTTAAAAATTGTAAATATTACAACTAACATCCAAGTGTTTTTGAGTATTTATTGAACCAGGTTATGCATTAACTTTTCATGTGTAAAACTACAAAAAATGTCAAACAAAAAAAAAATTAACTCATGAAATATTGTCAAGTGAGGCCCCACCAACATTTTGGAGAAAATAACAATTCAAAGGGGGCGGTCTTTTTATACATTTTGTCCAAAAAATTTTATTAAAAATGTCTCAAACTTGTGGAATTTTAACATGATGTAATGTGGTGTAAACTTTCTTAACATGTGTTTTTTGATGAAATGTCATTAACAAAAGTAATATTTTGTACCATTTTAAATAGGTGCCCTAGCCTGTACCTCAAAGGGTTAAAGCCAACACCCTATTTTGTATTTCGAAATAAATCTTAAGCTTGTATGATATACAAACCCACAATAACAGTATCATTGATCTTACATCCCATGTGTTACATTAGAAAGGATAAAACTAGTTTATTACACTGTTCTATTTTAACAGAAATTTTATTTTAACAATTAAATTACATTTTAAAGCAATTATCCTAAAATATAAACATATAAGCCATCACGAGATTGTCCATAACCTGAAACACGAGAAAAGCACCAGATCTTTATTATTTTATTATTATATATTAAAAAAAAACGCAAAATGTGAAAATGATACAAAATAGGCACAAAACAAATAAATTTCTTACATCTTATTCCGTATTAACGACAATAAACACCATCAAAATGGCCATGGGATGATTTTTGTGTTATTTTTTACCAAATTTCAAACAGGGACATATGTCCTTTCAAGGACAAAGGAAATTTTAACTGCGTAGCAAGAGAAAAACTCAAAAAGGACAAAAAACGAGTCAACTTTCGATAAAAACTCTCTGCAAACGTAAAAAACGAAACAAGATATGCACAAATACGACACTACAGCACAGTACTAGGCACATTATGGCCTAAAAAGCGTTTTTCACTCGACGAAGACGACGACCATGGCCATTTTTGTCTGCCTGCAGTCTGCTGTCGTTTTGCCTCCATATTGCCATGCAGCCGGACTCTCGGTTTTAACGCGGGAAAAGACACATTTGAGGAGAATACTTACCCTCTGTCAGTCCTCCGTGTCCCGGTCGCCCCGGGGTAATGTCGGAGCCCCATTTGTGCGGCTTTTGGAGTGTTTTTAGGGCGGTTGTGGGTGGCGCAGCCCGCTCTGTCCCTCTCTGCAGTGCTCTCCTCGGTTGTCCTGTGCGTGTGTCCGCCTCTCCGCTCCGCCTGAGCTCATATCCTTGTACGGCTCTGCCCACGGCCGTCCCCCTGCTCCACGTAACCAGCACAGACACTTCCTCTCCAGTCAGTGTGCTCTACCCTCCACATCTACCGCCATGGCCTCTGCTCGGGCTCTGGCTTATTTATCTGCACTGTGGTGGAGATTAGGCTTTAGTTTGCATATACCTGTATACACTTGGCAAAGACGTGGTTATGGCCTATCACTGAGCTTCTTGAAGCATTTTGAATTAAGCTACTACTTTGTGTACTAGTAAGACAAAAGTTGAGCACGTTTTGCCTTTTTATTTTGTTTTGTTCAATGTTTAGTTTTGTTTGTTAAGTAGTGTTTCTGTAAATCTGAATATAAAGAAAACTACATTTTAGGATGTTTTTATTACAGCTGCATTAATACATGCATACATAAAACATGCTTTTCGTGCCTTTTCAACTTTCTCATTTTATGATCTCAGATGGCCTTACAGCCAACTATATCTGCTCTTTGGGAGATTCACACTTTTTGGGACTGGCTCCATGACATGTTTCCAGCCCATGCTCTAAACCAGGGGTCTTCAACGGCCAGGGACCCCCAAACAGATGGCGAACTGGGCCAGGGACCCCCTACTATATATACGGCATAGAATTGTGTTTTATATTAAATTGAGCTTAGTGTCATGTATAAACATTGCTACTCTGTTATGGTACATCCAATACAAGGAAATAATACACAGGTTAATACTGTATTTTACACTATGAAATATAAAATTATATTATTTTAAAGTGAAATCAAAAGATTTCACGACCCCCCTGTTGAAGACCCTGGCAGCACGGTGCTTCACAGCAAGAAGGTTCCGGGTTCGATCCCCGGGTCGCCCAGACCTTTCCGTGTGTGTTCTGTGTGGAGTTTGCATGCATGGTCTGGGTTCGATCCCCGGGTCGCCTGGGCCTTTCTGTGTGGAGTTTGCATGTTCTCCCCGTGTCTGGGTGGGTTTCCTCCGGGCACTCCGGTTTCCCCCACCAACCCAAAACATGCACCATAGGTAAAATCCTCCAGCTGAGGTCCTGACCAAGCCGAAGCAAGAAGATCATGGAGATGGTCCCCGGGCGCAGTAATGTGCTGCTCACTGCTCCTGATAACAGGATGGGTTAAATGCAGAAATGGAATTTTCCCCACTGTGGGACTAATAAAGGCATAGCTTTCTTTCTTTCTTTTCTTTCTCTATACTTTTGTTGACCCTTTTTCTACTATGAACAATACCACATTGCACTGTGATACTTAAATTATTGTTCCAAGCTTTATTAAAGCTATAGTAGCTCTGTCAAACCTGAACGCAGCCATCTGAATGATTTACAGTGTTGACCACTAGTCTGTAGATCTGTTTCAAAATCAGTGTTGTATAGTAACGACGTAATAATACTTCACTACTGTACTTAAGTACATTTTGGGAGACTTTGTACTTTACTTGAGTTTTTTTTTTTTTAAATGATAACTTTTACTTTTACTTCACTACATTTCCGAATTTAATTGCATACTTTTACTCCGATACATTTTCAATGTGCCGTTTAGTTACTCATTACAAAAAAACCCTCTACTGACTGAAGGAAGTCAGCACGTGCCTGGGCTTGTTTGCTACTTGCGCATGACAATCAGCCTACACCTGTTGGTTTCATGCAGCTAGTTTAATCAATCAACATCCCTGATGGAAGAGGAGACAGCATCCACGTCGGCTACAAATGAAGGGGGACCTGACCATGAGCATCCCTGACCATACTTAAACACAATGTTCTCTTACGCTGACGTGAAGGATTCGTCCTATCGAATGAAGTGCCCCTTGTGCCTTCAAAGAAACGTGGAAATCCTATCTTACAGAAACTCCCCGTCCAACCTCAAGAAACACATTGAGGTAAGTTCTAGATTAATGAAATTGTTAGCGTCTATATTCCAATTTCAGTAACCATAGCATGGACATTCTAGACACCACTGTGAAACCTTGAGCATAACATGTAGAAATTAACTTTGTGTGACATTGTTTCGGTTACACAAAGCGTATTTGACGATGTTGGAGCTAACAGGCTACCTACCTTTTTCGGCTCAAGGGAAGGCATAGCTGTAGGCTAAGTGTAACGAATGAGAAAGGCGTTTCATGGATATCACCAAACCCGATATCTTTGACAGTGCTCCATATGACACAAAAGTACCATGGGTGAGCCGAACATGGTGTTTTACAGTAGAATTAAGGGCCCAATTGCAAAAAACCCTCTTCCTCCAAAAACACTCCTTCAATGGTGTTATGTTTGCCTTATTTTCAGCACTGTTATTTAAAAAAATACAAAGGTTTGGGGGGGAACATTAAAAAATATTAAATTCAGACTTTTACTTGTACTTTTAATTACATTACTTGAGTACATTTATTTTTACATTACATTAAGTACAAGAAGTTCCAGATACTTTAAGACTTTTACTCAAGTAACATTTCAGTCAGTGACTTCGACTTTTACCAAAGTCATTTTTGGGAGAGGTACCTATACTTTTACTTGAGTTTGATTTTCCACTACTTTATACAACACTGTTCAAAATAGCCTGTTTCATTATGTGGCCCTTTGTGTAGGATATAGCCTATTCATCTCATGGCTTGCTAAGATTCATGTTTTAACTTTTTAAGGCACCACATTTGAATCAATTAGCTTATGTAAAATATTTTTTCTTTTGTTTATGCCAACACAGTACTGACATTTTCCCCAGTTTTTGTTTCATGTGGATAGTAACCATGAATAAATTTAACTAAATATTTGACAGTGATGGACTTTAAGTGATGCTGATGCCATCCACAGTACATAGACAAAACAGGCCATCATCAACATCAAAGTATAGCCTACATGTTTCATGTGTAATTTTGATGTAGAGGCTACTAAGGGCTACTGCTTTGTCTAGCCCATAACCTTCTTCTCTCACATGGCCTGTTTTGGATTCTGTATTTTTGACATAATGCAAATCTGATTAGACTATGGGCCAGCTAAATGATCTTATATTTATTTGAACAATCAATAATGAATCTGCTTCACTCCCCACTGTCATTCACAATCCAAGCGTTCACAGTGAAAATGGAGGCCATGTACTGTCAGCACATTGTGAACACCTAAAGGCCTAAATTAGACCTACTTTAAATATTAGCCTACATATGAATGTGTCCAAAAAGTAAAGCCTTATCGTCCCTCCAAGTGACAGGCCACTGTGTCTCACTCTGTCAAAGCTTAGAGCTGTGAAATCAAACCACAGTTCCTCATGTTGTTTGCTGAGAATGTCATGTAGGCGTGAACTAGGCCTACTCCACCCCCTGGTCGTCCAATCAGCTGTCGGAACATCCAGTCAGCTACGGGCCACGTCTGAGCATGCTCTATCCAGAGGAAGGTTTCTCTAAAAAGATTCTGGCCTAGCAACAGCAGAGCCTATGTGTGCTTGTATACAGGAGTGCACAATGGCCCCTCTGTTCTCTGTGCTGAGGTCCAATATGCCCCAGCTCCATTTCAGTGTAAAAGAAATGTAGGGTTTTGAAGGTTGTAAGCCATCTCCAAGGACTAATTCTGAAGTAATTTTATATCATATAAATCACATTCCTGAGGGGGTCTAGGGTTCTCTATCCTGAAGCCATTGCTTTAGGATAGTTCTTCTCCAGAGTGTGGGACCATAGGCCACTCTCATGAAGACTGCCATTGTCATTGTCACTCATGATCTGCTAAACAGCACAAACAGAAAGACAGGCGCACAAATGAACTCCTATGTGCTCTTTGCTCCATCGATACTTTTACACCTCAAAACCAGCTCCATTTGCTGTTGTCCAAAAGGGGCTAGAAGACATAAGGGGAGGAATGTAACAGGCTATAGTGAGCTGCAGGAGCATGTGTGGACCTGCAGTCAAACTGCCCAGCCAAAACCTCAAGGGAAACAAATACAATTCCTTTTTTTTTTCAGTTTAATTTCTCTGTAGACCCACATTTTCAGTATAAGCTGGCTAGGAGCAAACTTGTCCAGTTGTACTAGTCCTGCATACTACTCCAGTATTATAGTCCTGTTAATGACAAAAATGAATTAAAATTAATCATTTGTTTTTACTCACAACATTTTGTGTATGACTGCACTTTTACCTGACAAACCTGATTGGCTTAGGTAGTGAACGGGTCCAGCTGGATTTCAGCATTGAAACTAGCAACTCAAATGAGAGACTCATTCTGCTTTCTGATTGGATAATCATCTTGAGAACCCAAACGCCAAATTATAACATGAACTACTTGGCCATCATGTCCTTGTAATTAAGAATAAATCAGGATTACCACTGTGTTTAGTGAGGAATGAAATAGCAAGTTGTTTTCCATTCGTGGTTTTCAAAATTAAAAATATATTAGGTCTATTTCCTGAGATTTTGGAGGTTTTTTTTTTAAAATATAGTTACAAACTCTAATGTAGGGCCTATTACACTGATTGTTACTTGATGGATTCCGAGCATTCTTCTGAATACTTAGAATAAGGATAAGCCTACATTCACATCAAGTTGAATTAGTCTACATGTATGCTCTTATTACATCTCAACACTGTGGACACTAATAAAAATGATCAGATTGAACACTTAACACCTTTGAATAAGGTTAAAGGGGACATATCAAATAGAGTTGTATTTTTATTCATTCATTCATGTTTGAGTAATCCTATATTGTCCTGCATAAGAGGCTTGAGTGTTCAAAAAATTCAGTTTTCACTTACCCCCTTTCCCTGCCCACTGCTCTGTACTAACTTGCAAAACTCCACAAAAAGCCCCACCCAGGACTCAAACAAAGGATCCTGTCATGAGGTGAAAAGCCAATGTAGAATTTGATGGTAGTGGGTTCAACTAGATCCCAGATATAGTTAGGCCTATCTGTGATCTGTAGGCTGTATTTTGTCTGGACAGCGGTTCACATGTTGTCAAACGTTTGTAAACGTAATAAAATACAAGGGACGACTGAGGGACTTTTCACGCATCAAAATACAAGGTAGTACCAGAATCAGACCAAGAAATCTGGAATGACCACAGGCTTATATATTTTATATATTTTAAATTGAAATTATTAGAGATTAGAGAAATAAAACTGCCATCGAAGAAGCCTGCTGTACCAATGAGACCCACAGTTATGAGACACTGCAGCAGACTTCACTGAAGACATAAATAACATCAGAGACACTGCCTCCTGGTGGTCAGTGTTAGTACAACATTTTAGAACTGTGTCTCATTGAATACAAGCACATCATGGGCACAAAAGAGTGTCCTTAGAAAAAAGAAAATATTGTAACTTTGAAGTAAAGGAGTTCAATTCAAATCAAACACTTTACAATTGTTTTTTTCCCCACAATTACAAAATGCATGTCACATAATATAAATATTAGGGCTGTCAGTTTAATACGTTAATTAGATTCATTAATTACACTGCTAATTAATGCGTTATAAAAAATAATGCAATTAATTATGAGCGGCAATTCAATGCGTGCACATTTTAAATTTGGTGTGCGGGGCCTTTGAACGGCGAGTTTATTTATAAAAATGTGACAGAGCAGGTCCGTCTTGTCCCGTGAAGACGCGCACGCCCGTTTCCGTATCTGTTGCGCTGCGCGCCGAACCCTTTTCATTGTCAACTAATTCCCATAACTTCTCCAGCGTGTTCTGCCGCGACTAAGGGTGCACACTTAGAAGTTTTGACTTCTAAGTCAGTTTTGCCCATCCGAATCACGCTAAACCTGATCATTTACTCACCCCCGCGCTGCAATGGTCCGGACACATCCGTGCCGGTAGTTTAAATCCTCCTCACGGGTTCCGGGGGTGATGTGAGCCATGAGTAATTTACACGGGCAATTATTTGTATTCTCTGTATATTTGAAGCTTTGTATATTATTTATTGACGTTGCATGAAAGCTGCTGTACGTGCTCACCTTTTGGCACCAGAAATATTCGCCATGTAATAGTGGAATGGTGTAAATGAGCTTTCCAATGAATGTTACGTAATGTGGGAGGTGAATGGGGGTCTGCCAGCAGTCTTGTCTTGGAGAGAAAGAGAGCGAGCCAAAGACTGAAAGACTTAAAGGGGAAGTCTGCAGTCTTTTCACTGTACCACTGTAAATCACACGTTTGACACCTTTTTTGCCCTGTGGGAGAGCACAATAAACCCCCTAAAAATGTATTTAAAAATGTGATTAATTAGATTAATTAATTACAAATCCTGTAATTAATTAGATTAATTTTTTTAATCACCTGACAGCACTAATAAATATTGTTTGTTTTGCTTTAAGGCACTCAAACGCTTTACAACAAGTAACTACTCACCCATCCACACACACACTCATACACCAGTGTACGCAGAGATTTTGGGCGAGGTGGGCTAAGTGTCTTGCCCAAGGACACAACGACAGCTGTCATCTGTGGGAGATGGAATCGCACCTCCAACTGGTGGGTTAGTGGAGAAACACTCTACCAGCTGAAATACTGCCATCCTA
This sequence comes from Paratrypauchen microcephalus, assembly GCA_036785185.1. NCBI lineage: Eukaryota > Metazoa > Chordata > Actinopteri > Gobiiformes > Gobiidae > Paratrypauchen > Paratrypauchen microcephalus. The sequence continues at coordinate 2,934,292 of JAVJIX010000048.1, read as the reverse complement.
TTAACTCCTTACTTTGGGTTTCCCAGATCCTACTGTACTAAATTCTGTTTGTGAAAGATGCGTTTATTGCACTGAAAAACATATTAAAAAAACCTGCATCTTCACTGTGACGTGCTTGCATCTCCACAAACCTGACTCTTATTTGGCCTGGTGGAGGGCCTCCTTCTGCTTGTTTCTGTGGAAGTGTTGTTCCTTTGGCTATAATATTCCACAGAATGGCATAACACATATCTATCTTGACGGAGAACTATGGGTTTAACTTTCTATTTACACTCAACAAAAATATAAACGCAACACTTTTGTTTTTGCTCCCATTTTTCCTGAGATGGACCCAAAGATCCTAAATTCACTCCAGATACACAACACTACCATTTCTCTCAAACATTGTTCACAAATCTGTCCAAATGTGTGACAGCGAGCACCTCTGCCCCGCCGAGACAATCCACCCCACCTCACAGGTGCGCCACATCAAGATGCCGATCCGACATCATGACCAGTGCACAGGTGCGCCCCAGACTGCCCACAATAAAAGGCCACCCCGAAATGTGCATTTTTTTTTTTTGCTTTATTGGGGGTCTGGGGACTCAGAACCAGTCAATATCTGGTGTGACCACCATTTGCCTCATGCAGTGCAACACATCTTCTTCGCATAGAGTTTATCAGATTGTCAATTGTGGCCTGTGGAATGTTGGTCCACTCCTCTTCAAAGGCTGTTATGGACGAAGAACACAGGTGCATTTTATTGATGGCATTTTGAATGCACAGAGATACCGTGATGAGATCCTGAGGCCCATTGTTGTGCCATACATCCATGAACATCACCTCATGTTTCAGCAAGATAATGCACGGCCCCATGTTGCAAGGATCTGTACACAATTCTTGGAAGCTAAAAATGTCCCAGTTCTTGCATGGCCAGCATACTCACCGGACATGTCACCCATTGAGCATGTTTGGGATGTGCTTGACCGGCGTATACGACAGCGTGTACCAGCTCCCACTAATATCCAGCAACTTCGCACAGCCATTGAAGAGGAGTGGACCAACATTCCACAGGCCACAATTGACAATCTGATAAACTCTATGTGAAGAAGATGTGTTGCACTGCATGAGGCAAATGGTGGTCACACCAGATACTGACTGGTTCTGAGTCCCCAGACCCCCAATAAAGCAAAAAAAATGCACATTTCGGGGTGGCCTTTTATTGTGGGCAGTCTGGGGCGCACCTGTGCACTGGTCATGATGTCGGATCAGCATCTTGATGTGGCACACCTGTATGTAATGTCACTTTAAATCGTCAAAACTAGAAGTGGTTTATGGACCTTGAGGAGCTTTTTCTGATTGTATTATAACTCACCAAACATGTTTTTTTTTTTAAATATTTTAGTCTGCTTATAGCCTCAGTATATTTGGAGCAGACCTGTAGAATGTGAATTCGTTGTAATTCAAAGTTACATAACTACATAGGCCAAAATGTTAGGGCTGTGTAAAGAGCCTATTTCATGTCCACTTGTGTCTCAGCTTTGACTCCAAATCCTCACCTTAATCTTATAATAGGCACCTACAGCCTCCCGGAAATACACCAGATAAGAGGGTTTTCTTGACTTCATTTACAGAATCTTAGGGACTATGGACATCAAAACTGGGACTAGACCAGGACTGAACCCAGACTAGACCAGGACTAACCAAGGACTAAACAAGGACAAGAACAGGGCCAAACCAAGTATATGTTAGGATTAAAATGGACTCAGTTTAGCACCAAATTACAGCCTGTAGCTCCAGTTCATAACATGTGAATGCACCTTTATAATGAAATAATATCAATATACAGTGGTACCTCACCTTACGAAATTAATTCGTTCCAGAAGTGGTTTCGTAACGTGAAAAATTCGTAAGTTGAGTAGCTATTTCAATGGAAAAAGCCTGATCCGTTCCAAGGCCCCGATCCAAGTTTTTTTTTTATAGTGTAACTTTTTTCATAGTGTAACATTGTGTTCTGTGTGTTTCTCACATTTGTCTCTGTTTAAACACTCAAACTTTCATAGATTTTCAACAAAATGTATTAACAGTGAAGTGTGGGGGGGGAAGCGGGAGGGGGGAGAAAACTGCGCTCTGACACGTGTGATAGCGCAGCATGACCCGGCGCGGAGCTGATAGCAGGTCTAGACCAAGGTCTAAACCTGGACTGGACCAGGGCTAAACCTGGACTAAACCTGGACTAAACCAGGACTAAACCTGGACTAAACCAGGACTAAACCAGGACTAAACCAGGACTAGACCAGGTGGATTAAAGCAGCGAGGAGGGGACTGCACGCAGTCTGAGCGCATGAACGCATGAACGAGACCCATGCAAGAGCCGTGGGCTCCTCCTGGTTTAGTCCAGGTTTAGTCCTGGTTTAGTCCAGACCACCGCGGCTCCTCCTGGTTTAGTCCAGGTTTAGTCCTGGTTTAGTCCAGACCACCGCGGCTCCTCTAGACCTCCTCTAGACCTGGTCAGGTCTAGAGGAGGTCTAGACCACCGCGGCTCTTGCATGGGTCTCGTTCATGCGTTCATGCGCTCAGACTGTGTGCAGTCCCCTCCTCGCTGCTTTAATCCACCTGGTCTAGTCCTGGTTTAGTCCTGGTTTAGTCCAGGTTTAGTCCTGGTCCAGTCCAGGTTTAGACCTTGGTCTAGACCTGCTGGCAGCCCTGCGCCGGGTCATGTGCGCTATCACACGTGTCAGAGCGCAGTGTTCTCCCCCCTCCCCCTTCCCCCCACACTTCACTATTAATAATTTTGTTGAAAATCTATGTAAGTTTGAGTGTTTAAACGAGAGACAAATGTGAGAAAAGTTTAAATCCAGTCTGACAAAAGCGTATAATGTGTGTGGCTGAGCGCGCATTATTTGAATTTTTGAGATTTCGCGTTTCGTAACTTGAAATTTTCGTTTGTTGGGTTATTCGTAAAGTGAGGTACCACTGTAAAATTATAATTATTTTAATTTTTCTGTTTATGTCATTCAACACAAGTCAGAGGGGGTATTTTACGTCTATGGGTTATTAACTGCACACACATAACACATATTTAGATGTTATCTTTTATTGTTTTTGAAAATGCTATATTCACAGAGAACAATGTTTTATGTTAATATGTTTAGTAAGTTGCACTTTTGTTTTTGATGCTCTGAGTCCCCCCTCCATTTACTCCCCATGCTAAGCTGCTCCTCCTTCAGAGCACTATCACAACACAATCAGCGTGCATCCCGCTAACAGAAAATTACTGCACATCGCATCAGGTTTGTGAAGTTGTAGTGTATTGTATCCTGCTCTCTTATATGTATGAAAAATGGCTGTGCAGAATTGAATCTTACAGCTAACCATAAGGAGGGTGAGAATTGGGCTTGGGAGAGATCACAAGATTACTCAAACATGCATGAATGACATATAAAACCTCTTCAGGCCTGTTTTTGATGAGGGAACAACGTTCAAACAAATTTTGAATTGATTTATTTGTATTTTACTCTTTGTTATTATATTTGATTGAATTTGTTTATCCAAGTCATTACCATGTAAACACTTTGACTGTTACTCCGTCATAAGACTGTTATGGAATTTACCAGAAGAGGGCAATCTTTTCCCAATGTTGAGCTGAGTGCCTCATTGCAGCACACTGAGCAACTAAAACAAGGTCACTCATATGATTATGAGCCATGATGCAACAGGCGTCACAAGCATCATAACACCACTAAACATCATCAGTGAAAGTGTCTGGAGGAGGGGTTGCACAGTGTATGGCAGTGGAATCAAATTGCAATTTTAGTTGGTGCAATTATCAAATCGCAAAGGCTGCAGTTTCCTGTAAAGTAAAAGCATGCTGTTTAGAAAAACTTTTACTGTTTCTGTAGTTTGGAGCATGTTGGATTCTCGTTGGTGTTTATCAGTTCAGATTTCAGTCTTCTCTTAAATGTTGATGTTCCTGTAGTTGTTGAAAATGTGAACTCTGAATAATGGAAATGGAACTCTTTATTTGTCATTGTAAACAACGAGATGTGATTTAAATGGACGGGTCCATGGACCTTAAAGGAAAAGTAACGTTTTTTTTACAATCTGAGCCTTCTTTCGGCAATAAAACAAGTAGTTTTACTCACCCATAGCAGTTTGGTGTCAATTGGAGCAGTATCGCAGAACTTATGTTGAGCCGTTCTGTTCTGCTAATGATCCCGTATCTGTTAGCGTGAGTGCTCGGGGCACTGATTTGCGGTGTCCAAATAACACAAACTTTAGCACTTTTCAAATCACAGAAGATCGCTGTGTCAGCGTAGACTTTTAGTAGATTCCAAAACTGCCTGAAACCCAATATCGCAACAGAAAAGTAAAGTTCAGAGCGGTGTTAGCTTCTTTCGGACTAGCGGTGTTTACAAAACAGCTGAGTTCACGCATGCGCACTGTCCTCTCTGATGATGTCATCAAATGAAACTATAGCTGCATATCGGGTTTCAGGCCGTTTTGGAATCCACTAAAAGTCTACCCTGACACAGCGATGTTCTGTGATTTGAAAAGTGCTAAAGTTTGTGTTATTTGGAGAGCGCAAAGTAATGCCCCGAGCACTCACGCTAACGGATACGGGATCATTAGTAGAACAGAACGGCTACAACATAACTTCTGCGATACTGCTCCAATTGACACCAAACTGCTATGGGTGAGTAAAACTACTTGTTTTATTGCCGAAAGAAGGCTCAGATTGTAAAAAAAACTTTACTTTTCCTTTAAAGCAGCCGACATGGGGTTAACGTCCTGCCTCTCTCCTCAGCGATACAAGAACATAAACAGAATAGAAAATGCAGATACAATCACAGTAGTCACAAACACATGACGTAATACAGTGGAACGGTAAACACTGAGGTCTTTTTTTGCTTGGAAATACAATTATGGGGGGGGCAAGATGAAAAACAGAGAAATATATGATTGACAAACTGAGGCGGCAGACTATGTGAGAGGGGATAGTGTTTACAAACAAAAAAAACAAACAAAATCCTTTTATAACATATATTCCATATTTATTTCCTTTTTTTTTTCTATCAATTAAAAAAATGCTTGGCTTGCCAGTGCCATAACTGAATCTCCAGAATTCACTCACTGAGCTGCAGAGGTTGCACTGCATAAGCAAGTGCTGGTGCTTTGGTAGCCATTCAGATCACTGAGGCATTCTAGGTTTAAACTGAATGGATTTCAGCTTTGAAACTGGCTGGATAATCATCTTGAGATCTAAAACACAAGATTATAACATAAACCTTTCTTTTTTTTTCATTCATTCATCTTCTTCCGCTTTTTCCATTCTCTGGGTCACAGGGGCAGCAGTCCAAGCAGTGTTCCACTGCCCAGAACACAATGCACCAGCCCCCATGAATCCTCCCGTGGGTGGTGGGTCCACAGGAGGACGGCTCACGTCACAACGGGCCTTGATTTATCTTCTACCAGCGTCCGCAGACACTGGGGGCAAGGTGGGGTTAAGTGTCTTGCCCAAGGACACAACGGCAGCATTCATCTGTGGGAGCTGGGATCACACGCGGTCCACCCGTCAAGAGCGGGATTCGAACCGCCAACCCCTGGATCACTAAGCAAGCGCTCTACCAACTCTACCTCTACCAACTGAGCTACTGCCGCCCCATAAACCTTTCTTATACTTGATTTTAACATGTTTACTTTATATCTGGGAACAGAGTTAGGTCATGTTTATGGAATTTAAAATCAAAATCTTACATACAATTCATAGGCTCATAAACACATGGAAAAGACTTCAACTACTTTGTCACTGAATAGGTTGGTAATTATATCTCACTTTAACACAAAGATCAGTCTTACGTCATGTTACTTACGTCATGTCAGATAGCTGACCATGATTTTTTTTCAACAATACAAGGGGTCATACAATACCACGTAATAATGCAGTACATGAAAATAATTATTTTACAAGGAAAAAGGGGATTAGTGAAGGGTTGGTGAATACAAAATGTTATAAATAAATTCTCTTCTTCGACTTCTCCAGTGCTTTCAACACCATCCAGCCACTGCTCCTCAGGGACAAACTGGAGAACGCCGGTGTGGACTGTGACCTGGCAGACTGGATCCTGGACTACCTCACAAACCGGCCCCAGTTTGTGAGAGCCAAGAACTGTGTGTCTGACCTCCTGACCTGCAGTGTGGGGGCGCCCCAGGGCACTGTCCTCGCACCCTTTCTTTTCACCCTCTACACTGCAGACTTCAGACACAACACGGACAGCTGTGTCCTGCAGAAGTTCTCTGATGACTCTGCCATCATTGGTCTCATCAAGGATGACGATGATGGGGAGTACAGAGGACTAATACAGGACTTTGTGGACTGGAGTCAGCGGAACCACCTCATCATCAATGCAGGGAAGACCAAGGAGATGGTGGTGGACTTCCGCAGACGCCACTCTACTGCCCCCTCAGTGAACATCCAGGGAAGGGACATTGAGAGAGTGGACTCTTACAAGTACCTGGGTGTTCATCTGAACAATAAGCTGGACTGGACTCATAACACAGATGCACTGTACAGGAAGGGCCAGAGTCGGCTCTATCTCCTGAGGAGACTGAGGTCTTTTGGAGTGAGAGGGCCACTCCTGAGGACCTTCTATAACTCTGTGGTGGCATCAGCCATCCTGTACGGTGTGGTCTGCTGGAGCAGCAGCATCACAGAGAGGGAGAAGAAGAGGCTGGACAAGGTCATCAGGAAGTCCAGCTCAGTCCTGGGCTGTCCTCTGGACTCAGTGCAGAAGGTGGGGGACAAGAGGGTCCTGGCTAAGGTCACCTCTATGCTGGACCATGAGTCTCACCCCCTGCAGGACGCTCTGTCTGCTCTGGAGAGCAGCATCAGTGACAGACTGATTCACCCTCGCTGTGTGAAGGAGAGGTTTCGCAGGTCTTTCCTTCCTGCTGCTGTCAGACTGTACAACGAACACTGTTAACATGTCATTCAACTTATCTGGACTTACAAATATTCAACTATACTCCAGAGTCTATTTTTAGGTCTAGTTTTAAATTATCCTAGGCCATTATTTATTTATTTATTATATTGTTCTGTTGCATGTTACTTTTTCGTGCTGTTCTTTATCTGTGCGTTGCAACACTGGAATTTCCCCACTGTGGGACTAATAAAGGCATATCTTATCTTATCTTATCTTATATTTCCAAGCAGAAAACAGATTAAAGATAAAGTCAATATGTAGCCTAACTTTTCTGAGGTATTGGCCACTAGACCATTTCATTCATTTCAGTTAAAGGAGAATTAACGGTTTTTTTTATACAATCTGAGCCTTATTTTGGTAATAAAACAAGTTGTTTTACTCACCCATAGCACTTTGGTGTCATATGGAGCACTTCCGGAGATGTTTCAGATTAGCGATATCTGTAATGTGAGTTCTCGGGGCACATGTTTGCGGTCTCCAAATAACACAAACTTTAGCACTTTTCAAATCATAGAAGCTCAATGTCTTAGTCTACACTTTTGTTTGAGTCAAAAGTGGCCTGTAATCCGAGATTTATCCATAGTTTCGAGTAGATGAGGAGGCCAGTGCGCATGTATGGAGTCACATCTTATTTCACTCTCAGCTCCCGGGACACAAACATGAAACGCAAAGCTGTAAATTATGGATAAATCTCGGATTACAGGCCACTTTTGACTCAAACGAAAGTGTAGACTAAGACATTGAGCTTCTATGATTTGAAAAGTGCTAAAGTTTGTGTTATTTGGAGACCACTCGGGGCATATATTATATGCCCCAAGAACTTGCGTTATGGATATCGCTAATCTAAAACATCTCCGGAAGTGCTCCATATGACACCAAAGTGCTATGGGTGAGTAAAACAACTTGTTTTATTACCGAAATAAGGCTCAGATAGTAAAAAAAAAACAAAACGTTAATACTCCTTTAAACTCTTTGTGTGAAATTGTGAAATTTGCCCAACATATGATGTGTGTACTAAAAGGGAAAGGTCTTAGGGTATGGGGCTTGTGAAAGTGACCCCAAAAAAAAAAAAAAAAGTGGACTTTCCCTGCTGGTGTGCCTGTGCGCAGATTTCGGGGAATGCGGTTTACAAAAACACTTGAAATCGCGTAATGCAATAAGGTAAACCACTGACGCATGGTTTCTAGTCCCCAGTGGAATGTAAATGAAACAATATTAAATATGATTAGATACATATTCAAAGGCCCATACTACGTTATTATATGTTATAATGTTGTTTCCTCATCACGAGCATAACTGGAGTTCTATTGTTTCATTCACAAACCCTGCACATTTAGGCTCAGTTCTTCTCTCAGATGGAAAACACTCGTGATGTCATGTGATAATACAAGAAGTGCTCCACTGTGTTTTTATACCCTGAATTTGCCAATCTCTGAACTCAAGGTTAAAGGGAGCTATTAACTTGAAAACTACCTGAGGTGGAACAGAGCATTCTGAGCTTTTGGGGATGTAGACAGACTAATAAAGGATTAGTCAAACAAGATACACCTCTGGGTATGTTTTTGAGGAGGTAACAACAATTCAACATGACTCAAAGTTCACAGTCAGTTTTGAGTAATATATTACCTTTAAAAATCCCATGACATGGTACTTCTTGATGCTTTTATATGGCTCCTTAATGGTTCCCTAATACTGTAAATGAATCCTTCTTCAAAATCAACACTCAGTGCATGAGAAACAGAGATAAGATGAGAAAGAGTATTTTTTCTCTCTCTGAACAGTCCATAATGGGCGTTGTTGCTTGAATGCAAATGAGGAGAAAAGAGCTGGCCTATAGTAGAGGGTGGGGGCATGGCCAAACTCTCCGCTTTCGCTCTGAGCTGTCAGCTGATCCATTTCCATGTTTTTGCACGGGGGAGAGATTTGAAGCGTTCCATTGAAAAATAAACACATTTCCACAGAAAATAAAATTAAACCACTGCTGTTCAAAGGTCCAGAGGCTCAGATAAAGGACTTCTGAGCCTAGAAACACTCGGACGTGCCTCCAGGCAAATAAAAAAAACGCATTTCGCATTGCCTAGCGCATTCGCGGTCCAAACTCTCTGGGCGTGATTTACAGAGACGCTGAGTACAGACAGACGGGGGTGGAACTGCATTTGCATTTCTTTTTTCGATCTGACGTCAATAAGGTGCCTTGTTCAAAATCGCCCGATTGAGCTCAGATTTTTTGTAAAGCAGAAAAGGATCGCAAATGCTCAGTTTAGACATTTCGCAACTTTTAACCATGGGGGGGGGGGGGGGGGGGGGTAGGGTAGGGGTAGGGGAGCTCACATTAAGGTTCAAAAACCTCAGAAAGTGAAAATTCATGTCATGGGACCTTTAAACCCCTCATGTAGTCCTGCTTTTATTTGAGACCATGCAGTTTAGTCTTGACCAGCATGCTGTAGTCCTCATATACATAACGGTGCACCATAATCTGTCATTTATATGAATACAGATGTTTCTGCTGCTCACAAATTCTTATTGTGAGTGGGCTGACTTGAGTCTAGTGTCTTGTAACTTGGGCTGGTGATGTCCTGGCTTGACTCCAGAGATTCATCGTTTAATGCCACACTATGATTCCAGCAGAGGTGGGTACATACACACTTACATTTATTTGAGTTACCTATTACAGAAATTGTACTTTTCAGAGTACTTTTCGAGCAGCATACTTCTACTTGAGTAGACTTTTTATTCAAGTTACTTTTATTCAAGTTTTGATTCATCTTTCCAACGTGAGTAAGTATATTAATGAAATGATTTGAACATTTGTGTTTCTTGCACCGTTCCTTCAGATGTGATTTAGTTTTTCTAATTTCTGTGTATGGGTGATTCTCCAACTATCAAAGAATTTGTGTTCCAGGCAGAAATAAGAAAAACAAAAACATGTTTGTCATTTTTTATTCATGCTGCACTTACTAGACACAAAGATGAACTTACAAAAAATGTTTGATAGATAAATTACTATTTTTATTATATAAAATATGGTTTTATATTGAGTGTTTTTGCTATATGTCCTTTGTCCCTTGTCCAGGTTTTGGACTCTCAGTCCCTCATAAGACTGAAATTAAATTTGATTCAACAGTAACTTCATTGACAAATGGCACAGAAATTCCTTATTTTAATGAAAAATATCATGTGCTTGAAAGATATATTAGTATTTTATTTATTTTTCATAAAAAGAACACCTGCCCCTAAGGATCACTGTCATTTCCACCACCACAAAATGTAACTTTTACCTTTTTTAAACCTTTGTCTACTTGAACCACATCAGTTGTGATGTGACAGGAGCTCATGTTAGCATAGCAGCATTAGCTCCATGGAAGGAAGGGAAACAAGAACAAAATTAGTACATAAACTAACAAACTTTTGCAAAACCAAGAGTAGGTTTATTGGTCATCATTTCCAAACACCTCATATTTCCTTTGAATGTACAAATAATGAGAAAAATAGCATTTTATATTGTGTATTTTGAGTATATTTTATGCCATCTCTAAACAGAGATTAGCATGCTAATATGTCATGAGATTTTAAAGAAATGCTAAACATTGTCATTTGACAGTCATTGTCATTTGACAGTCATTTCCATCACTTTATTTGTTATTGTTTATTATTATTTATGTAATATTTATGTAATTTCATTACAACCACTATCAGTTAATGTTTCTACACATTGTGATGAAGTAGAGCAAATCAAAACATTTCTAAAAATGTGTATTTCTGAAAAATATCATGACCAAATTTGACTGTAGTTGGAGAATCATCCGTATATCTTTTGAAAATACCAGATTTTGTGCATTATTTAGTTTTGTCCTTCCAGTGACATTAACTTCAAATAATAAATCAGATGTTACGTCCCGTGTTATTCTTTAAGTCACTGCTCTGCACTTCTTAAGTGAGACTGTTTTGAAGTACTTGAGAACACTTTTTGGCCTGTTTATCAGCCTGTTCACGTGTAAACTTCGGCGTAGACATCCGCTGAAGGTGAACAGGCTGAGTTGACATGGGCGTAGTGATACGAGTGGAGAGAGACAATACACAAATGCGAAATACGCTGCTGGATGTTTCTTAGACAACTGTTTCGGATGCAAATATATCACCTTTCTAACAAATGTTTTGTTTTGAGAAGAAAAACAAGCTTTATTTCATGTTCCAGGGAAGTTACCGGACCTAATTACCTGAGCTCCAGAAAGCGAGCCGAACCGGGATCAGCTGAGACTGTCAGAGGCAAGCTGGTGTCAACACACATAAAAAAAAACAAACACACTATCCCATTAAGGCAATGCAATAACATCTCTATGAAGACAGGCTACATATCCTCCACCAGAAAAGTTACATAGTGCACCTATATTTATTATATCCTCCTGGAACCTGAAGAAAAAAAGTGTATCTAAATTAGGCGATTATGATTATGATTATGATTATTTTAATTTTCTTTTTGGAGGTAAATTAACACCTTAGCATTTACATTTTGTTAATTTAATTTTTATTCATAATGTTGTAACATGTCTTCTGTAATGCACGTTGGGGACATTTTGGTTTTATAGCCCCAGTGTGTAGGATTCGTGGCGCATAGGTGGATGGTGCTATTGCACTTTCTGTTTTAGCTACGGTAGACCTCGACGGTCACCCGGGTGCGCGCACGAGCCGCGCGCCGCTACTGTATAAATAAAACGCGGTCCCGGTTATTTTTTTTCCCTTTTCTCATGAAAACACACATTCCCGATCATGTACCATGACACTCTACACATCAAATGAAACCTTACAGTCTCCTCTTTTTGACTATGCAATTCATTTCCCTGCACAATAATCACTCCCCGAGCACATGGGGCTTTTATACGGAAAAGCACAAAACGAGGTTAGCTTACCTTAGAATGCTTTGCACAGGTCAAACTCTGTATTTCACCATAAACTTGCTCTCAATTTGTCCGTAAGGATCCAGCGAATAAAATCCAGTAAAACAATTTAGTCCAAAACACGTGTTAGATCCATTACGAGTCTGATCCAGCTGCATGCTTGTGTTGTTTACCCAAAACCACGAGCCTTGCCGAAGGCGAAGGCGGAGCCCAAATGTCCTTCTGCGCCTCTCGTATTCAAAATGGCTGCCTCTGCATGGGGAAGATCCCCCTTTTATGTGACTATATCTAAGTCCAAAAGAATACTTTGATTTCATGATGGAAGTGAAAAGGCTTGGAAAACAATGTATTTTTGAATGGGTATCTTCAATTTCAGTAATTAACGGGTAAAAATCTTACACACTGTCCCTTTAAATCTAAGTTAACAACCTAACAAAAACTTTTTTTTTTCTTTTTTTTCTGATAACCAACATCTCTGACAAGCTTCTACAGTTGCCTCAAAAAGTTCTTAGACTCCCTTTTAATTTCTTATTTATATTTAATATATTATGTATTATTTATTTATTTATTTATTTATTTATTTGAGTATTTAGTTACATATTTGTTTATTTTTTATGTATAATTTATTTATTATGTATATATTTTTTAGATTTTTATTTTTATTATTATTAATTTATTTTTATCATAGTGCAGCCACAAACTAGAATCTCAAAACAATTAAAAGATAACTCAATGTCCACTGTAAAGGACACAAAAGAATGGAGGATATAATTATTGTATGGGTAAATTCGGTGCAAAATGTTAAATGTTGCTTCTTTTATTTACTGTGTTGCGTTTTCTATACGCGCACCTTGAGTTCCGCGTGTGACGTCAGCGCGCCTTTACGCACATCCCGCTCCCAGCAGCGGGCTCCTCGGCGCAGAGCTCACCTCCATCTCCTCCACACCAACACCAAACACCAAACCGATCCGGTGTCAGGACTACGGGAGGGTCACATTTTCGCACTGATTTGGCACCGAAACACGCGCTACGACGCATGGGATTTTCTTTTCCATCCAAACGAACGTGGATGCGTAGTTAACGGCAATATTTTGGACACGTTCGAGTCGCTGGGATGTGACAGCTGTTAGATATCACTCGCATTTCTTAAGCATCAGCTACAACAATTCAATCATTATCATCCCGCAAAATGTTGACGCACAATTTGGCACTTATCGTGATCGTAGCGTTTGTGTGGCGCGTCAGTGCCGAGTTGAGCCATGTGTCTTCTTCTTCCACCACCGCTGCGCACTTGAATTCCACCGCCTCCGGCCACGGTCTCGTCAGCAGCGGAGAGGGGCACGGGTCGCAACCGGGTCACAACGCCACAGACTCGGCTGTGGGCTCCAGGATCTCCACGCTCATGACCTACCTGCCCTCGCTGAAGAAGGGCGTGTTTTTCGTGTGCGTAATGACCGCTGGGCTCGTCGTGTGCTTGCTGGTCAAGGTGGTCAGGTAAGGGGCTACAGTGCAGTCCCGGGGTTGGCAGTAGCCGGCTCAATACATGGAGGATTTAAAGTGTCTGTGTTATACTTTTCCCCTTCTATATTATAATGTTTTCTCATCAAAAACATGTCTGGAGTTGTGTTGTGTTTCACTTACACATGTTTAACACACAACCCTTGCATATTTAGACTGTGCCCTTCTCCCAAACAGAAAACACCCTGTTGATGTCATGTGGTAATACAGGAAATGCTCCATTGTGTTCTCTGTATGCCTAGAATCGTTTGGATCATTTCAGACCTGGAATTGCCCTTCTTTAGCCTACTGAACTAAAGGTAAACAGGATCTGTTAACTTGAAACACGATCAACATGACATCACAAGGTGGAACAAAGCATTTTGAGCGATGTAGACAGACTAATAATAAAGGCAACTCCAGGTATGTTTTTGAGGAGGCAACAACATAACATTACTTAGAGCTCATAGGAGTCTTTACATTTATTTAGGCTTTGTTTATTTTACAGGGACAAGAAAACATTAAAGAGATGTTCATTTCAGTCCACCACCAGTCCTCTTTTATTAAAAGTTGTGGCTTGGGGAAAAGTTCAGAAATTGTATATTGTATTAAATGGCAGTGGCACACATTAGGGGCCCCGATCTTAGCGCTATTGTGAGTGTTAAGGAGGGGCCGTGTACGTGTCCAGGTCAGGCTGTTCTTCGCTGTTGCAGGCTGGAGTGGGACGGTACAAGTACAAATATGGTGATGGCATCTGAACACATCTGTGACAACTGTAATATGTAAAAGCACTGCCAGTGTGGGTAATGTCTGCAATCTTTGTGTCTCTTGTAGTGATAGGGATATCGGAATTTCTTTTTGGAGAACCACTTCTTTTGGCTCTACTTGCTATAAAGAGCCGTCTCTTTTGGCTCCCAAATGGCTCCTCAGATTTTCTGCTTCTTAAATTAATTTATCACCAAAAATAATGCAAAACCCTGTGTAAAATGAAGTACTAATGTAAAAAAACATACATGACATCAAATGTTTATCCTTTATATGGCTTTATTTTCTGAACACACTCAAACTTGAACAGAGCTCTACAAAATAAATTATAAAGTATAAAAAGAACCATGTCAATTAGACAAACCGTTAACTATTTACATTAAAGCTACCTGCACAAACTCACAGAATGACAACAAAATGCAGATGCATCTTCTTCGCATAGAGTTTATCAGATTGTCAATTATGGCCTGTGGAATGTTGGTTTCTTCGTCTGTCCAGTAGTGCGTGCTTGTTGCTTTCTTCGCAGTCATGTTTTTGTCTGAAACAACAATTGGTACTTGGTACTGAGAGGCACCCCCTACCACTCTTACAACTTCTGGGTGAAATTCCTGAAATTCCTGGCGCCTAATCCAATCCGAAATCGTGCACATGACGACGCCAAGTGGTTTGCTATCGGCCTAGGCCAGGGGTTCCTGGGGGATTGGGGAAACCAATCCCAATCCAATCCCTGTGCACATGCAACCGTTACGATCCCAATCAGTTTGCAATCGGTTTGGACTTTTCCATGTGCACGCAGTCAGTAGCTCCAGGTAGGGACAGTTTGAACAAGAAAGAAAAGTGCATGCAGGCAAGAATGGCATAAAGATAAGTAATAATAATAATTCTATAAGTAATAATAGAATAAGTAATAATAATAAAACAGTAACAAGGAGAGTATTGAAAAACGATATTGATATATCAGGTGGAATATAATATGAATTTCTGGGTCAGGCAAACCTGTGCACTCTTGTTGTTTCTTTGTTTATTTAAGATTAACCTCTTAAACTGAAACACCACCCAGCTCCCTGAGTAAATTAAATATTTGCTCAGGTCGTTGCATTTATGTGAGTGTTCCCTTGTGTTTGGAAAAGTAATTAAAGTAGATCTATTATGCACAATCGACTTTTTAGACTTTTAGACCATGTTGTAGTTGTTTCCCCTTCTCATATACACTCTCAAAGTTGTATTTGTATTTATTCGTGCATATTTGAGCAATCTTTAATCACTTATTTTCTAGACGCCATATTGCAGATCATCTCTTGCCACTGGTACATTTATTCATTGCTCTGTACTTACTTTGTTCTCCAATTTTATTTTCATAATTTGTGATACGTGTAGCATTCAGCAGTATAGTCATTTTAGTACAGATAAAAAGTAAATAAAATACACTGCTCACTAGTGCTGACTCTTTGTTGTCTAATGCAGAAGTCAGCACACTTGCTCCTTTCTTAAAGATCCCATGACATGGTACTTCTTGATGCTTTTATATGGCTCCTGAATGGTTCCCTAATACTGTAAATGAATCCTTCTTCAAAATCAACACTCAGTGCATGAGAAACAGAGATAAGATGAGAAAGAGTCATAAATGTCACTGTGGAACACTCCATTATAGGCGTTGTTACTTGAATGCAAATGAGGAGGAGAGAGATGGCCTATAGTAGGGGGTGGGGGCGTGGCCAAGCTCTCCGCTCCGCTCTGTGACCCACTTCCGTGTTTTTGCACGGGGGGAGAGATGAGAAGCCTTCCATTGAAAAATAAACACATTTCCACAGAAAATAAAATTAAACCACTGCTGTTCAAAGGTCCACAGGCTCAGATAAAGGACTTCCGAGCCTAGAAACACTCGCAAGTTCCTCCAGGCAAATAAAAAAACATATTTCGCATTGCGTAGCTCCTCCGCAGTCCAAACTCTCTGGGCGTGATTTACAGAGACGCTGAGTACAGACAGACGGGGGTGTCTGTGCCTTATAATGCGGTGTGCCCTATATATGAAAACAGTTTTAAAATAGGCCATTCAATGAAGGTGTGCCTTATAATCCAATGCGCCTTATAGTGCGGAAAATAAGGTAGGTCATGTGACAAGCTGACCAGAGACAAGCTGTTATAGTGGTTGTGGAAAATATATATATATATATTAGGGATGCAAATTATCGATTAATTCATTAATCTATAGTTGATTGACCTTATCAATCGACTTACGATTAATTGATAAGCCGCGTTTTTCACCTGAATTTTAGTGTTTCAATAGGGTCTTTAAGAATATAAGCTATAGTATACATAACACTGAGTCAAAAATATACCATAGTATTATTATATTGTATATTCCTCAATTAATTATTCCTTAGTAAAAAGCAGACAAATGTATTGATGCTGAATAACAAAATACATTCTTTATTGAAAATACACTCGACAAAAATATAAACGCAACACTTTTGTTTTTGCTCCCATTTTTCCTGAGATGGACCCAAAGATCCAAAATTCACTCCAGATACACAACACTACCATTTCTCTCAAACATTGTTCACAAATCTGTCCAAATGTGTGACAGCGAGCACCTCTGCCCCGCCGAGACAATCCACCCCACCTCACAGGTGCGCCACATCAAGATGCCGATCCGACATCATGACCAGTGCACAGGTGCGCCCCAGACTGCCCACAATAAAAGGCCACCCCGAAATGCTGCTTTATTGGGGGTCTGGGGACTCAGAACCAGTCGGTATCTGGTGTGACCACCATTTGCCTCATGCAGTGCAACACATCTTCTTCGCATAGAGTTTATCAGATTGTCAGTTGTGGCCTGTGGAATGTTGGTCCCCGTTTCGTGCAGACAGGGCCAAAGAGAACACGGTTTCCTTTGGGCTGGGGACAGTGTTGTGTGTCTGTGTGTCTGCTCTGGCTTTACACATGATAATGACTGGTCTGGTCTAAGGTAGAAATCACATTCATTTATACAAAGACAGATTGAGAGAATATAATTTTCCATCACAATAATGGTATTTAATTGTGTTGTCAGAATTCTAATTGAAATTGTCCAAACTGAAAAAGTTAATTAAATAAATACATAACATTTACTTTTAAAGGGATATGCCACCCCCAGGTCAAATTTGGGCATCTCCCCACAGTCCAGAGACTAAAATAAGTGGTGGAAAGCGTTTTCCTGCTCACCCAGCCATTGTCCGAGTCTGTCGCCACTGACCGCCGCGGTAACTGGTGCTCCTCCGCCTTAGACTGGAGTCTAACATCGCCAGAGAAAGATTTCGGCCAAAAGGAATTAATTTGCTCGATGCTTTTCCCAATTACTTTCTGTGTAGTGCGCATTCATATCGAGTGCAAATAAATGTGCAAATCAACACGGAGAGCTTGACTTGGTCATTTTGGGTGGGAACTATTTTTCAGTGTGGAAGGACATGGCCGAATCACGCAGCACGCTGCCAGGGGAATCCCTGTTACGCACCGGGAAGGGAGTTCCCCTGTTGCACAACGTGGTGCGTGATTCGGCCATGTTCTTCCGCACTGAAAAATAGTTCCCACCCAAAATGACCAAGGCAAGCTCTCTGTGTTGATTTGCACATTTATTTGCACTCGATATGAATGCGCACTACACAGAAAGTAATTGGGAAAAGCATCGAGCAAATTAATTCCTTTTGGCCGAAATCTTTCTCTGGCAACGTTAGACTCCAGTCTAAGGCGGAGGAGCAGCAGCTCGCGCGGCGGTCAGTGGCGACAGACTCGGACAATGGCTGGGTGAGCAGGAAAACGCTTTTCATCACTTGTTTTAGTCTCTGGACTGTGGGGAGATGCCCAAATTTGACCTGGGGGTGGCATATCCCTTTAATATATGAAATAAATAAAAAATAAAATAATCTTTTCATGCAGTGAACACATTTCCTCTCTTCAGGTCAGGCAGGCGGATCCGAAAAACGCGGAAATATGACATCATCACGACGCCGGGAGAGCGTGTGGAGATGGCCCCTCTGAACCAAGATGTAGAGGAAGACGATGACTCCACACTCTTCGATGTCAAGTACAGGTCAGACAGCGGCCAGTTTGGAGGGTGATATGGAATTCGAACTTTGCATTCTACTTGGCGTGCCCATTGGCATCTAGTAGAGAAGCATTAAGGTGTAATTAAACACCTAAACTCTGCCCACAGCCACATTTCCACATTTCAAATAGAGCTGCTAAACTGGGCAGTACCTGGAGGACTAAAGGACTGAAGGGAGGAGGGGCAGGGTCTGGAGTTATAAGGAATTGTGTGATTGGCCTCGGTCTCCACACTCGGGGGCGGATCTAGCCATTTTGGGGCCCTAGGCGAAATATAGACATGGGGCCCTTAAAGGGATATGCCACCCCCAGGTAAAATTTGGGCATCTCCCCACAGTCCAGAGACTAAAATAAGTGGTGGAAAGCGTTTTCCTGCTCACCCAGCCATTGTCCGAGTCTGTCGCCACTGACCGCCGCGGTATCTGGTGCTCCTCCGCCTTAGACTGGAGTCTAACGTAGCCAGAGAAAGATTTCGGCCAAAAGGAATTAATTTGCTCGATGCGTTTCCCAATTACTTTGTGTGTAGTGCGCATTCATATCGAGTGCAAATAAATGTGCAAATCAACACGGAGAGCTTGCCTTGGTCATTTTGGGTGGGAACTATTTTCCAGTGCGTAAGAATACAGCCGTATCACGCACCACGTTTTGCAACAGGGGAACTCCCTTCCCGGTGCGTAACAGGGATTCCCCTGGCAGCGTGCTGCGTGATACGGCCGAAATCTTTCTCTGGCTACGTTAGACTCCAGTCTAAGGCGGAGGAGCACCAGATACCGCTGCGGTCAGTGGCGACAGACTCGGACAATGGCTGGGTGAGCAGGAAAACGCTTTCCACCACTTATTTTAGTCTCTGGACTGTGGGGAGATGCCCAAATTTGACCTGGGGGTGGCATATCCCTTTAAAAGTAATTCTTTAAAGATCCCATGACATGGTACTTCTTGATGCTTTTATATGGCTCCTTAATGGTTCCCTAATACTGTAAATGAATCCTTCTTCAAAATCAACACTCAGTGCATGAGAAACAGAGATAAGCTGAGAAAGAGTAATTTTTCTCTCTCTGAACACTCCATAATGGGCGTTGTTGCTTGAATGCAAATGAGGAGAAAAGAGCTGGCCTATAGTAGAGGGTGGGGGCGTGGCCAAACTCTCCGCTCTCGGCTCTGAGCCCTCAACTGATCCATTTCCGTGTTTTTGCACGGGGGGAGAGATTTGAAGCGTTCCATTGAAAAATAAACACATTTCCACAGAAAATAAAATTAAACCACTGCTAAACAGGGTAGGGGAGCTCACATTAACGTTCAAAAACCTCAGAAAGTGAAAATTTCATGCCATGGGACCTTTAAACACACATGCGCACACAAAATAAGGGTGCGTGTGTGTGTGTTTGAATTAAGATTTCAATCTTTTGTGCGTGTTCCATGTCAGGGGTGACATTTGGGGCCCTTCTCAATGGGCAGGTTTGGTGGGGCCCCTAGGCGAATGGCTATGTTTGCCTAATGATAAGTCCGCCTCTGTCCACACTTCAAACTCTGCCCCTGCAGCCAGGCGTTTGTAATCAGAAACACCTGACTAAATAATCAGGCAGTCCTGTGTGATGTTACATAGTACTTGATTTCGCAGTATTACATTCATTACAGTGTAAATGATATTATGATGGCAAAAGTTTTCTTTTATAGCATGATATACTGTAACATTTTGGTCATATCACCTTAACATTATTCCACTCTGAATCAGCCCATGATTTGTCAAGTGAATCAGAAATATTACATGAGTATTACATGAGCCATTCCTTTGAAAATGTACTCCGATATGTACTTAATAAGTAATTAATACTAGTGCAAGTACTGATGGGCATTCAATTCAATTAATCATTAAAATTTGAACATATATTGTACAAATTAGAACAATTCGCACAGTCATATTTATCTACACTGAAGTTATATAATGAACCAGGACACAAAAGAGTAAAGACTTCAGTAGCATTTCGAAATCTAAAGTGTGAATGGTGCAAGTCCCCATCAGGTGTGGAGGCACAGAGGAGCTGTTGAAAAACCAGACTGTTACAGAAGCAGAGCTGTGACTGTGCTGTTCATACACGGCTGCACCCTTCCCTCCTCCATTGTTCCACAGTCAGCCTCTTCCTCCAGGAAACCCAGCGTCCTGTTTACCCAGCATTCCTTTAGGCCCACACAGCACTTCAAACAGGAGCTCTGTAGTTTGAGATACAATAGTGACGTGTATTAGTCTGTTGTTATGTCCTTCGGCAACTGTAAGAATACAACAGGACAACAGGGGTGGGTCAGCAAATTTGATTACAGAATGGTAGCTTTAAAGGAAAAGTAACGTTTTTTAACAATCTGAGCCTTCTTTCGGCAATAAAACAAGTAGTTTTACTCACCCATAGCAGTTTGGTGTCAATTGGAGCAGTATCGCAGAACTTATGTTGAGCCGTTCTGTTCTACTAATGATCCCGTATCCGTTAGCGTGAGTGCTCGGGGCACTGATTTGCGGTGTCCAAATAACACAAACTTTAGCACTTTTCAAATCACAGAAGATCGCTGTGTCAGGGTAGACTTTTAGTGGATTCCAAAACGGCCTGAAACCCGATATCCAGCTATAGTTTCATTTGATGACGTCATCAGAGAGGACAGTGCGCATGCGTGAACTCAGCTGTTTTGTAAACACCGCTAGTCCGAAAGAAGCTAACACCGCTCTGAACTTCACTTTTCTGTTGCGATATCGGGTTTCAGGCCATTTTGGAATCCACTAAAAGTCTACCCTGACACAGCGATCTTCTGTGATTTGAAAAGTGCTAAAGTTTGTGTTATTTGGAGACCGCAAATCAGTGCCCCGAGCACTCACGCTAACGGATACGGGATCATTAGTAGAACAGAACGGCTCAACATAAGTTCTGCGATACTGCTCCAATTGACACCAAACTGCTATGGGTGAGTAAAACTACTTGTTTTATTGCTGAAAGAAGGCTCAGATTGTAAAAAAAACGTTACTTTTCCTTTAAGTGTGTGCAATAAATCGCATACAGTTCCTTTTAATCTTTTCAAAATTTGAGCTACTTTTTACGTAAAGTTGGTGAAATGCGCTGTGCTTCTATTTTCTAAATCCCTTTGTTGCAGGTGAACAGAGTCTGCTCCAGCGAGGACGTCTCCACTCCTCATGTCTGACCAATCAGCTGTTCTGTCCTGTGTGCGTGTGCTGGACTGGGGCACCATGGGTAATAGTCGGCTGCTGTAGGAATCCCTCCTTTTAAAACCACTGCGAAGGATTTGGCTGTGATATGGACTTGTTATTGAGACCACGTGTCCACTGTAAAAAGTCCGATCCAAAGTATTGCAGTATGTGAATGGAGTTTGTGTTTCTTTTCTTATTTATACTAAACTAGATTGCTGGGTTTCAGATTACTTCAAAACATTCAAATTAATATTGTTAAAATGCAGATTTTTGTGGTAACACATTCTTGGGGCTAATCACTAATAGAATTGATCAGGTTTGTGAATTTACCTTTTGAATATTTCATGTGAAAGTCTTATGTTAAATGCATTTAAGTTGGTAAAACAACTGTAAATGGGCTGATTCCTGATGACTTTAACATTGTTTTTGCAGCGTATATAGTGAGATAAAACGTATTGTAATTGAGAGTATACTTTATGAAGAGTACTGTGTCACACTAGGACGTCAGACATAACATTTCATTATTTAATTTTACATACATCAAATGCTCTGTATTAACACTAGGCTGTGTCTCTGTATGGATTATACGTATGACTGTATATTTTTATATGACTTAGAGCACATTCCTGTTTTGCTGCTGATTAAATCAATTGTGAATTCTTTGTGATTTTGAAAGACTGTGGAATCTGATATTATTATAACTGTAAGTAAGTGAAGACCAGTTAAATTAAAAGCAAAATCTGAATCTTATTTTTGTTTTTTTTAATTAGTTAAAGGGACAGTGTGTAAGATTTTTACCCGGTAATTACTGAAATTGAAGATACCCATTCAAAAATACATTGTTTTCCAAGCCTTTTCACTTCCATCATGAAATCAAAGTATTCTTTTGGACTTAGATATAGTCACATAAAAGGGGGATCTTCCCCATGCAGAGGCAGCCATTTTGAATACGAGAGCCGCAGAAGGACATTTGGGCTCTGCCTTCGCCTTCGGCAAGGCTCGTGGTTTTGGGTAAACAACGCAAGCATGCTGCCGGATCAGACGTCGTAATGGATCTAACACGTGTTTTGGACTAAATTGTTTTACTGGATTTTATTCGCTGGATCCTTATGGACAAATTGAGAGCAAGTTTATGGTGAAATACAGAGTTTGACCTGTGCAAAGCATTCTAAGGTAAGCTAACCTCGTTTTGTGCTTTTCCGTATAAAATCCCCATGTGCTCAGGGAGTGATTGTTTTGCAGGGAAATGAATTGCATAGTCAAAAAGAGGAGACTGTAAGGTTTCATTTGATGTGTAGAGTGTCATGGTACATGATCGGGAATGTGTGTTTTCATGAGAAAAGAAAAAAAAAAATCAAACCGGGACCGCGTTTTATTTATACAGTAGCGGCTCGTGCGCGCGCCCAGGTGACCCTCGAGGTCTGCCGTAGCTAAAACAGAAAGTGCAATAGCACCATCCACCTATGCGCCACGAATCCTACACACTGGGGCTTTAATCTATCAAATATTGAATGGTGTTGGTTGGGTGCAGCGTTGGCTTAAGTTTAGGAATGATATCTTGTTAAAGTGATACTCCGGGATTTTTGACATAGGGTCCAATTTTCTAGTTAGCCAGCGTGTAGGATATGTGTAGAGAAAGTTATTTTGCGATTTCATGCAGTCTTTGTAAAATCTGAGTTGGCTGTTGCTAAGCTAGCGAAAGTGAACGTCCTGCAGCTAGCCAGCCACTAAAATAGACATACCCAGTACAAAACAAACACCCAAACAAATCAGTTATTATGCCAGGGTATCGATGTACATATCTGTGTTGATATAATAAGATTTTGAACGAAACGGACCTTGCTTCAAACGACTTAATTGACGCATATTGGGGGACTAGTTTCTAAGCAGCGGCGGAATTTTACTTCTCCCTCGTCAATTCATCAGCAGCAGTTGTCATTATTACAAAGAGTAGAGACTGGAGGCATGCATTACACACGTTGGTGAGTAACAGAAACAGGAGGCCTAACTTAGAAGATGTGAGTATAATCATCTCACTGATTTTGCAACTGGCCAAACGCTCCTACATTCAACATTTTTTTCTGGCACACCACTTACCGCATTGATAACTGGCCATTAGGTCCAGCAGGTCTAGGTCGTTTCTTCCAATTTATCTTTTCGACGCAGAAGAATGTCTCCAGTACGCCACGATTGAGATGGGGCAAGAAGTCCTGGTGCTCTGTTATGCAGACATCATTGGAAGTGCTATGGCCACCAGACACATCTAGACTTCGAAACGAAGTATCTAGCTCCAGCTCTTGCATTTGTGGGATAACTAAGTCCCACTCCCTGCAGCAAAAACATTCATCCTCGTTCTCCATAACTTCGCAATTTCGGCACTGACACCACCAATCCCCGGTTCTTCTGTCCTGGCTTTCTGCTGCAGCTTCGGCGGCGGCTGCATTTGCAGACGCGCTCTCTTGTTCTCTTGCTCTTTGTAAATCCATCTCTTTCAATTCTTCGTCCGTATACTCCGGCTCATACAAGTATGGTTCACTGGAAAAATGCAACTGCTCTTCCTCCTCATCAAAATAATCGGGCTCGCCAAACATTGCCATACTTTGAACAGGCTCCGTGTGCTCACTTTTACAGTTGCGAGGTTGCTAGTAAACAAACTATTAGAGCCGGTCAGATTGGGACATGCGGGTGATATCAATCCGCGGCTGTCAAGCTTTCAATGAGGAAGTACGAATTGCTGATGATGATCAATGGAATACATGCTTGGTTTACTTCCTTAATCATTCTATCAACACAGATATGTACATCGATACCCTGGCATAATAACTGATTTGTTTGGGTGTTTGTTTTGTACTGGGTATGTCTATTTTAGTGGCTGGCTAGCTGCAGGACGTTCACTTTCGCTAGCTTAGCAACAGCCAACTCAGATTTTACAAAGACTGCATGAAACCGCAAAATAACTTTCTCTACACATATCCTACACGCTGGCTAACTAGAAAATTGGACCCTATGTCAAAAATCCCGGAGTATCACTTTAAAAATGGTCTTTCTTCATTGTAACATTTTGAAGTGTCTCCTGGTTTATAGCGTTTCATCTCCTCTTCCTGGTATTCCATGTCTTCAAATGTGGTTAAATTATTGGGACTATTCTTGGGACTTTTACTACTTTTCTCTCATAAAACCTGACCATAGTGTCGTCTACGCTTCCATGTTCCGACCAAAACAAACCACTTACAATAAAATGCTTTGCTCTCATCTTTAATTAGGTTTCCATTCCCAAACCGGCTTTACGTCTGCTACAAAGAGTACATTCACGTTGTCATCAATACAAAATAATGGTTATAAGAACACTGAATGTACACGTGATAAACATGCAATATTAATATTGGCTATGATACAGTAGAGACGAGGTATGGTGGCCTGGAAGGAACAATAACACCCACCCCAACCAGCACACCGACTTCACACCTCTATGGAGATAAGCCAGGTAGTTACAAAAGTTACATGATGTGCCTTTAAAACAATGTATACATGCAAAAAATTAAATTAAAAAAATGCACACATAGCCTACAAAACTAAGAATTAAAGGTGCATTGTGTTTCTGGTGGAGGGTCCGTCAAATGCTTGAGATGTTATTGCTTCGTGTGGAATGTTTCAGAAGGAGAATTAACTTTTTTTTTTACAATCTGAGCCTTATTTCGTTAAGTTGTTTTACTCACCCATAGCACTTTGGTGTCATATGGAGCACTTCCGGAGATGTTTTAGATTTGCGATCTCCGTAATGTGAGTTCTCGGGGGCCCTGAGCGGTCTCCAAATAACACAAACTTTAGCACTTTTCAAATCACAGAAGCTCAATGTCTTAGTCTACGCTTTCGTTTGAGTCAAAAGTGGCCTGTAATCCGATATTTTTCCATAATTTACAGCTTTGCGTTTCATGTTTGGGTCCCGGGAGCTGAGAATGAAATAAGCTGTGACTCCGCACATGCGCACTGGCCTCCTCATCTACTCGAAACTATGGATAAATCTTGGATTACAGGCCACTTTTGACTCAAACAAAAGCGTAGACTAAGACATTGAGCTTCTATGATTTGAAAAGTGCTAAAGTTTGTGTTATTTGGAGACCGCAAACATGTGCCCCGAGAACTCACATTATGGAGATCGCAAATCTAAAACATCTCCGGAAGTTCTCCATATGACACCAAAGTGCTATGGGTGAGTAAAACAACTTGTTTTATTACCAAAATAAGGCTCAGATTGTAAAAAACGTTAATTCTCCTTTAAACATCTATCTCCATGGACCCTGCTCATAGTCAGAATGTTTTTAGGGATTTTTGAGCTGTAAAACCACCTAACCACCATGTAAAGTAGAGCTGTGGAACAAGCTTTTTGATTTTCAAACTTATGAACAATAACATGTCTTTTTAGCCTAGTTATTTTGATATTTGACATTACTTGTATATTTAGGCAGCCTATTGTTATTCATGTGTTTGGTTGTTTTTCAGTTCCTCAACATAAACTCCTCCTACAAACACATTTAAAATAGAGCAGCTAAACTGCGCAGTACCTGGACGACTAAAGACGTGTGAGTGAGAGGAGACAATGCTATTAAAACCCCACATACACACTTTAGTGGCAAAGAAAAGTGAATTTGGTGTTTACTTCCATTTTAGGTCTCTACATACCAAGCCAATTAGCTGTCACTAGTGCCCTGTTACCACTAAACCTGATTACAGTGTTTCTCCCTCCTCCCCTCTCCTCCGTTTTGGGTTAATTGTTCAGATTGCATTAGCCACGCACGTAGATCGTGGGACTATTTTTGCCCTCCACAAGAGATGCATTCATGGACACCGGCTGCTGACGTCCGTGGTACTACTTTCATGTCTATTCTTAACCTGATGTGCGTCGGGTACGTCTGAGTAAAGGGTGCGCTTTGGTCACAAGACGCCCAGGCACAGGAGAGTGGACATAACTTCATTTGAGTTATAGGTTATTTTATAGGTCAAATTGGGGTCAGCCAGCCCCCCCCCCCAAAAACTAAAGTAGCACAAACGAAACTTTTTGCAGCACAAACAACTGACACCATTTTGGGCCATTTTAGAGCGTTTTTAAAGATCCCATGACATGGTACTTCTTGATGCTTTTATATGGCTCCTTAATGGTTCCCTAATACTGTAAATGAATCCTTCTTCAAAATCAACACTCAGTGCATGAGAAACAGAGATAAGATGAGAATAAATATCTCTCTCAAACACTTTATACTGGGCGTTGTTGCTTGAATGCAAATGAGGAGAAAAGAGCTGGCCTATAGTAGAGGGTGGGGGCGTGGCCAAACTCTCCTCTCTCTGCTCTGAGCTGTCAGCTGATCCATTTCCTTGTTTTTGCACGGGGGGAGAGATTTGAAGCGTTCCATTGAAAAATAAACACATTTCCACAGAAAATAAAATTAAACCACTGCTGTTCAAAGGTCCAGAGGCTCAGATAAAGGACTTCCGAGCCTAGAAACACTCGGACGTGCCTCCAGGCAAATAAAAAAACGCATTTCGCATTGCCTAGCGCATTCGCAGTCCAAACTCTCTGGGCGTGATTTACAGAGACGCTGAGTACAGACAGACGGGGGTGGAACTGCATTTGCATTTCTTTTTTCGATCTGACGTCAATAAGGTGCCTTGTTCAAAATCGCCCGTTTGAGCTCCGATTTTTTTGTAACGCAGAAAAGGATCGTAAATGCTCAGTTTAGACATTTCACAACTTTTAACCATGGGGGGGGGGCTAAACAGGGTAGGGGAGCTCACATTAATGTTCAAAAACCTCAGAAAGTGAAAATTTCATGCCATGGGACCTTTAAAGACGCACTATGGAACTTTTTAAGTGGTTTGTCAGCATTATGTGACACTATGTATTTCTTTTTCTATTCTGTATAAAACAGAATTTGATATAGTGAGTAGGATTGCCTCTGCACAGATCTGAACTATAACTTGGCCAGGTAGCGTGATCTAATCCATTTAATGTGGAATGTTCAGGCAAAGAAAGTATCTCCTTAGAGACAAGCAGCTGTGACATGCTCTAAACAAGAGTTACATAGTGCATTTTTAAAAATGCAGGACTTCCCGCACAGTGGCTCAGGTGGCACTCTCACCTCACATCAAGAGGGTACAGGATCAGCTCCCAGACCAGTCGAGATTTTTGCACATTCTAATATTTGGGCTACATTCATTTCAGTAGGAACAGTTAGTTTCAATGATTTCACAAGTGTCTGTGACTGGAAGGGTATCTGGAGTGAAAAAGTCAGGCCCAAATACATTCAGGAGTTTTTACAATCTTTGCCTCCGTATTTCAGAGTTATTGTGAACACATTTGTGAACAGGATGCTATTTGATATTAGCCTGAGCAAACCCGGGCTTGTGTGCACAGCCAACTCCTCCTCTTTGCACAACACAAGTCAAACTGCAGCTTGCATACCACGGTGTCCTGTTCGCGTCCAGGTAACACTCAACACAAGTCAAACTGCAGGTAAAAAAAAAAAAAAGAAAAAAAAATTAAGCTCACCAAGGCTAGCAGTTATGATGTAAATTACAAAAAAGGAATAAAATTCACATTTTCACACTTTTCATAAACAAAAAACAAAAAAAAACATAACCTGCTGTATGTTAAACCAGTAGCATGCAATGGAAAAAATAACTGGAACTCTTTTTTGTGTATAATTCTTAACTGATTGTGAATATTATTGTGATATTTGGCAGTGAATAGAGCTTTAATTGCCATATTGAAATGCACCAACTTTCAGTCTAATAAACACATGGGCATAAATAGAATAATTAAAAATACATGAATAAAAACAGTTTTATAACACTGGATAAGTCTTTGAACAAACACTATTGTTTCTACATCCATAGGTTATATACATGTAACTAATATTAACACAGCAAAAATATATAACCTACATACTTCATACCTGCTTAACACGTTCAAAAGTACTGCTACGCACCGAATACATAAGAGGGCTTTAAAGGTAACGTCTCTGAGGGTACGCCACCTGCTTGTCTCCATGGAGAGCTTATTGCTTACCTGGAATGTTCCAAAGTGTGGCATTAAAGGAAAAGTAATGTTTTTTTTTTACAATCTGAGCCTTCTTTCGGCAATAAAACAATTAGTTTTACTCACCCATAGCAGTTTGGTGTCATTTGGAGGAGTTTCGTAGAACTTATGTTGTAGCCGTTCTGTTCTACTAATGATCCCGTATCCGTTAGCGTGAGTGCTCGGGGCACTGATTTGCAGTGTCCAAATAACACAAACTTTAGCACTTTTCAAATCACAGAAGATCGCTGTGTCAGGGTAGACTTTTAGTGGATTCCAAAACGGCCTGAAACCCGATATGCAGCTATAGTTTCATTTGATGACGTCATCAGAGAGGACAGTGCGCATGCGTGAACTCAGCTGTTTTGTAAACACCGCTAGTCCGAAAGAAGCTAACACTGCTCTGAACTTTACTTTTCTGTTGCGATATCGGGTTTCAGGCCGTTTTGGAATCTACTAAAAGTCTACCCTGACACAGCGATCTTCTGTGATTTGAAAAGTGCTAAAGTTTGTGTTATTTGGACACCGCAAATCAGTGCCCCGAGCACTCACGCTAACGGATACAGGATCATTAGTAGAACAGAACGGCTCAACATAAGTTCTGCGATACTGCTCCAATTGACACCAAACTGCTATGGGTGAGTAAAACTACTTGTTTTATTGCCGAAAGAAGGCTCAGATTGTAAAAAAAACCATTACTTTTCCTTTAAGTCTGTGGAGAGGCGATCCCGCTCACAGTAAGAATGCATGTTTTTGGGGCATTTCCTTAGTAACTTAATGCCATACTGTGCGACATTCAAAGCAAAGCAGTAACAACTAGGGTACATGAGACAAGCAGGTGGCTAAAAATGTTACACAATGCACCTTTAAAGATAACTGCAGACACTGGGAGAACAATACACATTCAATACTCATGGAATAATTAGGCTATCGCTATTGCTATCAGCTAAGTTCTATAATTAGCTACTAAAATGGGTGCTACAATTGCAAAAGTCAAATGATTTATGGATTTTTAAAGTTTTTTTAAATTATTATTTCTATTGAAAATTGTTTAAAAAATCATATGAATCCAACTAATTATTGTTAAAACAACGCACAAGGTGATTGTACGACTGGTCTATTCTGAAAATACCCAAATTAGTTTTGCATTTATGAAAACAATGAAAAGTAGTAACTAAATAAAACATAAAACATGTAAATAAAATATTAGGTTGAGATATTCTGAAGGAGCTGCCGTAGAAGAGCTGTAGGAAGACCAGAGAGAGAGAGACATGCACTCGAGAAAATCTAATAAAAATTAAAGGGATTTTGAAATGTTAACAAAATATGGCACCAAACCTATGCAGAATTCCTCTGTCATTAATAGTAGTAGTAGTAGTAGTAGTAGTAGTAGTAGTAGTAGTAGTAGTAGTAGTAGTAGTAGTAGTAGCAACAGTAGGTATTGTTTCTCAAATCTCAAAATCAGTAATTATTTAGTTTTGGTTTATCAAGGTTAATTGCTCTAGCTACATAAAATTACTTTACATCTTATTACCAATGGAATAGGACTTTTATTTTTTTGAGAAGGTAACATTATAACACGGCTTAAAGCTCACAAGAGTCAATTTGGTGTAATATAGGACCTTTTTTATTTCCTTCAATTAAAAGACGTTAGCTTATTAAGCCAGATCTACTCAAATAACCTTTTGCAGAGTATGAGCTTTGTGTCAGTTTTTGTTTCATGTGGATACAGCACGTCCAGTAACTGCAAAGGTGTCAACCATAAACACTGACATCAAAACAGCTCCCTCTGCTGGTGAGGGGCTGCACTACAGTCCCATTAGTCCTGACACAGAGGTGAGCAGACAGGAGCAGGCAGGAGCAGACAGGAGCAGACAGGAGCAGGCAGGAGCAGACAGGAGCAGGTAGGAGCAGACAGGTGCAGGTAGGAGCAGACAGGTGCAGGTAGGAGCAGACAGGAGCAGGTAGGAGCAGACAGGTGCAGGTAGGAGCAGACAGGAGCAGGTAGGAGCAGGCAGGACCAGACAGGAGAAGGTAGGAGCAGACAGGAGCAGAGATAAGGGGACAGGAGCGAGAGGATGAGAGGATCTCAAGAGAGTCACATGGTTTTGGTCACTTAATGTCCCAGTTTGCTAAAGAATAACTGCACAATATAAGAAAACAGTTTCTAACACTGAGGAAAGAACCTAAGTCCCTCCTCTCACTGTGAGGCATGAAACACTTTTATACTGTACTGAGTCGAGTCGTGAACTAGAAAGTGGCAGGCCCTTTAACATGTATGTCAAATAAGTCAAGATACGACCAAAGATCATGACTCAGACACTAAAATACTTGTTCTAACAGCAGTATAAAAGCTAGATACTCGTAAAGTACTCATACTGAAACTTTCTTTCTAACCCTGAATAGTTTTAGAGTGGTCTCAATCTATCACAGAAACAGTACAAACATGGTAATAGGGTTGTCAAAAGTATTGAAAATCCAATAATAATCAATACTAAAACTAGTATAGAAACTTGATACTCATTTGAGCAAGTACTCGATACTAAAAAGTCACATTCACAGAAATGAACCTGAATCCTGAATAGCTTTAGAATGATCTTGAGCTGTATCAGAACAAGTTTAATACCACAAAGACTAGCATTCACACATGGACCACTATGGAACCTACCTGGACGACAAAGGGGTTACACAGATATAAGGCCTCATTGTAATACAACACAAAGTACTACGATTTAATGTTGAAAATCATGTTCTATTGTCTAAAGGGTGTTTTTTAATATCACTGTGGTATCGGAATCACTCAGTATTGAGTATCGAGTCGGTCCTTGGTATCGAAATCAAGTTTAAAATAATAGTTTATCAACAATATTAGTTTATCAACACAAAATGCAGACTAAATAAAAAGTATAGGTCCAGACAGATGAATATATTACTAAAGATGCACTATGTTTTTACAGGTGAAGGTTCTGAAACCTTCTATTCTCCTTGGAGATGGTATTGTTTTGCTTGGAATGTTCCACACTATGGCAAAAAACGTTTTAACTTTGAAAATGTCTGTAATCGTAGTAATTAACTGTAGTAAATGTAGTAATTACTTGAACAACAGTGCTTGTAGGTATAAAATCATGGAGCATCCCAGGCAAAGCAAAAATATCTCCAAAGAGACAAGCAGAAAGTTACATCGTGCACCTTTAATACCACTCATTTAAACCAATGAAGAACATTCATATTTTTGTGGAGTAGGTTTCAGCACTTTGTACATTTTGAACTTAAAGCGCTGTACCAGATTTTCCCCATGCATCTGAGCAAAATTACCCCAGTACATATATATTGTATAAGCAGCTCTTGGGGTCAAATTAAGTCTGTATACTGTTTGCGTCTAATCATCAAGCGTTTTACTGTCCGATAATTAAGAAGTGCACATTAGCATGCTAGTTGTTGCTTTAACATGACCACAAAACTCCACTCTTGCCTCTGAAAGTTGTGAGAAGCTCTTATAAACTCATCGGTGTGGATAATTAGGATGCTCAGAATGCATAAGGTAAGTGCGGAAAATGTTTGGCCCACTGTGACCCTTTTAAAATGACCTACTTCTGTTTCCCATGTTTTTAAAGGAAAAGTAACGTTTTTTTACAATCTGAGCCTTCTTTCGGCAATAAAACAAGTAGTTTTACTCACCCATAGCAGTTTGGTGTCAATTGGAGCAGTATCGCAGAACTTATGTTGAGCCGTTCTGTTCTACTAATGATCCCGTATCCGTTAGCGTGAGTGCTCGGGGCATTACTTCGCGGTGTCCAAATAACACAAACTTTAGCACTTTTCAAATCACAGAAGATCGCTGTGTCAGGGTAGACTTTTAGTGGATTCCAAAATGGCCTGAAACCCGATATCCAGCTATAGTTTCATTTGATGATGTCATCAGAGAGGACAGTGCGCATGCGTGAACTCAGCTGTTTTGTAAACACCGCTAGTCCGAAAGAAGCTAACACCGCTCTGAACTTTACTTTTCTGTTGCGATATCGGGTTTCAGGCCGTTTTGGAATCTACTAAAAGTCTACGCTGACACAGCGATCTTCTGTGATTTAAAAAGTGCTAAAGTTTGTGTTATTTGGACACCGCAAAGCAGTGCCCCGAGCACTCACGCTAACGGATACTGGATCATTAGTAGAACAGAACGGCTCAACATAAGTTCTGCGATACTGCTCCAATTGACACCAAACTGCTATGGGCGAGTAAAACTACTTGTTTTATTGCCGAAAGAAGGCTCAGATTGTAAAAAAAACGTTACTTTTCCTTTAAGACAGTAAAAATCAGGTACAGCTCCTTTAAGTTGACTTGACCGCTTCCACTTGAGTATAGTAACAGACTCTCCCCTGCCTTCTGAGTGTATCGTTTATAGTCAGGTTAAGGAGCAGGCCCCGTTCACAAAAGAGCCACTGAGTCCACACAAAGAGCCGACAGATGGTGCTGGCAGGAGAGGCTTATCCAAAAGGTCTTTGTTTGCGTACGGTCGCCATAGAAACCTCTTAAAAAGGTAAGCCTCATGAGCGTCCCGAGCCGTGGTAAAAATCCTGGGTGGTTTTCAGACAGTAGAATGGCCTTTCCTCAGAGCAGGGAGCAGAGCCAGAATTCCGTAATAGAATTCTATTGCTTATAAAAGATCCAAAAGAAAACATACACAAATGTTGTACCTGATTCATTGATTGGTTACTGAAAAGGAACACGGCCGCTTCCAGCTCTGTACGGGCCCTGTCCAAAAGGCTCAACAAGGTCCGCCTTAGTAGAATTGTCGAAAATCAGATTTGAGCAGGTATCAGTACTAAAAAGTCACATTCACAGAACAGAAATGAACCTTTCCTGAATAACTTTAGAATGATTTTTTGAACTGAATAAGAACATGTATAAGACTGCACACACTAGCATACGCCATGGACCACTATGGAACCAACCTGGACGACTGAGGAATGACACCGGTGACAACACTACTCAGTCCTTACGACGCATATTTCCCTGGATAAACATCACCAGAAAACAGTGTTATCTCATATTCCATACTTAAAGGATTGCGTAACAATTAAAGGAGAGTTAAAGATCCCATGACATGGTACTTCTTGATGCTTTTATATGGCTCCTTAATGGTTCCCTAATACTGTAAATGAATCCTTCTTCAAAATCAACACTCAGTGCATGAGAAACAGAGATAAGATGAGAAAGAGTATTTTTTCTCTCTCTGAACAGTCCATTATGGGCGTTGTTGCTTGAATGCAAATGAGGAGAAAAGAGCTGGCCTATAGTAGAGGGTGGGGGCGTGGCCAAACTCTCCGTTCTCCGCTCAGAGCCTCAGCTGATCCATTTCCGCGTTTTTGCACGGGGGGAGAGATTTGAAGCGTTCCATTGAAAAATAAACACATTTCCACAGAAAATAAAATTAAACCACTGCTGTTCAAAGGTCCAGAGGTTCAGATAAAGGACTTCCGAGCCTAGAAACACTCGGACGTGCCTCCAGGCAAATAAAAAAACGCATTTCGCATTGCCTAGCGCATTCGCAGTCCAAACTCTCTGGGCGTGATTTACAGAGACGCTGAGTTCAGACAGACGGGGGTGGAACTGCATTTGCATTTCTTTTTTCGATCTGACGTCAATAAGGTGTCTTGTTCAAAATCGCCCGTTTGAGCTCCGATTTTTTGTAACGCAGAAAAGGATCGCAAATGCTCAGTTTAGACATTTCGCAACTTTTAACCATGGGGGTGGGGGCTAAACAGGGTAGGGGAGCTCACATTAACGTTCAAAAACCTCAGAAAGTGAAAATTTCATGCCATGGGACCTTTAATGTTTTTTACAATCTGAGCCTTACTTCGGCAATAAAACAAGTTGTTTTACTCACCCGTAGCACTTTAGTGTCATATGGAGCACTTCCGGAGATGTTTTAGATTTGCGATCTCGGTGGTTGAGTGGCTAGCGCTCATGCCTCACAGCAAGAAGGTTCTGGGTTCGCTCTTTCTGTGTGTGTTCTGTGTGTGTTCTGTGTGCAGTTTGTGTTATTTGGAGACCGCACGGGGCATATATTATATATATTATATATATATAACTCGCGTTACGGATATAAACATCTCCGGAAGTGCTCCATATGACACTAAAGTGCTACGGGTGAGTAAAACAACTTGTTTCATTACCGAAATAAGGCTCAGATTGTAAAAAACGTTAATTCTCCTTTAACTAGGCCAGATAAAAAACAAGTAATAAGAAAATTATAAAACGGTTCCATGGCGAATATTGCAATAGTCCATAGAGAATACTACTATAGCTGTAAAACATTGGAATAGCCAATGTTACCTGAAGTACTAACACAGCCTAAATATACAGGGTTTATGTATTAAACATGTGCGAATGAAGCATAATTTGTGATGAGGAAACATTAGAAGAGATCAGAAAACAGTGTAATATAGACCCTTTAACCAGTCAAAAGATATAATATTTTGTTTTGAAATGTTAAGTGCTATGATAAAGGTGCTAATTTCTCATGTCCGTCTCAGACACTCCTGTAGTGTTTAAAGTGCCCATATTGTACTATTCTTGATCTATGTTATAATGTTGTCTCCTCATTAAAAACAGAGCTGTGTTTTGATTCATTCACAAGTTTAACAGACAAACCTTGCATAATTCTTCTTTCAAACTGAAAACACCACTTTGTGATGTCATTAAGTTGTAATACAGGAAATTTTCTGTTTGGTTTTTGGATCATTTCAGCCTTGGATTTGCCTAAACTGCAGCTATTGTTTTAGCCTCACTGAAATTGCTTTACTCCTCTTTGCACCAAACGTTGTTTGAGATTTTCTACTGACAATCAGCTGTACAAAAGGTCAAATACAAATATTCAAAAGCAAAACTAACAACTTAACATGATTTGAATCTAGAGCAGGGGTCGTTACCTTTACCACTCAAAGAGCCGTTTGGGCCCGTTTCACACAGTAAAGAAAACACTGGGAGCCACAAAACCCTTTTGAAATTTAAAATGAAATAACACTGCATATAATGTCTTTTTTGCCTTTTTGCCATAGAATTACATTTTGAAAATGAATGAACTAAAATAAAATACATTTTAATTAAATACAGTGGTCCCTCGCTATATCGTGGTTCACTTTTTGTGGCCTCGCTGTTTCGCAGATTTTTTTTATTCCAATTTTGTTAATAGTGTATCAACACGCATTTCTGCGTCCTGATTGGCTAAGGGACTGTAGACCTTTGCCGATTTGTCAGTCGTTCTCCTCCGTGTCTCCTGTACAGGATGCGTTCAGTTTGCCAGATTTATATAAATGTTCGATCGCAGTGTGACTCTGAAGTGCTGTATGTCTGCAAGTTTTCCTCCCCGACTAAACCCGCCACAGCGAAGCGGTGCCAAGACGAAGAGGCTCAGTCATAAGAACTGTGAAATACACACGAAACACACTTTGGTTTCGTTCTCTAATACTGTACTTTTTTGTTGAAAATCTACGAAAGTTTGAATGTTTAAACAAGAGAGAAATGTGAGAAAACGTTAATTCCAGTCTGAGAAAAGTGTAGAATGTGTGTGGTGAGGCGTTTACAGCCTAAAAACATGGAGTTATTTTAGAACGTAACCCCATGATAAACGAGGGGCCGCTGTACTGCTGCTGCTGGTCAGAGGGATCAAAGAGCCGCATGCGGGTTGCCGACCCCTGATCTAGAGTATTGAAGAGTAAATTGAGGCTTTAAATAACTGTTACCTTTAAAACTGCCATTACAAGGTGAAACAGAGCATTTTCAGACTAATAATAAAGGCAAACATGTGAGAATGAAACATAACACAGCTCCGGGCATGTTTTTGAGGAGATAACAGCATTATAACATGTCTAAAAACTCATCAATTTTCCGTCATTTTGGCCCTATTTGACACTATTGTAACCTGTAGTATCCATGCCTGTGTAAACCTTAAACCACTGGACCCTCAGTGCGCCCCCCTGTGGTCTCTGCGGGCTCACAGGAGCCCGTGTGCAGCCGCAGCGCCCCCTGGCTGTGCAGCGCGTTCAGTGTGCGGTACTCCAGGGGCATTGCGTGGGGGCCCGCACTGGATGTGTAGTGGTAGGTCAGCTCATCGTAGTAGTGGTACTTGACCGGAGCTCCATGTGGGTCCAAGGGAAAGGGCCAGAAGCCGTAAAGGTGTAGCTGGGAGCAGAAGCGTGTGGCCAGGGTGTACATGAGCAGGCCTGTGCTGGGGCGCTTGATGGGCACGTGCTTGGTCAGCCAATACCTGTACAAGGGACAGAAGAGGGAGTCAGGCAAAAGTACTGACCTCATGTTGTTGAGGAAAGTGATGGGTTTAGTTTCATTCACAAGTGTTTGTGTAACCCTTTATTATTATTATTCTGTCTACATCTCCAAAGCTCAAAATGTTCTGTTGCACCTTGTGATGTGATAAAGCCGTAGTTTTCAAGTTATGGAACAGCTACCTTTTATGCAGCAGAGATGGACAATTCCAGGGCTGAAAGTATCCAAATGATTCTAGTGAAGGTATATGGAGTTTACCAGCGCATTAGAGCACTTCCTGTATTACCACATGACATCACAAGGTGGAACAGAGTGTTGTTTGTTTGAGAGTATGCAGGATTTGTGTTTAAACAAGTGTGACTCAAAGAAAACAACCCAACTACAGGTATATTTCTGATGAGGAAACAACATTATAACATAGATAAGAAAATAGCATAATATGGGCCCTTTAAAGAGGAGGCATTTTACTTCTATGGAGTATTAACTGCTCACACATAACATATTTAAATATCCATGTTACCTTTTATTTTTAAAAAATGCTATATATGCAATTCGTTCCTGTTTGTTTGAGTCTCACTGGTGAGTGGGATTCGTACCGTAAACTTTTGGATCAGTGGGCAAACACTCAACCAACTGAGCTACTGTCACTAACGTCAATAATCTACAAAAACAGGAGTAATGCATAAGTAATAGCCCCATCTCTTCATACTGGCATTTTACCAAACTCTAGGTTTCCAAAACAACTATGTGACATTTTTAATCCTACCTGGAGTCTCAGTTTTTGGAATAATCACAACTAGGGCTACAATAAATATGGATGATCTATTGTTGTTCAGGTGCAGAACTCAGAATACACTTACATAATGATTCACTTTGTAAGTTGTGAGGAGGACAGAATGCCGCCTTCACTGTAACTGTGAAAAAGTCCTCTTCTCTTCTAGTGTTTTCATACCAATCACATAAGATAAGATAAGACTTTATTGATCTCACTCAGGAGAAATTTACTTGCCACAGTAGCTCCAAGACATTTGAACAAGAAAGAAAGTGCATGCAGGCAAGAATGGAGTAAGTAATAATAATAAGTAATAATAATAAGTAATAATAATAATAGTGGAAATAGTAATACATGTAAGTGTAATACATGTAAGCGTTTTCACTTTTCACACTTCATATTCAATTCAATTATTTGTTTTATGGTCATTAGTTATCATATAGCGGGTTAGGGGGGTCTTATTTTGTTTGAACGCTGCTAACTCCATAGATTAGATTTCTACAAACATGTTCTGAAATGTCCCTGTGTGTCCCATGCCCTCCCTGTGTCTCCATGAGGTCTTATTCTGTTTAAAAGCTGCTAAACCTCTAGTTTAGACCTTTGTGGACATGTTCTATAAGGCACGGAATTCTTGTATTAGCAGAGCAGTTCATATTCCAGTCTTCATTCCAATTGTAATGCTCCTGGAATCAAAAATTGTAATAAGACATATTTTCAGAATGATTGCCTAATACATGTAATACTGGACAGATGGAGTTGAGCGCCAGGATGTCAGATGGAGCCTCCTCTCCTCCTCTGCCCGACGATGAGCGTTCATCCTGGTGTAAAAATAGCCTGATGCTGCAGAGGACAGATCTCCACACACTACGGCATGTTCCAGCACCTCCAAGTGAGCGGCTCTGTGTATTAACCCCTCGATTACCCTATGAGACAGCCCTGCTCTGTGATATTGGGCTGTGAATACTGCAGTTTTTAAGATTTTAATTTTAAATTTCATAAATTGGTGTCCCCAGACCTGTTCCAAGTCAAATATAGCTTTCACTGATATAATTGTAATACTAATTTATTCTGAGTAACAAAAACATTGGATAAGTAGTTTATGATAAAAGAAGAAATTCAATTTGTCAACTGGACAAAGTTTGTTTGGTCGAAAACGTTTCGCCGCTCATCCGAGAGGCTTCGTCAGTTCTGGTTAGAGTGCTGGTTAGACACTTGCTTATATCTCGCTGCAGGGAGGAGTTCACTATACTGCAGTTTTTCCGAAACTATCTTGCCTATTTGTTTCTGTCTTTTGTTTCTCTGGCGTCTAATTTAGCATTCTGTGGAACAGAAATGGTGGAGTCAGACATAATTTGTCTCCCATCTATAATTCCATTCTTAAAGGGACAGTGTGTAAGATTTTTACCGATTTTTAATTACTGAAATTGAAGATACCCATTCAAAAATACATTGTTTTCCAAGCCTTTTCACTTCCATCATGAAATCAAAGTATTCTTTTGAACTTAGATATAGTCACATAAAAGGGGGATCTTCCCCATGCAGAGGCAGCCATTTTGAATACGAGAGCCGCAGAAGGACATTTGGGCTCCGCCTTCGCCTTCGGCAAGGCTCGTGGTTTTGGGTAAACAACACAAGCATGCTGCCGGATCAGACGTCGTAATGGATCTAACACGTGTTTTGGACTAAATTGTTTTACTGGATTTTATTTGCTGGATCCTTACGGACAAACTGAGAGCAAGTTTATGGTGAAATACTGAGTTTGACCTGTGCAAGGCATTCTAAGGTAAGCTAACCTCGTTTTGTGCTTTTCCGTATA
This sequence comes from Paratrypauchen microcephalus, assembly GCA_036785185.1. NCBI lineage: Eukaryota > Metazoa > Chordata > Actinopteri > Gobiiformes > Gobiidae > Paratrypauchen > Paratrypauchen microcephalus. The sequence goes on along the minus strand of JAVJIX010000048.1, from coordinate 2,894,960 downwards.
AAAGCCCCATGTGCTCGGGGAGTGATTATTGTGCAGGGAAATGAATTGCATAGTCAAAAAGAGGAGACTGTAAGGTTTCATTTGATGTGTAGAGTGTCATGGTACATGATCGGGAATGTGTGTTTTCATGAGAAAAGGAAAAAAAAAAAAAACGGGGCCGCGTTTTATTTATACAGTAGCGGCGCGCGGCTCGTGCGCGGGTCCCTCGAGGTCTGCCGTAGCTAAAACAGAAAGTGCAATAGCACCATCCACCTATGCGTCACGAATCCTACACACTGGGGCTTTAAGGCTGAAAATCACATTCAATTGTCTAAAGAAACAGTAAAGAAAGAGGAAAAAATATCTGAAAATGGAGCTGAAAGAGTTTCTATCTCTGTTAGAAGTTCAAACTCAAGTCAGACTTAATCTGAGCAGATTTTCAGTGAGTCACACTCACCTTGTTGCACCTAACCGGGACCATGAGTGCTTTATTGATCACAGGTTCCTGAAAATGTGTTCTGTTTTCCAGACAGTCTTAAATCTTTTTTGTTTGTGTTTGCTAATGTGTGCATTAGGTCACTGCAAACTATCAATATCCCAGGACTCCCAGCTCTTCGTAGCCGCTGTGTCTTACCCCCTGACGGCGTGCAGCAGTCTCAGAGAGGGCACGGCGGTCCGCACCTCCAGCCCCATCTCCTGAATCAGCTTCAGGGCCCACTCCACACGCTCCTCGCCCCCTTTGGCCATGAAGGCGGGCACCCACAGCACACTGCCCCCTAGTGCCCGCAGCCTGTGGGCAAAGCGCTGCCTCCACTCCTCCGTGAGCAGGTCTCCAAACGCCCGCTGCACCACCGACGGGTTCATGGTGACCAAATCTGTCCTGGAGCCCACATCCTCAGAGAACTCCTCCACCGGGGCCAAGTTACATCTACAGGAGGAGAGGGCGGAGTGGAGGGGTGGAGAGAGGAGAGCAGAGAGGGGGAAAGAGAGGAGAGAAGATAAAGAAGAAGATCAAATGTAAATCCTTCACAAAAAAGGAATACATCCAAAATAAAATAATTTTAACTTTAATAGTTTGGGCTGTGCAATTAATCAAAATTAGTTTTAAACAGTAAGTGATTAGCTCGGTTCTTTTAAATAAAGAGGTCTAGAGCCAGTCCTCTGTCAGTAAAAGCAGGAGTAATCAGGCTATAACTGAAAGTAAAACCAGTTACGATTGTGTGTTAGTTGTGTGTTAGTCCCCTCGTGACAAACGAGAGCTGGTGGGTCTGGTAGCTGTTGTTGTTAGTTACCATGTTACTATTAATAACTAATAATATTGGGTCAAGGTGTATGCAGGTCAAATTGTACAGTCAAGCTTGGACACTTAATCCAATACGGCACCTAGATGTGTTAGATATAGTGTCAATATGTCCTTTGTGACAGTACTCCATTCAAATACCCCTGGCCATTGTCATCTGTAATACACTTAAGCAGCAGCAGTAGACATCCTGTCTCCTGCTGTTTCATCAGTATTCTCTGGACTATATCAGACTGCTACAACAGTTATAATGTTACTTACAATGCTAGTAACCATATTAGTTACAATGTCAATTACCATGTTAATTACAATTCTAGCTACCATGTTAGTTACAATGTTAATAATTGTATTAATGACAATGTTACTTTGTGATATTTATTACCATGTTAATAACAATGCGAGATACCATGTTAGTTGCCATAGTTACCATGTTAATTAATCATGGTAATTAATTACCATACTATTACCATGTTAGTTACAATGCTAGTTACAATGGTAGTTATTACCATGTTAATTAATTACAATGCAAGCTACAGTTTTAGTTGCAAGGCTAATTACAATGTTAGTTACAGTGCTAGTTACAATGTTAGTTACAGCGCTAGTTACAATGTTAGTTACAGTGCTAGTTACAATCTTATTTACCATGTTAGTTATAGTGCTAGTTACAATGTTAGTTACCATGTTAGTTACAGTAATAGTTCCAATGTTAGTTACAGTGCTAGTTACAATCTTATTCACCATGTTAGTTACAGTGCTAGTTCCAATGTTAGTTACAGTGCTAGTTACCATGTTAGTTACAGTGATCGTTCCAATGTTAGTTACAGTGCTAGTTACCATGTTAGTTACAGTGCTAGTTACAATCTTATTTACCATGTTAGTTACAGTGCTAGTTCCAATGTTAGTTACAGTGCTAGTTACCATGTTAGTTACAGTGCTAGTTTCAATGTTAGTTACAGTGCTAGTTACCATGTTAGTTACAGTGCTAGTTACAATCTTATTTACCATGTTAGTTACAGTGCTAGTTACCATGTTAGTTACAGTGCTAGTTACAATGTTAGTTACAATGTTGGATACAGTGCTAGTTCCACTGTTAGTTACAGTGCTAGTTACCATGTTAGTTACAGTGCTAGTTACCATGTTAGTTACAGTGCTAGTTACAATGTTAGTTACAATGTTAGTTACAGTGCTAGTTCCACTGTTAGTTACAGTACTAGTTACAATGTTTTACAATGTTGGATACAGTGCTAGTTCCACTGTTAGTTACAGTGCTAGTTACCATGTTAGTTACAGTGCTAGTTACAATGTTAGTTACAATGTTGGATACAGTGCTAGTTACCATGTGAGTTACAGTGCTAGTTCCCATGTTAGTTACAGTGCTAGTTCCAATCTTAGTTACAGTGCTAGTTCCACTGTTAGTTACAGTGCTAGTTACAGTGCTAGTTCCACTGTTAGTTACAGTGCTAGTTACAATGTTAGTTACAATGTTGGATACAGTGCTAGTTACCATGTGAGTTACAGTGCTAGTTCCAATGTTAGTTACAGTGCTAGTTACCATGTTAGTTACAGTGCTAGTTCCAATGTTAGTTACAGTGCTAGTTACCATGTTAGTTACAGTGCTAGTTCCACTGTTAGTTACAGTGCTAGTTACAATGTTAGTTACAATGTTGGATACAGTGCTAGTTACCATGTTAGTTACAGTGCTAGTTCCACTGTTAGTTACAGTGCTAGTTACAATGTTAGTTACAATGTTGGATACAGTGCTAGTTACCATGGGAGTTACAGTGCTAGTTCCAATGTTAGTTACAGTGCTAGTTCCACTGTTAGTTACAGTGCTAGTTACAATGTTAGTTACAGTGCTAGTTACAATGTTAGTTACAGTGCTAGTTACAATCTTATTTACCATGTTAGTTATAGTGCTAGTTACAATGTTAGTTACCATGTTAGTTACAGTGCTAGTTCCAATGTTAGTTACAGTGCTAGTTACCATGTTAGTTACAGTGCTAGTTCCAATGTTAGTTACAGTGCTAGTTACCATGTTAGTTACAGTGCTAGTTACCATGTTAGTTACAGTGCTAGTTACAATCTTATTTACCATGTTAGTTATAGTGCTAGTTACAATGTTAGTTACAGTGCTAGTTACCATGTTAGTTACAGTGCTAGTTCCAATGTTAGTTACAGTGCTAGTTACCACGTTAGTTACAGTGCTAGTTCCAATGTTAGTTACAGCGCTAGTTACCATGTTAGTTACAGTGCTAGTTCCAATGTTAGTTACAGCGCTAGTTACCATGTTAGTTACAGTGCTAGTTACAATCTTATTTACCATGTTAGTTACAGTGCTAGTTACCATGTTAGTTACAGTGCTAGTTACAATGTTAGTTACAATGTTGGATACAGTGCTAGTTCCACTGTTAGTTACAGTGCTAGTTACCATGATAGTTACAGTGCTAGTTCCACTGTTAGTTACAGTGCTAGTTACCATGCGCCAGTAATTAGGAATAACTCACAGCCGAGAGAGCGAGTGTAGTCAGGCACAACTTTTACTGCAGGACCGAGAGAGAGGAACAGGAAACAGAGAGCCGTAGAGGGCGCGCATGCGCTAGAGTGAGCTAACAATAATGCCAGACATTAGGCTGGCGTGACCACCTTTCTTCCTCACACCCTTCCCTAAACAAGCAGAACGGTGACCTTATCACAACACAATATTAAAACATTGAACGCACACAAACGGTAACGTCTGCATATAAGGCAACATCATAGGTAACTAGGCAAAAACAGCCATTCACAGCAACATAGGATTAGCAAGCAAAACATTATATCAAAAAAAGGATATGTGAAGAGTCCATCAAAAGTCCATGACATAGTCAAGAAGATGAGGCGGCGGGCGACGCAGCCTGGCGCTACGCCTGGGTGAGGATGGCACACCGTCGGGGTCAGCGCAGGGGGGCACTTGGTCCTCCGGCAGTGCAGCGTCGGCGGGGGGCTGCCATCCCAGGAGAGGGCAGGCTCCACCGGGCCCAGCGGGGGTCGGCACAGACGCTATTTCCGGGGGAATAGCGGGTGCCTGGGGGGGCGCCACCTGGGGCACACCAGGCTGAGGGAGACAGTCCTCATCAGAAGCGTCACCGCCCACAGAGGGACGGCTGGTGTCAGGGCTGGCACCCTGGACTCTGTAGCAGTCCGTCAGCTTAACGCGGTAGGTGAAGTCTCTAAGTTGTGACCCCGCAAACTTGCGTAAGCCACACCAGGGACCCTCAACAGACACAACGAGGTATCTGTCACGGCTGCATGCCTTGTTGCGGTCGCCGTGTAGGTAGACGAGGTCGCCCACCTCGACCACCGGCGGGGCCAGGAGCTTCCCATGAGGGGCCTTGGACAGTTCGCTGTGTGGGTGATTTTTCACCCTCTCTTCGTGCTGCATGCGTATGAGCTCCCCGTCGGCAACAGGCAGTTGGTCACAGGTGAACTGATCCCTCTGCGTCCACATCTCCCGGGCAGACAGACCGCGGGACCGTATCCTGGAGTTGAGGCAAGCGGTGGCGACTGCCAGAAGCCTTGACGATATGGGACCGCCGCGAGGCTGCTGTCGCAGCAACTCTTCCCCCAGCTCCTGTATCGCCTTTTCAGCGACAGGGTTTTTGTTCGGGTTCTTCGCTCGCCCCAGCTCCAGCGAGAGTCTGTGTTGTGTGAGTAGCGAGTCAGCAGCCAGGGCCTTGAAAGCAGGGGCCGGGTCGGTCCGTATGACAGCAAATGGACCATCAAGGGGCCGCATTTCCACACAGAGGCGGATGAGTCCGTCCCGCAACGTCTGGCTACTCTCGTCATCCACCAGCATTGACATGGTGTAAGACGTCACGCACTCGCGCAACACAAGCACCAGTTGGCGTGCACGTTTCATTATATCAGCAGCGAAGGTGATGCCTACCGCAGCAGGGGGTGCGGATGATGACTGTTCAATGACGACCTGAGGTGCATGACGGAGGGCCGCGCAAGCATGACAGCCCTCAGTAGCACGGATGACAGCTTTGTCAAGGTCAAGGGCAAAGAAGTATCTGCTGATTGTCTTCTTGAGCTGATTGGCGGAAGGGTGGCTGAGCTGTAAGTGTAACGCCGTCACAAGGCCATCTAGGACCTGTCTGGGGACAATGATGCATTCCCGACGTGGGCAGAGGGGCTCCTCACGCCTCACGATGAGTAAGCCGTCACTAGCAATAGATGCCAGGCTGAGGTATCTTTTGACGTCCCTGATGTTTGTCAGTTTCTTAGATGGTCGGGTGCCTTGTGTAAGATGAGCATGGGTACGGCGTAAATCGGGGCACTCCGACTGGAGTGAGCGCCATGCAGCTCTGCTCGTGAACGGCAGCCTGGCCCGCCCTGCCAGGATATCGTCGCTAGAGAGCAGCCGGACAACTGAATCCTGAGTGCGCTGCACAAAGCTGCACACTTGGCACGCCATGTCAGCACAGTCGGGAGGGTTACGGCTGGCAAAGTCAGACGGGAGGATGGCTGCGCCGGCCACATGACGTATTGATACCTGGAATCTACTCGCTGTAGAGAGGAATGTGGACACACGGGGACTGGCAGAGAATTCGCCCCTGCACAGCTTTTCATAGGCCTGTACACATGGCTTGCTGTCAGTCAGCACGCATGCCTTGTTTGTTGACTGAATGATGTAGGGACTGAAGTGTTTGACAGCTGCGGCGATAGCGAGGGCCTCCACCTCGCAAGGTAGCCACGTCAGCTGATGGTCACGCAACTTGGCGCTGAAGAAGCCAGCAAGGGCAAGCTTGTCTTTGCGCATCACATACAGAGTGGCGGCTATGCCAGGCCTCCTCACTGCACCATCAGACACGATCCACAGTTGATCATCAGGGCGGGGCAGGATAACTGAGCGGCCGGAGGAGAGGCACTCTTTCACCTTGCTGAATGCACAGTGCAGCTCCTCTGTCCACGTCACGTTGTCCTGCGATGTCTTCCCTGCGATGGCGTCGTCGAGGGGGGCAAGGAGGGCAGAGCAGTGTTTGATCACACGGGCCATCACTTTCACCGCTCCGATGAAGGACCTCATGCCACCAACTGATTTCGGCGGCTCGCATGCAGCCAGGGTGGACACGCGGTGGGGGCTAGGTTGCAGTGTGCCTTGAGTCCATACCCATCCAAGAATGTTAGTGGAGCGTGGGTTAATGATTGTCTTGGACGCGGATAGACGTAGGTTGCACTGGGTCAGAGCACGTAGGACGGAGGACCAGTTGTCTAGAAGCTCCTCAGGAGAGTTGCCACCGCAATACAAGTCATCAGCGAGCTTCGCCACAACGCCAGCCTGCAGCAGGTCGCCCAGCACTCGGCACATGAGTTCCTCAAGTGCTGTTTCCGAGCCGGGCATGCCCATGGCAGAACGAGCATAGACGCGGACTCCACGAAAGGGGGTGACCACGCCACAGTATTTCATGGAGTCACATGAGAGTGGTATTTGATAGAATGCGTTCGTTAAGTCCGTGGCAATCAGATGTCTCCACTGAGCAATTAGACGTAAGGTGCTGTCAACGTCAGGCATGAGGGACGGCTGTGGCTTCGAGTAGCGGCCAACATCGGCAAATGCAGTCACTAAACGATGCCCTCCGCTCTGTTTCCTGATGAGGAAGGAGGGTTGAGATATTCAACAGACACCCCCACATCCTCGGGGCGACGGAAGACACCTAGCTGCTCTAGCTCGTCGAATTTCTGTTGTAGCTCGGTGAGCTTGTCTCTGCCGTACAAGGGTAAGCGACCTTTGCGTTGTGGCGGTTCAACTGGGCCCATGTTCACCTTGGCCTCGAATGGGCCCACAGCACCATTGTAGCCGGGAATAGCAGGGTCAAACACTTCATCGTACTGATCCAGCACAGAGTGAAACCTATCTTTAAATTCAGGGGGAAGAAGGTTGTCTGGGTCTACTTGGACACCCCTGGAGTGCTGGACATGTATGGGTTTCTGTGGGACGTGTCGGGCTATGGGCATGGTGTCAGGTGCTTGGCTTGGAATGGACACTGCAGAAAGCGGGTCCACTTGGCAGAAATGTTGGTGGCGCTTCAGCACGCGGGGCTCGCCTGAAAGGTTCGGGATGCGAATCCTCCCTGCAACGCTGGGTATGACCCCGGGGTGGGGCCAGTCATGCATGGCATCGCCCTTGCCCGTGTGGGTATCCAGACGGGGTCCCATGGCATAGTCCGCATCTGGCGGGGCGTCAGGTGGGAGGGAAATCTCAAGAAATTCGCCTGGCCATACAGTGGTTGGTACGGGAGGGGCGCGCAGCACAATGGTGCGGCGAACCGCATTTCGGGCGAGCTCAGTGTCGGTAGAGCCATAGGAGAACACTGCACCATCGGCTAGGGTAATCAGTCTTTTGGCGGGGCGCACGGAAATGTCATTAGAGGACATGAAGGGTGTGCCTGCAAGTATGTCCACATCAAGGTTTTCCACCACCAGGCCCTCGAAATGGAAATTGGTAGTGCTACGATGGAATGTGAGCCGGGTCTCCCCCACCACTTTCATAGGCGAGGAACCGTCTGCCTGGTGGGCATATTGTGAGCTGGGGGCTATGTGAGCTCCGAGGCGGTGTGCGGCAGATAGCCGGATCATGTTGCAAGTAGCGCCAGTGTCGAGGGTGATACGTGCATGGTGGTGTTTATAAAAGGTGTCGATATATGGTGATTGTCTGACTTGAACGGCGCGGGCGGTGTTTGGCTGAGTGGGCTCAAGGCATACAGGGGAAAGATGTTCCTCATCAGAGCACTCCTGGTCTGTGACTGGGTCAGCGGGCTCACCGTCGAGTACAGAGACGATCTGTCTGGCTTTGAGCATGAACCTACGGTCCTGAACCTACAGGTAGGTATTTGCATGAGCTGAGGAAATGTGTGTTGTTCTGGCGGCCCGCTTGTGTGCACAGGGGACATGACTTATCACGAGGGCCCAACCTCCTTGACATTTTGTTGGCACTAAAGGGGGGCCGACGAGGTGTCGTGCCACTGAATGTGTGGTTAGAGGCAGCTGCCCTCATTATTTTGGCATCATCGGCTGCACGTATTTCAGAGAGGAGGGAATCTAGGGCCTGAGAAATCTCTGGTTTGATAGACGCCAATGTACGAGTGCGTAATTCAGTGCCATATCTTTGTTTAATGAGTCTGGGCAGATCAGTATGAATTAAACGCAGCCATGTCAACACAACAAAGTTTTCAAGGGAAGGGGACAGCTCTTCATCCTCATTCAGTGCTATGCCATGGTGGGTTAGCCCAGCTGCCTTAAGGAGACTATCCTCAGTGAAGGCCATAAGGCGCTGATATAAATCTTCTGGGCGCTCATCAGTTTCTAAATGAATGTCCACAAAATCAATAAATTGGGCGCCTGTGCTCTGAAAGCCAAAATGCAGTCTAATGGCTTGCCATATGCCCTCGACTGAAGTAGAATTTCTGACAATTGTGTTACGGGATATCACAGGGCAGTAGTTAGCAATTTGTCCTAGCATGAGTTCCAATTGGCTAACTTTCTGCTGTGCAGTCCGTCTGCGAGCTGCAGCGATATTTTCCCCATCGTCACGAAATCCTCTCAGGGGTGTATTTCGACTCTTTTTCTCCCATGTCGCACCCTCAACGAGAAACGAGGCGAAGACATGATCCAGAGAGAGTGTATACAGTAAGTTCTGTTTCCAATTTTCGAACGAGTTCAGAGTCTCTTGTTTAGTCAGGCACCATTGTTTCGGTGCGCGGTTGTTAGCCGCCATCTCGCAGAAAAATGTGCACTCAAACTACCTTCTCGGCCGATGACGCTTTCGTCGGAGTAGGAGGTGAAGATGCTGAGGCTTGGGTTCGGTGAACTTGCGCTGCCACCACGCCAGTAATTAGGAATAACTCACAGCCGAGAGAGCGAGTGTAGTCAGGCACAACTTTTACTGCAGGACCGAGAGAGAGGAACAGGAAACAGAGAGCCGTAGAGGGCGCGCATGCGCTAGAGTGAGCTAACAATAATGCCAGACATTAGGCTGGCGATGTTAGTTACAGTGCTAGTTCCACTGTTAGTTACAGTGCTAGTTACCATGATAGTTACAGTGCTAGTTCCACTGTTAGTTACAGTGCTAGTTACCATGTTAGTTACAGTGCTAGTTACAATGTTAGTTACAGTGCTAGTTCCACTGTTAGTTACAGTGCTAGTTCCACTGTTAGTTACAGTACTAGTTACAATGTTAGTTACAATGTTGGATACAGTGCTAGTTCCGCTGTTAGTTACAGTGCTAGTTACCATGTTAGTTACAGTGCTAGTTACAATGTTAGTTACAATGTTGGATACAGTGCTAGTTCCAATGTTAGTTACAGTGCTAGTTCCAATGTTAGTTACAGTGCTAGTTCCACAGTTACAGTGCTAGTTACAATGTTAGTTACAGTGCTAGTTCCACTGTTAGTTACAGTACTAGTTACAATGTTAGTTACAATGTTGGATACAGTGCTAGTTCCACTGTTAGTTACAGTGCTAGTTACCATGTTAGTTACAGTGCTAGTTACAATGTTAGTTACAATGTTGGATACAGTGCTAGTTACCATGTGAGTTACAGTGCTAGTTCCAATGTTAGTTACAGTGCTAGTTCCACTGTTAGTTACAGTGCTAGTTCCACTGTTAGTTACAGTGCTAGTTACCATGTTAGTTACAGTGCTAGTTCCAATGCTAGTTCCAATGTTAGTTACAGTGCTAGTTCCACTGTTAGTTACAGTGCTAGTTACCATGTTAGTTACAGTGCTAGTTCCAGTGTTAGTTACCATGTTAGTTACAGTGCTAGTTCCAATGCTAGTTCCAATGTTAGTTACCATGATAGTTCCAGTGGTAGTTACCATGTTAGTTCCAATGTTAGTTCCAATGTTAGTTACCATGTTAGTTACAGTGCTAGTTCCAATGTTAGTTACCATGTTAGTTACAGTGGTAGTTACCATGTTAGTTACAGTGCTAGTTGCCATATTAGTTACAATGTTAGTTAAAATGTTAGTTACCATGTTAGATATCATGCTAGTCAGAATGTTAGCTCTCATGTTTGTTACTTTGCTAGTTACTATGTATGTTACCTGATGACAAAGGGGTGCTGGTCGATCTGGTGCCCGCAGCGGCTGTTGAGCAGGATGCCCGAGTTGCCCACGATGGCACAGCTGTGGTGGTACTGCCTGCGGAGGGGTGGGTTAGAGGGGAGGAGCCTGTACAGGGTGTCTGAGATGTGGGTGCTGCTGTGACGGTCCAGCACATAGTGAACAGTGTCTCCAGGACTGACCGCTCCCCTCAGAATGGACATGTCCCGCACAGGGTCCAGGAAATGCAGGATCTCCTTTCTGTGAGGACAACCAAACATCAACAAACAGGTTCTGATCAAAAGTGAATGGTGGCTATTGCTCTTCTCACACCCACAAGGTTTCAGGTTTGTTTACCGAGGGGGAGTTTGAGTGGAGTTTGCAGGTTCTTCGTGTCTGAGTCATAGACTGTATATACAAAACAGGAAGTGAGCCCGGGCCCGCTTCTGGCTCTATTGGCTTCGATTCACTTTCTACTGAAAAACAGCCATTTCTCTCTCTGTAACTGCTGCTGCCAGGCAGGCAGTCATTTTGAGTAACTAACCTCTATACATAATTCTGATGTTTATATTTAACTATTTTGTCCTTAAATCAAGATATGAACGTCAATAACTTAAAATAAAAATTACTTTTCTCCTTAGCTCCTCATACTAAAAAATTTCTAGTGCCAGCGCCACCAATGAGCTGCAGTGACAGAAGGATTAACCAATTAGAGAAAGGCACGGCCTGATCTATATCAAAACATATAAATATAATATAAAATACATAATTAAATACATATGTCTACCCTGTCTGGGCTGTTTTGGGAGGACAGTAGAGGATTCAACCTGATGATGTTGGCCAGGGTGTGGTTGAAGGTCCAGTTCCCCACCCGGCTAGAGCTGGGTCTCTTTGCACCTGTCACACCTGTCACCAAGGGGATGCCATGGGTTGGGTCGACGTGCACAGCAGCCTGTCTGAAAAGAAGGAGAGGCAAATGCATGGAGCATATCAACATGAATTATGAAACAAACAACACCGTTGTATTTGTAAGAACTCTACTACACTCTATTCTACTACTGACACTTAAAATAAAGGTTAAGTCCATAGTACTTTCATCAGTACTGAAATATTGGCAATATATATCATGTTGTAGAATTTTATGTCATTTGATGACATTTGGGCAGTGTTGCATAGTAATTTTAGTCCAAATGGGGAGTTTTCTTCAATCTATCTGATGAAACTAAACACTATAATATACAATAAAACTATAATATTACATTATATTTACAATATTTTGCTTCCTGCTTATTATAAGACATCCTAGATATTTTGTAGTGTACTGGTGCTCGGCTGCTACCCACAGTTGTGCATACATTTGCATAACTAATTAATATAATGTCCTCTGCAGAGGACTAAATGTCTCCATGAGGACTAAGAGAACCCAAAGATAACTCTTATATCTTCAACCACAAACATGATCAGATGGAATTCTTCTATTAGCATTGTATTGTATTAGCAGCTCAGATTCTTATCTGTCCAAAATGTGCAGTTCGACTCATTTCCTGTACCAGCATTAAAATAGGACAGACAAGCTAACCACTCCTCAGCATCATCAAAAACAACTGATACTTTGCAGTGACATCACGTTGGGGTGTTCTACATTTATGCCTATGTTGGTCAGTTACTATGGTGATACAATGCACACGTTAGCAAACGTTCAAAAAAGATTTTAAGATCTCTGTCTGAAAACACAAGAAAAAATACAAAATGGATTTAAACAACACAGGAGCCTGTGATCAATACTGTTAGTTCATGATCCTGTTTAGCTTGTGACTGTCATTTTATGTGTGAGAGACTTATTTGACACAACAACTCTGCTCATCTTGTAGTTCCAACTAAATCAGCTCTTTTTGGTCAGATTGTGTTAAACAAAGCTCAGATTAAAGTCTAGAGCTTCAGACAGAGCAGTGTCTACAGTTAGCATCACAACCCTAGGGAATGTTGATGACATCTGCTGCAAAGTATCAATACATCTATAATTGACTTTAGACAAACCCTATACCCCAGCATCCCATAGCATGAGCAGTGTTACCTGTGTGGTGTGGGGGTCCTGTGGGCCCGCCCTGAGCCCCTGAAAGAACAGTGCACTGGGTTAGACAGTGTAAGGAGATCCCACAATGAGGTGTGGTGCAAAGGAAACCAGCACAAATGCAGCTGTAATGGGCATACCACAGACTCTAATCACATCACAGTTTCATCTGGATTAGAATTGTAATTGGAAGAATTACATTACCTGCAGTCCCATCTTGTCTCTAATACAGAAACTTTTCAAAGCTGAATCATGAAACACTACAAACCAATGTTAGCTTTTACGACTTAATTATATCGATTGAGGTTATGACCCTAATAAATGTAATGTTAAGTCACTCCCCATTCAGAGCGCTATCACAACACAATCAGCGTGCATCCTGCTAACGAAACTACTGCACATCACATTAGCTTTAGAACGATCTTAAGCTGTATCAGAACAAGTAAAAGACAACACAGGCTAGTATACGCCCATGGACTACAATCCTGATCAGATGAGGGATTACAAAGATATAAGACCTCATAGTAAAAAAAATATATATATTAGTATTAATTGACTACTCATTTTATTTAGACGATAAGGAATTATACGGGATAACAGTCTTATGAATGCAGTTTGGGTCACATAGAGATACAGAATAGTTTTGAGATCTTATAACACGCCCCCTTTTTAGTCGAATTTATTGGCACAACATAGTAGACTACAGCCCTACATAAGTTGGACGGTACTTTCAGACATGTAACTGGTATTAAATATGTAGCTGGTCAACACAGGAGTAAAATGAGACTGAGGACTCTTCCTCCTCCCCCTCCTCCTCCTCTTCAGTGTAAGTGGATCCGGGCCGTGCTGCTGGAGACAGTCTGGTCCTCAGAGACCTGGGCCGCTCCATTTCAACAGCTGCTACTGCCGCACCCCAGGCCCGGCCTCACACCTACACCCACTTTGGACCCCATTTGGTCCCAGTTTTGCGTTGGTTTAGTCCAGCTGTAGTCCTGGTTTATTTTAGTTTGGGCCTGTTTACCCTTGGTTCACATTTAGATTAGTCCTAATTTTGTCCTGGTTTAGCTCTTCAGTAGACTATAGGGCAGCTAGTAGCTCGACTTAGGGCTTTCTTAGACAAAAGACATACCCTGTGCTTTAAATGTTTAAATGCAAGGACTTGGAGTATAATTACCCTAACAAAAATCAACTAATCAACTGTCTGATCCTGCCCTGATCTGGTGCTTTCTGGGTTTAGGCCTGGATGAAGTCAGTCCTATAAAAATGCAGCCTTAATTCTGGTTTAGACCTAGTTTACACTTAAATTGGTTAAGGTTTTGTTCTCGTGGTTACTTATTTATCTAATAGACCTGGATAAAGGCATATGCATTGAGAGCACCTGTTTAGTCCTGATCAGTGTAGGCTCAGTGCTTGATAACTGCTAATACTCAGTCCTGGTTTGATGATAACAAAATAACAAAATAAACGCACTCTATGGGAGCTAGAAAACACCGAAGCCGTGGCTGCGTGCACCCTGTGAGCTGTTTTCAACTCCCAAACTCACGCACGGACAATATCCCGTGGAAATTAACCCTTTTCTTAGCGCAAAGTGGCGCCAGGACGAACAATGGTCATTAAAACAGCACAGACGCACGCGGGCTACTCACGCGCTCTCTCGTTCAACTTGTGTGATGTCGTCCACGATCACGAGCACCGTGACCACAGTGACCAGCGCGAGGAGCGGAGCGCGCGGCACCAGCGGCATGGTGGACACACGGGGGTCCACTGGCTCTCTGGACACGTCCCCCGCCTCCCTCAGTCCACACACCGCTACATCAGCCTCAGACACCGCTACACCAGCTCCTGTCCCGGTGCTCAGACTGTCTCACGCCGCTGCACCAGCTCCTGTCCCGGTGCTCAGACTGTCTCACACCGCTGCACCAGCTCCTGTCCCGGTGCTCAGACTGTCTCACACCGCTGCACCAGCTCCTGTCCCGGTGCTCAGACTGTCTCACACCGCTACACCAGCTCCTGTCCCGGTGCTCAGACTGTCTCACACCGCTGCACCAGCTCCTGTCCCGGTGCTCAGACTGTCTCACACCGCTACACCAGCTCCTGTCCCGGTGCTCAGACTGTCTCACACCGCTACACCAGCTCCTGTCCCGGTGCTCAGACTGTCTCACACCGCTACACCAGCTCCTGTCCCGGTGCTCAGACTGTCTCACACCGCTACACCAGCTCCTGTCCCGGTGCTCAGACTGTCTCACCCCGCTACACCAGCTCCTGTCCCGGTGCCTCTGCCCCCTCACGCCCCCTCACGTCTTCTATTGTCCGCGCGTCGCCTGCAGCAGCGCCTGAGCCGCAGCTGTGGCTCCTGCCTCCTGCAGGCTGCTGGGATATTCCCCACTTAAACTTTAGGATGCTGCGCACACGCACGCGCTCTTAAAGGTGCAGGCTGTGGTGCTTCCAAAAGTAGACTAAAAGTATCCCTAATTCACTTCATATCCACCCATTTCATCTGCTTTATCCAGTACAGCAGTATCCATGAGGCAGCAGGCTGAGCAGAGATACTCAGACTTCTCTCTCCAGCTCCTCCAGGGACATCCCAAGGTCCCAGGCCCATCCAGGAGGCATCCAGAACAGATGGCCGAGCCACCTCAGCTGGCTCCTCTCGACATGGAGGAGCAGCGGCTCTACTCCGAGTTCTTCAGGTGTGACTGAGCTCCTCACACTATCTCTAAGGGAGGGCCCCAGCCACTCTGCGGAGGAAACTCATTTAACCGCTTGAATCTGCTTGTATCCTTGTCCTTTCGGTCATTACACAAAGCTCATGAGCATAGGTTAGGGGAAGAACAGAGATCTAAACCAGGACTAAATCAGGACTAAACCAGAGACTATAGGTGAGACTATATTCAAACCTATAGGCCTATTGAGCAGTAAATGGAGACTTTTGCCTTTGGCCTCAGTTCCTTCTTCGTTATCCTGCATCACTGCATCAGGCCCCCAGAACTTCTCCACTTAAGACAGGGACTCCCCCCCACCTGGAGAGGGCGCCGCCTTTAGCTACTGAAGAGGCCACCGTTTTTTTGTATTATTATGATTATTATGATTATTATTATTATTAATAATAGGTCTACTACTACTACTACTACTACTACTACTACTACTATTACTACTACTACTACTACTAATAATAATAATAATAATAATAATAATAATAAATATAGCCGCAAGCGGCGATGATCAGCCCTCGCTTGCATAATTATTATTATACTCTATTTTCCCCGCAGGGAATAAGAGATTAATTTGACTCATCTGTAGATGTGCTGCATCCAGGAACCCATCTCCATTATCTTAGGCTTAGGCTTGGTCAGGACTACGTTAGCTGAAGGATTTTACCTATTGTGCATGTTTTGGGTTGATGGAGTAAACCGGAGCCACCCAGACACAGGGAGAACAAGCAAACTCCACACAGAAAGAGTGACCAGGGGATCCAACCTGGGACCTTTGAAGTATGACTGCCACCACAGTGCCGCCTTTAATTGTATTTATTTATTTATTTATTTATTTATTTATTCATTCATTCATTCATTCATTCATTTATTTTTAATTTTGTAACATACATGCATGAAAATATTACAGTATATTTTTGATTCAAAATGAATTATTTGGAGAGTGGATTTTGCTTGAAGTCCCTGAGGACACACTGAAGCTCACGGTGAGAATGCAAAGTATTCAAGGTATTTTTGAGCTACAAACACTTTGACTTTAGGAACATTCTAGGCAAAGCAGTAACATCATTTATTTTATTTTCACTACATCTTTACACTGTGTGCATAATTATTAGGCAAGTTGTATTTATGAGGATTTTATAATTGAACAACTGCAGTGCTCTGGTTCGATCCAAAATGTGAATACTGTAATCCTCAAATCTTAATATCTATGTGTGCACAGTTATCAATGTGCAGAATTATTACGCAACTAAATGAAAAAAATATATTTTCTTTTCTTACTTGATAAAAGGAGAAGTTCAATTTGTCAACTGGACAAAGTTTGTTTGGTTGAAAACGTTTCGCCGCTCATCCGAGAGGCTTCGTCAGCTCTGGTTCTTGTGCTGGTTAGACACTGCTTATATCTAGCTGCCAGGAGGTGCGTCCTACACTGAAAAGGCTCTGAGAACGAACCCCCCTAATCTGTCTCTTTGTTTTCCAAATTACTCTGGCGACTAGTTAGGACCCCCTATTCAACGTCTAACGACCCTCTCCACCCCTCTGCCCTGGATCGTCTGCCCTAATGTTTGTCTGTTTTGACGTGGTTTAAGAATCGAATTATAAATGGGAGACAAGTTATGTCTAACTCCCCCATTTCTGTTTAATGACGGATTCTCTTTTTTGACAAAAATAGCCTCTTTATCCCCCCTCTCAAACCAGTTCTTTTCCCTGGCTAAGATCAGGCAGATTCACGGCTGTGCGATGGGCTCACCGGTCTCCCCTATCATGGCTAATTTATACATGGAACAATTTGAACAAAGTGCCTTAGCTTCATATCCAGGCACTCCACCCACACACTGGTTCGTTCGTTATGTTGATGATAATTTTACAAAAATCAAATTTCAAGATTTGGAACCTTTCACTGCACATATCAATTCTGTAGATCCGAACATCAAATTCACCCGTGAAGATGCTAATGATAACACATTGGCATTCTTAGATTGTGCAGTAACGATAGGAGGAGACCGGGGACTCCAAGTAGAAGTCTTCAGGACGCCCACACACACAGACCAATACCTGCTTTTTGATTCACACCACCCACTGCAGCACAAACTGGGAGTTATTCGGACATTACAACACAGGGCCCAAGTGGTTCCCACAAGCACAGAGGGTAAGGAGAAAGAAGAACAACATGTGCAGGAAGCCCTCTCGGTTTGTGGATATCCTAAATGGGCTGTCAACAAAACCAAGAGAGACAAGGGCAAGAAACAAGACAACAGAGAATCCGAACCCAGGAGGAAAGGGGTAGCGATTCCGTACCTGGCCGGCGTTTCGGAAAAACTACAGAGGATTTTCAGACAATATGAAATTCCAGTTTATTTCAAACCCACAAACACTTTAAGACAAAAACTCGTCCACCCAAAGGACAAAACACCGAGCCACAAACAAAGCAATGTGGTCTACTCCATTCAGTGTAGTGAAGACTGCAGTGAGCGCTACACTGGAGAAACAAAACAGCCACTTCACAAGAGGATGTACCAACACAGACGGGCGTGCCAGAGTGGACCGTCATCTGCCGTACATCTCCACCTAGAAGCTACGAGCCATTCTTTTGAGGACAGTGAGGTTCAGATCTTAGCCAGGGAAAAGAACTGGTTTGAGAGGGGGGTTAAAGAGGCTATTTTTGTCAAAAAAGAGAATCCGTCGTTAAACAGAAATGGGGGAGTTAGACATAACTTGTCTCCCATCTATAATTCCATTCTTAAACCACGTCAAAACAGACAAACATTAGGGCAGACGAGCCAGGGCAGAGGGGTGGAGAGGGTCGTTAGACGTTGAATAGGGGGTCGTAACTAGTCGCCAGAGTAATTTGGAAAACAAAGAGACAGATTAGGGGGGTTCGTTTTCAGAGCCTTTTCAGTGTAGGACGCGCCTCCTGGCAGCTAGATATAAGCAGTGTCTAACCAGTACAAGAACCAGAGCTGACGAAGCCTCTCGGATGAGGCTCTCGGATGAGGCTTCAATTTGTCCAGTTGACAAATTGAACTTCTCCTTTTATCATGGATTCTACCTGGACGACTGAGGGACTTTTCACGTATTCTTACTTGTTTATTTTCATCTGTCAGTTATTCTTGGGACACATTTTTTTTCACACGCTTTTGGGCAATTTGGAGCATGTTCCCATGCTTCAAAACAAACGTGACTTTGCAGGGGCATCACGTTAGGGCGGCAGCTACGCCTCCAAAAAGACCCGTCCCCCGGTGACCCCCAGGAACTCGATAGCGCCCCCCTAACGCGTTGTCTTTCGGGGCTGGCATACCATTTAAGATAGGCGCACGAAATTTGGTAGGGACGTGTATCTCAATAAGACGAACAAATGCCTCACTGCAATGTCATGGCCACGCCCAACAGGAAGTGAGATAATTGGCCTTTTGTGTGATTTTGTAAAATTTGACATACAATGGAATTTGAAACACTTCTCCTACAACGTACTTACCTGGCCAGTCAAATGATATCTCTCTGTATTTGCTATACAGCGAGATACCATTTGGACACCCTCGCTCCCCCGGTTAACAACGGACTCCGCGATTCTGATTCGTTCAAAGATGGTGACGTCAGTGCACCCGCCTTTGCCCGCAACGTCACTTTTAAGCAGCGGAAGTTCCTCTTCAGTTTTGAATCAAGATGGCGCATCGGAGAACTGAACGTCCCTTCCATTCAGTCTTAAATGACCTAAAACACATCGATTCCTTAAAACCACAGCAGCTGACAGCTCTAGAGGCCTTTCTTTTCTTTTGTTTGATTGGTTCACGTCTCTGTCCGTTAACTGTTCTCTGATTGGTTCACTTAGCTGTCTGTCTACGCGCAACGGCAGCGCATTCTGGACCAAGCATTACCAGACCCGCCGCTGGTACAGCGGATTCTTCCTGGATTCTTCCAGGCAAACAACGTACCTCAGATGGGCTTAAATTTTGGTGAACATAATCTTAAGATGTTGGAGATGTTAAATTGCGAAGGATTTTCAAATAGGCGGTAATATGACGATACAGTGGGAGTTATGAGTTATGAATGGGAGGTATTTATTGAATTTGGAGTTCTTCCTCAGACTAAAACTTCACAGGGTAATGTAGATGAGGACTACCAAGACTTTCATGCCAAATAACTGGCAGTCTGACATAGCGCCCCCATATGACAGGCCAGTGAACTGTCAGAAAATGTACAGCAAATGAGCATTTTAACACAAAGAGGATCGTGGGTGGCATACGATTTCAGCCAGACACACGAAAGTTGGTATGAGTGTGTATCTCACTAAGATGAACAAAATTGTAATTACAATGTCATGGCCACGCCCAACAGGAAGTGAGATAAGAAGACTTGTATTGCGATTTTCTGTGATATGACATAGAATGGATTTTAAACCACTCCTCCTACACCGTACATCAGATGGGTGTAAATTTTGGTGTACATGAGCTCAAGACATTGGAGATGTTAAATTGCGAAGGGATTTTTGATATCTTTTAAGATGACAAAATGGCGGCCTGATGAATTCTGCTACCATTTGAAAGTGCCAAATTCAATAGGAGGTGTGTCATAACTTCATTTAGCAGGGGTTTAAAAGCCTGGAACCCCATAGGCTCATGTATATTGTGACTATGAACATTTTCAAGCAAATTAAATGGTAGTTTGGCATAGCGCCACCATATGGTAGGCAAGTGAACTGCAAGAAAATACAGTAGCTTAGCCCCCTAAACGCAACCACACGAAATTTGGCATAGCCTTGTATATGATGAAGAGAAACATTTTTTTATGCAAATTAACTGCCCGTATGTCATAGCGCCACCATGTGGTAGACAGGGGAACTGAAAAAAATGCACTGAAGCTGCTACTGTGCTTTAGATTGACATGACATCTTGAGCGGCTGAAATACTTTGTATTGCTGGCATGGAGCCCCCCCCCCACCCCCGACAAACGAGGTGCGAGGTCCCGACAAACGCCGCTTGCGGCTTTAATTTATTTTCATCTGTCAGAATGGTAAACAAGTCAACATTTACAAGTAAACATTTCTGACATCTTCATCTGTCTGTTTCAGAGGTTTTCCTTCATCATAAATCTCTGTTTAAGAAGGGCTTAGGTCAGCAGGGTTTAGGTCAGGTGAGGAAGGGGCAGTGACATTATTTTTTCATCTTTACTGGCTAGCCACACAGTAGATATTTTGATGTATGTGATGGAGCATAGTCCAACATAAAAATCATGGCAAGATGCAGAATAATTGTGCACACAATGTTCATACTGAATTTTGACTTTTTTTTTTTAAATCTTATTTTGGAGAATTGTGTTTCTTGCTGGTTGGTTGCATTCCTGTTCTTTTGCGTGAGGATAAGTAAAAGTAAATCTGTGAGCTTCAAGATTCTTTATTTATCACTCCAACTGGCACAGAGAAACTCTAGGCCTCTAGAGAAACTCTAGTTAATGAAAAAGCTACTAAATACTTTTAGTAACATCTGTACAGAAAAACCATAATGTGGCTGTTTGCTGCAAGTGTTCCAATCAGTGAGGACAGGTAGATGGTGTTTTTGGAAAAAAAAAAGGTCAAAACTTTGGACACAACAAAATCCAGACATTCCAAAAAAGTAAAAGTCACACAATGAAAAGTGTTGTAAGGCCTTGATTTAAATGGCCAATGCCAACATGTTTCCACCATGACTCTTCATCAGGGCTTAGTTAGCTATACTGTACTATCCTTGTGCCACTTTTACTTTTTTTTTTTTTTTGGAGTGCCTGGATTTCACTGTTCAAACTTTTAGTAAAATATTTCAATACAGAGTACTGCTGTGTCATAGTATAAAAACCTGACGTAGACGTTCTCTCTGTTCTTGCTGGAAGGCGGCTGCTTGTTTTCTCGCTCCCTTATCTACTGCTCTCTCTGTCTGCGCGCCTTTCTCTTGTTTTTGTCCATATTTCCCCTGTTGGAGTAGATTTTCAAATTCTAAATTATGGATCTGAAGCTGGTCCCTCAACGCAATTGGCTTTTTTTCACGAAGAAATGTGGGTTTGGGAGAGCCGATCGGAACTATTTACTATTTGGATTTTTGATGGCAGGACATCTGAATTGGCCTGGGGGATGTTTTCTGATCCATCGGAGAATTGAAATGCCGACAGCAGACAAAGCTGTTGGCTGTCATTTTACACCACAGTGGAGCCGTTGAAGACCAGGGAAGGTCTACATCAGAAGGTGACACAGATTGAGGAACTGTACCATCACGAATATGGTTGTGGAACTGTGCGAAACAAGTGGCTCAGTCTGCAGTAAATATGCGCCAGGAGGGAGGACTGGAGAGTCTCAACGGCCCGGCTTGCTGACATGAAGTTGGGGACTCAGCAGAACCAGTTTTCGGACCAACTGTCCGTTCATCTGAGTTCTAAAGTGTATTGATTATGTGCATTCTCCCCTGGTTTAATTAATTCTCCTGGGAATCTACAATAGCAGGGCTGCTGTGTTTTGACTATGGCTTTCTTGCACTGGACACTTCAAGGTCACAGCACATGATATCAAAAGAACAACATAGATTGGCCACGTCACGATGACATGTACTTATAACACCCCCCCCCCCCCAATAATATATTTCTCTGTTTTCCATCTCGCCCCCCTCCCCCCTCCCATAATTGTATTTCCAAGGGAAAAAAGACCTCAGTGTTTACCGTTCCACTGTATTACATCATATGTGTTTGTGACTACTGTGATTGTATCTGCATTTTCTATTCTGTTTATGTTCTTGTATTGCTGAAGAGAGAAGAGGGACGTTAGCGCCCCCATGTCAGTTGTTTTAAGGTCCATGGACCCGTCCATTTCAGTCTCATCTCGTTGTTTGCAATGACAAATAAACATTTCCATTTCCAAAACAGCTTCATGTTTGTTGCATCTTTTGTTCTGCATTCATTTATTACTGATCAAAAAAAGACAAACCAGGTGGGGGTCTCTATCATCCTGAAGTTATATTCAATAATCTTCTCAACTCTCTGCAGCGCCCCCTTCCGTCCTGGGCTGAACTGTGGCCGTACTATACTGTGAAGGATTGGTCTGCACCATCTACTCCACATGTGCAAAAGAAGAGGGGCTTGAGCTCTTGTGGACCCAGTCTAACAGAGTGAGCTTCATTATTGTATAAAATGTATTTATAAGAGACTAATACCAACCCATGATGCATGCAACCCATGATGCATGATGCATCTGTGTACCAAATTTGGTATGGCTACGACAAAGTTTTTGCCAGGCGTCCCATTGGCGACGACAGATGTTTGGCCTGTTGCCATGGCAACACGATGGGACATGGCGTGTTGACGTCATTAAGTTTTTTGATCGATACCCCGTCACGAATATGTGTACCAAATTTGGTATGTCTACGACAAAGTAAAATTTTGCGCTTCCATGCAATCTCCCTAGGTGGCGCTATAGCACCTATTTCAGATTTTCTTATATCAATCTGTTCAGGGCCGGGGTGTCCACCAACGATTAAAGTTTGAGTGATATCGGCCAAAGTATGCGCGAATTATCGCTCATTGAAATTTGATGGCGAGCCGCAAAAACGAACCTGAAATTTGTGGCGTTGTCATGGAAACACCGTTCACTCTTTAAGAACGCTTTTAACAACTTTTAATGTCCCACTTGTCTAGATGATACAGCACAATTCTGGTGAGTCTGGGTCAAAAACCCTAGGAGGAGTTCGTTAAAATACGAGGACAGGAAAATGCGCCTTCAACTCCGGGTCGCGTGCTCGGTCCAATGTGGCGGACTTCCTGTTGGTCGCCTAGCAACGCCGTAATATATTTTTTGGTTCGTAACGACATGACCTATCCACCACCCGAATTTCGTTTATCTACGACAAAGTTCATTTATCGGGTATAGCCATAGACGCAATGTATTTTGATTTTTGAGGTGGCGCTGTGGAGCCATTTTTTAAGATTTTTTAATACAGATTATTTGTAAATTCCTTTTTTGGCGTTCTTGAATTTTGTGCAAAATTTCGTGAGTTTTCGTCAGTGGGAAGTACCCGAAACCTGAAAAAGTGGTCGGGAAAATAATAATAAGAAAAACCAGAACAGTAACAATATAGTGCCACGAATGGTGGCACTAAGTATATCAATGGAAAGGGCGCGCGTCCAGTAACGCACCCGTGGGGTCCATTGACACCTACCAACGCGTTGCACACGTTCCACGCTGGTTCTGCAGTGCTTCGCACCGCAGAACGGTTACAATAGGCCCTATGCGCTCTTCAGCGCATAGGACACCAACCCAAAACATGCACCATAGGTACTCCAGCTTAGGTCCTGACCAAACCGAAGCAAGAAGATCATGGAGATGGTCCCCGGGCGCCCTAATGTGTGTGCTGCCCACTGCTCCTAATATATGTATATATATATATAGGATGGGTTAAAATGCAGAGAAGAATTTCTCCAGTGTGAGATCAATAAAGTTCACTTCTTAAAATAGACTGCCTGAATTTCTCACTTGTTTTTGAGCTTTGATACAAGATCTCATGATTGTTACTTCTAAAAATTGTCTGCGCTTCAACTGAAATGGGAGAAAAAAGCTTTTGGTTATTTTGCTCCCCAAAAATTGCATGCATTTCAAGGAAGAAAAAGTAAGGAATAAAAAACTGGATAGACTGGTGCCACTACTGAACGATGCAGTTGTTTTGTTTATTTAGTTGACTGGCTCTGTGGGGTAAAACTCACCAACACAAACCTCCACACTTAGAGCAGCTGTTTGTAAATCTGAGCTGTCACTGACATGACATTCCCCTGCTGGCCATGATATGATATTATGATAATTAGAGCTGCACAATTAATCAAATTTGCCAAGGTTCAGACAGAGAAAAAAATATGTGATTGAGCAATATTAGCGCAACAATAATAAATATTGGCAAAAGGAGAAATTCAATTTGTCAACTGGAAAAAAAATGTATTTGGCTGAATACGTTTCACAGCTCATCCAAGCTGCTTCTTCAGTTCTGGTCAGATGCTGGTGGACACTGCTTATATCTGCCTGAAGGAAGGAGCTATGAAATTACTCTGAAATTACGACACCTACTTGTTTCTGTAGGTCTCCAAGTTTCTGTTAGTGGCCATACCTGCCTGTCAAAGCCTGATCCCGTCAGATCTCAGAAGCAGAGCAAGACAGGGCCTGGTTAGTACTTGGATGGGAGACCGCTGGGAATTCCAGGTGCCACAGTGGGGCGCCAGTCGCAAAAAAACTGTCGCTGTGTCCTTAGGCAAGACACTTTACCCACATTTGCCTAGTATGAAAGTGGTGTGAGTGTTGGAGGTGGTCGGAGGGGCCGATGGCGCAGATTGGCAGCCTCGCTTCCGTCAGTCTGCCCCAGGGCAGCTGTGGCTACAGAAAGTATCTTACCACCACCAAGTGTGGAGTGAATGAACCATGAACTGTAAAGAGCTTTGGGTGTCATGAAAGGCGCTATATAAATGCAATGAATTATTATTATTATTATTCAAACCTAAATCAAAACAAAGAAAAGAATAGGGCAGCCACGTCAGGTCCAGAGGTGTGAAAACAACGATTATGGTCCTAAATGGTTCTGCTAATAAGACCCCACACTCCACTCCCACTGCATATTTAATAGGCCTTGTCAGTACCCAATGTGGGCGGAAGAACCTGATGTGGGCTCTGTGTGTACTGCACATGCGCACAATGACGTATAATGACGTATCAGGAAGAAGGAGGGTTTTCCTGGCCGATTCGGGCACTGTCGTGAAACCCGTACAACAATACGAACAGAGACGTATTTTGACAGGGTTAGGGTTAGGTTAGGGGGATAGGGTTAGGCGTAAACCAACTGCAAGGGACGAATCGGACACTGTCGTGAAACCTGTATAACAATACACAAACTGCATATGTGCAAACACAGAGCCCACATCAGGTACTTCCGCCCACATTGGGTACTGACGAGGCCTATTAGATCTGCAGTGAGAGTGGAGTGTGGGGTCTTGTTAGCAGAACCATTCAGGACCATAATCGTTGTTTTCACACCTCTGGACCTGACGTAGCTGCCCTATTGTTTTCTTTGTTTTGATTTAGGTTTGAGGACAGAGTTATGGGAGACAAATGATGTCTGAGACCTCCATTTCTGTTCAAGGAGGATTTCTTGACAAAAATAACCCCTTTAACTCCCCTCTCAAACCAGTTCTTTTCTCTGGCCAAGATCTGTACCTCACTGTCCTCAAAGGAGTGGCCCGTGGCTTTTAGGTGGAGATGTACGGCAGATGAAAATAGTAAATATAAATTTTTTGTCATATTCCCCAGCCCTAGGTATAATTAAAGGGACAGTGTGTAAGATTTTTACCCGTTAATTACTGAAATTGAAGATACCCATTCAAAAATACATTGTTTTCCAAGCCTTTTCACTTCCATCATGAAATCAAAGTATTCTTTTGGACTTAGATATAGTCACATAAAAGGGGGATCTTCCCCATGCAGAGGCAGCCATTTTGAATACGAGAGCCGCAGAAGGACATTTGGGCTCCGTCTTCGCCTTCGGCAAGGCTCGTGGTTTTGGGTAAACAACACAAGCATGCTGCCGGATCAGACGTCGTAATGGATCTAACACGTGTTTTGGACTAAATTGTTTTACTGGATTTTATTCGCTGGATCCTTACGGACAAATTGAGAGCAAGTTTATGGTGAAATACAGAGTTTGACCTGTGCAAAGCATTCTAAGGTAAGCTAACCTTGTTTTGTGCTTTTCCGTATAAAAGCCCCATGTGCTCAGGGTAGAGGTAAGATCAGGCCTAAAAAATCCAGCCAGACCCGACCCAGGCCCGCGGGTATTAAAGCCCGACTCGGCCCGAGCCCGACCAATTAACTTGATTTGCAGGCCTGAGCCCAAAGCAAACCCGAAATTTCATATTTTATTTGTGAGGACTCAGGAGGAGGAGGGGACTTGCGGAGGGGAAGATTATTAAGAGAGCGGCGTTCACGTGCGCAGAGCATGCTCTGGCTCTGCGGCTCCTGTTTAGTAGTTAAATAGCAATTACATTACAGCACCTTCTCTGTTTTATCCAAATTATTTATTTTGAAACAAGTATTCCTTAGTTTAGTATCCACACATCATTTTAGTATACATTTTTATAAACATATATTTATTTTAAAAAAGTCAGCGAGATAGAAGCCCGGCCCGACCCGACCCGAAGCAATGATTCCGAATTTCGGGTCGGGTCAGGTTGGGCTCAGGGTTGGGCTTAAGATCTTACCTCTAGCTCAGGGAGTGTTTGCTGTGCAGGGAAATGAATTGCGTAGTCAAAAAGAGGAGACTGTAAGGTTTCATTTGATGTGTAGAGTGTCATGGTACATGATCGGGAATGTGTGTTTTCATGAGAAAAGATAAAAAGAAAAAAAACGGGACCGCGTTTTATTTATACAGTAGCGGCGTGCGGCTCGTGCGCGGGTGACCCTTGAGGTCTGCCGTAGCTAAAACAGAAAGTGCAATAGCACCATCCACCTATGCGCCACAAATCCTACACACTGGGGCTTTAAGGTGCAAAGTCCATGCCATTAAAAAAAATCACCAAAGCAAAAGTTCTTTTCTGCAAAATAATTTATTTCCAGAGTAAAATAAACCATATGTTGCCATAGAAAAGAGTAAGAAATGAGCAGGTCTGAGTAGTCCCACACCTATGGCATTTACAACTGTGGCAACATGAATACTGAATATGACAAAACACAGCCCCGTTTATATGTCATACTATATGTTTAAAAGTGCACTGTGTCACTTTTCTGATGGAGGCTCCTGCTTGGAGACCTGCTTGTCTCCATGGTGATGTTATTGCTTGTTATCTCCAAGTTGCAGGTCAGATCTGTGGAGAGTCTCTCGCTCTCTGTCTATAAGAATAACAAATACCTTGAATGTTTTTCCAAGGTAAAAAATCCCTAACAGAGGTGGAGTAAGAGTGACGCAACTTCAAAATAATATTACTCATGTTGAAGTACAGTAGTGGTCCAAGAAAGAGTATTTGGGGAAAAGAAAATGTAAGAATTTATATGCATTAGATAATATTTCCAAGGCAGACCACCAAGATTAGAAAAACAAAATCATATGTGAAGGAGTGGTGCGGGAAACACTGCTAAAAATATACTCTTAAAAGTATAGCGAGTAAATGTAAACTGTAACATTCCAGGCAAAGCAATAACTTATCCACGAAGATAAGAAGGTGGCAGACCGTCCATTAGAAAAGTGACATAGTGCACCTTTAATAATAATAATGATAATAATAATAATATAATCCTTCAAGTGCTGTCTAATAAAATTTTCTGACACAAATATATTACCTCTATTCTCTTTAAACACAAAAATATCGTTTTCTTCTCTACTATAAGAGAAACATACAACATTCCTGATCACATTATATCCCTTATTATTATTATTAAGAAAAACATTTTAGGCTGAGTATACACATGAACCTGCATTCTGATCGCAGACAGTATAAATATGGACTTATCAGACAGGAATTGCACATATTTGTATCTAATAAACGCAACATAGAGCGTCTAGTATCAAAAACAGTGTCTACATCCAGCAAAAAGAACCTGCGGGCAGACAGTGCATCAAGTTATTTTACTAATCTCTGGCAGTTTAGGATCTATAGGCCACTAGAAACACTGCCCTCTGCCTAACCTCAGCAGAACTGCAGCTAATAGTCTGTAAACACTTGGCAACCTTAAAACTTTTGAGTTCACAAAGAAAGAAACGTGTGTGATTTTAAAGAACACACATTATGCCTTCTTGCGGCTTTAATTCCCTTTTAAAGGTCCTATATTACACAAAAGTGACTCGTGAGCTTTTAGTCATGTTCGAATGTCGTTACCTCCTCAAAAACAAACTGGAGTTATGTTTTGTTTCATTCACTCAAAATGCCGTTCTGTGCCATCATCAAGTGGTAGTTTTAACCTCCTGGGACCCGAAGAAAAAAGTGTATTTACAGTTTTTTTGTGATTTTCTATTTGGAGGTAAATGAACAGGTTAGCATTTACATTTTGTTTATTTTATTTTTATTCATAATATTGTAACATGTCTTCTGTAATGGACTGGTTTAAACCTGACTCAAATTTGGTTCAGACCTGGTATAGGCCTGATTAAGACCTCTTTTAGTCATGGTTTAGACCTGGTTTAGACCTCTTTTAGTCATGGTTTAGACCTGATTAAGACCTCTTTTAGTCATGGTTTAGACCTGGTTTAGATCTGATTTAGACCTCTTTTAGTCATGGTTTAGACCTGGTTTAGATCTGGTTTAGACCTCTTTTAGTCATGGTTTAGACCTGGTTTAGACCTGGTTTAGATCTGGTTTAGACCTCTTTTAGTCATGGTTTAGACCTGGTTTAGATCTGGTTTAGACCTCTTTTAGTCATGGTTTAGACCTGGTTTAGACCTCTTTTAGTCATGGTTTAGACCTGGTTTAGATCTGGTTTAGACCTCTTTTAGTCATGGTTTAGATCTGGTTTAGACCTCTTTTAGTCATGGTTTAGACCTGGTTTAGATCTGGTTTAGACCTCTTTTAGTCATGGTTTAGACCTGGTTTAGACCTGGTTTAAACCTGACTCAAATTTGGTTCAGACCTGGTTTAGGCCTGATTAAGACCACTTTTAGTCATGGTTTAGACCTGGTTTAGACCTCTTTTAGTCCTGGTTTAGACCTGGTTTAGACCTCTTTTAGTCATGGTTTAGACCTGGTTTAGATCTGGTTTAGACCTCTTTTAGTCATGGTTTAGACCTGGTTTAAACCTGACTCAAATTTGGTTCAGACCTGGTTTAGATGCAGTTTAGACCTGACTTAGACATGGTTTAGTCCTGTTTTGTCTTGGTTTATTCCTGATTTGGTTCTGATTTAGTCCTGGTTTAGTCCTAGTTGAGACCTGGTTTGTTTATTTATGTATTTATTTATCATAGTGCAGCTACAAACCAGAGTCTATCTCTAAACACTTAAAAGCTCGACTGGTTAACTCAATGTCCACTATAAAGGACACAAAATAATGGGCCGGGTCTCAGGAGGTTAAACTTAACAGCTACCTTCTACCTTTAGCTCTGTAAAGATTGCAGATTCCAGGGCTGAAATAATCCAAAAGATTGTAGTAAAGGTGAAAAACACAGTTGAGCACTTCCTGTATTACCACATTTCTATTTGAGAGAAGAACTCATCTTAAATCTACAGGATTTGTGTGTTAAATGTGTGAATGAAACAAAACTCAGCTCCAGGTATGTTTGTGCTGAGGAAACACAATGGTAACAGATCAGAAAACAGCATAATATGGCCCTTTAAATAAGTATTTCACATCTTAATTAAAAGAATGTCTACATTAAATAAACTTCACATCTCTTTCTAATGAGGCATTTAGGAGCTGGAATTAACATTTAGAAAGTAAACAATTGAAGTCCTTATTCCCTGTGAATGTTATGCTAATAGAGCCATGCATTTGTTGTGAGCACAGTTTGACCCCAGAATGAGTCCGGTGATGGACTATGGGCTTAAAAACTGCATAGGATAGATAGGAGTTTTATCTGTGTCGCAACAATCTGGACAAAATGCAAATTGAGCATTTCTGAATGCTCTGAAAAAATGACTTTGAATGAATGGATTCATGAAAACAAACAATACAACTCCAGGTATGTTTTGATGAGGGGATAATAGTATAACCAGTACTCAAGTTGAGGGGGGATGGGGGGAGGGGGGGGGGGGTATATAAAATAGTCAAAATCATCCCTCTTCTAAAACAGTCATCCCTTCTTCCATCCCTTGTGGCATTTTATCAATCAGACATGAAAATCCCTCACCTTTTGGTGAAATTTGCCATCTTTAAGTCAAAATGGCCAGTGCCAAGAGCCAATCATAGGCCAAACTGCGCTCCAGCTTCCAATCATGTTGCAGCATAATTACGCACCGATCGCGCTCCCGCCAATCATGACGATTGCCTCTGTTGTGTTTGCGCCTGTTCGCCGATCAGCTGTGAGCGAGCCGCGTGATATTTACACGGCATTTCCAAGAGAATAATAATCCTTAACTTGCTACGTTAATGCTACGTAAGAAGGAACTCTCGCCTCGGGACACGGGATAAGTTCGGGATATGTCCTTTTCTCCGGAGCTCCGGATTATTAAAGACCGTGACACGTGCACATGGATACACAAACTATCAGGAGTGACATGTTCTTATGGGTGAGTCATATTATCAGATTATTTCTGCATCTATTTCGGCACTAAACCAGGACTAAACCAGGTCTAAACCAGGACAGGTCTAAACCAGGACTAAGCCAAGACTAAACCAGGACTAAACCGGGTCTAAACCAGGACAAAACCAGAACTAAACCAGAACTAAACCAGGACTAAACCAGGTCTAACCAGGTCTAAACCAGGTCTAAACCAGAACTAAAACAGGACTAAAACAGGTCTAAACCAGGTCTAAAACCCCCCCGGAAAATATGTCACATAAATGAAAAATTTCACCATCCCCCCGGTTTCATTTTACAACTCGACTACTGAGTATAACATGGTTAAAGGGTCAAAAAAGTCAATTTGCATAATATGTGTTCTTTAAATAGACAGAATATAGTGCTAAAGACAATATGGCAACTAGTAGTTTCAAGTCCATTGGCTAGTTCTCCGCTACCACCTGCACACGATCAATAAAACGCTACATGGACCCTTAAGGAGGGCGGGGTGAGGGGGCATTCTGCTGTCCACTGGGAGGGGGCACGGGAGGGTCTTCGAGGAGATATGCAAGGAAATAAACTTATGTCAAACCTTTTCAACCTGGAGTCAAAAACACTGTTACCAAGTTAAAGGTTCATTTGCATTTTCATTGGGACAAAGCGACTAGTCGGAAGTTCATTTCCTGCTCCGACTAGTGCATATTGTCATCGAGTCCTTGAACAAAACACTTTTGCCTGGTATGATGGTGAGTGATTGGTCACTTCAGTTAGTTTACCCCAGGACAGCTGTGGCTATGGATGCTATAGATGTATTAGTTACTATTATTGAAGGAGACATGATGCTAGACGTTTGTTGCTTTCAAGTTTCAGAGAGTACACGATTTTAAAATAAAAAGCCAGACTTCTTTTGGCAACATGGCTCTAACAGATAGATGCTTCAATGCTTTATAACAGAGCAATGATCAGAGAGAGTCCAGTGAAGTGCATGGATGTCAAAATACAAAATTACCCAAGCAAATTCTAAAATGTGATACAGTAATGTCAACCTAAATGGGGGGCAAGGGGCCGTTGAGACAGGGTATTCTCATAAGAACAATATAAAAATAAAATGTAAAAGTGTTGTATCTGCTCATTTCAATGATAACATTTAAAGGAAAATTAACGTTTTTTTACAATCTGAGCCTTCTTTCGGCAATAAAACAAGTAGTTTTACTCACCCATAGCAGTTTGGTGTCAATTGGAGCAGTATCGCAGAACTTATGTTGAGCCGTTCTGTTCTACTAATGATCCCGTATCCGTTAGCGTGAGTGCTCGGGGCATTACTTTGCGGTGTCCAAATAACACAAACTTTAGCACTTTTCAAATCACAGAAGATCGCTGTGTCAGGGTAGACTTTTAGTGGATTCCAAAACGGCCTGAAACCCGATATGCAGCTATAGTTTCATTTGATGACGTCATCAGAGAGGACAGTGCGCATGCGTGAACTCGGCTGTTTTGTAAACACCGCTAGTCCGAAAGAAGCTAACACCGCTCTGAACTTTACTTTTCTGTTGCGATATCGGGTTTCAGGCCGTTTTGGAATCTACTAAAAGTCTACGCTGACACAGCGATCTTCTGTGATTTGAAAAGTGCTAAAGTTTGTGTTATTTGGACACCGCAAAGTAATGCCCCGAGCACTCACGCTAACGGATACGGGATCATTAGTAGAACAGAACGGCTCAACATAAGTTCTGCGATACTGCTCCAACTGACACCAAACTGCTATGGGTGAGTAAAACTACTTGTTTTATTGCCGAAAGAAGGCTCAGATTGTAAAAAAACGTTAATTTTCCTTTAAACATAGTGACATTTTATAGTCTCCCTCTAGAATATTGTGATGTCTGGTGATTTCTTTGTAAATCACATGCTAGAATGTGACGACAACACACCGCCAAATTAAATTGTATTTTCACAAGAATAATTCAACAGATAAATTGACATATCGCCCCCTTAGAATTCTAGGGTTCTACATTGTTGTGGCGTAAATCATCAGAAAATGAACGTTATTCAACAAGAATAGAAAAAAAAAAATCACAAAAACATCATGACTTCATAGCTTTAAGAGGACGACGTTGAAAGTGCCAATTTCTATTAGTGACTAGACCCAAGCTCGCTGTGCACAATAACAATCTGCAATATTAGTTTTAGCTGCCCCCCGTCTGTATCAAATGGTACTGGCCAAAAGAATGTTGTGATGTCATGTGAAATCCAGCAACAGAACAGTAACATGAATTGAATGAATGGCGTTCACTTGGACAAACCGCTTGTATTGACTTTTGGAGCACATTTTGGAGTGGTCCCCATGTCCTGATGTACCCCTCCACAGTGGAAAGCACCCTCACCGCACCCTGACCCGAACAGGCCTAGAACAGACAGCCTTTGTCTATAAAACAACTCATCCTTTCAATACAATAACAGTAAATCCTTGACGAAGTGTGGCGTGTGTAGCGTCCCGCCGTCTATAGTACAGACTCCATGTTCTCGCAGTACTCGTGGTCCTCCAGGTTGTAGATGAACTTGGTACGATCCACACTGGGCGGTCCTTCGCTGAGGGAGGGGTAGAACTGGGCAGGGCTTAAGTGGCCCTCCTGCCCGTGTATGTACTTCCTATAGTTTTTGCGCAGACAGTACCAGGTGGTGGCGTAGAGCAGGAAAGCCACGCCCTTCAGGATGATGGCGAGGCTCACGTACAGGTGGCGGTATCTGACATTGTCGTAGAGGAGACAAGCCCCGTTCTCACCACACGCCGAGCTCCAGAACAGGCATGTGGAGTCGATACCCGCGCCGAAGATCAAGGGAGGGGGGATGAAGCCTAGAGAGAGGCGCATGTTTCAAGTGGGATAAACACTTGTTTTATTAGCATTGTTTACAGTTTAATTTTTGGCTAATTTTGAGCAAACTAGGTAAATTTGCAGCTTTATGGTGGAAAACAGTCAACTGAGAATGTGCTGAAATGTGGAATGAGGGTGGAGTTCAATCCTACTTGCATAAACTAATATAAACTCCTATGTGATCTTACCCAGCAGCCGCAGCAGCAGGAACAGGACTCCGAGTGCATAGGATTTCAGTTCAGGGCTCACCGTCCTGAGAAAGAGAATTGCAAATTTTAAATTGTAAATTACTATGGCGACTGTCCTTATTTTTCATCATTCTGAAACCCATGAATAGCACAGATGACTTTTCACACTTTTCACACCAATATTAGTAAAGCTGTGGCCGACTAAAGAAATTCTTGGTCAACTATAGATATGCCCTGTGCACTAATTAACCGACTAAACGGGGGTGTGATATGGTGCTGGCAATAGCTTTTAAATTACTTGCACAAAAAGCTATTAGCTATCCAGAGAAGTACTAATAAACAACACCCAGAACTCTAGCCAACTCACTCCATGCATTCTCTTTTTGGCTGTAATCTGTAAATCCTAATAATCATATGAACATTTTTAGTCGGCTAATAAAACATAATATCATCTACACCACTATCAACCAATTAATCGACTAAGGGAGAAAGGACTACAGCCCTGAATACTGGATGAAACTTGAAAGGCCAAATATTATTCTTTCTTTTTTGATTTGTGGCCAGCCTTTTACAGTATAATCAGTGACTGTTGTTATGATCATGTGTGTGTGTGTGTGTGTGTGTGTGTGTCAGACCTGATGAGTATGATAACAGAGGGGGTCTGTGCCATAGCTCCCACCAGGCTGCACACACAGATGACACAGAGGAAGATGAGGAAGGCCTCCCGACAGCCGGGGGCCGGGCACTTCCCCGACACCGCTGTGGCTGCCTCAGGGAGCGCAGACACACAGCTACAGCCACTCAGGTTCTGCACAGGGAGAACACCAGGACTTATGTTACACACAACTGTCAGTCATGTCTGCGAGGGGTTAGAATGGCATGCACAGTTTGTAGTTACACAGTTACACAGTGTAGACATAATCTGCTTGTTGTCATTATACTTTTCTGGTAAAGTCTGCCACCTTCTTGCATGGAGATGTTATTGCTTTTCCTGGAATGGGTTGGTTTCAAGGTATTTTTTATTAAAAAATAAAAAGAACTGCTATATTGTTAATGTTATACTGTGGAACATTACAGGGAAAGCAGTAACATCTCCATGACATGAGACATGCAAGTGGAACCTGCCAGAAAAGTAACATAGTGCACTTTTAATCATAAGAACTTGGTACAGGCTTCTTTTCAGTGATAGTCTGGTTAGTGGTTGTAAAAGGTCAGAGTGGACTGTAGTCAGCAGAGGGTGCTGCTCCACACAAAGGCCATTGCAGTGACAGTACTAGTATGTACTATTGACTGGTTTACCTGAGGGTGCTGTCACAGGGAGAACATGCACACTCACAATGTCCCGTCCCATCCTCCCAAATGTATACAAACACAAACACACAGGGCCTTTGCAGTACTACAATGTACTTTTGCCTGTTTTACCTGGGCACTGTCAGAAGTCTGGCCACGATCGGAGGCGGTGCACCCAGCGAAGCAGGAGGAGAGGTACGTGACCCCATTAGAGCCACACACTGGGCTGATGGAGGAGATGAAGCAGTGACACTGGGACAGACAGGCAGCGTCAGGCTTCTCTCCAACCCCCAGAGTCCTGAGGAGAGATACCACAGAGCGGTTACAACACTTACAACTTAGAACACACCTATTCTACACTATGATTCTAATGAATAGTTTTACACTGATGAGAGATGGCCCTTCTGAAAGTCTTCTCAAGTCTTAAAATAGACGCATCCCATTATATCCATTTATAGGATTACAGTGCACACTTTAAATAGCTCTTTTCTAAAATGAGTGATAGTTATGCAATTCTAAAATTTGATATTACATGATATATGGACCACCTCATCTACCTAAGATTCTGTTGGCAGCATTTCCAATAGAAGTTGCCAGCAAATACCAACATTGTCTATAAAAAGAACAAAAAATACGTTGCTACATTTATTTGAGTCCACGTGTCACAAACCTATGTTTAAATCAAGTTAAACATCAGGGAGGAATTCTATAGAAGGAACTGCAGATGATAAATAAAATATACATTCAAAATGCATATATTTTGTCCTTGTTTGTAGTTAAAATCTCTGTAATTATTGGGTCAATTCTCATGAAACAAAAAGTACTTCTCTGTCAGGACAAATGAAATAAGGTCATTTAAAAAAAAAAAATTTTTTGGCACAATGCATATGAATTAACAGACAAGATTTTAGGAGGTCATGGATCTCTATATTAGTTAGTTCATAGCATTTATATAGCGCCTTTCATGACACCCAAAGCGCTTTGCAGTTCATTGTTCATTCACTCCACATTTGGTGGTGGTAAGCTACTTTCTGTAGCCACAGCTGCCCTGGGGCAGAGTGATGGAAGCGAGGCTGCCAATCTGCGCCATCGGCCCCTCCGACCACCTCCAACACTCACACACACACACCACTTTCATACTAGGCAATTGTATCCTTAGGCAAGTGTCTTGCCTAAGGACACAACGACAGTTTTTTTGCGACTGGCGCCCCACTGTGGCACCTGGAATTCCCAGCGGTCTCCCATCCAAGTACTAACCAGACCCTGCATTGCTTAGCTTCTGAGATCTGACGGGATCAGGCTTTGACAAGCAGGTATGGCAATGTTTTTCTAATGTTCCATGGTCTGGCTTGAACTTTGCCTAGCACCATCACTGGCTTGTCCTCATGAATTTAGACAAGTTTAATGCCATTCAAGACAAACCAACAATATCCCCAAGGAAACAAGCTGGTGGCAGCCCCTCCACCAGAGAAGTTCCATAGTCCACCTTAAATAGCACCTTACATTTGACATTCTAACATTACCAAACCTTATACCATCCCCTCACTGCCTGTGCTTTGTAAGTCCTGTCTTATGAATAACGTTTTTGTAAAAGTGGGACATGTCACCATAGAAACCCTTGAGCAGGTTTATGTAGGAGAGTATGCAGCCTACTATGGATATATGGGCATTTATATCACATTTTACACACCTGTTACACATCTAGGCCAACTGTTATGTGACAGATAAGACTACTCATTTCACAAGTTAACATCATCATATTTGATATATTAAAAAGTTTATAATTGTACTTCCTGGTGGGACACGGGCAGCAGATGTGGCATACATATGTAAGGTTGCACAAATGTTAGATTAGACAGATACAAATAAATTACAGCATCTTTTTTTGTTGAATGGGAATTTAAACTGTCAGAAAAAATGTCTTCCTAGTGCGTAAACTGTCCCTGCATTTTGGATGGACTTTTCCATATTGATGACATAGGTAAAAGGGTAGACGTCATAGCTATTTCCTGTTTTTCTGTACTTTTCATCTCAGCTTTTTTCCACAAACTGCTACTAAACTATGATAAATATAGACTGCAGATACTATCCCGCCAAACCAAGTGAGAATTAGAAAAACCATGCACTTTAAAGCAGTGTCTGGCACACTGTCCTTACTCATTGCCATAGGGTATCGTGACCCCAGCCACAGGCCCCGTGTCACAGCCCAAGAAGAGGAAGGAGACGTAGCAGGCGGAGGAGAGCAGGTTGACCAGCATGGCCATCCTCACGGCCCCCAGAGCAGAGAGGTCCAGCTTCTTCACCAGGAGCCCGCCCATGAAGATTCCCAAGCATGCGCATGGGATAGCCGTCATGCCTGGAGGAGCACAGAGGGGTCAGGAACACTGTGATACAGCAACAGCAAACACCAAGACAAAACTAAACCACATGATAACCAATTTATAAGCAGGTCTAAACTAGGACTGTACCAGGTCTAAGAGGTTTATGCCAGAACTAAACCAGGATAACCAGGTATATGACTAAAGACAGGTCAGAATTTCAACTTAACCAGTAGCAGGCCTAAACCAGGTCTAACGAAGGCTGATTTGCAGTAGAGAGAATAAGGCAGACATTTCCTCTCTATAACTGTAAGAGGAGCAGTTGTGGTTATGTGACACAGACCGAGCAGCTGATTGGCTGAGGTGGTGGTGAGGTTGAACTGCTGCTCCAGGTACTTCCCCAGAAAAGCAGCAAAGCCTGCGACCACAGCGATCTCCATACACGCCGCCAGGATGATGCAGGTGAACACTGGGTTGGACAGGAGCCGCCGGGTCACTCCCGGGATCACTGTGCACACAGTGCATTAATATATGCAAATTGCAATTCCTAAGTAAAACTATGCTAACAGGATATGTTTATTGAATAAAAGTAATTTAAAGTGTAAACTGTGCTTGTTCACTACACAAAGCGCCATCTAATAAAATAAAATGCAAGTTTGACATTGATTATGACTGCTGGTGTGAAATTATATTTTGTATTCTGAGCCTTTCCATTTGTTTTGGCAGTTCAAATCATTGTCTGCTCAATTATATATTAAATATAAAGCAAATATAAATCCAGTCTAGAAGCTAAACATGAAATCTTGGCTGTTCTTTCTCCTTCTTCTAACGCTGTAGTGCAGTGTAGATGTTGAGGGCTCACCTCTGAGTTGCTGACAGCAGGTGGGGCTGTTGGCTGCTTCCACACCGGGCACTGCTCCGTTGCTGGCTTTAGGAGTCTGGTAGTCTGAGGAGGGAGGCAGCATGACCTGCTGGGTCTCTCCAGCCTCGTCCCTCTCCACCTGGGGCAGGGACTGAGGGAAGCCGAACATGGGCAGAGCTGAGCAGAAGAGTAAGGCACCACAGAGTAGGAAGCCTGCCCACCACGCTCCAATCCAGCCTGGGTCCTCCGGCCTGATGCCCAGCTTAGCTGTGGACACAGGGCACAGAGCAGTCAGAGAATGTGGTGATATGAGGAATACTATGCCAACACAAAATATCCACAGGAAAAAGATTTTATACATGAATTTCATGTACTATCCTGAATGCTGACATTGTAACAATGTGTACGTGACAAGTGTTGTTTGTGACAGAGCTCACAAAGATCCTGTATGTGACAGAGGCTCACCGCTCAGAACCTGCACACATGTGGAGGTCTGACTCAGTATTACACCTGCGTAAAGGGGTTACTCACTGCTGTCGATGAAGATGGCGTCCACATAGAACTTGGTGCAGACGGAGCCCAGGATGAAGCCACAGGCTGGACCAAAGACCATCGTGGAGAACAGGATCCCTGCAACATACACAAGACAGTACTATCAGAGCTATGAAGTATGTCACTTCCCACAAGAATCACCTCTAACACACAGGACATAATGTGTAGTATAGGTCACTTTGACTGCTCTGCTTTTCACAACATTATGTGCTTATGTTGCTTGACTTGAAACATCAAGTCAAACAACTGTTGACAACTAAGAACCTCACACAAACACACTGTACAACGGTTTCATGTTTTTAATTCAGCATTTAACATAGTTTGTCTTATATCTAGTCCTTCTAATTCGACTGAATCACAGTCAAAACAAAGGTTTGCATAGCAACAGAGGAACCTTTTAAAATGCAAATGGAATGCTTTTCTGATCAGTACTGTTTCCTGGACTGTACCTGATGTAAAAAATGTCTTAAGTTCACATTAGTCAAGTTAAATGTTTTGTTTATGTTTATGATGAAAGTTGGGAAAATATTAAAACATAGTTGCATATATATGAAAGTGTATCACCTAAAGCAGTATAAAGTGTAGAGCTTTTGTTTTGTGTTAAAGTTGCACATTTGCCTGTGGTCAGGACTGCTTCCAAACACATGCTCATTGTATTTACAGTGTTTCCATAGAAACACACTGTTGTCTGTGCCTGGCAACAACATCATAATATGGTCACCAGGGTAACCAGTTGAAAGAGACAAGTTGTGAAACTGCTGCTGAAGCTGATGGAGCTAGGACAGGAGACAAGTGCTGTCCCAGTACTGGGTTTAGGCCAGGTTTAGGTCTGGATGAGGCCAGGTTTAGGCCAGGTTTAGGTCTGGTTTAGGTCTGGATGAGGCCAGGTTTAGGTCTGGTTTAAGTCTGGATGAGGCCAGGTTTAGGCCAGGTTTAGGTCTGGTTTAGGTCTGGATGAGGCCAGGTTTAGGCCAGGTTTAGGTCTGGTTTAGGTCTGGATGAGGCCAGGTTTAGGTCTGGTTTAAGTCTGGATGAGGCCAGGTTTAGGCCAGGTTTAGACTAGGTCTAGGCCCAGATTAGACAAAGGTTGGAGCAAGTTTAGACTAAGTTTAGAATAGGTTTACAGGTTAAGACCAAGACTAGGCCAGGTTTAGAGGGCAGTTAAAATAGTTCAAGATGACATGTATCTTAAGGCTTTGGAGACTATTTGACACATACTATTTCTCCCATTAAGTAGCTGTATTATTGATGCAAATGTTTGTAATCTGGCAATTTGATCTGATCTACACGATCATTCAGTGCTGATGATTCACATTTTCTCACATCTCACAATAATGTTAAGTAACACACCAAAAAGCAAACCAGACTTAGGTCGTTTTCACACCTGTCTTGTTTGGTTCGTTTAAAACGAACCAGAGTTCGTTTGCTCCTTTGATTCGGACCTTTTGGGCTGGTGTGAATAAAAACCAAAAGTCTCGATCCGGAGCAAACAAGCGGACCGAGACCACCTAAAAAGGTCGGTCTCGGTCCGGTTCCATACGAACTCTGGTGCGGTTCGCTTGAGGTGAGAATGCAGACCGGACTCGATCCGACACAAGTTGGCTTTTTGTACTTAACGAGCTCCCGTCGTATGTCGAGCATTATGGGAAACTGAGGCTTATGAAACGAAACGAAACGAAACTAAACTAAACTTACGAGGTTTACTTACGTTTTGCGTGAAGAGCAAGAGTCAGAACTTGATGCGCGCACGAGCGCTGTCCTCCGTAGTCGTCTTGCCCTGTGACTTCGTCATTTGGAAATTGATTGTAAAATAGTGTAAACCTCACGATGCTGCTCAAACATTTGTGCAAACTGTATAAACTGAGTAAACCATATCGCTAAGGCTAGATTGAAAACAGCACGTAACACCGTTATTCTCCTCCTTCCGGGTTTGGACACCGACGGGGCTCATTCTGTCCAATGGCTGAGCGACCTCAGCACATGTGCTTTTGTTTATAGATGTTGGTTCGCTTGGGGAAAAACTGCAGTGTGAAAGCGAACCGCACCAAAAAAAAAAAATTAAAAAAAAGTTTGGTCCGGACCAAAGCAAGTGAACTATCGGACTTTCCTGGTGTGAAAACGACCTTAATCAAAACACCCAAAATGACTGAAATTCTACTATGAATGCAGAGCCAGCAGCAGAGAACAAGTTTAATAGCAAGTCAATGGACCCAATTACAGTTACTGTGTTGTTTTAGGTTTCCACAGAATTATATATACCCCGCCCTCCATTCAAATTATCAATCAATCAATCAATCAAACATTTATAAGGCGCTTTTCATACAAAATTGTAGCACAAAGCGCCTTACAGTGGTCAAGGATTAGAAGATTGACCTTTATTGATCTCGCACAGGAGAAGTTGTTTCTATATTTGACCCGGGGACCATCCCCATGATTTTGTTTTGTTATTTATGCTTTGGTCAGGCCCTAAGCTGGAGGATTTTACCTATGGCGCATGTTTAGGTTGGTGGGGGAAACCGGAGTACCCGGAGGAAACCCACCCAAACACGGGGAGAACATGCAGTCTCCACACAGAAAGGCCCGGGCAACCCGAACCTTCTTGCTGTGAAGCATGAGTGCTAGCCACTCAGCCACCGTGCCGCCAGGGAGAAAAAAAAAAACAAAAAAAACGGAACAGCAGCAACAACAGCAGCAACAGCATCAGCAGCAGCAGCAACAACAGCAGCAGCAGCAACAACGGCAACGACGACAGAACAACAGCAACAACAACAGCAAGAACAACAGCAACCACAACAACAGCAACAACAACAGCAGCAACAACAACAGCAGCAGCACCAGGAACAGCAGCAACAACCACGACAACAGGAACATCAGCAACAACAACAGCAGCAGCAGCAACAACAGCAGCAACAATGACAGAATCAACAGCAACAACAACAGCAGCAGCAACAACAACAGCAGCAACAACAACAACAGCAACAACAAGAACCACAGCAGCAACAGGAACAGCAGCAGCAACAACAGCAGCAGCAGCAACAACGGCAACGACGACAGAACAACAACAGCAAGAACAACAGCAACCACAACAACAGCAACAACAACAGCAGCAACAACAACAGCAACAGCAACAGGAACAGCAGCAACAACAACGACAACAGGAACATCAGCAACAACAACAGCAGCAGCAGCAACAACAGCAGCAACAACAACAACAGCAGCAACAACAAGAACCACAGCAGCAACAGGAACAGCAGCAGCAACAGCAGCAGCAACAACGGCAATAGCAACAACAGCAACAGGAACAACAGCAGCAACAACAACAGTAACAACAGCAGCAACAACAGCAGCAACAACGGCAGAAACAACAGCAACAACAGCAGCAGCAGCAACAACAGCAGCAACAACAGCAACACCAACATCAACAGCAACAACAACAGCAACAACAACAAAAGCAACAACAGCAACAACAGGAACAGCAACAACAACAGAACCACAGCGACAACAAAACAATAACAGCAATAACAGGAACAACAACAACAACAACAGCAACAACAAAAGCAACGAAAGCAACAGCTACAACAAAAGCAACAACAACAGCAGCAACAACAACAAAACAACAACAGGAACAACAGGAACAGCAACAACAGGAACAGCAACAACAGCAGCAGCAACAACAGGAACAGCAACAACAAACAAAAGAACAAATAAAAGACAAGCAAACAGACGACCGAAGTCAGTCAAAGGCCAAGCTAAACAGGTGAGTCTTGAGCCCACTCTTAAAAACATGAACGTTCTCTGCAGCCCTGAGGTCCTCCGGCAGGCAGTTCCATAGACGAGGGCCGTAGTACTGAAAAGACGCCTCTCCGTGAGTGTGTGTCCTGACTTTGGGAATGACCAGGAGCCTGCTGCCGGAGGAGCGCAGGGCCCGTGAAGGTTCATAAGGGGAAAGCAGTTCTGAAAGATAGGAAGGCCCAAGACCATTAAGACATTTAAAAACCAGTAAAAGAACTTTAAAATCTATCCTGTAACTCACAGGGAGCCAATGCAGAGATTTTAAGACCGGTGTAATGTGATCCCGCCCTCTGGACCTAGTCAGGACACGTGCTGCTGAATTTTGCAATAATTGCAAACCTGAAATACTCTTTTTGGGAAGACCAGAGAGCAGGGCATTACAGTAGTCTATACGGCTGGTGACAAAAGCATGCATCAGTGTCTCCGTATTGGCCTGAGAGAGAATAGGGCGAACTCTGGCTATGTTTTTTAGGTGATAGAAGCCCATTTTTGTGATGTTCTTGATGTGTGGAATAAAAGTCAGCTCAGAGTCAAAAATGACGCCCAGGTTTTTCACTTGAGGAGATGGGTTAAAAGACTGTGCTTGTAGTTTTGATAAAAGTTTCTCTCTCTGGGCCTCAGGACCGATGACTAAAACCTCCGTTTTGTCCTGGTTAAGCTGGAGAAAGTTTCTTGCCATCCAGGATTTGATATCTAGAATACAGTTAAAAAGAGCATCCATTGGTCTGGTGTCATCAGGAGACATGGAAATGTAAAGCTGTGTATCATCTGCATAGCTGTGGAAATTGATTCCATGTCTCCTGATGACGCCGCCAAGGGGAAGCATGTACAGGTTGAAAAGCACAGGGCCTAAAATGGAGCCCTGGGGGACACCGCATGTGATTTTATGGATCTTGGAGGAGCATGTGTCCATAGTTACCATAAATGTTCTGTCTGTGAGATAGGACGTGAACCATTTGTGAACAGCACCAGAGAGGCCGAGGTGTTTTAGGCGAGTTAAAAGAATCATGTGGTCTACTGTGTCAAAGGCAGCGCTCAGATCCAGCAGAACCAACACAGTCACCTTTTGAGAGTCACAGTTTATTCTAAAGTCATTTAAAATCTTTGCCAAGGCAGTCTCGGTGCTGTGGTTCACCCTAAAACCAGACTGAAATTTTTCCAAAATGTTGTGATCATCTAGAAACTCATTCAATTGGATAGAGACAAGTTTCTCTAGAATCTTGCTTAAAAATGTCAAGTTAGACACTGGTCGGTAGTTGTTAAAATCATTAAAATCTAAATTGCTCTTCTTCAGCAGGGGCCTCACCACCGCTGCTTTGAAGGCAGCGGGAAAGACCCCTGTCTGAAGAGAGCAATTCATCATGACCAAAAGTTCATCCCTAAAAGATCCATAAAAAGACTTAAAAAATGGAGTGGGGATTGGGTCTATGAGACATGTGGTGGGCCTCACTGAGGAGAAGACCTTGTCCAGCATCCCAGCATTAACCAGGGCAAAACTGTCCAGAGTCTTCTCTGGGCGAGACAAACACTCAGGTGAGTTAAAAACAGAGCTTTGACAGGATAAAATATTGTATCGGATGGTGTTTATCTTTCCCGTGAAGTGGTCAGCAAACTGCTCGCAGAGAGAGTCAGTGGGTGTCAGGTAAAACGCGTTAGAATCGGGGTTTAGAATGTT
The DNA here is from genome assembly GCA_036785185.1 of Paratrypauchen microcephalus. NCBI lineage: Eukaryota > Metazoa > Chordata > Actinopteri > Gobiiformes > Gobiidae > Paratrypauchen > Paratrypauchen microcephalus. The sequence continues at coordinate 2,851,088 of JAVJIX010000048.1, read as the reverse complement.
TTCAATGGTTGAGAAAAGAACTTTTGGATTATTTTTGTGGTTCGTGATTATTGTGGAAAAGTAACGATTTCTTGCATTCCTTGTAGCATTGTTATGTGACCGTTGCTGATTGATGAATAATTGGTGGTTTATAATTGGTGTTATAAACCACCAATAATTGGTGGTTAATTGGTGGTTTATAGTCGTTTTTGATTATGAATCATTAAATTCTAGGAAGTGAACACAACATAGTGTATTAGACACAACACAATGCTTTGTGTTGAGCGCACACCAGCCTCTGCTCTGTGCTCAGGGAATTGCTGCTGTAATGTAATCATAAGGCTGTAGATTCTGCTCATGATCTGTTTACAGGCAGGACTGGACAATAAACTAATCAGCTTTGTCCCATCACCAGCCATCCTTATGAACTACACTTAGCATTTGGTTTTTTAAGAGATTTATTTTACAATGTATTTATTAACATGCAGAAGTGCCATTATGTACCAATGCCAAACCTGAAAATTGTCAGTTTAAATTTCTTTATTTTGTTTTGACATACAAAAAGATTTAGGATTAGGATATCTAATTTTGTATTTGAATAAACTACATTTTTAGGAAAAACAACAACAACAAAAAACAACAACAATCAGTACAATATCAGTCAATCTTGTGATCATCTTGTTCAGTACAAGATTGTACAGACTGTGACTACAAAAAAATAAAAACCTGTTAATTACTGAAATTGAAGATACCCATTCAAAAATACATTGTTTTCCAAGCCTTTTCACTTCCATCATGAAATCAAAGTATTCTTTTGGACTTAGATATAGTCACATAAAAGGGGGATCTTCCCCATGCAGAGGCAGCCATTTTGAATACGAGAGCCGCAGAAGGACATTTGGGCTCCGCCTTCGGCAAGGCTCGTGGTTTTGGGTAAACAACACAAGCATGCTGCCGGATCAGACGTCGTAATGGATCTAACACGTGTTTTGGACTAAATTGTTTTACTGGATTTTGGATAACGCTGGATCCTTACGGACAAAATTGAGAGCAAGTTTATGGTGAAATACAGAGTTTGACCTGTGCAAAGCACAGTTTATGGTGAAATACAGAGTTTGACCTGTGCAAAGCATTCTAAGGTAAGCTAACCTCGTTTTGTGCTTTTCCGTATAAAAGCCCCATGTGCTCGGGGAGTGATTGTTTTGCAGGGAAATTAATTGCATAGTCAAAAAAGAGGAGACTGTAAGGTTTCATTTGATGTGTAGAGTGTCATGGTACATGATCGGGAATGTGTGTTTTCATAAGAAAAGAAAAAAAAAAAAAAAAAAAAAAAACGGGACCGTGTTTTATTTATACAGTAGCGGTGCGCGGCTCGTGTGCAGACCTCGAGGGTGACCCTCGAGGTCTGCCGTAGCTAAAACAGAAAGTGCAATAGCACCATCCACCTATGCGCCACGAATCGTACACACTGGGGCTTTAAAATAAAGTTATTTTATAAAGAATAGAATGTTATCATGGGTACTTTGCTGAACACATTTTTAATTCTAACAAAAAGCAGATATTATCAGTACCCATTCCAGGAATCAAACCCATGACCTCCTTGTTGTGAGACGAGACTCTTAAACACTGCTCCACCACGTCACCCCATGAACCTAATTCTAAATCGTTTCTCTACTTTGATGTTACTCTGCTCATATCCTCCAATACAACTTAGAAAGAAAATCTCGTCAGTCAGATTATAGACCAAATGCAGCCCCCTCCTCTATAAATCCCACTGCTTACACTGCACTCAGCCTACACACATTTGCTCCAGTAGGATCCAAAACGCACATCCAGTGCATTCAGAGATTACCACCAGCCCGTCAGGTGAAAGCTGTGAGCTCCTTGAACCACGGCCCTCTCATCAGCTCCTCCAGTTCACAGTCTTAATCCCCACACTATAAGCAGTCAGACCAGTGCTACAGATTACACAAGTCCTCCAGATTACAGAGGGGCGGGGATGAGTAGAGCAGTCAAAAACTCTCCTCAAGTAAAAGGAATGTTACTTCAAAATAGTATTACTCAAGTAGAAGAACAAAGGAGTGGTCCAAGAAATAACTCGAGTACCAGCAAAAAAAGTATTTAGGAAAAGTTTGTCAAAATGTCACATCTGATTTATAATTTTAAGTTAATGTAATTTGAAATAAAACATTAAATACTATGTAAAATCAGTTTTTTTATACATTTATACAAATTTGAAAAACAAAATCCTATCTGAAAGATCACTTGTAGACTTACTCACAGTAGGAAGAGTAACCAAAACTTTTACTCATCAAAGAGTACTGTTACTTAAAGGAAAAGTAACGTTTTTTTACAATCTGAGCCTTCTTTCGGCAATAAAACAAGTAGTTTTACTCACCCATAGCAGTTTGGTGTCAATTGGAGCAGTATCGTAGAAGTTATGTTGTAGCCGTTCTGTTCTACTAATGATCCCGTATCCGTTAGCGTGAGTGCTCGGGGCATTACTTTGCGGTGTCCAAATAACACAAACTTTAGCACTTTTCAAATCACAGAAGATCGCCGTGTCAGAGTAGACTTTTAGTGGATTCCAAAACGGCCTGAAACCCGATATCCAGCTATAGTTTCATCTGATGACGTCATCAGAGAGGACAGTGCGCATGCGTGAACTCAGCTGTTTTGTAAACACCGCTAGTCCGAAAGAAGCTAACACCGCTCTGAACTTTACTTTTCTGTTGCGATATCGGGTTTCAGGCCGTTTTGGAATCTACTAAAAGTCTACCCTGACACAGCGATCTTCTGTGATTTGAAAAGTGCTAAAGTTTGTGTTATTTGGACACCGCAAATCAGTGCCCCGAGCACTCACGCTAACGGATACGGGATCATTAGTAGAACAGAACGGCTCAACATAAGTTCTGCGATACTGCTCCAATTGACACCAAACTGCTATGGGTGAGTAAAACTACTTGTTTTATTGCCGAAAGAAGGCTCAGATTGTAAAAAAAAACATTACTTTTCCTTTAAATAAAAAATATTACTGAAGTAGGAGTAAAAGTATGCTTCTAGGAAAGTGCTCTGAAAAGAACATTTTTTGTTTTGTAGAACGTCTTGATGGGCTTTTTACTTTTCCTACAGCCTTGATTTCTCATTAAATGCTGGTATGAACCAGCCACATTCAGCCTCAGAAAGGGCGCTCACGGGTTACTTTAGTGTTGTCCTCAGCTCCTCTCCTGCTCAGTGCCACAGATCACACATACAAGTGCTGCTCAGGTCACACTTTTAGGACTCACTTGAAAAGGCAAATGCACAGGAAAAGTGCAGAAGCTTTTAGGAGTTTGGGAATGAAAACTTGCACTGCATGGAGCCATACCTGACACAGCATGAACACGCTCTGGATTAGGGGTGGGTACTGGCAAAGAAGTCACGATTCAATTCGAATCACGATTCATATGCCATGATGCGATACTGCATCACGATACTTGAATTATTGTGATGCATTGCAATATATTCGACATACTTCAGTGAAAATGTACCAAAAAAAAGAGGATAACTTAAATATCAGGATGTGCATAGGATTTTTTCTAAAACAAAAAATGATGTTCAAACCATAGCCGTTTGCCATTTTGGAGGTACCATCATAACAAAACAACAACTAATATAAAAAAACAACAACTAATAATTAATTAATCGATGCAGTATATTGTGAAAGTTAGTATCGCGATGCATTGTCATGACGATTATTTTGCACACCCCTACTCTGGATGCACCTATAGTCTATGACAGGGGTTTCAAACTCATTTTGGTCCGGGAGCCGTATCCAACCTACACTGATCCCAAAGGGGCCGGATCAGAAATCTCATGGCAAATATACCCCAAAAATAGCAATAAGTCCAAATATTTGTCCAGAGAAACGCAAATCTATTACAGACTGCGGTTTCTTCAGTCCCAGCAATAATTAATTTATCTTCTGTCTTCTCAATTCTCCGTTCAAGTTTTTGTATTGCTCGAAATGCAGTCTCGTAGTGGCTTTTAAGACTGTATTCCTTGAGCACTGCCACTTGTTGCAAACACACCGAGTGTACAGGTTTCCCATTCACCTCCGTGAACAAATAGGAATTAGACAATTTTTCTTGGAAACTCCTGCATTCGGCGTCCACTTTTCTCATTTTTGACATTTTGCTGATGAGGGTGTCATGTTCAGTCAAAACGATGGTCCTTTAAGAGCGTTTGGAAAGAGGCAAGTCTTAATTTGTGCTGCTCTGGTGGGAGGGGCCATGCACAGAGGCGCTGCTATGCTAAACTGCACAGAAAAGCATTGCAGAAAATTAACAATATTTTAATAGAAAATTTAAATATAATTACAATATTTTAATAGCAAATCAGCCGAGGGCCAGATTAAAGGTCTTGGAGGGCCGGATCCGGCCCTCAGGCTGCATGTTTGGTCCCTTGGTCCATGATGTGTGACTTGTTTTTTCACACTGGAGTATCACTTAGGCTACGTTCACACTGCAGGGCTTAATGCTCAATTCCGATTTTTTTGTGAAATCCGATTTTTTTGCGAGGCCGTTCACATTTCCAGTTAAATGCGAATTGTATGTGATCTCCAGTGTGAACGCTAAACTCCCCAAAAGTGTCCCGCATGCGCCTTGGAGGACACGATGACGTCACACGCAGCGAACGCGCTCAGTGTTTACGGAAGTAGCCTAAAGTTGCTTTCGTACCAGAGCCAAAACATGTACAGCTTATTTGTTTTAAGGAGGAGACGGAGAAGGACGAGGTTTTTGGCCACAGCGTTTGCGGGGCAGTGGCAGCAACGTGTGCAGAAAGGAACATGTGGGTGCGGAGTCACAGGCAGGAGGGGTGGGATTACTACGTGCTTCGCCGCTTCACTGATGAGTTTATATACTATTTTCGCATGACGAGAAGAACGTTTGTGCACATTTGTGAACGCCTACTTGCACCACTCTCATTGGAGGAAACACACTCAGGTCGGATGAATGCGACCTGACCGTTCAGACTGCAGTCGCATGTCAAAAGATCGGATATGTATCGGATTTAGGACCACATATCCAAGTGGCCTGGATCGCATTTGAAAAAATCGGATCTGTGTCGTTCACACTGTCATTAGAAGATCGGATACAGGTCGCATAGAGGCGAAAAAATCGGATTTGGGTCGTTTCAGGCTGCAGTGTGAACGTAGCCTTATAGTCATGGTGCCTTTAAACTGTACTGATAAAATGCCTGCTCTGTGTTCACAAAATGTGTTTTTTTTTCTTATCTCGTTTTTTGATTTGGAGCTTTGAATCCAGTTGCACTTACTAGGGATAGATCTACCCTCTTTGTGGCACTAAACACACACAGATGCATAAGTCAAGTGTCTACAGCCCTAGTTTATTTAATTAAACAGGACTCCAAAGCTTTAGGTGACACTTTATTGTGCTGAGTGGAATAGTGTTCGGACCTGACCCACCCACACCCACTGTGTACTTCTTAGTGAGCTATCTGACCTGCCTGCTAGTTACAGTAAACTGCACATCTATGACAAAACTGTAACCTATAATCTGTACCTATATAGTATAGCCTATATATAGAGCTGCATAGGGTCAGGGTGCTCCTCATGTTGTGCTCTCTGGGGACTGCACAGTACATGGGCTGGTCTTTCTTGATTTATATCGAGGCAATGGCCCCAGTATAAATGGTCTAGTGATGTCCCTGAAGCTGGCTATGCTACCGAAATAAATACTACAGACTTTTTACAGCAATACCACAGGGTTTCTACACCAAATATGGTTTCTACACCAAATATGCCAGAGGGACGGGACGGTCCATCTCATCACCAACCATAACAAGTGCAGTGAGAGACTTAGAGGAGCTGGTTCTAGTTGAAGACTGTGGTTTGTGGCTTTGTTTTGTACATTGCACTCTCATTCTGTAGTGGAAACCAGAAGCCCAACTCTAAATCCAAATTATTTTCAGTTATTCACACATTCTATTTGTTACAGGTGATTGCCAAAATTGTTATCTAAAGTCTAGAAATGTAAACTATATTAAACAATAGCATTTATATGTAAACTCCAGTGGGTTGTGCTCTGCCTGATGAGACGTTTAGTCCACAGTATAGTGTGCAGTGTACGGTGTACTTTGAATTATATGGTTTATGGTGTATGGGAGAAGGAAGTGATACCGTAGCTAAAATGAAACTTTGTGCAGGGACCGGACGCTGTGGTTTAGTGACATCTGAGGTCTGAACTTACTCACTCACACAGGAAAGAACAACTATGACAAAATCTAGCCAAGGACACACCTTGCACCTTTCAAAACGTTTAAATAATGACTGAACGTAGGCATGGAAAAGAGTAGAAAACTATGTGGATAATACAACATATGATACCGTGAAATTCTGTTCTCACATCTCACAGAAGAATTTTACTATAAAAAATTGTTAAATCATTTATTCTAAAATGATAATATATTGTAATATTCTATCATAGCTCTTGAGAGGAGATGGTGGGTTGTCTCCATGCTTAGAGCCAATCAGGAATGGGGAATGGGGGAGTCAGACATAATTTGTCTCCCATATATAATTCCATTCTCAAACCTAAATCAAAACAAACAAAGGAAACAATAGGGCTAGCCAGGACTTGCCTGGTTTACACCTGACCATAACACAAGTGATATATGGTCTGGGAGCCACCTTCGAAATATCTCGTAGCGGAGATCGCCAACAGCCGTTTATTTGGCGTTACGAATGTCTATCATTTGGTGTATACGTAGCCCATAGCCAATCATGTCAGTTGTCAGTTCAAACTACAAGCTTCCATTTGTCACGTAGTACACATCACCGTCTTGCCACCCCTCCCCGCTCTCTGATTGGCTCCCAGAATCGGGAGAGCTCGCTTGCCATAGTTGCCAGGCTGTCTTTCAGATCGGAATGAACAAAAGCAGCCTGGGATTTCCCAGGTTAAGCCAGGACAGGTCCAGAGGTGTGAAAACAGCCATTAGGGTTTGAATGGATATGCTAAACTAGACGCCAGAGAGAAACTTAAAACAAAAGACAGAAACTGATAACAAAGAGATGGGATAGTTTCAGAATAATTTCAGTGTAGTTAGCTCCTCCCTGCAGCTAGATATAAGCAGTGTCCATCAGCACTCTAACCAGAACTGACGAAGCAACTCGGATGAGCTGCGAAACGTTTTCGACCAAATAAACTTTGTCCAGTTGACAAATTGAATTTCTCCCCTTTTACCATGGATTCTACCTGGACGACAGGGATTCTTCACACGTAGAGCCAATCAGGTGAACCAGTTTCTTCCAGTGCTGATGCCACTACTTGTGCCAGTACCTAATGACATCAAGCCATTAGGTGCAGGGCTTGTGTCATGGTCTTTTCGACTCTGAAGACCTGAAGTCAAATGCTTTAGTCAGTTGGTCTGGAGTGAGTCGGAGGATACGGCTGAACCTTTACTTTACTTTATTGTTTATTTGATAGGGACAGATACAACAAACATAGATTAACATCTGATGCAGGTACCACAGTGTTTTAGCCAATGGCTAATTCGCAACACCAGTCCCTAGGAGGGCTTTTAAACAGATTTCAGTAAGTAAAAAAGTTTAAATGTATTGATAATGAAGAATAAAAGAGATGGATAATCTAAAACAACAATAAGTTAAAATAATGATAAGATAATGATAAGATAAGCTAAAACAACAATATCACACTAAACATAGGCACATAAAACACACTTGCACTGTCATTCCCCTCACAAACACACAAACATACATGCAGTTACACATGATCACACTGCTGCTGGTGAATAAACCAGGACTTAGTCTGTTTCTTAAAACCAGCGAGTAGGTCGCTGTGCTACGAGGCAGGAGACAGCGCCACTTTGTTGGACACATGTTCTACTCTGTTTTGAGGTGACTGGTGTGTTCAGGATCCAATTTGTTCTGTTCTGCATGGTGGGTTGAAGGTCAAAAAGCGTTAGCTCCAGGTTCCCGCACCTCCGGGTCTCCAAGCCAAAGTCCAGAGCAGGAAGAGGGTGGCCCATTGTTCCTTTGTGTGAATAAAGCAGATCAGGCTGGGATTGGAGATTAGCTGGTACAGTGTGGGCTGAGCTGTTCCTGTCGCAGCACATTAAACACAGGGACATGTTTTGAACCTCAGTAACCCTTTATTTGATAAACTAGGCTCTATACTGACAAGTCACTGTGTGAAATTGATTCAACTTCAGATTACATGCAACATTTTTAGGATTTTCCCATTCAGAATATACCGTATTGGCCCGAATATAAGACTGTGTTTTTTGCATTGAAATAAGACTGAAAAAGAGGGGGTCGTCTTACATTCGCGGTCTAGACATTATACCCATTCACAATGCTAGATGGCGCCAGATATCTTTAAAGCGAATGCTGAACTGAACTCAACAGGCCAAAGCGAACCCCTGTCACGAAGAAGAAAAATGAAAAATAGCGGTAAGAAAGAAAAGAGAAGAAAATAAGAGAAGAGATAACAGAAAATGGAGAAACGTAGCGACAATCTGGAGAAAAGTGGGTCGAAGATCGGCCAGGTTAACCGGCAGCTGAGGAGAAGTTATGATGCAAACTTCAAGATGATGGTGATAAATGAGGCAGAGTCTTCAAACAACTGCAAAGCGGCTGTGAAATATGGTGTCACAGAGTGTAATGTACGGAGATGGAGAGCTCAAAAAGATCGCCTAAAAAATGCTCACAGTCAGAGAGAAGCTGTATATATAAATATAAAAAAAGCTAAAAAAAAAAAAAAAGCTGTATATATAAATATATATATGTATTTAAAAAAAAAGCTGTACATATAAATAGCTGCTATTTTCTGTATAAAAATTAAATTTGGTGTTCAAAAAGTCTTTTTTCAGACTTGAGTCTTGAAAAAGAGGGGGTCGTCTTATAATCAGGGTCGTCTTATATTCGGGCCAATACGGTATATGTTGATTTCAATTGTTAATTGCTATAGCAACAGACTTAATCATCATTCTGAAACCCACAGATACACTTTCACTAGGGTTGTCAATATATTGAAAATCAGATACTAATCACTACTAGTATAGTATGGAGCCTACCTAGATTACTGAGGGATTATACAGATATAACACCACATGGTAATATAAAAGAAAGTACTAAGATTTAATGTTGAAAATGACATTGTCTATTGTGTTTTTATTACCATTGTGGAATCAGAATCAGTACTGGGCTAGGTCTCGAGTGTATTCCTTGGTATCGAAATTGAGTTTGAATTTTTAGCATTGTGACAACACTAACTTGCACTGCACGTTCTTGAGTGGGTTTCAGCTTCCTGTTATCTGCAAGACTTTTTCCATTCAAAAGATATCATATTTTGTTTTCAATTGTTAATCATGGAGCAGCATTGATCGAAGAGGTCATAACAGTAGCACTAGCTCTCAAATAATAACTTTAAAACAAAAAGTTCCTCATAAATGTTAATAAAAGTTCTTATTTTATAATTTCTGATACTGAATACTGTTTTTTTCCCATGTGTTTTGCCCCAGTACAGATATATTGCTTTTGAGGTCGAAATAAGTTTGCTGTGTGCTGTTTGCATCGGATTATAAAGCATTTTATTATGCGATAATCAGCAAATACGTGTTACCATGTTAGTTGTTGTTAGCTTTACTGTAATGGCAATAATCAGCACTCTGAATGTAAAAAGCATTTATAAACTCACTGCAGTGAAAATTTAAGATACACGGATGCATAAGGTAAGTGACTTTGGACCACTTTGGGCCACTACAAACTGTTTAACATGAACTAGTTCAGTTTTTCACTTTTTTTAAGATAGTAAAAATCATGTACAGCGCCTTTAAAATTCTGTAACACAAACTTACAACTTGCATTATAGTCTTAGAGATATCCTGTGACTTTGACCATTTGACCCTGAGGCGCAGCAGTGCTTAAAGGGTGCCCTTGTCACCCTGGGGTGCTAAGCCAAGTCATGGTCCTCAGAAGCACTGCCAAGAACCTCTGCTCAACAGGCTATTAATACACAGGTCATATGTGAGCACCAAGGGCAGCCCAAACGGTGATCAGGTTACTCCTCAGGCTGCAGGACCACTGCTTTGTCATGGACACAAATACACTGGGTCCATATGACAGGTTTTCACGTTTTTCTAATTCTGACTTGGATTAGTAGGATAGTGCCTGTAAATATTTATCACAGTTCTACTTCAGTTAAGTGACAGTTTGAGGAGAAAAAGTGAGAAGAAAAGTACAAAAATACAGTTCTAAAACAGAATACCTCCATCTCTTTGACCAACACAAAAAACTCCATATAAAATAGGAAGGCATATTTTTTTAGTAAAATCTTAAACATAGTTGTAGTTAAATATGTTTTAATGAAACGAGACTTCTATGATGCATTTTAATATGGTAAAAAATAGTTATCAATGACTACATATGTGTAAAATCCCTCAGTCATCCAGGTAGAATCCATTTTCTCACTTTTGTAAAGTCTGAGCTGCAATAACATGAGATGTATGTAAATAACATCATATCATATTTAGGGATGGGAATCGAGAACCGGTTCTGCGTGTTTCGATTCCACGGAATCGATTAGCAGTTTATCTATTGATTCCTCTTATCGATTCTAGCCAGCACAAATTACGCACGTCCGTAACGCTGCTACGTGCTTCGCTGCTTCACTCGCATGATGAGAAGAACGTTTGTGAAAATGGGACTTTTAACTTCCACTTGGACACATGACACGTTCGGGAGACGTTCGGGACAGGTTCGGGACACGTCTGTTTATCCGGAGCTCCTAAAAGTGCGGTCGGATACTTGGCAGCAGAAAGTCCGGGATATAAGCGAATACACGTGGAGACACGCAAATGATCTGACATGGGGTGAATCAAACTATTATCATATTGTAATGACCCGAGGCTTCTCTTACTTCACAACGAGCTTTATTGATGAACAGAACTCTTGAATCATATAACATTAACAGAGCATCTGCACAGCCACACCACTCTCTCTTAGTCCTCAACTCCTCGCACACACTCTAGTTCCCTCCCACAAGTGCACATCAGCAGAATCCATAAAGGCACATAGACATAAAAAAAAGCAGCGGCTTGTGTCAACACCGGGACTAAACAAGGACTAAAACAGAACTAAAGCAGGACTAGACCAGGACTAGACCAGGACTAGGCCAGGACTAAACCAGGACTAGTGCTAATCTTGGTGCTAATCAAACAGTTTGTTCTCCTTTTTTCCCCAAAGAATCCAATCGTTAAAGATCCCATGACATGGTACTTCTTGATGCTTTTATATGGCTCCTTAATGGTTCCCTAATACTGTAAATGAATCCTTCTTCAAAATCAACACTCAGTGCATGAGAAACAGAGATAAGATGAGAAAGAGTATTTTTTCTCCCTCAGAACAGGTCATAATGGGCGTTGTGGCTTGAATGCAAATGAGGAGAAAAGAGCTGGCCAATAGTAGAGGGTGGGGGCGTGGCCAAACGCTCCGCTCTCCGCTGTAGCTCTCAGCTGATCCATTTCCTTGTTTTTGCACGGGGGAGAGATTTGAAGCATTCCATTGAAAAATAAACACATTTCCACAGAAAATAAAATTAAACCACTGCTGTTCAAAGGTCCAGAGGCTCAGATAAAGGACTTCCGCGCCTAGAAACACTCGGACGTGCCTCCAGGCAAATAAAAAAACGCATTTCGCATTGCCGAGCGCATTCGCAGTCCAAACTCTCTGGGCATGATTTACAGAGACGCTGAGTACAGACAGACGGGGGTGGAACTGCATTTGCATTTCTTTTTTCGATCTGACGTCAACAAGGTGCCTTGTTCAAAATCGCCCGTTTGAGCTCCGATTTTTTGTAACGCAGAAAAGGATCGCAAATGCTCAGTTTAGACATTTCGCAACTTTTAACCATGGGGGGGGGGGCTAAACAGGGTAGGGGAGCTCACATTAACGTTCAAAAACCTCAGAAAGTGAAAATTTCATGCCATGGGACCTTTAAGCAGTATCGATAATTGAATCGGAATCATTAAAATCTTATCAATTCCCATCCCTAATCATATTACATACATCTCTGTATATGGTTATATGGTTTGGCCAATTCATTTTGATGGGTTCTTGTAATAGCTTAGTTTAGTCTTTATCTGAAGGGAGAGGGCACTATGTGAGAATAGTAAAGGGTCAACTTTGTAATAACCCCAAGAAGGCAAATGGGTGTAATTGACATGTAGATAAGCCGCTCACGGGCAAGCATGACCGGTCTGTATCAAAACAAACATGTCTGCTTACAAGTAGAGGAAAAAACAGCAGTAGGTAAACAGTTAACGTCTCTGACATTTTTTGAGGCAAAAACAGCTATAGCTATTACCTGGCCAGCCAAATGATATCTCTCTGTATTTCCTATACAGCGCGATACCATTTGGACACGCTCGCTCCACCCTCGCTCCACCGGTTAAAAACGGACTCCGCGATTCTGATTCGTTCAAAGATGGTGACGTCAGTGCCCCCGCCTTTGCCCGCAAAGTCACTCTTAGGCAGCGGAAGTTCCTCCTCAGTTTTGAATCAAGATGGCGCAATCTCTGATTGGTTCACTTAGCTGTCTGTCTACACGCAACAGCAACAGCAGCGCATTTTGGACCAAGCGTTACCAGACTCACTCGCTGGTACAGCGATGAGTCATGGATTCTTCCAGGCAACTATAGCTATGCATGGTGCATCCTCTGGTATCCACCAATAAGGCATCTTTGAAATGTTATCATGCCCACTTAAGTCCCACCCACCTGCTCTTCAACATTTGCCATGCTCCCAACTAGGGATGCAAATGATCGATTAATTCATTAATCTATAGTTGATTGACCTTATCGATTGACTTACGATTAACTGATAAGCGGCGTTTTTCACCTGAATTTTAGTGTTTCAAAAGGGTCTTTAAGAATATAAGCTATAGTATACAGAACACTGAGTCAAAAATATATCATAGTATTATTATATTGTATATTACTCAATTAATTATTCCTTAGAAAAGCAGACAAATGTATTGATGCTGAATAACAAAATACATTCTTTATTGAAAATAAATTGAGGACTGTAAGTTACATGCTTTTATAATTTCAAAAATATATGGTTCTAGGTCCAGCTCTACTGTGAGTTGTATGGCAACATCCAGAGAGGAAAGGGTTACATGATGTAACCAGGCCCGGATCTGGACGGCACAGATTGGGGGGGCATTTCAAGATTTTGGTGGGGCATAGTGTGGAGTTTCATGTGGAACACATGAAACATGCACTAGTGCAAAACAGAACGTTTTTTGCGGCCCTCAAGGTGGCACTTACGGCCTAAGTTTGGGCCACGGCCCTGTGGTTAAGAAGCTGTTCTAATGTATGGCCAGCAGAGCATTAACCTATCAAAGGTATGGCCAGGCTATTACTACTAATCAATTACTATGCCCAGCATTCTATATGACATCATGAAAATTACAAATACCAAATAACCAGGACCTTTGACCTTGGAGTGATGATGAAATAAAAATGAAATGATAAAAAAATGAATTGATCGGGGAAAACATTTGTGGATGTGACTTGTGGAGATGATTCAGACTCCACAGAATGAGACAGAACAATAGACAGACACCGTGCACGCGTGTTCATGCAGACAGCGGGACGCGGAGCGAACCAAGCGGCAAAAATTGGGTGGGCAGGAAAACATTTTGCACTGCTTCTAGATCCGGCCGCGGATGTAACGCTATGGTCCTTCTCGCGAGTGGGTTCGCATCTCGTGTTCACATTCCAGAGTAGCACCCTCTAGCGATTAGTTACAATTAATGCATTTTGTTCGGCCAACATCTTGATCGACAATTAATTGTAAGTCGATTCATTGTTGACATCCCTACTCCCAACCATGACAGAATATACTCCATGAGGCTGGGTATAAAAGTGGGGAGTTGCATCATCGGCACTTTTCCTTATTATGTGATAAGCTTTTACAGTGTATCCTCAAACACTGTAACACTGAGTAACAGTGAACAAAAAACATTGTGGATTTCTGTTGAATCAATGAGTAAACACTGGCCACTGTTAATCTGGTAAGAAGAGTTTGTTCTGAATGAGATGAACAATGAGCTCCTCTGTTTTCCATGTGTCAGTGGAATGACCAGACCTGATTGGATAGCTCTGTCTGAGTTTGGCTTGAGACGCAAAGGAGGAGGTGGTGGTATTTCAAATTAAAATTGCACCGTATTGAGATGTCTGTATCATGGTCTACAGTATATACTGAGGTATGTATGGTAGGTAGGTATGTATGTACCGTGCCCTCATAATGATTTCAATTAAGATTCAAGAGTCAAAGAAAAACTGCAAATGTACTTGAGAGCGGTACTTTTGGAACGCACTGAATAATTGACAGCGTGACAAGCAGCTGCCTCTTCACATGAGCAGACTGAGGACGCAAATGTCACTTAGAGGGACAAGACTGACAGGGCTGACATCCATCGAGGATGTGAAACATCTGTGCTTATGTAAGAGCACAGAGCACCAGCCCAGGAGGAGAGAGTGGAGTGGAGAGGAGGGCCGAGTGTGGAGGTTTCAGCCTGATCTTATCACATCTCAAGCTAAGCAGGACCGGGCCTGGTTAGTACTTGGATGGGAGACTGCTGGTAATACTAGGTGCCACAGTGGGGAGTCAGTAGCAAGCACTCTTGTTGTGTCCTCTGGCAAGACACATCACCTACATTGCCTAGCATGAATGTGGTGAGAGTGTTGGTGATGTTTGGAGAGGCAGATGGTGCAGACTGGCAGCCTCGCCTCTGTCAGTCTGTCTCAAGACAGCTGTGCCTAAAGCATTAGCTTATCACTACAGAGTACTGGGTGAATGAATAAAGGTCTAAACTACAGGGTTAGCAGGTTTTACACTGAATAATCCATCTTGTATTGTTCCACCTGCTTTTTCAAATTGCTCACTGTTAAAATCCGGTCTAAACTCACAAAGGTAACACATACAGCTGCTAAAATCATAGAACTCCCACACCCAACCTGCAGATCTTAACAACAGGGCCAATGAACGCATTGCATTCTCCATAGAACAGGACCGCACTCACCCACAACAGGAGCACCTCACCCCTCTGCCCTCAGGACGGAGTTACAGGCCCACTTTGGCAGAAGCCTGATCCCCTCAGCCATCACATTGAACACCAGGCCCCACTGAGAGTGCTGTAATGTCTGCTGTTATGTGTATGTTTGTTGTGCTGTGTTTGTAGCTGTATATGTCAAAGAAGCTCTGTTTGTGAGAAAATGAATTTCCCTTTGGGGACAATAAAGTCTAGAAAAAAAAAAAAAAGTCTAATAAAGCCCCACATGGAGGCATCTGACACACAGGGGCATTTCAGAACATGTTTGCAAAGGTCTAGACTACAGGGTTAGCAGCTTTTAGACAGAAAGGACCCATGGAGACACAGGTCAGTGAATGCCAGGCTAGTCTTAGACCTAATCTTTAGTCCACTTAACCTTGTGACTACACTATTTCTGGAAACAGACCAAGCCCTCATTAACCTAAATTGCATATTAGCAAAAGGACATGTTTCATGATAATCCACACAGCAAAGAGGCCAATGTACTTTTCTTTTGCTGCTTGTCAACAAATAAATGACTAACATGTCAACTAACATGGCATAAAATGTCGAAAGCTTTAAAGGTGCATTATGTAACTTTTCAGGTGTGGGGCTGCCATCTGCTTTTCTCTATTGAAATGTTATTGCATTGCCTGGAATCCATTAAACTTAACTCTTCGCTTTCTGAGGACTTGCTTCTCCACTGATCAGATCTCTATCTAGGGGCATCACCTGCTTTTTTCTGAGATACATTTATGATATACAGTGGAATATTTCGACACAATAACATCTCCATAAAGACTAGAAGGTGGCAGAACCTTTCCCATATTCCAGGGGTGTCCAAACTTTTTTCATCAAGGGCCACATATCTAAACACAGACGAAGCAGAGGGCCAGTTGAAGGCCAGAGACTGGTGCCCAGTACAGTGAATAATTGAAATATATCCATGTTTAACATGTTAAAATGAGCTGTCAGTCCTTTATTCATTCAAAGGGCCATAGTTTGGACATGCTTGCCATATTGCCTCTTTAAATACTTGTTTTTATGATAGATGTACCGTATACAGGGGCCTGTTGTAGCCTCTGCCAGCAGCACACATGTAGGCCAATCAGTGAGAAGTGTGCCCTGCCCTATATAAAATGTCCTGTTTTAGCTGTGAGCTGGTGGCTTATATTCATGGCACATTTGGAGCTAAGAAATCACAGACCACCATACAACCACATCCACTGTACAATGGAGACAATGGAGATGTTATGCAAACCGGACTTTTGAGAGCTTTTAACCATGTTATACTTATCTCCCTTCGCATTTACGCTCTGAAGTTTATTTGAAGTGATTCATGTATGAGTGATTACTTGTGTTGAGTAATCTTTATTCTTGTGTTATTGCTAGACATGCACCAATCCAGCTTTTTCAGTACCGATACCAATATCAATACTTTACCTTTAAGCCAATGCTCAATATTCGCCAATACTAGTGTAGGGACTGAAAATGGCACTTATTTCTTTAAAAAACAGTTAATTTATTACCACAAGAGATCCGATTGTGTTAAAGATCCCATGACATGGTACTTCTTGATGCTTTTATATGGCTCCTTAATGGTTCCCTAATACTGTAAATGAATCCTTCAAACTCAACACTCACTGCATGAGAAACAGAGATAAGATGAGAAAGAGTATTTTTTTTCTCTCTGAACAGGCCATAATGGGCGTTGTTGCTTGAATGCAAAAGAGGAGAAAAGAGATGGCCAATAGTAGAGGGTGGGGGCGTGGCCAAACTCTCCGCTCTCGCTCTCAGCTGATCCATTTCCGTGTTTGGGGAGAGATTTGAAGAGTTCCATTGAAAAATAAACACATTTCCACAGAAAATAAAATTAAACCACTGCTGTTCAAAGGTCCAGAGGCTCAGATAAAGGACTTCCGAGCCTAGAAACACTCGGACGTGCCTCCAGGCAAATAAAAAAACGCATTTCGCATTGCCTAGCGCATTCGCAGTCCAAACTCTCTGGGCGTGATTTACAGAGACGCTGAGTACAGACAGACGGGGGTGGAACTGCATTTGCATTTCTTTTTTCGATCTGACGTCAATAAGGTGCCTTGTTCAAAATCGCCCGTTTGAGCTCCGATTTGTTGTAACGCAGAAAAGGATCGCAAATGCTCAGTTTAGACATTTCACAACTTTTAACCATGGGTAGGGGAGCTCACATTAACGTTCAAAAACCTCAGAAAGTGAAAATTTCATGCCATGGGACCTTTAAGTTATTCGTCCTACAAATCACTACTGAACAACTGAATTTCAAGGCCAAAATGCCTGTAAAAAGTCTCATTACATGCAATTAGAGATCCAATTAGGATATGGGCTATAACCAATACACAATCAAGCAAAATGTTTCATATCGGCGCATCTCTGGTCATTGCTCCAATCTAGCCCCATTTTCCCTGTCACCAGTACACGTCCACATCCACTTATCTTCACATTTTGTATGTATGGAGTTTAAAAATACAGTGGAGCACTTCTTGTATTACCAGATGACATCACAAGGCGGAACAGACTGTTTTCTATTTGAACAAAGAACTCCTAAATATGCAGGATTTGTGTGTTAAACCTGGGTGAATGGAACAAAACACAACTCCAGTAATGTTTTTGATTAGGAAATATTACAATATTGATCATAAAATAGAGCAATAACTATTCAGGAAGGGTCCAATACTAAACCTGCACAAATGAAAATCTAGTTTTGATATTTATCCATCAATGTAACAAAGGTCTGGGCATAGCTTCTTGGCACCAGGGAGCAGAACGAAGGGGGCCCTCATCCGCTGTACAAGCCCACATTAAGTGCTTCCTCCGGGCAGACACTGCTCGCTTTGTGGAGCACTGATGCGGAGGGCTGGAGACAGGACCAGGAAGGATACAACGTCCACACTCAAGAGGGACATCTGCTGCTTCACAGAGACGAGACGAGGAGCTAGGGAAAAGAGGCAAGGGGAGAAGAGGAGCTAAGGAAAGGAGGCAAGGAGAAGAGGAGGTAAGAAGGCAATGTGAGGAAGAAAGGAGGTAAGGAACAGAGAGAAAGGAGGAGAAGAGGTAAGGAAAGAAGACAAGGAGAAGAGGTAAGGAGACAAGGTTTAGGAAATGGGGCAAGGAGGCAAGGAAGCAAGGAGAAGAGAGAAGAAGGGAAGGAGAAGAGAGAAAAGAATGGGGAGCAGGAAGAGAAGACAAAGGAGAAGAGATGGTAACAGAGAAGAAGACGAGCAATGGATGTAAGGAATGGAGAGAAAGAGAAAAAAGGGGTAACGGAAAGAGACAAGAAATGGAAATCCACCAGCAGCTGGAGGGAGCCTCTTTTGCACGTGCCACGGTCTAATTATCAGAGTTAAGTGCCAACAAGTCATTTCCTCCAGGACAGAGGGAGGGAGAGGAATGAGAGGAATCATTCCTCTCAAGCCAGAGAAAGGAGGAGAGGAATGGGAGAGAGAGGAGAATAAAAGAGAAAGCAAGAAGGGGAGGAAGAGATAGTAAAAGTAAAACTATCACCATTCAGGATGACAATTTGTTCATTGTTAACACAAAGATCATTTCATATGATTAGAAACAGGACTTCCTGTCCTGAACGGCAGAAGTGATTCTGTGCTGCTGATCCCATCACTAAAAGGAGACATACTGTGCTTGTGTCTCCTGTACAGTTATAATCTATGACACCCGTGGATCATTACATTATAATCTGGACATTTTAAATCACAATATTGATCTAAAATTACTTAATAATAGAAACAAATCAGCTAACTTTGGCATTAAAAAACTACGATGCCCACTGGGAGCAGACGTCGCTGTAAACTTCATCACGACAAAGCACCGTGCAGCTGTTCTGATGCACCTCTGATGGATAGCTGCAGATTAAAGGAAAATTAACGTTTTTTTTTTACAATCTGAGCCTTCTTTCGGCAATAAAACAAGTAGTTTTACTCACCCATAGCAGTTTGGTGTCAATTGGAGCAGTATCGCAGAACTTATGTTGAGCCATTCTGTTCTACTAATGATCCCGTATCCGTTAGCGTGAGTGCTCGGGGCACTGATTTGCGCTCTCCAAATAACACAAACTTTAGCACTTTTCAAATCACAGAAGATCGCTGTGTCAGGGTAGACTTTTAGTGGATTCCAAAACGGCCTGAAACCCGATATCCAGCTATAGTTTCATTTGATGACGTCATCAGAGAGGACAGTGCGCATGCGTGAACTCAGCTGTTTTGTAAACACCGCTAGTCCGAAAGAAGCTAACACCGCTCTGAACTTTACTTTTCTGTTGTGATATTGGGTTTCAGGCCGTTTTGGAATCTACTAAAAGTCTACCCTGACACAGCGATCTTCTGTGATTTGAAAAGTGCTAAAGTTTGTGTTATTTGGAGACCGCAAATCAGTGCCCCGAGCACTCACGCTAACGGATACGGGATCATTAGTAGAACAGAACGGCTCCAACATAAGTTCTGCGATACTGCTTCAATTGACACCAAACTGCTATGGGTGAGTAAAACTACTTGTTTTATTGCCGAAAGAAGGCTCAGATTGTAAAAAAAAAACGTTACCTTTAAGGTAGATTTTTTTTTTTCACTTGTACCAAAATGACAATCTGCCAAATCTTATCTGCATGTATCATTAGCTAAGAAAATAAAATTGGAGAAGGAAGTGCGTACAGAGCAGTGACTGCGTATAGGTGGTACCAGTTCTGTTTTTCACATTTGTAAGACAGTAAAAATCATGTACAGCACCTTTAAAAGCTCAGACAAGTAAATTTAGCAGAATGTGTCCTTTAAATGCATCCTTTAATAACAAGATCACATATGAAAATACAAACTTCCTAAAAACCTGCAGAGCTGTAACTGGTTCATCTTTTCCACAGTGCCCGCCCTTTTCAGGATAAGTCCAGTGCATCATGGTCCCGTTTTAGCTCGGTGATTGTGGGAATATGGATCCTTATCAACATGAGACGCGCTGATCAACCACAGACAAAAATATTTAAACTGGTAAAAGTGGGTGAAAAGACAACACCTGTACGCAATATCTAGATCAAGGATAGAACCATCAATTTGCTGGGCATAGGCAAGCTTTTCAACCAGCCGAACAAGAACACTGCTCATCAAACATAAGGGGTTCTCATGCGAAAATATAACATGCTGCTATTCAAAAGATGGAAATATTGTAGAATAAATTATAGTAGCTGTTAGATGAAGAGAAGACGCACAAGGCATGAGAAGTTACATCAGTACAGGACCCAGCACAGCCACATGAACCCTCAATACACTGTGAGAGTGTTGTCCATTCTAGTCTACTGCAGTTCAGTCTGGCTATGCTTCCGTTGTAGGGAGTATTATACCTCTCATTATGCAGGCCGAGATAACAAGGACTGAGCTGGCAGTGAGAGCCCTCAATACAGCACAGAAATGGGATTTAACAAGGAAATATTGACATGTTAATTTAAAGATATATTGTGCTTTTGTCTGCTACACTGCGATGACACCTGAGGATCATTGCACTTTTGGTAAGTTGGCACGGCCATCATCTAAAAATGTTTCCATTCTAAAAATTATAATTTCGGCCAATTTAGCATTTGTCCCCAGGGGCCAGAGTTTGGACACCCCTTATACAATGAATCTGTACTGTGGGGAAACTATTTGTGCTCAAATACATGGAAAAATTGGTTGCACCATAAAAGTTACACAATGCACCTTTAAAGGGGAATTAACATTTTTCACAACCTGAGCCTTATTTCGGTAATAAAACAAGTTGTTTTACTCACCCATAACAATTTGGTGTCATATGGAGCACTTCCGGAGATGTTTTAGATTAGCGATATCCTCGAGTTCTCGGGGCATATGCATATAATATATGCCCCGAGCGGTCTCCAAATAACACAAACTTTAGCACTTTTCAAATCATAGAAGCTCAATGTCTTAGTCTAGGCCACTTTTGACTCAAACAAAAGCGTAGACTAAGACATTGAGCTTCTATGATTTGAAAAGTGCTAAAGTTTGTGTTATTTGGAGACCGTAAACATGTGCCCCGAGAACTCACATTACGGAGATCGCAAATCTAAAACATCTCCGGAAGTGCTCCATATGACACCAAAGTGCTATGGATGAGTAAAACAACTTGTTTTATTACCGAAATAAGGCTCAGATTGTAAAAAAACGTTAATTCTCCTTTAAAGCGGTCACAGTAATAGGCTTGGTTGGTCACTTCAGTACGGCGTCCTGTAAGGTTCAAACCCCACAGACAAACAGCAAACAGAGGTCAGGTCTTATTTCTCACCTTTAGAGAAGTGCTGTGGCCGGTCAAACCACAGCTTATGTACGACCGTGTTTAGAGTCTAATCTCTCAAGACGACATTAGCATGTGAGACCTAAGGAGCTTATATAAGGAGCTATCCTCACAGTTAGCCAGCAGCACTAGTGCTACAGCTAATGACAGCGACAGGATTAGCGAACAGGACTGCTGACACTTCTGTTGGACAGCAGCAAAGTACAGGGGTAGACGATATATATGCAAAATTAAAATAAACATCCAAAGCACTTTATATTTTTTTATTCACTTCACATTCATTTCATTATTAATAAAGCCTGGATCACGATTTCGATTTTATCAACATTTGTGTGACTTGTATGGTTCTCTATGCTTTTAAGAGGTATCTTTATACCTGCAGCTTCTGAGATTTCACACTTTGAATATGATGCCATGACGCTGTAGATTCAAATTAGACATCACCTTTTACCTTTTATTTAGTATAAATGGGCAAATCCAGGGTTGACATTATCCAAATCATTAATGTGAAGACATATGGAGTTTAAAAATAGAGCACGTGCTGTATTACAACATGACATCACAAGGTGGAACAGAACGCAGCCTTTTGAGTTTGAGAAAAGAACACAGCCTAAATAAGTAGGATTTCTGTGTTAAATACTGTATGTGTGAATGAAACAAAACAACTCCAGGTATGTTTGTGATGAGGAAACAACATTATAACATAGATCAGAAAATGGCATAATACTGTATGTAATATTACCACTTTTAGATGAATAAGAGCTCCCTAAACTGAAGTGTTACAAAATTTAGAGAAGAAGTGTGCATTTCTGAATGTAAGGAGAGGAAGTGAGTGAGGGTTTCCTAATGAAGCAATTCACCCCTCCAGCACCCAGCACGTCATACAAACACCAAGATAAATACAATCAGTCCCATTTGCATGAGGATACAATATATGGTAAAGGTTTATGAAGTGAGATGAGATAGTCGTTTGATGGGCCTGTTCTTACGAGTCCTTTCACACGGGTTCATCAGTGTGGGGGAACTTGTTTCTTATCTCTAGCTACTTCCTCCGCTGTGCAAGATCCCCTCCTCCTCACACAACATCAACATAAGATACATGTTAGAAACTGGAAGATTTTTCTGTATACATAACTATATTTTCTTTCCTCTGCACATTAAAAAAAAAAGATAATAATAATAATAATCTTAAAGGGATATGCCACCCCCAGGTCAAATTTGGGCATCTCCCCACAGTCCAGAGACTAAAATAAGTGGTGGAAAGCGTTTTCCTGCTCACCCAGCCATTGTCCGAGTCTGTCGCCACTGACCGCCGCGGTATCTGGTGCTCCTCCGCCTTAGACTGGAGTCTAACGTCGCCAGAGAAAGATTTCGGCCAAAAGGAATTAATTTGCTCGATGCGTTTCCCAATTACTTTGTGTGTAGTGCGCATTCATATCGAGTGCAAATAAATGTGCAAATCAACACAGAGAGCTTGCCTTGGTCATTTTGGGTGGGAACTATTTTCCAGTGCGTAAGAATACAGCCGTATCACGCAGCACGCTGCCAGGGGAATCCCAGTTACGCACCGGGAAGGGAGTTCCCCTGTTGCACAACGTGGTGCGTGATACGGCGACAGACTCGGACAATGGCTGGGTGAGCAGGAAAACGCTTTTCATCACTTATTTTAGTCTCTGGACTGTGGGGAGATGCCCAAATTTGCCCTGGGGGTGGCATATCCCTTTAAAGATCCCATGACATGGTACTTCTTGATGCTTTTATATGGCTCCTTAATGCTAATGCTAATACTGTAAATGAATCCTTCTTCAAAATCAACACTCAGTGCATGAGAAACAGAGATAAGATGAGAAAGAGTAATTTTTCTCACTCTGAACACTCCATAATGGGCCTTGTTGCTTGAATGCAAATGAGGAGAAAAGAGCTGGCCAATAGTAGAGGGTGGGGGCGTGGCCAAACGCTCCGCTCTCGCTCTGAGTGCTCAGCTGATCCATTTCCTTGTTTTTGCACGGGGTGAGAGATTTGAAGCGTTCCATTGAAAAATAAACACATTTCCACAGAAAATAAAATTAAACCACTGCTGTTCAAAGGCCCAGAGGCTCAGATAAAGGACTTCCGAGCCTAGAAACACTCGGACGTTCCTCCAGGCAAATAAAAAAATGCATTTCACATTGCCTAGCGCATTCGCAGTCCAAACTCTCTGGGCGTGATTTACAGAGACGCTGAGTACAGACGGGGGTGGAACTGCATTTGCATTTCTTTTTCCGATCTGACGTCAATAAGGTGCCTTGTTCAAAATCGCCCGTTTGAGCTCCAATTTTTTGTAACGCAGAAAAGGATCGCAAATCCTCAGTTTAGACATTTCGCAACTTTTAACCATGGGGAGGGGGCTAAACAGGGTAGGGGAGCTCACATTAACGTTCAAAAACCTCAGAAAGTGAAAATTTCATGCCATGGGACCTTTAAAAAATCTGCTAACAAAATAGTATTTTCAAATATGCAATCTGCAAATATGCTAAAGTATGTCTGTACGTCTGTTTGTTTTGGTTTGTTGTTTGTGGTTTGTTTCGAGTGCTTTATCTTCAGCTTCCTCCCAAACCACAATGCTGCCTTGTGATTGGCTGCACCCACCACTCCGTGCGCTGTGTGGATGTAAAGACACACACCTTTTTACTTTTAATGAACGCTTCAAACTAGATTCACAACGCTATTTTGTTGACTGGGTGTCATTATTTGTTGAGGACAAATTCTATGGATAATATAGATGAGATTATACTTCCTGAGTTTGTATCTTGCACGTCTGTGTCCGTCACTCCCGTCTACCCTACATGACTTCTACCCCTGACGCTGTTTTATTGGCTGTTGCTGTGGTGATGGGTTACTGTTTTACACACACACACAAGGAACACAGCAGTTTCAAAATCACATAAGAAGACACAACATTTCGAACTTGCGAGGAAACAAATTGCAGCCTATATCCGGCAAATTCTCCTGTAACGTATGGCAAATCTCTGATCTGAGAGTTCACACTTCACTGTGGTTGGTTAAATCCACCTGTCACTCACAGAGGAGGACAGAGGCGGACCAATTGGAGGAGTATCTGTGTTTTAGCATAGAGCTGTAACAAACGGAAGCACTGAATCAGATCTCAATCTCAGGCATCAAACAACAATCAGAAGTTACATTTACCCTTTTGTATAAATATGGATGAAGTTGATTCAGTGAAATATGTTATGCAAACTGACTAGGTTTGAATGGTTTTGAAGAAATATTGTGATAATTGAGATTTTTCAAACGTTGTGATTCAATTAACAATTTCTGTTTTAATAATACAATTCTGTTCAAATTTCACATTTTAAACACATCCCAAAGAATTGACAAAATTGACAATTGACAACAGAAATATGAACAGACAAACTAATACAAGAATCGCATTTCACAACATGTTTGTATATATACACTCAACAAAAACTTTTGTTTTTGCTCCCATTTTTCCTGAGATGGACCCAAAGATCCAAAATTCACTCCAGATACACAACACTACCATTTCTCTCAAACATTGTTCACAAATCTGTCCAAATGTGTCTGTCCAAAGATGTGTTGCACTGCATGAGGCAAATGGTGGTCACACCAGATACTGACTGGTGCCCAGACCCCCAATAAAGAAAAAAAAAAAAAAAAAATCCACATTTCGGGGTGGCCTTTTATTGTCTGGGGTGCACCTGTGCACTGGTCATGATGTCGGATCAGCATCTTGATGTGTCGCACCTGTGAGGTGGGGTGGATTGTCTCGGCAGGGCAGAGGTGCTCGCTGTCACACATTTGGACAGATTTGTGAACAGTGTTTGAGAGAAATGATAGTGTTGTGTATCTGGGGTGAATTTTGGATCTTTGGGTCCATCTCAGGAAAAATGGGAGCAAAAACAAAAGTGTTGCGTTTATATTTTTGTTGAGTGTATCTAAGCTACAGGGTTAGCAGTGTTTATACAGAAGACGGCAGAATATTTAGTTTAGTGGAGGAATTATGGTACTTCAAAAACTGAAGCCTTTGCCAATTGCTACTTCATTCAAATGATTATTTCAATTTGACTGCGCTGAATCTTGCAACCCTAAAACTGACTTGAAACCTAAAAATAGAATTGTAGACGAGACGAGACTGGCTTTAGCTGTAGCTTGTTGTACTGCTTGTTTGGGAGCCTCCCATGCTCCACATCGGCACATAGTTCTGATGCTATAAATACTCAGGTCAAGTGCAGACATGTCCCAGAGTAAAAGCTGCCAACAGACTGCTCACGTGAGGCAAACTCCAACACTATAAGATACAACCATACAACACAGTAGAGCTGCAAGTTTAACTGCAATTAAAGGGCCTGTATAACACTATTTTCTGATCTATTTTATAATGTAGTTTCCTCATCACAGACATACTGTACCTGGAATTGTGTTAGGTTTCATTCACAGAGTTTAACACACAAACCCTGCATATTTAGGCTGACTTCTTCCCTCTAATGGAAAACACTCTTCTTGTGATGAAGTGCTGGGTTTGTGGATGTGGTGGCAGCGCGGGGGAGCGGGGGAGTGGGGGTGGCCGGGGGCTTATGTTGCAGTCCTTGTCGGGTGTGGGCACGGATTCGCCGTATGTTTTGGAAGGGATTTGTTTCGTGTTTTCCCCGTGTGGGTGGTGTCAGCGCATGCACAGGGCTTGTGTGGTGAAGTCGTGTATGTGTGTGTGCATGTGAGGTAGTGCCGGAACTTCTCAGTTTTGTACAAATTGCTTTTCTTGCTGTTGATTAATTTGTTAAATTTTAATACGTTAAATTTTTTCCCCCAAATCGCTCAGTCCTACAACACATTTGTATTCCATCATGCAATAAAATACTTTGAATGAATATAATACAACATGGAAAACTGGTGATAAGAATCAGTGGCTCACCACACACATTATACACTTTTCTCAGACTGGAATTAACCTTTTCTCACATTTATCTCTCGTTTAAACACTCAAACTTTCATAGATTTTCAACAAATTCAACATTAATAGTGAAGCGTGGGGGGAGACATGGCCCCGGAAGCCCCACTGGACACGTGAGGAGTACTGCCACGCCCTGGGACGTGATGTGCACCAACCCCGTGCGCGACACGTGCACCCCTCATCGTGGACAAATCCGTGACAGAGCAGCACGACCGGCGCGAGGCCGCGCGTACACCGGGGCTGTGAGCACGAGATCGAACTGCGTCCTCTCAGCCCGAGCCACAAACCAGCCGCACGAAACCAGCAGAGTGGTTTAATCCTGGTTTTCTAGTCCCAGTTTAGTCCAGGTCTAGACCTGGTCCAGTCCTGGTTTAGTCCAGGGCCAGTCCAGGTTTAGATCTGGTTTAGACCTGGTCTAGACCTGGTTTAGTTCTGGTCTAGACCTGGTTTAGTCCATGTTTAGTCCTGGTCTAGTCTCTTAGCCGATCAGGACGTAGAACACAATGTTACACTATAAAAAAAAATAAATGTTACACTAAAAAAAAAAATTGAAAAAAAAAAAAAAAAAAATCCGCGAAACAGCGAGGCCGCGAACAGTGAACCACGATAGAGTAAGGGACCACTGTACTGATATCAAATATTGGTGCCAAAACTGAAACATTAGCTGGCTCAGGTACTGGTTTCATGATGGCAGTTTGACACTGATATCCTGAGTCTTTAACTGAATGTAATAAGACTATTTACTGGCTGATTTTGATCCAGAACAGCTCATTAAGTTTGAACTTGTATTCATACAAAGATGGTCAGTGGTTATTTGAAGAATAAATAACAGTTGCACAACATGATTGGATCTCATGTGTAATAAGTTAACTGTTCTGCCATTTTCTGTCCCACCGGATATTGGTATCAGAACTGAAGAAGCTGAGGCAGAATGCTGCAAAAGGAAGGAGTTTAAAAGGATGGATTTTAAACCCATGAACAACTCTACGTTTGCATGTTTTTCAGGCAACTAAATTATGAAAACTCGAAAAGCATTTGAGCATATCGCAGTATATACAGCCCATTTAAGTTAATGCTAATTGCTTATGATTAAAGTTAAATGAAATATTGCATAACAGGACTGTATATTACATAATCCCTACTTCTCCTTGAAAAGCCCGTTTTCACCTGACCATGCATGGGCTGGATGTAGAGGTCATGTTCTATACTAGAATGTAGTTTCAGATGGAGAAGGGGCCTATGGGAGAGTCACTGATTTTGAAAGAAATCTCCAATCTTATGACCCACAAATATCATTATTTGTTTGGGATTAGATATACAAACTTGTCATATGAATCCTACTGCTCAAAGCCAAATCAACTGACACCAAACACGTCTTTGGGGTTTATTGTTCGAGTATCAGGAAGTGCCAGGTAGCAAGCTAGTCGTTTGCTTTACCATGATGGTAAAACTCCACTCTGGCCTCTGAAAACTGAAATGCGCTTATAATACCATCGTAGTGAATAATTAGGATGCTCAGAATGCATAAAGTAAGGAATAACTTTTGACTAGAGCTGCAACTATCGAGTATTTTTGGAATCGAGTACTCTGTCGATTATTTTTTCGAGTAATCGAGTACTCTAATGATTCATACTTTTTTTTTTTTTTTTTTAATTTTGAATTCTGAAATCAAAGCACACAAAAAACACATTTTATTAACAGGTAGTGGTGACATACACATACCTGGTACAAATCTTGAGATCTGCTCCACTTTACACTGACACCCTCTGTCACATAGTTGAACACTGTAGCTGAACACTGACAGCCCTAAACTGTAAATGCTTTAGTATATTTCCATTGTTCCTTGAAGGGATTTTTTTTTAATCTATTTGACTTAAACCTGAATTGAATTAGATGCATATTTGAGTGATAAGAACACATGGAAAATAAATAATTATTAGCAATTTATTTTTAACACAAAATAATAAGATTAACAGAATAAAATAAATAAGATAAGATAAGATATGCCTTTATTAGTCCCTCAGTGGGGAAATTCCAGTGTTGCAACGCACAGATCTGTCCTGCTTAACTTAAAACTGTATAAATTAATATAAAACAATACAAGGCAGAACATGTCTGGACAGTACAAATGATGCATGTTCTATCTAATTATCTCTCTCTCTCTCTCTCTCTTTCTCTCTCTCTCTCTCTCTTTTTCTCTCTCTCCTCTCTCTCTCTCCTCTCTCTCTCTCCTCTCTCTCTCTCCTCTCTCTCCCTCCTCTTTCTCTCTCTCTCTCCTCTCTCTCCCCTCTCTCTCTCTCCCTCCTCTTTCTCTCTCTCTCTCTCTCTCTCTCTCCCCCTCCTCTTTCTCTCTCTCTCCTCTCTCTCTCTCTCTCCCTCTCTTTCTCTCTCTCTCTCCTTCCTCTTTCTCTCTCTCTCTCCTCTCTCTCTCTCTCTCCTCTCTCTCTCTCTCCTCTCTCTCTCTCTCTTTCTCTCTCTCTCCCTCTCTCTCTCTCCTCTCTCTCCCTCCTCTTTCTCTCTCCCTCCTCTTTCTCTCTCTCTCCTCGCTCTCTCTCTCCCTCCTCTTTCTCTCTCCCTCCTCTTTCTCTCTCCCTCCTCTTTCTCTCTCTCTCGCGAAACAGCTGCGCGCGCTCGCGGCGCGTGTCCGCGGCTCCACGCGGGCTGCAGTCAGAAGCTTCGCGAAAAAGCGGAGATCCACTAAAAGACAGAACTCTTTCATTCCTGATTTTATAAATGTTTAAATAGTTTATATGTTAATGGAAACAGTGATGCAGTCTGTCCGAACAGCACAGGAGTCTGACAATGCCGCGATGATGCATGAATTGAAATATATTGCCACGTGATGATAATTAAAAGATGCCTCGAGGCAAATAATTTGCCTCGATTATTTTTTGTACTCGAGTTACTCGATTTACTCGAGTAATCGTTGCAGCCCTACTTTTGACCATTGCAAACAGTTTAAAATGAAATAGTTCTCTTCTATTAAAGCAGTAAAAATCAGGTCTGTACCTGCCTTTAACTTTGTGCCTTTGTGTTTCATGGAATAGATCCAATAATTACAGAAATATTAACCATAAACCAGGTCAAACCATCTACAATCTCACAGTTTAATAGCAAATTCCACATTGAATTCTAACCTGTCCTCCACCTTTATTTTAAACTAGGGATTCAAGAATATTGTGATATCTAGCATTGTCAAAAGTACTGAAAATCACAGACTAATCGATACTAAACCTAGTATTGAAACTAGATACTCATTTGTGCAGGTATCGATACTAAAACACATTCACAGGACACAAATGAACCTGAATTCTGAATAGTTTTAGAATGATTTTGAGCTGTATCAGAAAAAGTATAAGAGCACACAGACTAGTATACGCCCATGGAGCACTATAGGACATATCAACGACTCAACGATATCAACGACTGGGGCATTACACAGATATAAAACCACATTGTAATATAAAAGACAGTACTATTATTTAATGCAGAAAATCAAGTCACATTCTACTGTCTGAATAAAGAGTGGTTTTAATTATTATTGTGGTATTGGAATCAGCATTGAGTGTAATCCTTATTACTGAATTTGAGCTTGAAATATATTTTTTATTGAAACACTAGTCACATGTAGCTCTCACTTGTCCATATTTCCCACATGTAAAAAAACATGACACTGAATGTATTAGTGCCTCATGTACTCAAGACTTTAATGGCATGATGGGTGGGTGGAGCAGGGACTGTGAGAACACGGCTGTACCCAGGACCTGACGGGGTCCATAGGGAGAGGCCAGAATTAGCTTGCTCAGGGCGGGCTGGGAGGTCAGGCAGTGGTGGGAATGGACATCCACATGATGCAACTGGATCATTTGGATTTGTTTACAAAGGCCAAGCCACATTCAGGTCTAAGAATATATAGTGACATGACAACGCAAAATGTACTTAGCCTATATAAGTGGTCTCTTGGAGTTAAGGTTCTATCTGATGTTTTTGTAGAGTTAAGGCCGCCACACACTACAGGAAAATTTGCCCGATTTAGGCTGCAATTTGCTTCTTCACGAGTTCGGGGAGGTGTGACCAGACTTTCGTGTGTGATTTTGAAGTCTGTTTACATCCACACAACGTGCAGATCAGGGTGAAGCTGCATATTAGCAACAGTGATTCTACTTCCTGTGTACTTCTATGCATTAAAAATCATATACAGTAATCCCTCGCTCTATCGCGGTTCACTGTTCGCGGCCTCGCTGTTTCGCAGATTTTTTTTTTTTCCAATTATTTTTTTTATAGTGTAACATTGTGTTCTGCGTCCTGATTGGCTAAGAGACTAGACCAGGACTAAACGTGGACTAAACCAGGTCTAGACCAGAACTAAACCAGGTCTAGACCAGGTCTAAACCAGGTCTAAACCTGGACTGGACCTGGACTAAACCAGGACTGGACCAGGTCTAGACCTGAACTAAACCGGGACTAGACCAGGTCTAAACCAGGATTAAATCACTCCGTGCGGCTCTTGCGTTCGTTTGTGCGTGTTCGGTTTGCGGCTCGGGCTGAGAGCACACGTACCGGGCGCCGCGGTTCTATCTCGTGCTCGCAGCCCCGGTGTATGTGGTGTACGGGTTGGTGCGCGTCGCGTCCTGGGACGTGGCAGTGCTCCTCGCGCGTCCGGCGGGGCTTCCCTGGCCGTGTCTCCCCCCCACGCGTCACTATTAATACATTTTGTTGAAAATCTATGAAAGTTTGAGTGTTTAAACTAGAGACAAATGTGAGAAAAAGGTTAATTCCAGTCTGAGAAAAGTGTATAATGTGTGTGGTGAGGGACTTACAGCCTTAAAACATGTAGAATAATTGTAAAATATAAAGTTGTCCTACTTCGCGGATTTCTCTTATCGCGGATTTCTCTTATGGCGGGTTATTTCTGGAACCTAACCCCCAGGATAAACGAGGGATTACTATATCTGAAGTATTTCACAGTTTCACAAATAATAGTTTTGTTTTGCATCTAGAAGTGCAGTGCTCTGATCGTTTGAACATTTAGGAGTGTCAAAGCAAGTGGTTTTACTCTAGACAGGAAACAGCTGAGGCAAGGTGCACTTACTAATTTATAGCCACTGGTACACAGCCATATCCCGCTGAAGTCTTTGTGATAGGGATGTCAACAATTAATCGACTTATGATTAATTGTCGATCAAGACGTTGGTCGAACAAAATGCATTAATTGTAATTAATCGCTAATCGCGGACACTCGCACCTGCGTGGTCACGAAACAAGGCAACCGCGCACCGCACTCACTCAACGGCTGCTGAGCACGAGAACGAACCGCGGCGCCCGGAATGCGTAGTCTCAGCCCTAGCCACAAACCAGCCGCACGAAACCAGCAGCGGCACGTGGTGGTTTAATCCTGGTTTAGTTCAGGTCCAGTCCAGGTTTAGACCTGGTTTAGTTCTGGTCTGGACCTGGTTTAGTCCATGTTTAGTCCTGGTCTAGTCTCTTAGCCAATTAGGACGCAGAACACAATGTTACACTATAAAAAAAATGTTACACTATAAAAAAAAAAATGAAAATTGCGCTATCACACACGTGATAGCATGACCCGGCGCTGCATCACACGTGTCCGCGCGCACACTTCTCCGCCCTCCCCCTTCCCCCCACGCAGCAGTCGCTGCTCGCCTCAGCCGTGACTCGTGAGGTACACTGGTGCTGCTGATAATAGCAGAGCTAGCACGTAACCAGGAAATAGACCCGCACGCGGTGCTTTAATCCACCTGGTCTAGTCCTGGTTTAGTCCAGGTCTAGACCTGGTCCAGTCCTGGTATAGTCCACGTTTAGTCCTGGGTCTACAGTCTCAGGACGCAGAACACTGTGTTACACTATAAAACTTAGAACGGGGC
This sequence comes from Paratrypauchen microcephalus, assembly GCA_036785185.1. Classification (NCBI taxonomy): domain Eukaryota; kingdom Metazoa; phylum Chordata; class Actinopteri; order Gobiiformes; family Gobiidae; genus Paratrypauchen; species Paratrypauchen microcephalus. The sequence continues at coordinate 2,818,821 of JAVJIX010000048.1, read as the reverse complement.
CTTAGAACGAATCAGGCTTTTTCCATTGAAATAGCTACTCAACTTACGAAAAATTCACGTTACGAAACCACTTCTGGAACGAATTAATTTTGTAAGGTGAGGTACCACTGTATAATAATACTATGATATATTTTTGACTCAGTGTTATGTATACTATAGCTTATATTCTTAAAGACCCTATTGAAACACTAAAATTCAGGTGAAAAACGCCGCTTATCAGTTAATCGTTAATCGATCGATAAGGTCAATCAACTATAGATTTGTGATCAGAGATTTACAATCTCATGAGATTCTCCTTGTGTCTGTCGTGTGCACTTTTTGTTGTATGTTTAAAAATTACACATTTTTGAACTCTAGATGCTCTGAGATGCAATCTGGGGTCATTCCAGCCAATAAAAACTAAGATGTCAACCACCCAGTTTGGGGGGGGGGGGATTCCCTTTCCCTCTTGATGATCCCACTTTGCACCAACTTCTCTCAAAATTTAGGTCATTTTATCTGATAAATGTTAATTTTAATCTTAAAATAAGCCAAGCAAACTGCACTGCACTTAAACACTCTGTGCCCCGTTTTTGGACCCTCGCCCACAGTTTGAGGACCTCTTCTTTGATTTTTTTTTTTTTTTTAAACCTGTTTTTTCAACTTCCTACCTGGAGTCACATTCTCTTACTGGTTTTGCAGTGGTATTTACCTCTGCACATTTATCAAATGCATGCTGTGACAAAGAGATACATTTGTGCACTTTTATTAGGCCTGCTCTGCGCTGTAGGCCTGCTCTGTGCAGACACTGTAACATAAATTTAGATTAGTTTTTGCATTGCACTTAGCCTTGCACTTCTAATAAGAGCGCATTGAGGAGGGAGCCTGAGCGCTATGAGCAGGAGGAGAGAGAGCATGAAAAGGCAAGGAGCGGCGCGCTGACGTGAGGCGGACGGTAGGGGGTAGGATGTTTTATAAAGTTTAACCTGCTCTGTGATACACGCTGGGACACAAGGGTACACGCTGTAGAGGACAAGCTGTGTGCACTGGTGGCGTGCGTGGTGACGTGCGGTGTCCGCGTGTTCCAGTTGAGCTCACAGGCTGCAGTGCGAAGCTCTGCGCGGCCCCGTACACTGGTTAAAGTTTATTGCTAACGGCAGTGGCCGTAATGAAATACAAAAAAAATTACTTTTTTGAGCAGCAAAATGTATGATCGCACTCATCTCGAGACCAAGACCGGTGTCGTAGTACTCAACACCAATCGACTGTAGATCGCGATTGATGTATTGGGCACCCCTGTTTTAGACACTATTTTTGATTCACACGGTAATACGGGACAAAGTGCGTCCCTTTTCAGCTCAATACGGGACACGTACTTTTGTTTCTGAATACCAGACGATTCCATTTTTCAAGGGACGGTTGGCAACCCTATATATAGCTGAGGTATATTTACATTACTATATTTGTATATTTTATTTTATTTGTGTCTTATTTGACATCAGTCTCTCACTATTTTTGCCACATATGTTTAAATTTATTAATATCGTTTATATTTTATTGTGATGGTGTGAGCTACTGTGTCCAAATAACTTCCCTCTAACCCAAAAGTCAGTGTGATTTAAAATGTCTGAAATACAACATAATGATCCACTGGTGTCAAAGATTATAACTATACAGCAGACACAAGCACAATATGTCTCCACACGCACACACACACGCGCTCCTGGTATTTAAAGGGCCCCTCTTCCTAACAAAGAGCCTCTGTGCAAGCTTTGACAATGGAAGAGGGCGTACAATACAGCCGAATGAAACAGGTTATGCAGAAGTGAACACAGCCAGTCAAATCTGTACAGTCAGCATTAAAGAACAGACCGTTTTTGTCTTCCATTTACCAGGAAAGAGTTTCAAAGGAGTGACAACTTCTGTGAAATAATTATAGAGGTCAAACAAAATGCAGCATTTCTCAAATGGTGGTACACAAGCTCCTTCAGGCGGCTTCAGGGAGTTTGAAAGTTTATTTAATCCTTTTCCCTTTCCTCCTTTGGATAATTTCTTGTTCAAAAGTACCAAAAATCAGATACTAATCAATACTAAAACTAGTATCAAAACTAGATACTCAGTTGAGCAGGTATCAATACTAAAAAGTCACATTCATAGGACAGAAATGAACCTTTCCTGAATAGCTTTAAAATGATCTGGTATCAGAATTGGTATTGAGTATTAAGTCTATTTCATTAGTAGCAAAATCAAATGAGTTTTTGTATCGTGACATTATTATTACTATTACTGTTGTTGTTGTTATTATTATATATTTAAAACAAAAAAAACTTGGTAGTATCCAGTTCATAGTGACTTGTATCAGATTACAAAGCAGTTCTTCTTTCTGCCTGTCAACATAGTCAACATGTTTTTCTCAGGCCTGTGTGGTATGTTCTCCAGGCTCCTCTGCCATTCCATCTGCCCCAGGCCCCTGAACTGTGCTGGGGTCATCTGCTGCACCACTCCCCTGTCCAACCACTCCTAAGGTCATACAGGGATGCATCTCTGTACTCACCATGGTGAATTGCTCAGAATAAGGGAGGCAAGTAAGATATAAATTTCGGACCCCCACAAACCATTTTATAATGTTAGTTGTGTAGTTGTTGCTAGTTGTGTTTTTCACATTTTACCAGATTAAAAGATAGATTAAACCAGGACTAAACTAAACATAAGGCCAAGAAGAAATAAATATGATAGATTAGACCTGGATTAAACCAGTAACAAAATAGGATCAAGCCAAATCTACACCAGGATTAAACCCAAGATCGGAAGAGGACCAAATTAAGACACCCTAAAATCACAATGGAACTCATCAAGATTAAAAAGGGCTAAACCAGATCCAAACCAGGTCTAAACCAGATCCAAACCAGGTCTTCATTATGAACCAAAGCAGCTCTTAACCAGGTGTAAAAATCTCACCTGGACAAGCCTCTCATTAGAGTCACAGACAGCTCAAATGACAGGGTGACTGTAGTCAGAGGCTTGCTCAACAGGCTTGTCGGTGTGAGCATTTCAAGGGCTGCTCAGAGTGTGGGAAAACTGAGCACTGGAGGTGTGAATACGTTATGTCACAGCTCCCTGATGGACTGGCACCATGTTAACAGCATGTTAACAATCGCAGATATCGGATTTCTACAGAGGGGGTTATAAGAGATGAGGAAACATGCTGTATTTGATAATTATGTGGAATTAAGACTGTGCCAAAAATCAAATGGTTGATGGATTGTGATCTCTACTTTGGTTGATGTTGATGATAGCCTGTGCATTTTGATCGACAGGTCTACAGTCAATCAGGTGGCAGTAAAAGCGTGTGGTGCTGACGAGGATTTGTGCTCTTGTAAAAAGCAGCCTGAGCCACAGCGTGTCCCTTTGTCTCCTCAAGTGTTCACAAGTTTTGACTTAAAGCTGCACAAAACTAAAAGTCTAAAAGTCCAGTGTCTCTCTCCCTCTGCCTCTGGGTGAGCGTCTGTGTGTGTGTGTGTGTGTGTGTGTGTGTGTGTGTGTGTGTGTGTGTGTGTGTGTGTGTGTGTGTGTGTGTGTGTGTGTGTGTGTGTGTGTGTGTGTGTGTGTGTGTGTGTGTGTGTGTGGAGCTATCGGACGGCTCCACCCTCTCTGTTCTAGCCGCAGCTCCTCACCTTTTCTCGTCTTGTGGAAATTGTAACTCGTCCCGCCTGTAGTAAGTATGCAATAATTCACAATAGGAAAAAATGTGGAAAGCCCCAGCGATCACTTTTGTATACCTATTTTTAGCAACACAATCAATACAAAAGTAATCATGCTTTTTGCACAGAGCTCTGGGACCCACGTGAATAAATTTGGTTAGGGCACCATATTGGCAGGCGAGAATTAGAGGTACTGAATTGCAATGAGTCCACTTTTGGAGTTTGTAGACTAAACATTAGCAGTCCAGTATTTTGATTTACTTATAAAGGTCTTATATTACACAAAAATGACTTTTGGGAGCTTTTGGCCACGTTATAATGTTGTTACCTCATCAAAAACATGCCCGAAGTTGTGTTTTGTTTTCATTCGCACATGTTTCATTCGCACATCTCCAAAGCTCAAAATGCTCTGTGCCACCTTGTGATGTCATGAAGCAGTAGTTTACAATTTAACAGCTACATTTTGTTCAGGATATTGGCAATTTTAGAGCTGAAATACTCCAAATAATTCTAGTGAAGTTGTATGAAGTTGCAGTGGAACACTTCCTGTATAACCACATGGCATTACAATGTGTTTTCAGTGTTTTCTGATTGAGAGAAGAACTCAGCCTAAATATGCAGGGTTCATGTGTTAAACATGTGTGAATGAAACAAAACACAACTTCAGGTAGATTGTTGATAAGGAAACAACATTATAATGAAAATAGCGTAATATAGGGCCTTTAAAGATCCCATGACATGGTACTTCTTGATGCTTTTATATGGCTCCTTAATGGTTCCCTAATACTGTAAATGAATCCTTCTTCAAAATCAACACTCAGTGCATGAGAAACAGAGATAAGATGAGAAAGAGTAATTTTTCTCTCTCTGAACACTCCATTATGGGCGTTGTTGCTTGAATGCAAATGAGGAGAAAAGAGCTGGCCTATAGTAGAGGGTGGGGGCGTGGCCAAACTCTCCGCTCTCCGCGCTCAGCTCTCAGCTGATCCATTTCCGTGTTTTTGCACGGGGGAGTGAGGGGAAGCGTTCCATTGAAAAATAAACACATTTCCACAGAAAATAAAATCAAACCACTGCTGTTCAAAGGTCCAGAGGCTCAGATAAAGGACTTCCGAGCCTAGAAACACTCGGACGTGCCTCCAGGCAAATAAAAAAACGCATTTCGCATTGCCTAGCGCATTCGCAGTCCAAACTCTCTGGGCGTGTAGGGGAGCTCACATTAACGTTCAAAAACCTCAAAGTGAAAATTTCATGCCATGGGACCTTTAAACATGTGTGAATGAAACAAAACACAACTTCAGGTAGATTGTTGATAAGGAAACAACATTATAATGAAAATAGCGTAATATAGGCCCTTTAAAGAGAACAGATAGACTGAATTTTCACAATAACACCTACTCAAACTAACTTAACTAACTTATATTGGTAAATTTAAGTCTTCAGACGTTCAACATGGAGACCTACAGAAACATTAGTGCAGTAGACAGAGCTGTTTGAGTCTGCTGAGTGCTCATGAATAACCCATAGCCCAGAGGAGAGAGAGAGGACTCATGGTACAGACAGATGCTTCATTCATGCAGCCAGGGCACATGACCGGTGGGCAGCACAGGGATTAGAACCATCAGTGTCTCAAGGAAACAATGTTCATTCCACTATATATGCCTTATCACACATGGTCTGGAACTAGGGTTGTCAAAATATTAAAAATCAGATACTAATTGACACTAACTAGTATTGAAATTAGATGCTCATTTGAGGAGGTATTGATATTACAAAGTCACAGACATTAACCTTTCCTGAATAGATTTAGAATGAGGTGTATCAGAACTAGTCTTAGACCATAAAGACTAGTGTACGCCCATAACCGGCTGGTTAGCTCAAGAACCGGCTGGTTAGCTCAGAACCGGCTGGTTAGCTCAACTGGTAAGTCATGGACTTTCCCCCTGGGGGTTGTGGGTTCAAATCCCCCCCGGGCAATGAGCTAACCAGTGTGGGTCCTTGGGCAAGACCCTTCACGGTACTGCCCCCCGGGCGCCGAAAAAGATGGCTGCTCACTGCTCCTGAAAAGGATGGGTCAAATGCAGAAGTCAAATTTCTCCCGTGTGTCACTGTGTGTCATTGTGTGTGAGACCAATAAAGGCTTAATCTTAATCTTGACCATTATGGAACCTGGATCATTATGAATCTGGACAACTGAGGGGTTACATAGATATAAGACCACATGGTATTATTAAATGTTGAAAATCACACACTTGGTACTGAACTCGAGTTTGAAATTTTAGTACAACAACATCAACTGAACTGAACTAACTGAATCTGACTAATGTGTACGTGTCCCTCAAATGCAAAAGACATCTTCACTCAAAAATCTCACATAAAATTGTTGATTCTGCAGAAATCTGCTGCTTGTCAGTCATCACTGTAATCGTTTCCTTTTTTTAATGATAAGCTGCCATGGCCCGCTTGTGTCAAAACATGAACAGACCATAGCAGTGTTTCTTTAGTCCGTCTGTCTGAAACTGTCAGGATATGACTCCAGAACTGGTTGTCATTATTCAGGGATGAAAGTGGCCAAACATGAAAAAAGCAGAAAGTCACACCCCCCCCCGCTGGAAAATTTTTAATTTCTGAAATTTGGATTTCTATATGCTATATGTTAGCAATAAAGTAAAACTGTACATAAAAGTAAAAAAAAAAAAAAAAACACACATTTTATTAACAGGTAGGCCTACTACTATATAATGGATTTGTTTTTGCTTTGCACTTCGTCTAATCAGACCGCATTGAGGAGGAGCTTATGCGCGCTAAAAGGTGCAGGTGAAAAAGCGAGGAGCGACGCGTTAAGTGAGGCACGGGCAGGTAGGATGAGGTATAGGATGTTTTATAAAGTTTAACCTGTGTACAGGCAATGATACACACTGTTGCGAAAGAGCTGCGCTCACTCACTCGGTCCGCGGCTTCAGACACGGGCTCGCGCGGCCCGCAGTTTAATACAAAGTTTAATACGAGATACACGTACTTTTGTTCAGAATACGGGACGATTCTGTTTTTGAAGAGACTGTTGGCGACCCTAAACACAACTATACATATATATACATACACCCAAAATCTTTCTCAACGAATTTGCACAGATATTTAAAAAAAAAAAAAAATTACCCCACAGCTGAAAAAAAAGCGGAGATCCGCTAAAAAACGGAACTCTTTCATCCCTGATTATTGTTCAAAAAAAAAAAAAAACATGCATTCTTACTGTGAGCGGACTTGTCACTTCACTGATCTGACCAGACAAAGCCAATCCCATTTTCATAGAAACAAGTAGATAGCACTCCCATAGCAAATTAGATAGTGTCCCTTTAATACTTTTTTATAAATACTGCTTGTTGTGCACCCTTGGAAACATGATCATGTGAATGTTAGTCTATAAATGAATGGATAAGCAGACATATCCACAACAGAAATATCACAATATAAAACCAGACTGTGTAAACAAACAGCATATCCAGCGGGCACAGCTTGGTAATGTTGTGAAGACGGAAAGACAAATATGCTGAGGAGAAGCACACGTCATGGGTCTGAAGAGCCCATTCTGGCATGGCAACTATGTGTACTGTGTCGCCTTGTTCCAAACTCTACGGCTCCTCTGTACGACTCATCTGTAATACTCACTGTACTCAGGCTACACACAGACTGTACTCTGACACTACTATAAGATTGTACTATCAGACTGTACTCTCATGATGTACTCTCATGATGTACTCTCATGATGTTCTCAGACTCTAGACAGACTGTACTGTTAGACTGTATTCTAAGACTATATTCTCAGACTGCACTCTTAGATTGTATACAGACTATATTCAAACTGTACTCAGACTGTACACAGCAGAAGTGTCAAGTCAGCTGTACAAGGCACCTGGCCTGATGAGCTAAGCACAAACACTTCCCTGTGACCAAACGGGTAAAGACAAAGCAGCGCTGCTGTACAAAACTATGCAAACAATAAAAGGACTTAATGATTACACATGTCCTCCATATTTTTTGTATTTTTTTCAAGTTTGAAATTATAGTATTGTGACAAAACTATTGTACATTAATTAAAGGCCAAAAGCCAACATTTTGTGAAATTACTTATTACTTAGTTGATTAGTTACTTAGAAATTACTTAGTGTTTATGGCATCACACTTATTACTCTTAAACTTACAATTAAAGCCCATGTCTAAGCACAGTTTGTCCTGGTGTAACGTGCAGTGTCGTACCTATATAGAGTGAGGAGTCCTTCTTGCGCACATGGTCGTCAATGTAGGACACGCCCAGTGGCTGCACGGGCGTGGCCCCGATGCCCAGCAGCACCTGTGCCCCAATCAGCAGCAGGTACATCATGTTTGTGTTGGCCTTGTTCTGACACACACTGTCCTCTTCCTCCTGGGCCTGTCTGCTGCTGCTGTTTGAACACACCTCTCTCCCAATGTCTGTCCTCCCTATCTTTCCCATCTCGTACTGACTGGTCAGGAACTCCGGAAGGGCGGAGAGCAGGGCCCCCAGTGCCATGACAATGCCCCCGCAGCCAATGAGCCGGGGCCGGTGTGCTCGGGCCCCGAAGTAACTCACAAACAGGATGAGGGCCAGGTTACCGATCTCAAAACTGCTGGCGATCACGCCCACATCGGCGCTCTGAAGGTTGAAGCGTCGCTCCAGAGTGGTTAGCACACTCACCTGAGAGAGAACACAACCACTGTTAGGGCATGTGGGCAGGGAAAGGCATCCTGTCTGTATTCAACACTACACACCTTAGCATTGTTTAAGTACCTAATACATTATATGTACAAACTCTAGGTTTGACATTGTAACATCCCCACTAAACATAATGCTCAGAGGTATACTTAAGAAGTTACAGATGTCTCATTTTCTTTTCATAACAATACATTATTGTTGTCAGTGTTCTGTATTTACATTTCATAAATCGAGTCTGATTCAGTCACACAACTTCTCAACAACAGTTTACTGGTAAGAGGATCAGACAACAGCAAACACATGCATATTTAGAGCTCAGACTAAACTAAACTAAACTAAACTTTTGAGAATTCACTCAAATTGTCTTGAGCCTAGCAGCACTATCTGCAGATATGTCCATGTGATTGTGTCACATTTAACCAGTGAGCCTTCTATTTTCAGATGTGCCCCAAACTGTCCTTGAAAGGCCATAGTCATTTTCCATTTCCAGTGGGCTGAAAAAAGAGTGCTAACATAAACATCCTTTCAGGCATTTCCCAAACAGAGACGATGACAGTGTACATACTTGTCTCCATGGTGACGTCAGCTCTTCTCTAGTGTTCTGTATAAGAGCAAACTTACAGGTACTGCATTTCATTTACATTTAATTGCACTGCAATTTACCCATATATTTTTTAGGCTGTTAAAGAGGGGGTACTGCACTTCTATGTGGTATTAACTGCTAACACAGTTAATTATTAACTGTGTATTAACTGCTAACACATAACATATTCAGAACACCGAGTTACCTTTTTTGAAATCACATAGGACCAGTAAAGATCATTAGATGTTGGGGGAAAAAAGTTTACCACAAAAAAACAACAACAACAAAACAACAACATAATTTCTATTCTCAAAATGATCTCAACATAAGATTTATTGATTATTAGTTTAGATTTTAAGAGAGGAAAGAAATAAATGCACTGGGCTTTTTGACATGTCTGTAGTTTCCAGTGACGTTCGTACAGATGGAGGAGTTCATTTCAAGTCTGTCCCTAAACTTGTGGTTGGAACATTTGAGAATGACTCATGATCCTGGCCAGCGCTCTCCTCTTCTCTGAGCTCACTGGACAAACTGACTAAGCTGAAGCTGGGGTGGGTAAGAAGACTGTGAGGGAACAAAGCTGTGTAACTAAGTGATTATGACAGGTTACAGGTTACACTACTCATTTCCTTAAAACATAGTTAACATATTTATATTTAAACATTCACTAAAAATATGCCTAATTTTTTAGTGAAGTTTATCATTTTACTTCCTTCCTGGACATAATATGGTAATCCCATAACTGTTACCTAGCAACCATTATGTAAAAGGCCATAACTTATCATTTATTTATTTATTTTTGCATAATCATAACTATTGTGCAATTTAGACAAACCTTTATTTTGTTAAATTAAGGTTTAAACTGTCTTAAAATGCCTTCTATTGTTACCACTTTGATGATACAGGTAGAGGTATTTGGTTACAGCGCTACATCCTGTATTTTTGTATTTCTCAGCTTTTCGCAATCAAAACACAAACTGACAAACTGTGCAAATCACTACAGTGGGTGCTGGAAAGTACCCTGCACATTACAACAATTACAACTGCACTATACAAGTAAAAATATTGCTAGCATTAGCTCATACAGAGCATGCCATACTGTTACATAGTACACATTCCTATCATATGTTCATTTCTGTCTACTTTCTTCGTGGCACTCCTGGTTAGACAACAACAGCAATGACAATAAATTTTAATCTAATCTAATTTCTTCTAATCTGTAATTAGAATCTAATCTAATTTTAATGCATTTTAATTAGCCACACTTCCCACCTCTGATAAGAATAAAAAGTTAACTCAAGCACACACACAAAAACACAGCGAGTACTTGATATTGTGTGACCGGTAAAAATAGGACCAAATTCAAAGTAATTTTACTGTGTCCAAGTTCGTATAGATTAGTCTTGTCTAATAAGATGTGCCGCACCAATCAATCAGAAGGATTTTCTGACAGTACGACTCCTCAATTATGGATATTGTAGAAACAATTTCAATGCAGGTTCATCTGGACATTGTTTTTGCGGTCAAGACATTTTCAATTTGATGGAACTGGCCTGACATGAAGCACTGGGCTTTATCCTAACCTGAGATTACTAAATTGAATATGGCTTCTGGCTGGAGCTAAATTGTAATCTATTGCAGTAGCTCTACAAACTCCACTGCTGAAATTTAACACAGGTAAATGTAATGACTAGGGCTGGGAATCGCAGGGCCCCTCACAATTCTCGATACAATACTCGATACACAATATGATATTAGCACAGTATACCAATACATATAATCGATATATTGCCCATGATACTCTGCAATGTGTCACTATTTTTAAAGATCCCATGACATGGTACTTCTTGATGCTTTTATATGGCTCCTTAATGGTTCCCTAATACTGTAAATGAATCCTTCTTCAAAATCAACAATCAGTGCATGAGAAAGAGAGATAAGAAGAGAAAGAGTATTTTTTCTCTCTCTGAACAGGCCATTATGGGCGTTGTTGCTTGAATGCAAATGAGGAGAAAAGAGCTGGCCTATAGTAGAGGGTGGGGGCATGGCCAAACTCTCCGCTCTCAGCTGATCCATTTCAGAAAAGTGAAAATTTCATGCCATGGGACCTTTAAGAACCAAAAAACATTTTAACAACAATATTTATTTGTTACACCATTATTTCTTGTAGCCATTAAAACAGTTAACATATCAAATGTACTGCATAAACAGGTTTCCTTTCTCTCAACGAACATAAAAATTGCAATGTCTCAAAATAATTTAGAAATATATTTGAATATTTAAAAAAAATCTCTATACTATATTACATACAGCAGCCCTCAATAACAATACTGTATCACCAAATTTTAGTATGATGTATCAGTATTTTGATATTTTAGCACACCTCTAGTAGTGACGCGACACAACATTCTCCTGTACATTGTGTCACTGTGAGCACGGTGCACATATCTAACTCGTATTTGGAAGATGCTATTTTTCTCACAGACAGGAGCAGCACCGTTGTTGGATCTGTCGCCTGGCAACCAAACAAACTCCTGTGCCATGTGACCCGTTTCCCACAGATGTGTGCTGACAGACATGCCAAACGTTCGGCATTTGTCAGGGGCGGAGCTCAGTGGTCCATATCAACTCCAAAATAACTGTCTTGTGCTGTTTTATCCGTGGAGAATCAGTTCATTTCATATTTACCATACACAATGAAGTTGTTGCCAGGTTCAGCTAAATGATCCCTTTCTGAGAGCCTTGTATGGGGGTTATAATAGGCCTATAATAATAACTTTTATTTGTTTTATATAGCACATGGCTTAGCTTAAAGTGCTTTACATGTAATCTTTAAGAACTTACAACCAAAAACATAGTCTAATTAAAGTGCAATACAGAACAATAGTAAGTGTGCTCCTGTATGCATGCCTTTCTAGATAATCTGTATACATTAAAATGCACTTATTATATTTATTGTTTAATTTATACAGATTCAGCATTTCTGAATTCACTGAGCCATTTAGACAAACTTTATATATCCACAAGGAAAATTACTTGGACACAGAAGCTCACACATTACAATATATTATAATAACAATGAGCAAAACTGTAAATTGTAATAATACATTTAAAATAAGTAGCAAAATAGCAAGATCCCATGACATGGTACTTCTTGATGCTTTTATATGGCTCCTTAATGGTTCCCTAATACTGTAAATGAATCCTTCTTCAAAATCAACACTCAGCGCATGAGAAACAGAGATAAGATGAGAAAGAGTCATAAATATATCTCTCAAACACTTTATTTTGGGCGTTGTTGCTTGAATGCAAATGAGGAGAAAAGAGATGGCCAATAGTAGAGGGTGGGGGCGTGGCCAAACTCTCCGCTCAGAGCTCAGAGCCCACAGCTGATCCACTTCCTTGTTTTTGCACGGGGGGAGAGATTTGAAGCGTTCCATTGAAAAATAAACACATTTCCACATAAAATAAAATTAAACCACTGCTGTTCAAAGGTCCAGAGGCTCAGATAAAGGACTTCCGAGCCTAAAAACACTCGGACGTGCCTCCAGGCAAATAAAAAAACGCATTTCGCATTGCCTAGCGCATTCGCAGTCCAAACTCTCTGGGCGTGATTTACAGAGACGCTGAGTACAGACAGACGGGGGTGGAACTGCATTTGCATTTCTTTTTTCGATCTGACGTCAATAAGGTGCCTTGTTCAAAATCGCCCGTTTGAGCTCTGATTTTTTGTAATGCAGAAAAGGATCGCAAATGCTCAGTTTAGACATTTCGCAACTTTTAACCATGGGGGGGGGCCTAAACAGGGTAGGGGAGCTCACGTTAATGTTCAAAAACCTCAGAAAGTGGAAAATTTCATGCCATGGGACCTTTAAACACAATTTCTGGAGCTCCTGGGCAGCCAATGTAAAATGTAATGTAAAACTAGTATTGTGTAATGTGCTCATTTATGTTTTATTAGACTACAGTTCTAAACAATGTCAGGACATTTCTGAGATTTCTGACTAATACCAGCATACAATTACAATAATCTAGCTTTTAAGAGACTAGGCGTGAACAACGTGTGTGTAGCAGGTGGAAGAAAACGTTTGATCACATTTTGGGGACTAAAATCTGCACACACTCACACACGGTACCGGATGTAATTGTTGAAAAGAAAAATCACCACATTCAAAAATACATTTCTTTTGACTGCAGTATAATAGTGAAGAATCAGTGGGGATGTTGCTCATTAATCCAAAGTTGGTCAGTTTGATCCACACTCTGACAACAGAGTGCAAACACCATTGTGCTCTTGGACAAGACATTGTGTGCACTGATTTATGAAGATATGTTTATTATTTACAGAAAGACAAATAGAAAAGAGCTCAGCTACATTCAGGTGCAAGTTTCTGAAATAAATGGTCACATTTTTAGATAGCGCTTTTCCACCTTCAAGGCACTCTGAACGCTTTACATCATGGAACCACTCACCCATTCGCACACACATTCAAGAGCAAGGTGGGTTAAGTGTCTTGCCCAAGGACACAACAACAGAAATAACCTGTGGGAGCAGGAATCACACCACCAACCTGTGGGTCAGTGGATGTGATCACTTAAAGGTCCCATGGCATGAAATTTTCACTTTCTGAGGTTTTTGAACGTTAATGTGCGCTCCCCTACCCTGTTTAGCCCCCCCCCCCCATGGTTAAAAGTTGCGAAATGTCTAAACTGAGCATTTGCGATCCTTTTCTGCGTTAGAAAAAATCGGAGCTCAAACGGGCGAGTTTGAACAAGGCACCTTATTGACGTCAGATCGAAAAAAGAAATGCAAATGCAGTTCCACCCCCGTCTGTCTGTACTCAGCGTCTCTGTAAATCACGCCCAGAGAGTTTGGACTGCGAATGCGCTAGGCAATGCGAAATGCGTTTTTTATTTGCCTGGAGGCACGTCCGAGTGTTTCTAGGCTCGGAAGTCCTTTATCTGAGCCTCTGGACCTTTGAACAGCAGTGGTTTAATTTTATTTTATGTGGAAATGTGTTTATTTTTCAATGGAACGCTTCAAATCTCTCCCCCCGTGCAAAAACACGGAAATGGATCAGCTGAGAGCTACAGCGGAGAGCAGAGCGTTTGGCTACGCCCCCACCCTCTACTATTGGCCAGCTCTTTTCTCCTCATTTGCATTCAAGCAACAACGCCCATTATGACCTGTTCTGAGGGAGAAAAAAATACTCTCTCATCTTATCTCTCTTTCTCATGCACTGAGTGTTGATTTTGAAGAAGGATTCATTTACAGTATTAGGGAACCATTAAGGAGCCATATAAAAGCATCAAGAAGTACCATGTCATGGGATCTTTAAACAATGATGTTTATGTTGAGAGCAGGATTTGGACCAAAAACCTTCTCATTAGCAGATAAACGTTACCCAGTCAAGGATCAAATGTAGGCCAAGACTCACTTTTCACATACCAGATGAACCAAAGAGCCATTGTATTAATTATGATTATATCAACTCCAATCTGTTCTCATCTCCGTGACCTCCTATGAAATGTGTTAAAGTCAGAATACATTTCACTGATATCAAATAAAATGTTGATTTATTCACAGCTACAAAAACCTTTTACCCCAAATTGTTCCCACACCAGTCACTGGGTTGCCAGATTGTATGGCTTAACCACTGTCTGTGTGCCCAAAATGGCAGCCGTCAAAGTTTAAAGTATTTTTTAAACCCATAGGACTGCAGGTTAATAAAAGGCCATCTTAAAATTGACTCTTGTGAACTTTAACCTATGTCATAATGATGTTACCTCATCAAAATCTTAATCTTTTACCTTTTGTTCAGTTGGGGCAGGCAATCCCAGAGCTGAAATCATCCAAATGATTCTAGTGAAGGTGTCTGGAGTTTAAAAACACAGTGGAACACTTCCTGTATTTTCACATGACATAACAATGCATTTTCAGACTGAGAGAAGAACTCAGCCAAAATATGCAGGGTTTGTGTGTTAAATATGTGTGAATGAAACAAAACATAACCCCGGGTATGTTTGTGCTGAAGAAACAAATCTGAAAATAGTATAATATGGGACCTATACAGAACAGTATGTGAATGTACTTGTCCTTGGCATTTGAAGCACTTCACAGCTGCAGTTTGGAACGCTCGGATTGTCATTTGCATTACCCCACTGTGATGTCACCTTTGAGAGTTAATGTAAAACAAAAGGTAATTTTCAACCAATGAGCTTCACACAGTCAGAACATTATGCAAACATGAATTACATGCCCTGCTAGCACCAAAGCTTTACATTTTAAAATACAACAATAAATCATATGTGAAGGAGTGCTGCAAGAAACATAAATGTCCAAATCATTTCATGTTGTCAACATAAAGTGTTTGTCACTTGTGGACTTACTCACATTGAGAAGAGTGACCAGAACTTTTACTCAAGTACTGTTACGTCAATAAAAATATTACTCAAGTATGCTGCAAGAAAAGTACTCTGAAAAGCTCAAAAATATCTAGAAAAACAAGCATTCTGACTGTGAGCGGGCTTGCATCTCCACAGATCTGACCTGTAATTTGGTCTAGTTTGGTCTCCATGAAGATAAACAACGTAATAACAAAGTAATTATCTCAATGGAGAAAAGCATTTGACAGACCTTCCACTACAAAAGTTACACAATGCAACTTTAAAGGTCCCATGGCATGAAATGTTCACTTTCTGAGGTTTTTGAACTTTAATGTGAGCTCCCCTACTCTGTTTAGGCCCCCCCACCCCATGGTTAAAAGTTGCGAAATGTCTAAACTGAGCATTTGCGGTCCTTTTCTGCGTTAGAAAAAAACACAGCTCAAACGGGCGATTCTCAACAAGGCACCTTATTGACGTCAGCTCGAAAAATGCAGCTCCACCCCCCGTCTGTGTCTCTACTCAGCGTCTCTGTATATCACGCCCAGAGAGTTTGGACTGCAGAGGAGCTACGCAATGCGAAATGCGTTTTTTTATTTGCCTGGAGGCACGTCCGAGTGTTTCAAGGCTCAGAAGTCCTTTATCTGAGCCTCTGGACCTTTGAACAGCAGTGGTTTAATTTTATTTTCTGTGGAAATGTGTTTATTTTTCAATGGAACGCTTCCCATCTCTCCCCCCGTGCAAAAACACGGAAATGGATCAGCTGAGAGCGGAGAGCGGAGAGCTTGGCCACGCCCCCACCCTCTACTATAGCCATCTCCTCATTTGCATTCAAGCAACAATGCCCATAATGGCCTGTTCAGAGAGAGAAAAATTACTCTTTCTCATCTTATCTCTGTTTCTCATGCACTGAGTGTTGATTTTGAAGAAGGATTCATTTACAGTATTAGGGAACCATTAAGGAGCCATATAAAAGCATCAAGAAGTACCATGTCATGGGATCTTTAAAGTCATTATTATGGCGCTGCATGAACCATAGATTGTATAAAATAATTGGACTAAGCGAGTGTGACGTCACCCACAGTATTAAGCACTGCTCAAATGAAGCTCACGACGCTAGTGGTTACAGGGGCGAATTTGGAGCCAGGCTCTATATTATGAATAGGATTTTTTTAACAAAATAGTGAAAAAAAAACAGGATCATGTGGAGCGGGTTAATACGAACATTTTAAGACCAAAATGATGAGGCTCACAGCAGCAGTTACAGAGAGAGGGACCACTATTCCAGTGGAAGTCAATGAGAGCCAGGGTCAGTAGGAGCCAGAAGAGCCCTTGGCGCACTTCTTAGCTACAGTGCCGTGAAAAAGTATTTGCCCCCTTCCTGATTTCTGTGTTTTTTGCATATTTATCACTCAAAACATTGTCAGATCATCAAACCAATTTTAATATCACACAGAAACAACCCAAGGAAAGACAAAATTCAGTTTTTGAATGATGATTCCATTTATTAGTGCACAAAAAAAATCTAAACCTATCTGGCCCTATGTGAAAAAGTAATTGCCCCCTTAATCTAATAGCCAGTTGAGCCTCCTTTGACAGCAATAACTGTAACCAAACGTTTGCGATAATTGGTGATGAGTCTTTCACACCGCTGGGGAGGGATTTTGGCCCACTCTTCTATGCAGAATTGTTTCAATTCTGCCATATTGGAGGGTTTTCTTGTATGAACTGCCCGTTTAAGGTCACACCACAGCATCTCAATCGGATTTAAATCCGGACTTTGACTTGGCCACTCCAAAACCTTAATTTTGTTTTCTTTGAGCCATTCAGAGGTGGACTTGCTGGTGTGTTTTGGATCATTGTCCTGTTGCATGATCCAAGAGCGCTTGAGTTTGAGGGCACGAACTGATGGCCGGACATTCTCCTTCAGGATCTTCTGGTAAACAGCAGAATTCATTTTTCCGTTAATCACAGCAAGTTGTCCTGGTCCTGAGGCAGCAAAGCAGGCCCAGACCATCACACTGCCACCACCATGCTTTACTGTGGGCACCATGTTCTTTTTATCAAATGCTGTGCCATTTTTACGCCAGATGAAACGGGCTGCAGACCTTCCAAAAAGTTCAATTTTAGACTCATCGGTCCACAAAATGTTTCTCCAAAAGTCTTGAGGGTCATCAAGGTGCTTTTTGGCAAAGGTGAGACGAGCCTTTGTGTTCTTTTGTGAAAGCAGTGGTTTTCTCCTGGGAACTCTTCCATGGATGCCATTTTTGGCCAGTGTTTTTCTAATGGTGGAGTCATGAACACTGACCTTAACTGAGGCCAACGAGGCCTGTAGTTCTTTCGATGTGCGTCTAGGTTCTTTTGTGACTTCCTGAATGAGCCGTCGTCGCACTCTTGGAGTAATCTTAGTTGGTCGACCACTCCTGGGAAGGGTTGCAACTGTTCCCAGTTTCCTCCATTTTTGAATAATGGCTCTGACAGTGGTTCGCTGGAGCCCCAGAGCTTTGGGAATGGCTTTGTAACCTTTTCCTGAATTATAGACTTCTATCACTTTTTTTCTCATTTGTTCTTGAATTTCTTTGGATCGTGGCATGATGTGTTTGTTCTTGAGATGTTGTAGCCAACTTCACTTTGTTTGACAGGAACTATTTAAGTGATTTCTTGATTCAACACAGGTGGTGACAATCAGGTGTGGGTGTGGCATGTAGAACTGAACTAAGTTTTCTCAAAACTGTGGTTAGTCACAGTTAGTTTGTGATTTAACAAGGGGGGGCAATTACTTTTTCACATAGGGCCAGATAGGTTTAGATTTTTTTTGTGCACTAATAAATGGAATCATCATTCAAAAACTGAATTTTGTCTTTCCTTGGGTTGTTTCTGTGTGATATTAAAATTGGTTTGATGATCTGACAATGTTTTGAGTGATAAATATGCAAAAAACACAGAAATCAGGAAGGGGGCAAATACTTTTTCACGGCACTGTAAGTCCATTTATATATATAGTCTATGGCATGAACTAAAAAAAAACGGAGGAAACTACACAGACCATGATCCTTTGCTCTCTTTGGGTTATGACAGAATCAAAGACTTGTCAAGGCATTTTAAAAAAGAAAAAAGTTGCATATTGACAATATATTGCCATATCAGTGCAGATATAGACTACAGACAGGGACAATCGCCGGAGCGGTCAGTCTGACATAAGTAGCTCACATAACATAACATAAGTAGCGGGCTGGACATGACCTTTGACCCTTACTGCCAAAGACTTTAAGTGGCCTCATCCTCATGTGGGTCACTACCGCTTGCTCTACTGTGGCTGTGTTCTAGGATGGCCAAGCAGACAGGCTACATCTGCACGTTAAATTACAATATGGATTATTCTGTCAATACACTAGATTTCGATACTAAGGAATTGACTCAGTACTCAATACCGATTCCAATACAGTGGTCCCTCACTCTATCGTGGTTCACTGTTCGCGGCCTTGCTGTTTTGTTTTTTTTTTATTTATTTTTTTTTATAGCGTAACATTTTTTTTTATAGTGCAACATTGTGTTCTGCGTCCTGATTGGCTAAGAGACTGTAGACCTTTGCCGATTGATGGATGGGGGACGCGGGGGACTGGGACTAGACCAGGACCAGACCGGGACAAGACCGGGACCAGACCAGGACCAGACAAGGACCAGACCAGGACCAGATGTGGACCAAACCAGATCTAGACCAGAACTAAACCAGGTCTAGACCAGAACCAAACCAGGTCCAGACCAGGTCCAAACCAGGTCCAAACCTGGACCCGACCCGGACTAAACCAGGACCAGACCAGGTCCAAACCCGGACCAAACTGGGACCAGACCAGGTCTAAACCAGGATTAAACCACCACGTGCCGCTCTTTGCTGGTTTCGTGTGGCTGGTTTGTGGCTCGGGCTGAGAGGACGCAGTCCGGGCGCCAAGGTTCGATCTCGTGCTCGCAGCCCCGGTGTACGCACGGCCTCGCATGTGTGCAATGGTGAAGGGGTGCACGTGTCGCGCACTTCTCCAAGGGGTTGGTGCACCTGGCAGTGCCATTGGATGAGCGTGGTGCTTCCTACGGATCCAGTGACTCATGTCTCCGCTCCCCTCGCGCGTCCGGCACGCCCCTCCGCTTCACTATTAAAACATTTTGTTGAAAATCTATGAAAGTTTGAGTGTTTAAAAGAGAGAAATGTGAGAAAATGTTAATTTCAGTCTGAGAAAAGTGTATAATGTGTGTGGTGAGGCATTTACAGCCTTAAAACATGTATAATAATTGTAAAATATAAAGTTGTCCTACTTCGCGGATTTCTCTTATTGCGGGTTATTTCTGGAACCTAACCCCCAGGATAAACGAGGGATTACTGTACCACAATAATAATTAAAAAACACTAGAATGTGGAATGTGATTTTAAACAATCTGTCAGAGTACTTTCTTTTATAATGGTCTAACATCTGTGTAATCTGTCAATCGTCCAGGTAGGATCCATAGTGGTCCATGAGCGTATACTAGATTATGTGGTCTTATACTTGTTCTGATATAGCTCAAGCTCATTCTAAAACCATTGAGGAAAGGTAAATTTCTGTCTTGTGAATGTGACTTTCATAGTATTGATACCTGCTCAAATTAGTATCTAGTTTAGATTCTAGTTTTAGTATCAATAAGGATCAGATTTTTTATACTTTTAACAACCCCATATAGTGTCAATAGACTTAGGGTTTACGGTTGTCAAAAAATTAATAACCAGACATAATAACTGATACTAAATGTAGTATCAAAACTAGATTCTCATTTGAACAAGAATCATTGCTGAAAAAAAGAAAGAAACTACTTAAATATTTGGTCAAAAATTGCATTCTCTTGTTTTTAAAATTTGAGTGTTTTATAATCATTGTAGTTTTGAAAGCCTTGGGTTAATACATAGTTGTATAACTCTAACCCAGATATTATTAGACATCCTGCAAAACCTGGACTTGTATTTGAAATGAAAGAGCACAGAGAAAGACATGTTTGTCTTTTGTCAGGTGCTCAGGTACAGCATGACTACAACCACAGGCACTCTCATGTGTACTCACACACTCTGGCTTTGAACAGCTGCCAGAAACAGAGATTCAAATATCAATAATGATCAACAGGAAATACATAAACAAAGAACTTGAATTTTAATAAAATGGGATTCTATTGTTCAAATAAAGACCTTTTTTTTGTTATCACTGTGTAATTGGAACCAGTATTGAGTATTGAATCTATTCCTTAATATTGAGTTTGCAATTTTAATATGGTGACAGCACTGCGGCCGCATTCTTCTTGCAGGGAGGTCGAAGCACTAGCCACAGAATATGCACAAAGTCCAATTTTTTGGGACCACTACATTGTACTTTTTAAGTATTATTTTGAAGTAACAATATTCTTAATACAATATTTGGTGCAGCAGGGATATAGCGTGCCAGCCACTGGAATGAAAGAAGCATGCAAGTGGATGTGTCCATTCTCCTAAAAGTTCTAAGTCCATTACAAAGTATATTGTGCCATTACAATTAGATATGTATACAAATTTAACTTAAGGCAGTTTAAAATTTCTTAAATAACAGCATATGGCACAACACATTTTGTTAGACAAGACCAAACAGTCAGACAGGTTTATGATAGGGCTGCTCGATTATAAACAGAACTCAAATGGTGATAGTCTGATACAGTGTCTCCTCTGCCGTTGTCATCTGAGCATTGATGCTGTACAGACCCTCTTACAGGACACTAGCAGGCCTAATATGGACAAGGCATTTTGTTGTGGGGCTGGTTGCCTATGGGTCTGGTTGTCATATGGGGCTGGTTGTCGTGTGTGGCTGGTTTTCGTGTTGGGCTGGTCGTCGAGGGGCTGGCGGCCGTGGCTCTGAGCAGAGGAACAATGCAGACAGTGTAGGGACACATGCTCACGACAGCTGCCTGGGCCTCCACTCCTCTGTGCTCCACATAACAGCATGTTTATGTGTGTGTGCATCAAGAGCTGCATCAGGAACTAACCTGGCTCTGAATACAGTTCTCCACATTCATCTGGGATGAATTTAAAAAATCAAAAATCATTGTACAAATACTTCATGTTGATTGGTCGATGCATCACAACCGCAGGCGACCACAAGGCAAGAAATCAAACTTAAGTTAAATCCAGTTCAAAGTGCAAACATCTTACCCTCCCCTCATAGAGCTTTCCTCTACACAAAACAGTCTGCATTTACTGTCTGTATCACTAAGACAGGTTTAAGTACATCTTTCAGCATCGCCATGTTTGTTTTGGTTCATTTGGCACTGGCTTCTGCCCAGGGGCAGTTCTATGGGAGGGGCCACAGGGGCCCTGGCCACCACCCCCAAACTCTTGGTGGCAGTAGACCTATTGCATCAATACAACTTAATGAGAGAAAAAACAAATCTGAATACTGAATTAATAATTTGTGTGCTTGGATGTACCTTGTACTTGGCCCCTGAATGTAAAATGTGGCCCCTTAATGGCCCCTGTTTCAGAAAAATCCTAGAACTGCCACTGCTTCTGCCCAAATCAGTCTTGCGCAGAACCTATCACAAGTAAAATCTTAATCTGGAGCCGAACAAGACGCAGCACAGTCTATCTAAACAGTCTGTCTAAACTGAGCATTTGCGGTCCTTTTCTGTGTTAGAAAAAAAACACAGCTCAAACGGGCGATTCTCAACAAGGCACCTTATTGACGTCAGCTCAAAATATGCAGCTCCACCCCCGTCTGTCTGTACTCAGCGTCTCTGTAAATCACGCCCAGAGAGTTTGGACCGCGAAAGCGCTAGGCAATGCGAAATGCGTTTTTTTATTTGCCTGGAGGCACGTCCGAGTGTTTCTAGGCTCGGAAGTCCTTTATCTGAGCCTCTGGACCTTTGAACAGCAGTGGTTTAATTTTATTTTCTGTGGAAATGTGTTTATTTTTCAATGGAACGCTTCTCATCTCTTCTCTCTCATTCTCAAGTTTAGACCTGGTTTAGACCTGGTCTAGACCTGGTTTAGTTCTGGTCTAGACCTGGTTTAGTCCACGTTTAGTCCTGGTCTAGTCTCTTAGCCAATCAGGACGCAGAACACAATGTTACACTATAAAAAAAATGTTACATTATTTTAAAAAAATCAAAAAAAAATCTGTGAAACAGCGAGGCCGCGAACAGTGAACCGCTGTAGAGCGAGGGATTACTATATTTTGTTATTCATCATCAATACATGTGTCTGCTTTTTACTAAAGAATAATTAATTGAGGAATATACAATATAATAATACTATGATATATTTTTGACTCAGTGTTATGTATACTATAGCTTATATTCTTAAAGGGATATGCCACCCCCAGGTCAAACTTGGGCATCTCCCCACAGTCCAGAGACTAAAATAAGTGGTGGAAAGCGTTTTCCTGCTCACCCAGCCATTGTCCGAGTCTGTCAGCACTGACCGCCGCGGTATCTGCAGCTACTCCGCGTTAGACTGGAGTCTAACGGCGCCAGAGAAAGATTTCGGCCAAAAGGAATTAATTTGCTCGATGCGTTTCCCAATTACTTTCTGTGTAGTGCGCATTCATATCGAGTGCAATTAAATGTGCAAATCAACACGGAGAGCTTGACTTGGTCATTTTGGGTGGGAACTATTTTTCAGTGCGGAAAAAGAAAGCCGAAGCACACACCACACTGCTTAACAGGGGAACTCCCTTCCTGGTGCGTAACAGGGATTCCCCTGGAAGCATGCTGTGTGCTTCGGCTGTCTTTTTCCGCACTGTTAAATAGTTCCCACCCAAAATGACCAAGTCAAGCTCTCCGTGTTGATTTGCACATTTATTTGCTGTCTTTTAGATCGGAACGAACGAAAGCAGCCTGGGATTTCCCAGGTTAGCTTTTGACAACAAGTTCGACGTGAAACAGCTGCGCAACGCGGAATTGCGGTCCGTGCGTAAACGGTGCGTAATTTACGCACAGCGCCATGCGTCTTGCGCCTTTGCTGTTGATTTGAGTTTCCTTGATTGAAAATATGGCTAAAAGGACTGGAAAGAGAAAATATTTAAGTTTGGAGACTGCACAAGTCGATTTCAGCTCTGGAGCAGTCGCAGGTGGAGAATCAGGAAACAGATATGGGCTGTGTGGAGGAGGCGTTGTTTATGAAGGATGTACTTCTGGGTGTGTAAGTATCATTTTATTATGTATTTGATGTAGTATTTGAATAAAAATAAAACAATAAACATTAGATTTTTTTGTGCATTTAGATCACTTTTTGTAAAATAGACCTACTATTATTTATTGGGTATTTAGATAAAATAAATAAGAAAATAAATAAGAATAGATTTTAGTTTTTAGATTTAGATTTTTGTCTTAGTTTTAGTTTTGTCTTTATTGTATTTTGTACACTGTCTTTGCACTACTTGGCCAGAGAGAAACAAAATTTCGATTCACTATGTTGAACACATATGGGAGAATTGACAATAAAGCTGGCTTTGATCTTTGAAAATAACATTTTAGAAAGCATATTTTGAGCTTATTTCCTATTATATTTTTGTGTTTTTCTTACTAGTGTCATCACTGTGTACCAATAAAGCCCAACTGCAGATAAGGAGCCCTACCACGACCGGAGCAACAAAGAACGGATGGGCAGCAGTGGTGACCGCACAAATGGCAGGCTGAAGTGTAGAAGATGTCAGTCAAAGACAGCTGTAAAATGTTCTACCTGTGACACTGCACTCTGCTTTATTCAAACAAGGGACTGCTACAGTCAGTGGCACACACCAGACTCTTAGTGTGTAAAATACCTGTAAATATGTGTGGAACGTTTAGTGTCCATGTTTTTTTGAAAATGTATACAGTGTGCAGTGTTATAGAATTTTTCAATACATATTTTCATTTTCAGCACTTGTTTGGTCCATTTTTGATAGAAAAAAAACACTTTTTTATAGAATGTAATTCTCAGGGACATAATATAGTGACCTTGTGTGCAGAAATGGATTCCTCTAGTTGTAAGCTTTCAGTAGAGCCCTCAATGATGTCTGTAGGTTGGATGAGTCAAAAGTTATTAAACGTTTTCTAAATGTTTCCAATTTGGATAGGTTTGGATAGGTTTGGATAAAGGCATGATCCCTGTATAAAACGCCTGGACAAAGTATAACAAAAAGTGGAGTAAAAAGTTTATTTTTACAGCTATTGATTCCCAATTTGAAATTTGAGTGGTCAACAACTTATTGTATTGAAAGATAGTGTATTTTAGGCCTCCGCTATGAACAGCAGCTATAGACACCTTTTATATTTAGAAAAAAATTAGGCGAGGATAAAAAAAACACTTTTTTTTTGGTGTTCCAAGGTGTGTAACTTTTTTCCAATCACATTTGGAGTGAATGTAAATGCTGAGGGTAAAACTAGAGAATGTTCCCTTTACACAGAGACCAAACATTTGTATATAATCCATATACTTCAATAACAGGAATGATTTTAATTTGGAGAGGTCCTTTTAGGGACAATTGCTCAAAAAAGGCCCTCCACTGTAAGGGGTTTTAATATAAGAATAGTTTTTTTTCTGCAACTCAAAACATTTCAAATCGATATAGTGACCCATGTATCAAGATATATATTGAATCGTGAGAAAACTGTATTATTGCATCCCTGGAGATAGTAATAACATTATTTTGACCAGTACTTAGACCATATCTGCTTCTATCTTAACAATTTCGCTTTCTAAATCAAAGCTGCATCCATCATTACTAAGCATTATCATACACTTTAAGATGAACTATGTTGCTTGTCCGCCAAGCCAAGTTACAGATCAGACCTGTGGAGAGGCAGCCCGGCTCACAGTAAGAATGCGTGTTTTGAAGATATTTTAGAGCAATAAAAACTGTAAGTGATAAGATGCATGGTAGACAGGTTTAAGGGCTCAAGGTCTTGAACACACAATAGGAATGACATACACAGTTTTAGAGCCACAAGATACAAATTCTGAACAGTAAAATAAGATAAGATAAGATAAGATAAGACTTTACTGATCTCACATAGGAGAAATTTTCTTGCCACAGTAGCTCCAGGCAGAGAAAGTTTGAACAAGAAAGAAAGTACCGGTACATGCAAACAAGAATAAAATAAAATAAGTAATAATAATAAAACAGTAACTAGGAGAGTATGGGAAAAAAATATTGCACGTTTGTACTATATAGTAGAGTTATACAGTCTGATGGCGGTGGGGATGAAGGATCTGCGGTAGTGCTCCTTCTTGCACTGGGGATTATAAATTGGACTGGATTATAGATTCAAGTGTAGACCAAATTATGAACCGAAACGTATCAATGTTCATCAAAGACACTATAGTGACTGAGCATTTTAACTGTCAAATACAGAGAGTGGAGTTCCTGGTTTATAGTTAAAAGTGCAGTACCTGAGTTTTACCGTTTTACCGTCTTACCGTCTTACACGTGCAAAAAACAGAACTAGTTCATTTGAAACATTTGTAGTAGTCCAAATGTACGTTTATAAGAGCTTTTTACTTGCCTGGTTTACACCAGACCATATCACAAGTGATATATGGTCTTGGAGCCACCTACTAAATATCTCGTAGTGGAGGTGTGGTTTAAGATGGCCAATGGCCATTTATTGGGCGTGACGAATGACTATCATTTGGCGTATACGTAGCCCATAGCCAATCATGTCAGTTATCAGTTCAAACTACCAGTTTCCATTTGTTGCGAGGTACGCGTGACCGTCTTTCCACCCCTCCCCGCTCTCTGATTGGCTCCCAAAATCAGGAGAGCTCGCTTAGCCTAGTTGCCAGGCTGTCTTTTAGATCGGAACAAACTAAAGGTTAGCTTTTGACAACATTCAGTTGTCACCTTCTCTAGAATCATTTGCATAATTTCAGTCCTGGAATTGTCAATCTAGGCAGTTGTGAACCAACTACCACTTCATGACATCACAAGGTAGAACAGAGCATTCTGAGCTTTGGAGATGCAGACAGACTAATAATAAAGGATTACTCAAACATGTGTGGATGAAACAAAACACAACTCCAGCCAGGTATGTTTTGATGAGGTAACAGCATTATACTGTAACACATCTTAAAGGTCCCATGGCATGAAATTTTCACTTTCTGAGGTTTTTGAACATTAATGTGAGCTCCCCTACCCTGTTTAGGTGAGTTGTGAAATGTCTAAACTGAGCATTTGCGATCCTTTTCTGAGTTACAAAAAATCGGAGCTCAAACGGGCGATTTTGAACAAGGCACCTTATTGATGTCAGATCGAAAAAAGAAATGCAAATGCAGTTCCACCCCCGTCTGTCTGTACTCAGCGTCTCTGTAAATCACGCCCAGAGAGTTTGGACTGCGAATGCGCTAGGCAATGCGAAATGCGTTTTTTTTATTTGCCTGGAGGCACGTCCGAGTGTTTCTAGGCTCGGAAGTCCTTTATCTGAGCCTCTGGACCTTTGAACAGCAGTGGTTTAATTTTATTTTTTGTGGAAATGTGTTTATTTTTCAATGGAATGCTTCAAATCTCTCCCCCCGTGCAAAAACACGGAAATGGATCAGCTGAGAGCTTAGAGCGGAGAGCGGAGAGTTTGGCCACGCCCCCACCCTCTACTATTGGCCATCTCTTTTCTCCTCATTTGCATTCAAGCAACAACGCCCATTATGGCCTGTTCAGAGAGAAAAAAAAACTCTTTCTCATCTTATCTCTGTTTCTCATGCACTGAGTGTTGATTTTGAAGAAGGATTCATTTACAGTATTAGGGAACCATTAAGGAGCCATATAAAAGCATCAAGAAGTACCATGTCATGGGATCTTTAAAGCTCACAAAAGTCAGCTCTGCGTAATACAGGACCTTAATAGAGACAGACAGACAATAGTAACTTTGGCTCCTCTCCACAGCAGCTGGAGGCACTACTTGACCTTGAATGATTTGGTTAAATGAGTTAATTGCATCCTGCACTGTTCAGACTGAATAGTGACATTATTTCAAACAAAGCCCCTGGGAGCCCAACCATCTTTGGCACATCAACTGGAGGAAGGACACCAGCTCTCACTAAATATGGACTTAAAATAACTACAAAAACGACCCCATTCTTCACTGGCCCTGCTGCAAGTGAGCATGCCAATTCAACTAAGACATTTTTACAGAAACCAATTGATATTCTAGATTTAAGCAAACATATCACAAAGTAGTGTCTTTTTGATAGGACTGCGAGGTTAATGGCAATCAAAATCTCAATTTGAATGGACGCAATTTGGAAGTACCATAATTACCTTCATAAACAAGAGTAGTAGTGTGGATCTGTACAAACATGTTCTAAAAATGTCATTCTGGTATTAGTTTGTCAGTTCATATTTCGTTTTCGTGAAATCTAAACACGTTAAAAATATGAACTTTGAACTGAATCTTTGAACTGTTATACAAACATAAATCACAAATCTAATCACAATCACAATCAATCATCCAAAATATTGCAATTAGAAATCATTCAGCCCCTCTTTTTGGAATGTACAATCGTGTCATTACATTATACAATCTATACTACAAAGAAGGAATGTCAAGATTATTAAATGAATCAGTAACTGTGATTTAGGATCTAAAAAATAATAACAGAAATAGAAGTAAAAGTAGGTTATTCCAATTTAATATGTACTCCCCAAATGACAACTTTAACTAAGGTGCTTATTATCCGTTTGTCAATGTCAGATCGTCTTTGATTCACTTTACCATTCAGAAAGCCTGATTTCAAAGCTGGTCACATACTAGAGGAATGATCATAAATATTGTGAACATTACTGCATGCTTCTTACCCAATAAAGCATTTTTTCTTATGGCTAGTCTACTGGTACCTTTCCTTCTCCTGCACAGTCTACTCTTAATAGATTAGTTACAAGCCCCTGCATGTAGTCATACTGTTTACATTTATTATATTTTATTTAAATTATATTTTTATTTTTATAATTATGTCTCATTTGACACTGGTCTATTGCTCTTTGGTTGCTATTCCATCTATTTTTGTTACCCTCTGTTATATATTATATTTGATGAGTGAGCTACTGTACCCAAAACAATTTCCCTTATGGATCAATAAAATTTGTAGTCTAAGTCTAAGACAACTGTTGTAAAAGCACTAGGCTACAGCATGACACCTACTTCAGAACTTAAGCTATGTGTGAAAATCGTTTCGCAGATTGTGATTCGCAAAGGGCTACAGTAGTCAAAGTTATTTCAATGGGCTTCAGGCAACTAAATTTTCCTATTAAAGGGATATGCCACCCCCAGGTCAAACTTGAGCATCTCCCCACAGTCCAGAGACTAAAATAAGTGGTGGAAAGCGTTTTTCTGGTGACGCAGCCATTGTCCAGGTCTGTCAGCACTGACCGCCGCGGTATCTGCAGCTACTCCGCGTTAGACTGGAGTCTAACGGCGCCAGAGAAAGATTTCGACCAAAAGGAATTAATTTGCTCGATGCGTTTCCCAATTACTTTCTGTGTAGTGCGCATTCATATCGAGTGCAAATAAATGTGCAAATCAACACGGAGAGCTTGACTTGGTCATTTTGGGTGGGAACTATTTTTCAGTGCGGAAAAAGACAGACGAAGCACGCACCATGAATGCGCACTACACAGAAAGTAATTGGGAAAAGCATCGAGCAAATTAATTCCTTTTGGCCGAAATCTTTCTCTGGCGACGTTAGACTCCAGTCTAACGCGGAGTAGCTGCAGATACCGCGGCGGTCAGTGCTGACAGACCTGGACAATGGCTGCGTCACCAGGAAAACGCTTTCCACCACTTATTTTAGTCTCTGGACTGTGGGGAGATGCCCAAGTTTGACCTGGGGGTGGCATATCCCTTTAAGATAAGATAGACTACACAAAGTGAGTTAGATTTAATTATTTTATAGACAATTATTTATACTCTTGATATTTAGTGCATATTTCTACTCTCCTGCTGTTCTTGAACTTTGTGTTGCAACAGTGGAATTTCTATTGTGGAACAAATAAAAGCTCTTCTATTGTTGCAGGCAAGTCATTTTCCTGGGTTATTATTCAATTAGACTAGACCTGTTCAGTCCAGCACTGCCTTTTCAGTCCTGGGTCAGGTTAAGTCCGGATGTAAGAATCAAAGGTCACGCGTACGTACCAGGTATGCCCCCACGGTGCCCTGTGCCAGCATGAGCGCACATTCTGAAATGAGGAAAATCTTGATATTTGAGAAACACGAGGACTTTATGCGCAGGCCGTCTCCCTGTAGTGTGTCCCCGGCACTGTCAGGCTCCGAGTCCCGCTGCTGCTGCTTCACCTGCATCCTCCTCCCGACCTCCGGAGCTCCACACAGCACCGCACTACGAGCACTCGAGCCGAACACAGCCGACCGCAGCGCTCTCTCAGCCCGCTACACCGCGCTCTGCTTCAGTCCAACATTCGCCACGCTTCTTCCCCGTGTGAGCTTCGCCGGTTGTTTTCGCTTCGTTAGCTTGTCTCGCTGAGCTAACACATCCGAACTCCCGGCTTCAGCATTGCCTCCTCTGCTTCTCTGCGTGAACAACTCCCCGGAGGTGTCTCCAAATGCACCAGAGCGAAGCCTCGGCCGTACACTGCCCGCTCACTTGTCATGTTTCCCGGGCTTCATTGGAGTTTGAGCGGCAGCGGCGGCGGTAGAGTCCCGGGGCTCGGTCCGTTTCGGAGTGCCATGCTGCTGGGTTGAGGCGCACAGTTTGAGTGAGTGGCTCCTGCTGCCCCGTGTGTCATGACTGTACACTCCGCCTCCTGCGCGCACCGGAGGCGCTGTTGGACTTGTATCACAAAGCTTGTCCCAAATAGACACCCATATTTATCCATGGAGAATTAAAGGAAAAGTAACGTTTTTTACAATTTGAGCCTTATTTCGGTAATAAAACAAGTTGTTTTACTCACCCATAGCACTTTGGTGTCATATGGAGCATTTCCGGAGATGTTTTAGATTAGCATTAGGCTAACGCCGTTAGCCTAGCGCGACTTATAGCCACAGCTCAGGGCATTCCCCGAGCATGTAATATGCCCCGTGCGGGCTCCAAATAACACAAACTTTAGCACTTTTCAAATCATAGAAGCTCGATGTCTTTAGTCTACAATTTCGTTTGGTCAAAAGTGGCCTGTAGTCCGAGATTTAGCCATAGTTTCAAGTAGATGAGGACGCCAGTGCGCATGCGCGGAGTGTGCTCTCAGCTCCCGGGACCCAAACATGGAACGCAAAGCTGTAAACTATGGATAAATCTCAGATTACAGGCCACTTTTGACCTAACGAAATCGTAGACTAAAGACATCGAGCTTCTATGATTTAATCTAAAACATCTCCGGAAATGCTCCATATGACACCAAAGTGCTATGGGTGAATAAAACAACTTGTTTTATTACCGAAATAAGGCTCAAATTGTAAACAACGTTACTTTTCCTTTAACGTTTTTTACTATCTGAGCCTTATTTCGGTAATAAAACAAGTTGTTTTACTCACCCATAGCACTTTGGTGTCATTTTGGAGCATTTCCGGAGATGTTTTAGATTTGCGATCTCCGTAACGTGAGTTCTCGGGGCACATGTTTGCGGTCTCCAAATAACACAAACTTTAGCACTTTTCAAATCATAGAAGCTCAACGTCTTAGTCTACGCTTTCGTTTGAGTCAAAAGTGGCCTGTAATCCGAGATTTATCCATAGTTTCGAGTAGATGAGGACGCCAGTGCGCATGTGCGGAGTCACAGCTTATTTCGCTCTCAGCTCTCGGGACCTAAACATGAAACGCAAAGCTGTAAATTATGGATAAATCTCGGATTACAGGCCACTTTTGACTCAAACGAAAGCGTAGACTAAGACATTGAGCTTCTATGATTTGAAAAGTGCGAAAGTTTGTGTTATTTGGAGACCGCTCGGGGCATATATTATATGCCCCAAGAACTTGCGTTATGGATATCGCAAATCTAAAACATCTCCGGAAGTGCTCCATATGACACCAAAGTGCTATGGGTGAGTAAAACAACTTGTTTTATTACTGAAATAAGGCTCAGATTGTAAAAAACGTTAATTCTCCTTTAAACATCTAGACTTTTCAAATTTACTTAGACTAAAGCTGCACCATGTAACATTTCTGGTGGTGGGCACATCACCTGCGTGACACCATGGAGAATTATAGAAAGATAAAGCCAAATGTTTGAACATTCTCTGTGGAGGAGGAAACATTCTGTGGAACTTTCCTTCCTGGAAAAGGATGAACATCTTCATGGAGAGAAGCAGGTGTGCATTTTATTTTAGCCTGTTCTAGGGCTGGGTGATATGGAGCAAAAAATATCTTGATATATTTTCTTATATCTCGATATATGATATATATCTCGATATCTGTACAGGAAAAATGACCCTCCCAAAAAACTACTGCAAAAACAAATATGCCAAATTCCACAAGGTCTTTTTTTGCTTCTGCGATATTAAAAAAAAATGTATAGAAAAATAATTTAACTGTAAAATAAAGGAAGAAATAATACATGTTGCCTCATTTTTATTCAAAAACTCAACTCAAGCTCATCTTTGCATTAACTCTGTTAACCAGAGGATAACCATGAGCGCCTTTAGCAGAGGAAGCTCGAGAGTTCCTTATTTTAATAGATCCATGTTCCTTATTTTAAAAGATCCATGTTCCTTATTTTAAAAGATCCATGTTCCTTATTTTAAAAGATCCATGTTCCTCACCAGTGGTCAGGAGCTCTGATGTTTCCCACTGTACTGTACAAGTATTACACCGCAGCAGATTAATTGTAAATCTTCTGCATAAATTAACTTTACATTACTAAACTTTACAACCATAACTACTATAGAGCCACTTCAGCCCGTCTGAGATTATAATGTGTTTAATGGTTCAAAGGCATTACAGAGCTTAAGCAGCTATGTGGTAACTAATATAGATTTTAAAATGCAAGAATCGGTAAAATGTTTTAAAACTTTTTAAAAAAGTTTTAGAAACTGATTTTTTACATAAAATCTCTAGGATCTATCCTAGAGATTAGGATAGAGAATAGAGAATCTCTGTTGTTTATATATATATATATATATATATATATATATATATATATATATATATATATATATATATATATACACACACACATTTTTATTTATTTTTTAATTTTTTTTAAGTCTGGGAAAGATGAAAATTTTGTTCTGGAACTGGTGATCTCGATTATTTTGTTTAAGATTTCCTGAAATGAAAATAAGTAAAGTTGCTGTGAAAGACATGTACACAGTATGAACCTCAATAAACTGTATGGATAAAATGAAGTCATACCATTTACAATAACCAACTTTATTCCATGGTTCACGAAGCATATCTTGCTCATGCTTGGAAACATGGCAAAGTTGAACAACAGGAGGGCGGGGTTTGAGTTGGCAAGAGATTTTTTAAATTGTTTTTGGCCACAAGCATAATTCTAGCTGTGCTATTAGCTGATAGCAGAGGAAATGTTACGCTTTGCAATGGCTGTCTGCTGTCAGAAAAAAGTTGCAGTTTCTAAAGAAACATGCACGAAATACAAGCAGCAACAAATGTATTTACATTCCTTGATAAATGGATCATGCCAGCAAAAACAGAGTCCTCCCTCGGTGGAAATCTGTCAACTGCACCAAAACAGCTGTTGGCCCACCACTGTGCAATAATTAAATCCACATCCTAGAACTAATACCGGTAATATGTAGGCTGTAGTGCACTACACTTTTATCATCATCAGATAGAAACAGAACGAATGTAGCCTATGCCTGGTTAATGTTGGAACAGGCTGCCTCATGGCACGACAATTGTCAAATGTCAACATCAGAATCAATAAAATAGTGTGTAATGTAGATTGTCACTATACAAAGTATAGTGAGATGTCGTTTGGAGCAGCCAACAACAGATGCATAATAGACACAGTATATAAGAATAGAATAAAATAGATAAATAGATTTTTTAAAATGGAATCAATATGCTTATCCTGTTATTAAGTGTTTATAACTTAGTTAAAACTAGACTTTTACTTTGATAAGGCCTACACTTTTTGACTGTGCTTGTTACTTTCCACAGAACAGAGCACCTTGGAAGCATGTCTCCACATGTTTGTGGAATATGAAGAGCAGAGTCCAGTCTGCTCTCAATATGTGCTGAGACAGTGTGGGCTCAGACAGAACCACACAGCTGTGGCCTGCTGCAGTGAGTGCATAGACTGTTCTA
Organism: Paratrypauchen microcephalus; assembly: GCA_036785185.1. NCBI lineage: Eukaryota > Metazoa > Chordata > Actinopteri > Gobiiformes > Gobiidae > Paratrypauchen > Paratrypauchen microcephalus. The sequence continues at coordinate 2,785,216 of JAVJIX010000048.1, read as the reverse complement.
ATTCTCAGGCTCAATGCTGTGTGCTTACATGCACTAAAGAAATCAGACCATTCAAAACTCCATGTGGAGCTACACTATATTGGCAAAAATATTCACTCACCTGCCTTGACTCGCATATGAACTTAAGTGACATCCAATTCTTAATCCATAGGGTTTAATATGACATCGGTCCTTTACTGCTATAACAGCTTCAACTCTTCTGGGAAGGCTGTCCACAAGGTTTAGGAGTGTGTTTATCGGAATTTTTTACCTCTCTTCCAGAAGCACATTTGTGAGGTCACAAACTGATGTTGAGAAGGCCTGGCTCTCAGTTTCTGCTCTAATTCATCCCAAAGGTGTTCTATCGGGTTAAGGTCAGGACTCTGTGCAGGCCAGTCAAGTTCATCCACACACTCTCATCCATGTCTTTATGGACCTTGCTTTGTGCACTGGTTCACAGTCATGTTGAAGAGGAAGGGGTCATCTCCACACTGTTCCCACAAAGTTGGGAGCATGCAATTGTCCAAAATCTCCTGGGATGCTGAAGCATTCAGAGTTCCTTTTGCTGGAACTAAGGGGCTGAGCCCAGCTCCTGAAAAACAACCCCGTCAGACAAGTACTGTTCTCCTGGCAACCGCCAAACCCAGACTCATCCATCAGATGCCAGATGAAAAGTGCGATTCGTCACTCAGAGAACACGTCTCCAAGGCTCTGGAGTGGCAGTGTGCTTTGCATTGCACTTCGTAATGTATGGCGTTTTATGCAGCTGCTCAGCCATGGAAACCCATTTCATGAAGCTCTCAATACACTGTTCTTGAGCTAATCTGAAGGACACATGAAGTTTGGAGGTCTGTAGCGGTTGACTCAAAAAGTTGGCGACCTCTATGCACTATGCGCCTCAGCATCTTCTGCCCGCCCCATTACTTTACGTGGCCTACCACTTCGTGGCTGAGTTGCTGTCGTTGCCAATTGCTTACACTTTGTTAAAATACCACTGACAGTTGATTGTGGAATATTTAGCAGCGAGGAAATTTCACGACTGAACTTGTTGCACAGTTGGCATCCTATCACAGTACCAGGCTGGAATTCACTAAGCTCCTGAGAGCAACCCATTCTTTCACAAATGTTTGTAGAAACATGGGTGAGATAGGGGTGGGCGATATATATCTGCGATATTATCGCAAATTTACATTATCGAGTATTTAAATTAGTTCGCCAAAACCAATGAAACGAGCGCCGACACTTACAGACGGCGACACACATTACAGTGCTCCCCACACTCAGCTCGACTCTGCCGCTCGATTTGTAGGCCTCAGTGATCACATGACCTCTGTCGCGAGCAGCCTTGGAACAGGTCAGCAGGATTTAGTGCTGAGACGCGGGTCTACTTCTCTGGCATGAAAATGGTTTGGTTTTGAAAAGACTGACATTGATCAAAACACTGTCATATGCAAGATTTGTCGGAAATCTATCACTGTGAAACAAAGCTCCACAACAAACCTCTTTCACCACAGTAAAAAGTACGAAGAATACGAGAAACTTCAAGACTCAACAGCTCAAAGTAGACGACCTGTTCAGCACACCCAACAAACCCCCGTGGACTCATTCAGCAGAAAAGTGCCGTATGACAGAAAAAGTCAACGCTGGCAAAACATAACCAATGCCATCACCAGATTCATAGCCAAAGAGATTTTGCCGATGCAGTCAGACCTGCCAACATGTATGCATTTTGTGTAGTGGGCGCGCAATTTTGACCTCCTTGTTCGCTTGTACGCTTTGTTTTTAAATTACGCACATGGATCTCACATTTCGTCCGTTTCACTCAAGTTTTCACTGACTTTCACTCGGATCTAGACTGCACAGATTGAGGGGGCATTTCAAAATTTTGGTGGGGAATAGTCTGGAGTTTCATGTGGAACATTTTTCTTCTAATGCAGGGGTTCTTAACCTTTTTGACGTTGAGCCCCAGTTTTCCCAGTGCAGAGTGGCTTGGGGCCCATTAAGTATTAACAGTGTATCAGAGGTGGAGGGAGAGGTTGTGAACATATGGCCTAGGACCCTGACGTGCGCTCTGCGCAAAGTCTGGAGACACGGGGGAAAGCGACACTCATGGAAAGGAGCAGACGTGAAGAGAGTTTGAGGAAGTGTTTGATCCGGAAATCATATACAATAATTACATTCAGATTTGTGCATTTAAGCAGAGGTTAGCCAAAACATGGAGAGGGGCTGTTTATTTGACTCATGATACATTTGAAACCGCACACTCTCGTGCATGCATTTCCCCAGTGCAGCGTTGAGTCTCCCGCAGTCCGCGTCGTGACCATAGACTTCTGTAGACCAGTGTTTCCCAACCTTTTTTGTCTTGTGTATCCCTGAGCCCTTTTGACATACCTCGAGTACCCGCTCACTCATTCGTGTTGATAATTCTCCAAAAGTAGAACGTGACACACCGAATTTTTAAATGAAAATCATTTTATTTCATCTCCTTAATTTGAAAATTTCAAATTAAGGATTATTATTATTATTATTTTCTCTCTTTTCTTTAAATTAAATTAGCTAAACAGAAAAATAAAGAATATGTTTCTTTGAAAATAATTTACCCAAATAAATACTAAATCAAAATAATCTTCCTTTGTATCTAACTCTTGTGACACAACTGATTATTAAATGAAAATCTTTTTATTTCATGTCCTTAATTTGCCGCGTTCCCCTTGCAGTGTGCTCGCGTACCCCTAGAGGTACGAGTACCCCTGGTTGGGAAACACTGCTATAGACCACAGTCTGTGGCTGTGGCCCAACACAGAGAGAACGAAATGACCGGAACTGAGAGAAATCTCTTCCCTCAGATGGAGCAAAGCAGTGAGGTTTGGTTTAATTATGCACTGGTACTAAACACAGCTCCAACATTTTACATTTGTCTTTACGCACCAAGCGCCAGAGTGACCTGAGTAAGGGCTCTCAAAATACCAAACTATATCGGTACAGAAATCGATCAGAAGTAATTATGTCAAAATAATAATAAAACAACACAAAAATACAATTCTCACAATAAAATAAAAAATGATAAGCTTTAATAAAACATTTTGCTGCTCTATCAAGACAAGTCTCTCCGTAAATCGCATACGCTCTGAATGGTGACTGATTTACCAGACTCTCTATACTTATTGTCCTACTGGCGAATCAGACGTCGTGGAATTTTGGCGGAGCAAACAAGAAAACGTGATAGGCAGGTTGAAATTACATCAAATACAGTTGACCAACTGGGTGGGCAGGAGAGCATTTTGGGTGGGCATTGCGCACCCCTGCCCACTTCTAGATCCAGCCGCGCTTTCACTGACACTGCGGTTGAGACAGATCTGCATGTAAGCAGCCAATCAGAGCGCTTCATTTCCTCCCCACTCCTCTGCTCTGCCTCACTCCACGCCATAGTTCAGATACAGGGATGAGCCAGCGACAGCTTCCCTTTCGCCCGCAAAAAGTAAGCTTAATACATAGAGTTAGCCCGACATTAACCCGACGGTGTTGTTAACCACTCGTCAAGGTTACGACGAACAGATGAACCATCTGAGTCGTCGTCGTGTGTTGCAATGGTCTCATAGCAGACAAAACAGTTTTGATTTTAAACTGCAAGCCTTGCGTGACATGGCTGAACCGCCAAAAAAAGAGTAGGAAACAACAAATATTTCTGGACAGCTATCGGGAGAGATGGCCTTGCCTTAGCATGTCCAGGCTGCACGCGTTTAGCACCGTGAGGACAAGGGACAACAGGTACGAACACACTTCCACACACACAAATCCCCCTTCCACAATGTCCATATCACACCTGTCATCTAGAGGACGGGCTGTTTGGTGAAATGGGTATAAAGTTTTAGACAGGCTCGGTTGTTTGATTGTAAAAATCAGTACGAGCCTATAGCGTAGCCCTATTGCTTGAACATTAAAGGGATATTCCAGGATTTTTCACATGGGGGCTCATTTCCAAATTAGCCAGAGTGCTGCAGAGATGTGGAGACACTTTTTGGCGAATTTCATGCAGTCCTTCCAGCTGCAGAGTTTTCAGATGCTAGGCTAGCGCAAGTCAATGGTAAATGGTAGCCGGATTTAAATAAGGCTTACCCACTCCATAGTGCACCCAAAACAAGTCAGTTATAACGGCAGACTGTCGATGTAAATATATGTTGATTGAGTAATTTTTGAAATCAAACTGACTGCGAATAGCATGAATCATTCCATATCTGAGGGACTAGCTTCGCAGCAGCAGCGGAATTTTACTTTACTCTAGTTGGTTGTGAAGTGACCAATCACGTAAACAGAGAAGCGAGAAAAGACGTATTAGGGAAGACCAGAGAGTGAAGAGGTGAATTTTAAAATAACTACCGGGCAAAATGGTTTTTCAGTGTGCATTTAGAAAATGTACAAATAAAGCCCGCAGGTGGGCACCACAAAGTTTTCACAGCTTTCCGGTGCACGATCGAGAAAGGACGCGACTGTGGCTTGTAGCTGCTGGCTTAGACATCAACACACCGGTGGAGACGCTACACAAACAGAAGATTTGCAGTGATCATTTCGGACCAGACGACTACACCAAATCCCTTGGAAAGCCTAGTCTGACAACCACTGCAGTACCATCTGTCTTTCCAAGCGCAAGATCCCGTGATGAAGAACAGGTTTGTACCTTTTTTACCCAAGCTTGCTCCTGTCGTTATGTTAGCCTGCTGGTCAAAAGGCATGCACGCTCATAAAGTTGTTGCTAGCCCGTGAACATTCATGTTGAGCACGGAACTGAACCGCATTGATCGTTCATTCCAACGAACAATGCAACAACCCGGTTTTCTGTAGCTGTAGCGGGGCTAACTCACCGACTCTCTCTCGCGTCTCGCGTTCTGCCCTTTCAACATCCATCTCTCTCAACTCTTCATCTGTATATTCCAAGCATCGGGGAGACCTCCAAACGTGGCCATGTCTGGATTGTAGAACAGGGCAGGCTACTGCCCTGCTACTGTACTGTACTGCTACGGCTAACGACGACAGCTGAAGGTAAACAAATATCAGCTGGAAACCTAACTGCAAGGTGATATCACTCCGCCCATGCCAAGCTAGATCGGGGGAAAAAACGCGCTGTTGCATAAGGACATAAATCCTTTAAAGTACAAGGTTGATTATATTTCTAAAATTGTTCCATCAACACAGACATTTACATCGACAGTCTGGCGTTATAGTTGACTTGTTTTGGGTGCACTATGGACTGGGTAAGCCTGATTAAAATCAGGCTACCATTTACCATTGACTTGCACTAGCCTAACAACAGAAAACTCTGCAGCTGGAAGGACTGCATGAAATTTGCTAAAAAGTGTCTCCACATCTCTGCAGCACTCTGGCTAACTCGGAAATGAGCCCCCATGTCAAAAATCCTGGAATATGCCTTTGAGATTAGCCTATATATACACACACTGTAATTTCCGGACTATAAACCGCTACATTTTTCTCACACTTTGAACCCTGTGTCTAGGGATGGGCGATACCAGTTATTTTTGTTTCGATACGATACCAAGTAATACCAGGGTTAGAATCGCGATATCGATACCGATACCGATACTTTCATACATTTTTTAATACTACAGAAAAACACTAACCTGGCTCTAACTAGATACCTTGGCTTCGCAAAGCTCCACCAGGGGCTTAGCTCCACACATTCTAACACCAGATATCTGAAAAAAAATCTTTGATGAAATGAAAATGGCAATGCAGACATCAAATATGACCACTAGACTTTTGTTTGTGCTGCTTGTATTGCACGTTGTATTTTTATGTATTTGCCTGCCGAGGGACTGCGGATGAAAACTAGCTTTGTAGCTAAAATTCGGCATATTTACATTTGTTTTATACTTATGTTCATTAATGTGCATTGTCCCTATCAAATAAATAAATAAATAAAATAAATAAATCTATTGTAAGTTGGGCACTTGCAGCCTATGAAAAAAGACAACAAATGAAGTATCACTATTGTCACTCTCACATACACTACTCTTAGTCTTCTACATGGTTGATGGTTACCTGGATTCTCCCTCTCTCAAACGCCTCGGCAGCTGACCTCTGTCGTACGGCTGTTGCTGCTGTGCTGGAGGGAGCTGCCTGACTCGCCTCCTGTCGTCGTTTGGTCAGTAGCATTTCGTCATGCTGAGGTTTATGATTTATAATCAAGTGTTTATTTAAAATTTGTGGTATTGTCACAATATCGGATCATTTTTTGGCACAAACTGCAGTTCGCAACATTGTCGTCCACGGTGTGGAAGTAACTCCACACATTGCGGTCTCCCATGGCTCCTGCGCCGCTTTGACTGAACTCTCACAGCAGTGAGTCTATCGCGGGATGACGTACTACCCCACGTTTGGTGAGAACGCGGAAGGAAAAGTAGTGCCTGACAAGTGGCAATGGTTGAATAATGAACAAAACACAGATGAATTTGAACTAAATAAACTGAAAGTTAAGTCAGTAAGAAAACATGACTTGGTATCGATATTTTAATACCAGGATCGATGCATATTCAATACTCCATCAGGATCGATATATCGATACTTTGGTATCGATCCGCCCATCACTACCTGTGTCTTATGTATAATGCGAGTATGCATGTATTATGCGTGTATGCATGTATTATGGACGGATTATTAGTTTATGAACACAGTGGATGTGTGTGCGCAGCCTGAGAGGAGGAAGCGTCTGTGCAGTTAATATGAAGTTGCAGTGTTAGTCCAAATCCAAATCCACTTTATTCATATAGCACATTTTACAAACGTAGCCGTTTCCAAAGTGCTGCACAGAGATAAAAACATAAAGAATACATAGTATGTGTGTATAAGTAAAATCAAATTAAAACAGCACCATAAAATGACAAAGTAAGCTTAAAATAAATAAATAAATAAATGAAATAAAATAAATAAATAAATAAATAAATCAAGTAAAATAAAATAAAATCAATAAGAGACACAGAGGACCACACAAACTCACGCAGTGTTAAAAGCCAGAGAGTAAAAGTGGGTTTTAAGACAAGACTTAAAACACTCGATAGTCGGGGCAGTTCGGACATGAAGTGGCAGATTGTTCCACAGCTTTGGGCCGGCTACAGAGAAAGCCCGATCCCCCCTGGTTTTAAGTCTGGACTTAGGCACCACGAGCTGGAGTTGGCCCTCAGACCTCAGCTTGCGCGTGGGGGTGTAGATTTGGATGAGGTCTGAGACATACTGTGGGGCCAGTCCATTTAAAGCTTTAAAAACAAACAATAAAATCTTAAAATCAACTCTAAAACGAACTGGGAGCCAGTGCAATGACGCTAAAATCGGAGTAATGTGCTCACATTTTTTGCTTCCAGTTAAAAGTCGCGCAGCAGAGTTTTGTACTAACTGTAAGCGAGAAAGTGCATGATGGCTAATGCCGGGAAAAAGTGCATTACAGTAATCTAAACGCGAGGAAATAAAACCATGAATTACTTGTTCAAAAGATTTAAAAGATAAAAAAGATTTAATTTTCGATAAAAGCCGCAAATGATAAAAAACGGATTTAACGACCGCATTTACGTGTTTGTCAAATTTAAAATCACTGTCAATAGTGACGCCAAGGTTGGTGGCAGACTGTTTCACATACTGTTTAAAGGGATATGCCACCCCCAGGTCAAATTTGGGCATCTCCCCACAGTCCAAGCCCATGACCAAGGCAAGCTCTCCGTGTTGATTTGCACATTTATTTGCACTCGATATGAATGCGCACTACACATAAAGTAATTGGGAAACGCATCGAGCAAATTAATTCCTTTTGGCCGAAATCTTTCTCTGGCGACGTTAGACTCCAGTCTAAGGCGGAGGAGCTGCAGATACCGCGGCGGTCAGTGGCGACAGACTCAGACAATGGCTGGGTGAGCAGGAAAACGCTTTTCATCACTTATTTTAGTCTCTGGACTGTGGGGAGATGCCCAAATTTGCCCTGGGGGTGGCATATCCCTTTAAGTGGGCCCAGGTCAGTGAAAGGGTCGGTGTTGCCAAAAACAATGACCTCAGTCTTTTTCTCATTTAAACTTAAAAAGTTGTGGGCCAGCCAATCCTTGACATCACTAAGACAGTGAGAGAGGTGTCAGGGGGCAGAAGCAAGTTTCTTCAGTGGCAGGTAAATTTAGTGAGTTAGTGAGCGCTGCTGTCTGCACTAAAACAGTTTATCACCATGTGATAAAATAAGTTCTGACTAATTTTTTTTTTTTGCCCATATCGCCCACCCCTAGGGTGAGAGTATACTTTTGGCTCCTGGATTTTTTTTTTATGCGGGTTGGAAAAAATACGCATCCACACATGTGTCGGATCAGTAAATATTTGTATCCAGGCGAAAATGGAGTGCTGAGTGAAAACAATGTAGTACATATGCCACACCGATATGTGGCGCTGTAAACAGGAAACAGCCAGAGCCCCCAAACACGCAATACTACAAAGAGCGCATGCGCATAAAGTCCTTTCTCGTCCGTAAACAAGCAAACACAACAAGATAGTACTGGCCATCGCACGCACAAAAGCTGACACTCTCGTTTGGAGCAATGACGAAGTGGAGTTACTTCTGCGGGTTACGCTGGATTACAAAACACAACAGTATCAGCATAACGTCGACTGGGAGTCCTGCCAAAGGAAATACTCGGACATTATGTTGGCTTTTCGGCGAGAATATACAACCGGGGACCATCACCAAAGGGCAGCTATATAGTTGTGTGAATTTGTGTAAAGAAAACAGAAATGCTTTTATATATTTTTGTGTGTGATACTGCATGTGCCTGTTTGTAAAAGGTAAATTTTCATTCAATAAAAAAAGATAAATGGTTGCTCTTTTTCTTTATTTACAGCACACAACACACTCAAATTGGTATGGGCTCCTCATTGTCCACTATCTTCCTTTTCATTGATGGTATCTTTCCAGTTTTAAAATACGTGTTTAGCTTTGAATTGGCAAGCACTCGTGCGTCGTGCGTACTACCAGGCCACTTCACAATTACGTCCATAAACCGTTACCTGTTGTCACACACTGCTTGTATGTTTAGGGAATGTTTGCCCTTTCTGTTGATGCCCCAGTTGCCACAGGGAACGCGGTGCCGCCACAGTGCACGGCCTCAGCGCAGCCCAGGCCTCAAACACCTCCCTCTCGAAAGGAGGGAAGCGCTCAAGGGTGACTCGGCGGGGGAGCATGCACAGGTTAAATAAACCATGCTCACCCAGGTGATCTACCTGAACTGCAAAGAAGTCCTTCCACGCGGCCGTGAAGCCGGTGTCAAGGAACTTCTTGATTACTTTAAGACGCAACGCGCGCTTTTTAACAACCAAATCAATGAGTTTAAGTCCCCCTTGGTTGTACTCACCTATCATAACATTGTGTGCAATCAGCCCACGTTCTCTTCTCCAAACAAACCTATTCATTGTATTGCTGATTTTGTTTGCCACTGCGTCCAGCAAGTCGTACACGGTGATGGCATGTACGAGCTTGGACAGGCACAAGGCACTGACGACCAAAACCTTGCCCTTGATTTTTAAATCGCGAAGCCGCCATAAATTCATGCAAGCGTTAACACTGTTGTACAAACCTGTCCACAAATTGTCTCTACAGGCCGCCTCATCCCTCCCCAGTGGGACGCCAAGGACCCTGTAAAGGTCCGCTGCGTTCCTGAGGCCCCAGGTGTTCTGGGCGGTTGCGAGGCTTCCGCAGAAAGCCACGGAGGACTTGTCGAGATTGACTTTGGCGCCTGAAGCCAGGCAGTAGACTTTGAGCACGTGGAGAGCCGCGTCGAGGCTCTGCAAGTCCTGAAGGATAAGATTTGTGTCATCCGCGAATTGAAACATTTTGTATTCGGTACCCGAGGGGCTCGTGAGTCCGCGCACGGCCCTGTCTTTCTTCAGCACAGCAGCGAGATGTTCAGCCACTATGCTGTAGAGAAGCGCGCTTAGCGGGCACCCCTGTCTGACCAACCTCCGCAAAGGGAAGGGGTCAGAGAGGAGGCTGTTGCATTTCACGCGGCTGACCGCGTTCGAGTATAATATCGGATCCAATTGATGAACCTATCTTTGAAGCCAAACCTTCCCAGAACTTGATAGAGGAAGCTGTGCTCTACTCTATCGAACGCCTTGTTGAAATCAACAGAGACGTGGATGCCACCCGTGGCGTGTATCTCCCTCAACAGGTACTTTAAAGAAAGTATTGTGTCTGAGATGTCACACCCCGGGATTCCGTACGCCTGCGTGTCTGCGACTATCTTGCCTATGACGCTTTAACCTACCTGCCAGAATGCGAGATAGGATTTTGTAGTCGGTGTTGAGGAGACTTATAGGCCTGTAGTTGGCCAGGCTCTCTTGAGCACCTTTCTTGAAGACTAGGGATCACTCACGATACCAAGAGTGAAGGAGTGCGAGCACCTCCCCTCCCTCTCCATATCATGAAACAGCATGAGGAGAATGGGTGCCAGCCGGTGAGCAAACGCTTGGTAAAACTCAGCGGTCAGACCATCCTCCCCGGGACTCTTACATTTATTGAGCCCCTTGATGGCCGCAAAAACTTCATATAATGAGACGGGCTCATCACACTGCGTCACTAGTACTAAGCCTCGCCTCCAGCGCATCTAGTACTTGACTGCAACTCACCTCACTTATCCCCTCACTGTCAAATAAATCTGAATAAAACTTGCCCGCAACCTCTAAAATCTCACCTATGCCATTCACTAACCTGCCTGTATCACCCACCAGGCCGTCTATATACAACTTTCTTTGCCTGGTCTTCTCCAGACCATAGAAGTAAGCGGTCGAGCGCTCCCCCTCCACCGCGTACTGAGCCTTCGCCCGGAGGATGGCACATTTAGCTCGATTTTCCTGTAAAACGCGGAGCTCAGCCTGCAGTTCCAGGTACTCTGGGTCCACAGGGCTCGCCAGAGACGTCACAGCCAGCACTTGGAGGTGGTCACGCACCGCGCACTCCCGCGCAGTCTGCTCCCACCTCCTCCGCTTGCTGTGGCTGATGGCCAGTTTTTTTTATCCGGGCCTTCGCCACATCCCACCAATCTATTAGAGAATCATATACTTCAATTTCAGTGTCAAAACAGTCGCATAGCCTCTCCATCTTCTGAAGGAAACTGGGATCGTCCAGGAGAGAGCTATTGAACACCCAGCCTCCCCCGTTCCTTTTCCCACCTGAGAAGTCGAGGCCGACTGAGAGAAGGTCCAGCCCAAGCACGTATACGTGGCCCCGCTGATAAGCCTCCATATCGTAGACGAAACAAAGCACATGTCCAAATGTGACTGGCGGAGGACCCCCTCACCACCTGGTGCCGAGAAAACTCCCTGGCTCTGTGATGAAGGCCTCTCCAGACCTCAGACAGGTTATGATTACCAGCCAAATCAAAAAGTGCGGTTCTGCTCGCGTCGTTTCTAAAAACATTATTTTGTCCAAGATCATTTTTGGAGAGGACAACATTAAAATCCCCTATTATAATAGTGGATTCGTTAACAAAGGAAAAAACGCTGACGAAGAACCTCCACTCCATCTCATCATTCGGCGGAACTCAAGAGGGCCGCGCACAAAATCAATCACTAAAAAGCGACCAAACGGGTCCGCGTAAACCAGCGCGGACTCCCCCAGCATCCCCGGCTTGACCAGAACAGCCACACCCCGGGAGTGCATGAAGCCCAGAGCATGGTACACTTCGCCGACGCACATCGCCTCCACTCTGCGACCGTGCTCGTCTCCCCACCCAGTTTCCTGAATGCACAGTACGTCCCAGGTAGCGTCGTGGATCGCACTCTGCATTCGGACCCTGCTCCTCAGACCACACGCGTTAAGCGAGACCAGGGAGAGCGCCATAAAGAAAAGAGGAGGGGAAGGGACTTAACAAACGTGACTCGGGAGTGCCGGGGCACCCCCGGAGCCTTTTAACGCCTCTTGCATCATCAACAAGTTCCGCTTCAATATCGCCACTGCTGAAGTCCATCCGCACTCCGACCGCGTTCGCACTCGTGGTAGCGGGCCCGGAGGGGCCCGCAGAGACCGGACCACACTTCTTCTGAGGGGACCCGTCTCTCTCGGCCCGAGATTTGAGCTTCGTCCTGCCCGCCTTCCGGGTGGTCCTGGAGTGGCAAGGCCTGGGGGTCTTGATCTCAGGCGGTGCCACTCCCTCCAGTTCGGGGGCGAGACACTGGATCATAGCAGCATCTGTCCCTCTCCCCGGTTCAGCCCCCGCCGCCACAGCCTCAGGGTGGAGGCCTTCCCCGGCCACACCCCCACGCAAAGAGGAGGCGCGAGAAAGCAGCCCCTCGTCCTCCTTCGTCACGAGTGCCCGTGCACTCCGAATCGCAGCATCTTGGACAGTCTCACTGTCCAGACTCGAGGCGGTGGGGGAGGTGGCGGGGCCAGCCCCAGCCGCAGGGCTGCCACTGCCACCCTCTCCCGTGCTCCGCTCTCCCCGGCCAGAGCTACGGCGGCCCGAGCACCCAGCCCTCCCGGGCGTAATGCCCCTGACCGCCGCACCTCCAACACAGGAAGCCAGGGCACTCACGCAACACATGGCCCGGCTGGAGACATCCCCTGCACACCTTCACCTGCCTGTCGTGTATGACTCTAAAGTATGCGGGCCCTTCCGCAGTGTTGAACCTGGCAGAATACGGTAGAGAGGTGACAGCGGCAGTGAAACGTACCCTGACAAACCTGGTGCCGTCAGTGATGCCAGTCCCCGGCCACACTCTCCACCTCACCTCGGAAACAGCGGAGACTCCCCAGGAGTGGAGCTTCTGCAAAATTTCCTTTTCCTGGATGTACAGCGGCAGGCCCATGAAAGAGACCACCACGTCGTCTCTGCTGATGTCTCGCCCGTGGACCCTGGTCTCACCGATCCGGAACCCATCCAGCAGCTTTTCCTTGGCTGCCTGGGAAGCCACCGCTATCTCGTACTTATCCTTGGTCACCATGCGGCAACCAAGTACAGTCCCACACACCTCCTGCGTTGCCTTCATTAAGGCCATAGGGGACAGACCTGCCCCACCCTCCAGCTCCAAAAAGACCACCAGCTCTTTTTGGTATCCCACATTCCTATTTTTCCTCACGTCGCCACCATTCTTCTTCGTAGTATCCTCCGTTCTACCACCCGCCTTCTCAGTCGGCTTCTCCGCCGCGACCTGGGGCCCCATGGGGGCCGACATTGCGCTATCCGCCCGGGGGCTAGCAAAGCTTGCGGGGTAAAGAGAAATCGTCTCTCCCTCAGCCGGGACGCTGGAGGAGGTGAACCAATAATCGAAAGAAGGGGAGAAGCCAAAATAATCCAAAAGGTTCAAAGAAAGAAACGAAAAAAACACCAAGCAAGGACTGCTCCAGCGGAGCTCACCATATGTACGTGTGCTCGCTTTGATGTCCGCCATGGTTGCTGTTATCTGGTCGTTACCGGCAAAATGCGCAGGATTATCTTCTGGTCACGTAATGATGACGGCATTGCGACGGCATCGTTTTCCCAAAAGTCGCATTTTGCCTGCCCACACGACAATGCGACCTCCGGTGTTTTCAGATTTCTCCACTCTGAAACCCCTTTTCAAAAAACACCGTTTTCACCCACCCAAAACGCCGGCGCCGTGTGGACGAAAGTCCAAAATGAATACAAACTTCTCCGTTTCCACCAAAAAACATTGTCGTGTGGACAGTGCCATAGAGTCACTTCATCCATGGATTTTCAGAGAAACAATGTTACATGAAAGTTTATTTTTCCTAATAAATCTTTCAGTCCTTACCTCTTTTCAATCATCATTGTCTTTGCTATATTCGTTTGCTTTATTCCCTCATAACACATGCACAGGTGTGAAAGCACAGATAGATATCAGACTGCTCACATCATATTGTGCTGTTTACATGCCCTTTCGATAAACTGTAGAAGTCAGATCTTAATCACATTGTATGGTGTGTATGTAGACATGGTGAGATATGACTGGTTATTTTTACATGCAAACCAAACATCTGATCATTGTTCTTACTGAGAGCAGTGTGGCCTCTCCTTAGATCTGATCTGTAACAAATGGTGCCTTCACGTGGTATGGGAAAGATGATCCTTTTCACTTGTCAAGTGGAAATTACGAGTGTACTGTGTTCAAGTGCTTGTGTTGTTCTAGTGAATTTAAACATGGCCAACCCACAGTTGGTCCTGACCTGTTACTTGGGTAAAACAGTTGTGGACTTGCTAATTCATCTGCTACAAGAGAATGCATCAAAACACAATCGGCTAAATAATATTCTATAAATTTTATTGATCATGTATAGTAGAGAATTTTTAAAGGACAATAGCTAATGCTTCTATATTACCTAGCCTATATAAATAAAGCCTGGCCTTATCACATAATCTTACCTATATCAGCTCAAAAACAGCATTGTTGCAATAGTGCATAGGCCTACATACATAGTAAAAAGTGAATAGCTGACCCTGGATGTTGTTTTCTGTAGGGTTGTCATACTATGCTGCCTGGACCGACGTAATCAGACGGTCTTAAAAACTGGAACTGCCTGGATGACACTTTTGGATATGCCGGACAGGACATTTAAGAGTTATCTGAGGCTCACCTTCTGCAATCAACTAATCCAACATGGGATGACTGATGACCATCCATCTGGAGGTCCTGCAAGAATTCCTGTACAAAAAAAGTGATGATGTTGCTTTGGTATCTCACTAATCAGAACTAATTTCGTGAGATCTCTGACGTGTAATGTCAGTCAAGGATCAGCACATAATCATGGAAATGCTTGACCATACATGTGCCATTGCAGAATGCTACATTGTCTGGCCAAAAGGGCTGCTTGGACAGAAGGGTTGCAGGGTGATGGAGATGACCTAGGAAGATTCACAGACATTTTTGCTAAACCTCCTGGAAGAATGCATGATGCCTGTATGCTTAGGGTATCACCATCCTTCAATAGTTGGAGACAGAAGTTGGGACACTACCAATTACTTGGGGATAGTGCATATATAAGCAACAGCTTGACAATGGAGCCTTTCAAACTACAGTGGTATGAGCAGAGGTTGTTATGGCGCTGAGCACTCAGAATCAGAAGACTGTTCAGCATCAAAACTGGAGTTAGGTGAAAACACGCCTTCTTCTGTGGAAGAATGAGCGAACTGGGGTGTTTGATGGGTTTGCTTGATGACCTCTGGGCACCAGACAATTACTCTCTTTGCAGTCCTGATGATGGGAAAATCCACATCATGGTTTCCTCCGATTAGTTCACCCATTTCTTTCAGAAACTGGAACTCTGTGGGTGCTTTCCCTGTTGAGGCATTGTTATCTATTGCCTTCTTCCACTTTCTGGACACTTTTTCAATTTCCAAATTTTGGTGGAACTGAGTAGACAATTTAACTGCAATATCCTGCAAAAACAGCCTCTTTTCCCCCTGCACATTCTGATCCTTGAGGTGAGTTCTGCCAGATTGCATGAGAAGAAGAAGAAGTGACTTTATTGATCTCACACAGGAGAAATTCTTCTCTGCATTTAACCCATCCTGTTATTAGGAGCACATTACTGCACCCGGGGACCATCTCCATGATCTTCTTGCTTCAGTTTGGTCATGACCTAAGCTGGAGGATTGCATGTTTTGGGTTGATGGGGGAAACCAGAGAAACCCACCCAGACTCGGGGAGAACATGCATCCCGGTGACCCGGGGATTGAACCCAGACCATGCATGCAAACTCCACACAGAACACACACAGTATGGCCTGGGCGACCCGGGAATCGAACCTTCTTGCTGTGAAGCATGAGCGCTAGCCACTCAGCCACCGTGCTGCCAATGAGCCATGAGCGCTGTCTTTCAGAAAATGCTGGCACATGAGATCAATCAAAAACAGGGTCTGGTCTTTGCTGAAAACTTGATTCTAAGGCAGCTCTTCTGTAGTGCTGTCACCTAAATAAATGGAGAAAACAAATTATTCAAGAGAAAATGCACATTATTTTGTTATCAAGTATGTTTGAAATTGCCAGACATAATTGTAACCATTTTGTGATTCATATTTGATGGGGTTGTGCTTTTTAGCATAGTCTAATACAATAAATTAAAGGTAATATTGCAGACAGTGGTCGTCAAATCGGTTGGCTGCAACTGCATCTCATTGTGTGAATGGGTACTCACATGTTTCAGCAGATCTGGGGGGCACTATTTGCAGCGCAGTGGTAAAATCTTGGCCCATGTACAATCTGCCACCTCCTTCCTGTTGACAGAGAGCTTGGGCTATGGGGTGGGTCATCTCCTGGTTCCAGTATAACATGCTGTCACTGGTGTATACTACAGACCAAATAAATTCACATGAGAAAATTGCATTCCACTGCATTGTACCTTACTGACTGGAGGCTATCCACGACTGACTGCTAAAAGCTAGCATCTGCTCTTGGGAGGTAAAACCAAACAACGGTAAATGGCGATGTTATTAAAATTATGTATGCCATAATATTATATAGGCTAACCAACTAACAGCAGCAGAGAATGTTTAACAGAATGCAATGCTAACCATTCATTAAACCCTCGCTGCTCTCCACCATGTTGAAAGGTCAAAGTTTATCTCATCTCAGCATCTCGTGTATCATAGATAGATTTTCCAGGTTTCCAGGGGAAGTTACGACCTGAGTGGGTGTTCATGTGCAATTTTGATGTTGGTTTTTGGTATTTACGATAATTACCATAGGACGTGAAGGCAGCATCAGCCTGGTGGCATCTCCTCCGATACTATGGAACGTTTCCATCAAAGCAATAGCACTAGCAGAAGACTCTCCACCAGAAATGTTACACAGTGCACCATTATATAATAAATACTGTATAGAAACAGGCCATTGTGGTGTGAGTTCCCTCAGTGCTACGTTTAGGATGTGAGTCTAATTCTGTGTAATCTCATTAGAGGGATTGTCCGGGCTTTAAATTAGACCAGAGCAGACATTTGACATGTACATGTATGTACTCAAACTGTTCCACTGGAAATACAAAGACAGAACAAGAGAATTCAAGTATGAAAAACTGACCACACTGACCATGACCATTTAAAGAGCCACCTGGGGCCTTCTGTGCAGAGTTTGCATCTGTCAGGTTTCCTTCTTCAACATACAGCATGCACTGTAAAGCAGTAGCCTACTGTTTCTGACAGGCTGCCCCAGTGGCACTGGTTGAAGGATTGGTCAAATGCAGAGAATGAATCCCTTCACAATGATACAATATCAGATTAATACCTTAATCTTAATATTACCTCACACTGAAAATGGATACACTAATTGGCACGTACCCACAGCATGTGTGTTAGCTCCATTACTGAGTCTTTTCACACTGAGAGTAGCGGGCCAGAGTTTCACACAGCTGTTTCAGTTAGTCACCTGTTTCAGTTTCAGACAGGTGACAAACTTCTGCTTTTCAACCGTCATTTACTGCAGCCTCCTGATCCAAAGTCCACCCTCTGTGTGATGTGCACTACCATATCGTCCACATGTCTCCTGCCAGTGCCACCGCAACCAACTCAGGGTACAGCTGGAAGTTACACTGAAGTCAAAGGAGTGTTAAGTAAAATGGACTTTTCTACCATCTTATAACATTAATCCCTGAAGTGATCTTATATGTCATCCATGTATGTTTTCTCCCTATTTGAACCCTCGGTTGGTAGTACAAGCCTGTGCAAGGCTCTGTCCACAAGCCACTGCTTGGGTGATGGAAACTGGGTGAACAAAACTGAAACATGTTAAAATGTTATTTTCAATAAAATTGCAAGGAAAAAAAAAAATCTAATACCCCATAGAAGGGTAATACCCCCTCTTTAAAGTTAATGAGATTTACAAATCACTTCATTTCAAGATACTTTTCATTTTTTGTTGAGTTTTAAAATACCTTATTTTTTGCTTTTTAAGCTATTTAAGTTCTTATAATGTGGTCTGAATAGTTATGATTTAACCAAATTATCATATCATATATTGTAAGAATCCTGCATGTTGCAATGACCAGTCAACTGAAATGTCCTAGTCTCCACCCTCCCTCACACTGCACACTCACTTTCCTGACGTGTGCAGCTGTAATATGCAGGTTTTGCAGAAGGATTTGGTGAGTTAATCCTTCAGTCTGGTTTATCTCACGTGTCACTTTATGTGGTAATTTCAGTGTCTCGCCTCAGGTAATTAAGTGTCTGGCTTTCACAGCACATTGGTGGACTTGGTGCTTGGCTATAAACCTTGGAAAGTAACACCATTTCATGTGTGGAGACATAATAAGTATTGTGTTATAGGCAATGTGCAGGATTACTGAAACACATGAAACTGAAACTCCAGGTAGGTTTTTGATGGGATACACCAAAAAAAGGAATATTATACATGACGTTTTCAAGTCGCTTTAAAGAGGGGTATTATGGAAACTCGATTTTTTGGAGCTTTCTACCATGTTATAATGTTCCCTCTTCAAAAACATACCTGAGAAAGGTTTTCATCCATGTCATACGTACGTTGGCATAATCTCTCAGTCTACATCATCCATGCTCTCGCAGGATACAAAACAATACACTGCAACTTCACAAATCTGATGTTATTAATGGGTTGCACACTGTCACTAAATATGTATTAATAATTAATAGTTCATAGAAAATGGGTCTATTATGCATAATCAACTTTTCTGAGCTTTTAAGCCTGTTATGTTTGTTTCCTCTCACCAGAGATGATGCCTTTTTGCCAATGAACTCTCATTTTCATCCCCACTGGTACATGCCCACTGCTCTGTACTATATTTTGGAATACTGATGCACATAGGATTCAGTAGTGTTGCATATTCATTTGGTACAAATGAAAAAAGCTGCTACTCACTATAGTGTGATGTGCAGCTATCCGTTGGAGGTGCCAACAATTGCATGGCTTTATGTTGTTATGTCAGCTCCCATTTGTGATGGGGAGGACACCAGACTTGTTTCTTTTGTTGTTTAAGATGAATATTATAATTTCATCATGTCCAAATTCTACCATTACAAAGATCGGAGCTCAAACGGGCGATGTTGAACAAGGCACCTTATTGACGTCAGATACGTATTAGATATGGAATCAATGTTGTAACAGGATTAAAGGTTTAACAATGTATCAATGAAGAGCCTGAATAACAGCACATTACTACTTAACATGGTTGTCTCTCTAATTTACTCAGAGTTGTATTTTGATTAGTTCATTCATGTTTAAGTCATCCTGTAGGCTATTGTCCTGCATTTGAACATGCATTTGACCAACCACCTGCTGAATGTTTCTGTGGTTGCCATTGTCATGGTTGGTTGCTCTTGTATTGCAGAAATGGTTGTGGTTGGCTGATTGGCTGGCACGTTGAGCAGTTTTTAAACTTTTTAAATTCATATCTTAAGTTATTAGCTTAATATTTGATGATTTTGACAAAGAAGTGCTGGTTGTGCAGTTCAAAGGACAGATGCAGGACTATTGGATTGTGTGTTTTAAGCAGTTTGTTTTTCCAGTATATATGGTGACCCCGCTTGGAGCTACTATGCAAAAGAGCTAGACACTGGCTCGGATGACCTAACCTGTTGAGCTGCTCTGAGATTTTTGTTTGAGCTTTATATTATTATTGTTATTTACTACCCAATGAAATCCCTCCTCAGGGACAAATAAAGTGATATTGGTTGACCTATCTTCGTCCACGTTTTTGTAAATATGCCAAATTTGCTGTTATTCAAAAATTTAAGATTCATGATTTAAAAAAAGTTGTAAAAGTCCCTCTATAGTCTGGTGCTGTGGGTGAGCAGGAGTGTTCATGATGGAGAGCAGTTTGTCCAGTGTCCTCCTGTCCAAATGTCTCCAGCTCACAGCTGATCACGTATCTAGCTTTACGGATCAGTTTGTCAAACTGCCCAATGTCTTTTTTACTGGTGCTGCTCCCCTAGCAGACCACAGCGGAGTACAGGGTGCTGGCAACCACAGACTGGTAGAAGATCTCCAGGAACTTGCTGCACACATTGAAAGACCTGAGCTTTCTCAAGAAGTAGAGTCTGCTCATGCTCTTCTTGTAGACAGCATTACAGTTGTCCCTCCAGTCCAGCCTGTTGTTCACATGAACGCCAAGGTACATGTAGCAGTCCACAATCTCCACATCATGATGGTAATAGGCTCCACTGGTGACCTCATACTCCTGAAGTCAATCACCAGTTCCTTGGTCTTGTCCAAGTTCAGGAGCAGATGGTTTGCCTGGGACCACTTCACAAAATCTGCAGTCAGCGTCCTGTACTCCATCTCCTGTCCATCCCTGATACACCCAACTACCGCAGAGTCATCAGAGAACTTCTGCAGATGGCAGGACATGGAGCTGTACTGAAAATCAGAGGTGTACAGAGTGAACAGGAATGGAGACAGGACTGTACCCTGGGGGCTCCTACATTACTGACCGCAGTTTGGTCCCCAGTTGCACATACTGTGGCCTGGCTGACAGGTAGTCAGTAATGGAGGAGAGAATGGAGGACCTGACACCCATCCTGAGCAGCTTCTCACTCATCATAAAGGGCTGGATTGTGTTAAAGGCACTGGAGAAATCAAAGAACAATGTCCTCACAGAGCCTTTAACACTATCCAGGTGAGAGAGAGTCCACTGGAGATTACAGCATCCTCCACACTAATGTGGGCAAATTGTAGACGATCCAGGGATGGTGCCACCAGGGGTCTGAGCTGAGCACTGGCACAATGCAGGAGATCTTCCATAGCACCAGTATCCTTTCAAGCTTCAGGCTCAGTGTGAAGAGTAAGTGCAGGATCCCAGTGAGCTGTGCTGCACATGTCCTCAGCACGCAGGGGTGACTTGGTCTCGTCCAGGAGACTTGTTTTGGTAAGAGTTGGTACTGACCCAGGCTTCAGTTTCAGTCAATTTGCAAGTCCAGCTCTGTATTGTCCTATGAAAAAAACACTCGTCTGTGTTTGGCGCAGACATACAATGTTTTAGGTATACATGTCAGCACATTTCCACAGAAAATAAAATTAAACTACTGCTGTTTCAAAGGCTCGGATGAAGGAGCTAAAACATACTCTTTTCTTCATCATCACATCCAGGGACAGAGCAGTTGCCGTGCTTCACTCACGTCTCTTCCAGAAAAAACAAACCGCAGCTAGTAGCTCGTAGCTCTTTTGCGCAAGGACCGGTCCAAATTCTGCCGTCATAAGGGGAGCTTGTTCTAACCCGCCCATTTGGGTTGTCTTTTTTTCAGCACCAAACACCTGCGCTCATAGAAATACTATATACTATTTCAATAGGATATCACAAGGTCCTGTAGTCCTGTATATCTGAGCTTGATTGCTCTTCCTTCATCCTTAAACTACCCGGATGTTTGTCGCAGCAAATTGAATTGCGAGAACTGAACATGAGCATATAAAAAGAATGAATTTTCAAATGTTATTAGATTCCTGTTAACTAATAAATTCAATTTCAAATTATACTATTCAGATTAAATTTTTCAATGCAATGATTCAAATTAAAAAATATAATTTCAAATTATGTCATTCAAATTCAATTTCTGATGGCACATACAGTATTTCTGCCCATAAACAATGACTAGCATTAGCGAATTACTGAGCAAAACTAACATTATGGTAATGAATAACGAGTAACTTGTTAACTCAGACTGATTCTACAATTAAAATGAAAAATCCATTTCATGATGTCGATATGAGCATACACAGATAGATTTGTGCAGTTCGAATGCTAGACATCTCTAACATACCATAATGCTAGTTTTAACGGAAGTTCCACAAACCCTACAGCGCGGGACTTCTGATAATTGTGAAAAAGTCTGTTGACTTACATTGGAATATTTGTCACCCCTCTCCCTGTAACTGCTGCTGTGTGCGTCGTAATTTTGATCTTAAAATTTTATTATTAACCCACTGGGTTTTTTATTCTGGCATTTTGTCCGTTAATAAATTCCTATTTCTAATATGGAGCACTGGGGCCTGGTTCCAAATACTCCCCTGTAACTGCAAATATCATGAGGTTCATTTGACTGGAGCCAAACACTACGTCACACTCCCTTAATTCACTTCTTTATACAGTCTATGGGAGGTGTTGGTGACAGCAGAGAAAAAGGAGCAACACACCGACAGACCCAGGCTCACCTGTGCACACAGGGGCAGGAGGAGACGTTGATCCAGATTCATATAAATATGATCCGAGTACTTTTTTTTTTTCAACCCAATTTCCAGGTCTGTTACTGTCACCATGGATTGTGTAGTTTGGCCTGAGGTCGGCCACTCGCCCCTCTCCAGAGAGTGAGAGTGGAGCTGCTCTGAAACTTCCTGTTTCAAGTGCTCATGGACTGGCTGTTTAATGTGGTCCATGATACTGACACCGGCCCAAGTGCAGCACTCTCAGACCAAATGCTCTTTTACATCAACTTGACTCTAGTGGCAGTGTAAAAATGACATGAAGTCTGCTGTTTTTATGTTATTTTCCGATAACATTTGGTTAGCATGATAGTTATTGTTAGCATTATTGTGACTGCAAAACTTCGCTTTGACTTCTGAAAAGTGTGACAAGTGAATATTGCAATTTCATCATGTTCATGAATGACTCATGCATATTTCGGTATTCCCGCATTGTACATTTGAAGTTAGAGTACTGAGAAAAAGTCCAGTCTGCAACAACTACCCCACCCATGGCTTTGTATAAAAGTAAGTTGTCTTAAAGTCATTTCTCGCTTACCTTATGCATTCTGATCATCCTGATTATTCACTTTATAAGCACTTTTCACAACTGTCAGAGATCACAGTAGGGTTTTGTTGTCATGGTAAAACAACATCAACCAGCACCTCCTGATAACTGGACAATAAAATGTTTCCTAATTAGATGCAGATCATACACAGCAGACTTATTATGACCTCAGGAACTGCTTAGACAATATATCTGTACTGGGGCAAGACACATTTAGCTCAGATATATGGAAATAAATCAGTACAGGACCTTTAAAACAACATAACCCAAACAGCACTCACAGGACTACACCTGCTCAGGAGTTCATGCAAAAACAACTTTTAATGTACAAAAAGTATTGGGAAGCAATATATTTATTTCAAGACAGATTAAATTTATGATCTTGTGTGTTTAATCTGCATTTTTATACCAAATCTTTAGCTAACTCATTCACTCACTTCTTCCTGCTGCTAAATCTTTAGAATCCAAGTAAAATGATTATTCAGCTAATACAAATGTTGGTCGACCATGTTTAGTCTCTAATCCACTAAACGATTAGAGACCTAAAAACCTAATTAATGCCATACTATGAAACATTCCAGGCGAGAAACAACATATCCATTGAGATTAATAGGGTGGATCTTCATCAGAAAAGTACCTACAAATGTAATCCAATGTAAGAAAGCTTACATGAGACTTTTCTTTCTTTTTGTTTCACCATAAACCTGAGTCTGGTTGTGTTGGCATGAGCAGGGGGCCGGGGGCAGGGGCATTAGACCTGGGGCGTGGTGCTCTCAGGGCAGGACATTGTTCTGTTTGGAGCAGAGGAAAGGGAGTGTCCCTCGTGAGTGCCGCAGACGCTGGTCATGGGGAAGGCCAGCCAAAGCACACACCCATGCGCACACAGAGACACACACACGCACACACGCACAGACGTACACACATGCACACACACTCGGTTTCCTATTTGGACTTCTGAGGAAAGCTTTCTGTGTGCACAATGCTCAGAACTACGTGATGAGCCAAACATAGGCTATACCTGGATGCTATGCTTTTTTCACTACTGGTAAAAGTGAAAGTGTATATGACAGGTTAGAGTACTTATTTCACTTAAATATGGTACACATGACCAAAAAATGTTTGTAATGTAGTAAAGTATAATTTTACTTCCTGGTTGGACATGCCACCTGATATGACGTAGAGGTAGTTCCATAAATAACTGTTACCTAAGAACATAATGTTAACAGGCTAAAACTTGCACAATAGTTAATTAGTCATAGAACTGTCTACATTTTTGGTGGAATTTTTGGTTTGGATAACACAGATCATAACTCCTCCTCCCCACTAAAAACGGGTGTGAAATATGAAATATATTTACCACAGGTACTATATAATTACATCAAGGAATAATTACATCATTACATAACATCAGTTTGTCTCCAGAGATACATCAGGTTATTGTCATACAGTGGGATATGCAGGACCTCAATTCAAGGTTTTATTGTCATTGTTATAGAAAAACAAAGTAACTACATTTAAAGATCCCATGACATGGTACTTCTTGATGCTTTTATATGGCTCCTTAATGGTTCCCTAATACTGTAAATGAATCCTTCTTCAAAATCAACACTCAGTGCATGAGAAACAGAGATAAGATGAGAAAGAGTAATTTTTCTCTCTCTGAACAGGCCATTATGGGCGTTGTTGCTTGAATGCAAATGAGGAGAAAAGAGCTGGCCTATAGTAGAGGGTGGGGGCGTGGCCAAACTCTCCGCTCTCGGCTCTGAGCTATCAGCTGATCCATTTCCGTGTTTTTGCACAGGGGGAGAGATTTGAAGCGTTCCATTGAAAAATAAACACATTTCCACAGAAAATAAAATTAAACCACTGCTGTTCAAAGGTCCAGAGGCTCAGTTAAAGGACTTCCGAGCCTAGAAACACTCAGACGTGCCTCCAGGCAAATAAAAAAACGCATTTCGCATTGCCTAGCGCATTCGCAGTCCAAACTCTCTGGGCGTGATTTACAGAGACGCTGAGTACAGACAGACGGGGGTGGAACTGCATTTCTTTTTTCGATCTGACGTCAATAAGGTGCCTTGTTCAAAATCGCCTGTTTGAGCTCCGATTTTTTGTAACGCAGAAAAGGATCACAAATGCTCAGTTTAGACATTTCGCAACTTTTAACCACATTAACGTTCAAAAACCTCAGAAAGTGAAAATTTCATGCCATGGGACCTTTAACGCATCAAACACGTTTTTGATGTAAAATGCAATAAAACAGGTGCAAGACTCCATAACCCCCTCAATAACCCCAGTTTAAACAGTAGCACAAGTAGTCACATTCAGTGACACAGTAACAGTCTTAGCGGTGTTAGTCTAAGAACATATCAGCATCACATGGACATACAGTCAGACCTGTGGAGTTTTAATGTCATTATGCAAAGTCCAGTTCAATGTCATTGTATTGGTGGATGTGATTATTGTCCATGGGAGGGGAGGGTGTTGGTCAGTCTATCCTGGCCTGTATGGACCTATACCTTCTACCTGAGGCCAGCAACGATGTAACAATATCCACACCTCATGGTACGATGTTATCACCATATGCATATCACAGTATCACAGCATGTCACTGTATGTTGAACACATATGGCAGAATTGACAATAAAGCTGACTTTGATCTTTGATCTTTGACAGTCAGGTCTGGACTGGGACAAAAAAATGGCCCTGGCATTTTTGGCTTAGCCCCTCATAATTAGTCCTGGTTTAGTCCTGGTTCAGACCTGATTTAGACCTAATTTAGATGTAATTAGTCCTGGTTTAGTCCTGGTTCAGACCTGATTTAGTCCTGGTTCAGACCTGATTTAGTCCTGATTTAGACCTGATTAGTCCTGGTTTAGTCCTGGTTCAATCCTGATTTAGTCCTGGTTCAGACCTGGTTTAATCCTGGTTCAGACCTGACGTAGTCCTGGTTTAGTCCTGGTTCAGACCTGATGTAGTCCTGGTTTAGTCCTGGTTCAGTCCTTAATTGTGGGCTGGTCTCTAAGTAAAAAAAAAAAGAAAAAAAAGAAGGGCATCTGCCCCTAGGACTGTCGGCCCACCGGGAAAATGCCCGGTATGCCCAATTACCAGTCCAGGCCTGATCACAGTACAATATTTATAGCAATATTTTAGAGAGGCTAATAGATTTGTTCATAGACAATAATCCATTTAGTGTAATATTCCTATATTACACTAAATGGATTATTGTCTATGAACAAATAATACTTTAGTAATACTAATCTTGTAATACCCTTTTCACAGAATGGAAGTGGAAAGAGAAAAGGATATAAATGCATGTTAGAGCCATTTCTCTATGTTATATCTACGCTGCTATGCGCTGCTATGCTCTACTTTGATGTACTTTGATCTTCTACGTTAATCTTTGATCTTTAATCCTTAATCTAGCTTCAGTCACACTGAGGGGTAAGCCGAGACGACGTAGGTAGTTGTAGGAAGCCTCGGGCTACAGAAGCTACACAGTCTTTTGACCATCACGTAGGGACGTCACGTAGTCATAGTCATAGTCATAGTCATAGTTGCTTTATTGTCAAAAACAATCATATGAACATGTACATAGAATGAATTCGAAATTTAGTTTCCCCACTAACCAGGCAGGACAGTGATAGAGTGGCTAGGGGAGGGGCCGCTGCAGTAGGACATTACGTAGGGAAGTTACAAGCTTTAAAATTCCTTGTTTCTTTTGTTGTTACCTTTTTTCCACTCTGTATGACTTTCACTTTAGTAAGGATAGAAAAGACAAACTTTCGATTCAAGACTCTTTATTTTTGTTACGTGCCGCGTCTGAAAGAACTTTCGAGAGGCTCAAGGCTAGTGAGTCAGCGTGCTGCACTCACAATGCATATAACATCTGTAGATTTGATCATTTCTGGACACATTTACTTAAGAAAAGTTGGATCAAGGTGTAAACAGGTTTATGGAACAAATAAAACCTCAGATTGGTAACTTCCAATGACTTGATTCATGGTTTGAGAACTCAAAGCTGCAGGACAGGTTAGTCCTGGTTTAGTCCTGGTTTTGTTTAGTTTAGTCACTTGGCGTGCTCTATACACTGTTTGGGGTTCTCACATTACCTCAAATCATATAAGATTGGAAGAGAAACAGTCACTAAATAGGCCTAGTCCAATTTATACCAAATCAAAATGATGAAGCCAGGAAATACAATTGAGGTGTCATGAATAAAATCTGAAAGATCCTAATAACACATGTGGAGAAGTGTGTATGTACTTGGATGCTGCATGTGACAGTGCAGTCTGTTTAACGTTAGGCACAGTCTCCAAGAAGCATTCAACTACATGAGGTAAGAAGCTGCCAGGCAAATATTACACATATGTTGGACATGTTTACAACTTTGTTTTAAATTAGCAACAATGAAAATCATGGCCCCTCCATCGCGGAGAAGCTAGCACATGGTGTTTTGTTTTTGTCCGCTCTGTTAAAGGTGCATTGTGTAACTTTTCTGGTGGAGGTCAGTCGTGCTTGTCTCCATGCAGATGTTGAGGCTTTGTCTGGAATGTTTGGAATGTGTATGGTATTAATCCTTTCTATCTTAATGGAGACCAAACCAGACCAAGATACATGTCAGAATGTCTGTTTTTCTAGCTGTTTTGAGCTATAAAACCATCTGTAATTGAATAAATGAAAGGTAGAACTGTTTAATGTCAGACTGGAACATTTCAGGCAGAGCAATGACATATCCATAGAAACAAGCAGGTGTCAAACGCCCTACCAAAAAGTTACAAAGTGCACCTTTAAAATGAAAGAAAAAACTTCCACATTTATTTGTACTGAAGAGAGGAAATAACACATTTTTATGTGTTATGTGTAATTTTTCTTTTCTATTTTACGTCTGCAGTGTTTCATTCAGTTTCCAAAAGAGCTCAGTTCAGAGACTGAATATGTTTATGTCATCTTCTTACATTGTTTAGGATTTCCCACTGTGTGCACAGTGAATTTAAACATGTGATTACAGCCCTGCCCTCAGTAAAGAGGTCAACAGTTTGGTCAGTACCGTACTTTTCGGACTATAAGGCGCTACTTTTTTCTCACACTTTGGACTCTGCGGCTTATAGTCAGGTGCGGCTTATGTATTAATTATTTATCAAGACAGTGAATGTGGCGTGTAACCCGAGCTCCACTGCACGCGTCATACCCTGGCGAAACCACAGCTGCGCATCAGTGAGAGGTGGACACCTGCGGCTTATAGTCAGGTGCAGCTTATATATGTACAAATCTTTTTTTTATTTTTTATTTTTTTTATTTGGTTGGTGCGGCTTATAGTCAGTGCGCTCTATAGCACAAAAAGTAGACATATTGTTTTTGATTATTTTATTTTGAATCTTTTAACTGCTAAAAAGTATTCCTTATGCATGCTTTTCACAGTTTATATGGATTGGAATGAAATGTTCCTTTGGCCATAATCTTTCACATTTATTTCCATGGAGATTTACAGTAGGTTAGGAGATTAGGATTCTTGACTATATGTGGTTAAATATGTAAAGTTATATTTTGTCATTTGTTCCAGGTTTAGTCATTATTTATTGCATGTTTTAACCTTTTGTACCACCTCCCATTGCTATTTGCAATTTCTGTGTCCTTGAATTCCACAGAATGCTGCCTGTTGGTTGCCTGTCAAACCCAGACTGATATTCCTCTGTATTTTATACATAGATTGCTAGCAGTCTGGTCCCCATGTCCTCCGTCATGCCTCCCATGTCAAATGGGATTGTGTAATCAGTGCATGTGAAACAAGATAAATAAATGTAACTCCCCTCAGATTAACAGAGTTTAGGGCTTAGCTCATTGATTCTGGAGAAATCCACAATGTTTTTCAGCCCCCTGTGATATTTCTGTCCTTTATTTTTCCAGATATGGACCACGCATGCACCCGATTGGCTAATCTGTGTCAATTACGCCAGTTTGAAAAGATTCACCGTTGATAAGAGGCACATCTTCATCAAGTATGGCAGAAGTCTGTATTGTGAATCCCAGGCAAGCCTGTTGGTGAATCCACTTCTTTTTTCTCAGAAGGTCAATAGTTCATGTCACGGGGAAGTTCTCCAAATGGGGAGTGAGCGTCCTGTGAAACCACAAAGCCTCAGTCCAATACTGATTCAACGGTTAAACCACACTGTGATTCACTTTCGTCACATGGTCCCATAGCCCTAGTCTAACCAAAATGGATATAATTAATAATGTTTAAATAATATGATTCAATTACAGGTGTTCTTTCAAAATAAAATAAAAACCCTTGAATAGCAGATCATTATGGTGAATGAGCTTGCCTCTCCACAGATCTGACTTACATTTGCCATCCACTGGTAAACAAAAATAAAATACACTTATAGATGGTAGTTTTAATATATTCAGCAAAATATGCTTAAAGGGACAGTGTGTAAGATTTTTACCCGTTAATTACTGAAATTGAAGATACCCATTCAAAAATACATTGTTTTCCAAGCCTTTTCACTTCCATCATGAAATCAAAGTATTCTTTTGGACTTAGATATAGTCACATAAAAGGGGGATCTTCCCCATGCAGAGGCAGCCATTTTGAATACGAGAGCCGCAGAAGGACATTTGGGCTCCGCCTTCGGCAAGGCTCGTGGTTTTGGGTAAACAACACAAGCATGCTGCCGGATCAGACGTCGTAATGGATCTAACACGTGTTTTGGACTAAATTGTTTTACTGGATTTTATTCGCTGGATCCTTACGGACAAATTGAGAGCAAATTTATGGTGAAATACAGAGTTTGACCTGTGCAAAGCATTCTAAGGTAAGCTAACCTCGTTTTGTGCTTTTCTGTATAAAAGCCCCATGTGCTCGGGGAGTGATTGTTGTGCAGGGAAATTAATTGCATAGTCAAAAAGAGGAGACTGTAAGGTTTCATTTGATGTGTAGAGTGTCATGGTACATGATCGGGAATGTGTGTTTTCATGAGAAAAAAAACAAAACAAAACGGGACCGCGTTTTATTTATACAGTAGCAGCGCGTGGCTCGTGCGCGGGTACCAGAGCTGTCCGCGTTACAGCGCGCCCGGGTGACCCTCGAGGTCTGCCGTAGCTAAAACAGAAAGTGCAATAGCACCATCCACCTATGCGCCACGAATCCTACACACTGGGGCTTTAATTAAATACATGTAATTTTGTCTAAACTTAGCAATTAGAAATAATATTCCAATTATTATTATTATGAAACCAAGTCCAATTCTGTAACTTCAGGAACACGATTCAATTCTAGATTTGAATAAGAAAAGTCATTTGCTGAAGATGTTTTCAGAGTGTGCAGGCTCCTCCTCTTCACTGCTCCTCCTCCTCGGCATGGTAGCTGAGTGGCTAGCACTCATGCTTCACAGCTAGAAGGTTCCAGTTCCGGGTTCGATCCCCGGGTTGCCCAGGCCTTTCTATGTGTGTTCTGTGTGGAGTTTGCATGTTCTCCCTGTGTCTAGGTGGGTTTCCTCTGGGCACTCCGGTTTCCCCCATCAACCCAAAACATGCTCCAGGTAAAATCCTCCAGCTCAGGTCCTGACCAAGCCGAGCAATAAGATCATGGAGATGGTCCCCGGGTCGGTCGGTCGGTCTGTCTGTCTGTCTGTCTTCTTCTTCTTCTTCTTCTTCTTCTTCTTCTTCTTCTTCTTCTTCTTCTTCTTCTTCTTCTTCTTCTTCTTCTTCTTCTTCTTCTTCTTCTTCTTCTTCTTCTTCTTCTTCTTCTTCTTCTTCTTCTTCTTCTTCTTCTTCTTCTTCTTCTTCTTCTTCTTCTTCTTCTTCTTCTTCTTCTTCTTCTTCTTCTTCTTCTTCTTCTTCTTCTTCCTCACTGGGGATTGAAAAGTCACGAGAGCCTTTTGTCATCCTGTCCAAGTGTAACATGTGCCTGTCTGGTCTGTTTGAAAACTGCATTCTGCTCTGTACTGCTGGTATTTTTAGCTGGCTATCACTGGAGTGTTCCCTGAAATAGAGCACTGAGGGGCCTGTCTGCTGCTGGGGCTCAGGCCTAGACCAAACACACCACCATGAACTGTTCAGCCCTCCTCACGCTGTGGCTAACTATTGTAAAAGGCTGCTATCATTGATGATAAGACACTGATAAGATTTAATATATCCTCATGACAAACATACCTGGAGTTGTGTTTCCTTTAGCCACGTTTCAGTAACCCTGCAGATTCCCCTTCACTGCTGCCACAGTGTGGCATTAAACAAGTACGTGGCACCACCAGGCACAATATGAAAACATATTACCATCATCAAGTTTATTAAATGCAAGATTTATGCCATAATGTGGGACATTCCAGGCTAACCATTAATATCTCCATGGAGATAAGCAGGTGGCGAACAGAAAAGTGTCACAATTTATTTATTGAAATGTATTGATGTTGATTGGTGTTTTATACCTTTTTTACTTTGTGCTTTTTAACAAGGACCCCAGGAAGAGTAGCTGGCTGTAAAGCACAGCTAATGGGGATCCTAATACTAAACTAAACTAAACTAAACTAAACTAAACTAAACTGAACTAAACTGAACTAAACTGAACTAAACTAAACTAAACTAAACTAAACACCTTTGATAATGTGGCACATCATTTGTCATTTTCAAAAACTTGTTTTCTAAGTCATACCTGTTTGTCTAAGATAAACTGCTTCTGATGTTTCAATTTCATCAGAAGATGCCTGTTGATTCTGTTTACATGAAGTGACTGTTTTAAGACCAGTTCTGCAACACATGGAGCACCAGCTGATCACATCAAAAAGGCACGCGGATCTGGAGAGTACCCAAACAAAAGGGCACAAAGGGTGTGGCTCTAGAGCTTACTAAGGCATGAGGGCACAAAGGGGTGTGGCACGCTGCTTGAGTGTAAAAACTGCATGTTTTGGACACACATTTTTAGAACACATTAAAAGTGAATGGGGAAGGCTACACTGCCACACGCATATGTTATGATATGGAGCAGTATGTTCTGCACACTTAGATTTTTATGTTATTTTATGTTATTTTATGTTATTATATGGAGCAGTATGTTCTGCACACTTAGATTTTTTAAATAAAATAAAATCGAGCATTTGACACAAGCGTAGATGCATTTTCCCATCAAAATACATAAAAATTATGGTAAATACAAGTCTATTCACCTGGTTGGTTTTACTGTAGACCTGTAACAAGTGGCTAAACTTTCCCAGTCAAATGTGATCGTCTTTCCAACAGTGAAACACAGAGCCAGTGCACATGCCCTGCTGGAACAGCCGGTGTGTCCATCCTCACGTTGTTGTGCGGCTGTGGCGTCATGAGTTTACACACACATAAACACTGCCAGGTATAATGTGTTTAGGCCAAACACAATGTTTAAAGCACAGAGAGACTCCCTGCAGAGGCTGGAGACAGAAATTGTCCCAGACCTCTGTTATCACACGCTTTCTCACAGAGCTGGAACACGGAGTTTAGGTTCCACCCAAAGACGTGTTTACAAGTGAACAATGGGCCATTTACAGTACAGAGAATGGTCAATTCCAGCCACAGAGACTCATGCATGAAAAAATAATTTTACTATTCTCCTGACCATGATCCTGGCTCATGATCTGGAGACAGGTCCCCAGACATTGTAGTCATTGTAGTCACATCCTGTTCCTGAGCGGTTGTCCTGGGAAACTGGTTAAAAGATGGTCAATGCCGATGACCAATTTCCATACACTAATAATAATGTCTACCTTACAAATAATGAGCTTCTACCTGTGATCACCTCTGGTCACAATCGTGAGAAAAGTGAAACTGAGTGTTCTGTGAGCGCACAGTGGAGCTGGGCCTACCACACCGGATTCATCAAACAAGTGTGAAGAAATACAGTTCCAGGTATGTTTCTGATGAGGGAACACTGCACATGGGCCTGTACCGTGTGGTGGAGAGATGTCCCAGTCATGTGGATGTTATAGGTGCTGAGTGCCACTGGTGTCTCATTTCATCAGTCCTGCTCAAACCACATCTATAGGTCGGCAGTGTTGATTTCAGATGGAGGCAGGGTAAATGATTAATGTAAATCTGCAGCTGTTTGGATACATTCAGTGAAATGTTAGTCAGTACACGTGCTTCAGAACGGTTGCATATAGCCTTTTTATTTTGGTGTGTAATGGAAATCTTACAATAATCATGCATATAACCAGATATATATGTAATGTTTAAGTTGGTTCTGATGATTCTTAATGAAATGGAGTGTCAATCTTGACACCAAAGTCTAGCTAAGGCTTTAGGCCTATGTTACACGTGTGGTAAATTTCCACTGGCCTCTAAAGTTGTTATTGTGCCTGCCAGCCTTGAGCTGACCTGTTATTGTTATGTTAAATGTTATGTCTTGATTATACATGTACGCATTTGCTCATGCCCCCCTGTGGGGGGCATGAGCAAATGCCCCCCTGTGGGGTATAAGGACTTGCTATGTTTTGTTATGAACACAGATCTAGGGACAGAGTCCTCTGTGAGGGACAGGCAGGGCGTAATTGTGCACAATTGCTTTTAATAAATTAACTCTTCGATTCAAGACAACTTTCCAGTAACCTGATACAAAATCTATAATACGTTTTAAAATTAGGGTTTTAAAGAAACTGCATATATCCTGCGCTCTTAAAGGGATATGCCACCCCCAGGTCAAACTTGGGCATCTCCCCACAGTCCAGAGACTAAAATAAGTGGTGGAAAGCGTTTTTCTGGTGATGCAGCCATTGTCCGAGTCTGTCAGCACTGACCGCCGCGGTATCTGCTGCTCCTCCGCGTTAGACTGGAGTCTAACGTCGCCAGAGAAAGATTTCGGCCAAAAGGAATTAATTTGCTCGATGCTTTCCCCAGTTACTTTCTGTGTAGTGCGCATTCATATCGAGTGCAAATAAATGTGCAAATCAACACGGAGAGCTTGACTTGGTCATTTTGAGTGGGAACTATTTTTCAGTGCGGAAAAAGACAGCCGAAGCACGCACCACGCTGACAGGGGAATCCCTGTTACGCACCAGGAAGGCAGTTCCCCTGTTACGCAGCGTGGTGTGTTACAGAAAGTAATTGGGAAACGCATCGAGCAAATTAATTCCTTTTGGCCGAAATCTTTCTCTGGCGACGTTAGACTCCAGTCTAACGCGGAGTAGCTGCAGATACCGTGGCGGTCAGTGCTGACAGACTCGGACAATGGCTGGGTGACCAGGAAAACGCTTTCCACCACTTATTTTAGTCTCTGGACAGTGGGGAGATGCCCAAGTTTGACCTGGGGGTGGCATATCCCTTTAAAGGTGCACTGTGTATCTGCAGGTGAAGAGTCCGCCATCTGCTAGTATCCATGGATATGGAGATATTACTGTTTTGCCTTGATTATTCCACAGAAACTGGTTAATGAGGTATAAAACACCTGTAATTGAATAAATGCAAGGGAGATATAGTATATTTAATGGTCCACTGTGGAACATTCCAGGCAAAAAAAACAACATCTCCATGAAGACAAGCAAAGAAGTTTGTGTAACTTTAAGGCTCATTTACACTGGTTCATTTTGGGATGGAATTACGGCCCTCAAGTGTCTCAAGCTCAGACAGGTGAAATAAATACAGAAAAAGTGATAAACTTGAAGTAGTTTTGTCTTTACACACAAACTTGGAATTACTAAATGCCTTTTAATGTGTTTTTTTTTAACATAGGCCTTATGATTAAGAGTATAATTCAAATATGATTTATATTTTATTTATTAAGAAAACATAATAATAAGAGTTGTGTGGGTGACGTCAGTGTCTCATGGAGCAGAGCCCTGCCCCTGGACCACACCTAGAAACACAATACGACTGCTGCAGGAGTCAACCCAAACAGATCCGCTCCAAGGCCCAAGAGAACTGTGCCAACAGACAAGAGGCTTTACTCTATTAAAAAAGTCACAAAATCACAATCACAACTGAAACTGAGTTGCAGTGTCTTAACCTGCAGATGGAGGACACATACACAGGGCCACTACGTCCAATATTTTGTGTAACTGAGGATAAATCAGCATTAATCAGCAACTGTTTAGTAAAAGCTTTATTTGATTTGAACATGTTTCCCTCATTTTATAAATTAACATTTATTTAAAGGTGCATTGTGTAACTTTTCTGTTGGAGGGTCCATCAAACACTATTGTTTTATCTGGAATGATTCACAGTATGATCTGCCATCATGGAGAACAAACCAAGTTACAGGTCAGATCTGTGGAGAGGCAACAATCAGAATGCCTGTTCTTCAAGGTATTTTGGAGAAATAAAACCATCTCTAATTGGATCAATCTCATGGAGCGTGAGATTGACAGGCGGATCGGTGCAGCGTCGGCAGTGATGCGGTCGTTGTACCGGACCGTTGTGGTGAAGAGGGAGCTGAGCCGAAAGGCAAAGCTCTCAATTTACCGGTCAATCTATGTTCCTACTCTCACCTATGGTCATGAGCTAATAACCGAAAGGACGAGATCGCGGATACAAGTGGCCGAAATGAGTTTCCTCCGTAGAGTAGCTGGGCGCACCCTTAGAGATAGGGTGAGGAGCTCAGTCACGCGGGAGGAGCTCGAAGTAGAGCCGCTGCTTCTCCACGTCAAGAGGAGCCAGCTGAGGTGGATCGGGCATCTGTTTCGGATGCCTCCTGGACGCCTCCCTCGGGAGGTGTTCCGGGCATGTTCCACCGGGAGGAGGCCCCGGGGAAGACCCAGGACCCGCTGGAGGGACTATGTCTCCCGGCTGGCCTGGGAACGCCTTGGGGTCCCCCCGGAGGAGCTGGAGGAAGTGTCCGGGGTGAAGGAGGTCTGGGCGTCCCTGCTTAGACTGTTGCCCCCGCGACCCGGCCCCGGATAAGCGGAAGAAAATGGATGGATGGATGGATGGATGGATAATTGGATAAATCTCATCCTGTGAAACATTCCAGGCAGAGCAATGACATATCCATAGAAACAAGCAGGTGATGGACCCTCAACCAAAAAGTTACAGAGTGCACCTTTAAGACAATACTGTATGTATCTACAGTACACCATAATAAAATTAAAGAGTATATGAAAACTTTCTCAAGCACTGTGAATAATTAGAGTCACAAATGTTTCTTTTAATATGTTTTGCAATGTTCCATAAAAAACTCTATATTGTGCAAAACTGACTTTTTTATGCCCCCTCCTTGTGAATTATGCATACTATAGGGGCTTTAATGTGCTCAAATGCTTAAACCTAAGTGAACTGTCCAAACTGCTTACTCTCTCATGATAAATTATGAATTCACCCCTTGGAGGTGGATTAAATGGATCAACTCTGAAGAATGTGAAATGCAAGTGTGCTGCGAAGCTAAGCCCCGGCACCGTGGTAACCATACGCGGGAGGCACATGCTCTCGATCGCCCCACATGTACAGCAGAGAAAGAGCATTTACCCAGCACAAACAGTGACAGATCTGCTCGGCGCTTTCATGCTTTTATAATGCAGGTTTTAAAGTTAAAGCATTCTAATCAGCATCAGTGACATGTTATGGAGAAGTATAAAACATGTAAAGTGAACAAAGGCAGAAAGAGTCCTAAGAGCTGGGTTATAGAGATCAGTGATATGGGTTTTGATCTGATAGTTTATGTAATCAGAATTAGAACTACTTTTATTAAAAAAAAAAAAAAAAACAACTCAAAAAAGTTCACTATGAGACAGTGTAATCATTCGTCCAGGAATGCTTTAATGTTGAGGAGGCCAGAAGCTATTTTAAATTGATGGAACTGGCTTGAAACAGTGAGAATTGTTTTAAATTTTATTTAATCAGTAATAATGTTGCCTGGTTTGCACCTGACCATATCACAAGTGATATATGGTCTGGGAGCCACCTTCGAAATATCTCGTAGCGGAGGTGTGGTTTACGATCGCCAACGGCCGTTTATTGGGCGTTACGAATGTCTATCATTTGGCGTATACGTAGCCCATAGCCAATCATGTCAGTTGTCAGTTCAAACTACAAGTTTCCGTTTGTCACGTAGTACGTGTCACCGTCTTTCCACCCCTCCCCGCTTTCTGATTGGCTCCCAGAATCGGGAGAGCTCGCTTGCCATAGTCGCCAGGCTGTCTTTCAGATCGGAACGAACAAAAGCAGCCTGGGATTTCCCAGGTTAGTAATAATGCAGACTACATACAGATCATTTAGATCTAATGACATTTTTCTTATTAACATTGTTTTTCAGTGCTCTCCTAGTTACTATTTCTTATTATTACTTATTTTATCAGACTGTATAACTCCACTGTATGGTCCTAATGTGCAATATCGTTTTTCAGTACTCTCCTTGTTACTGTTTTATTATTATTACTTATTCTATTATTACTTATTTTATTATTATTATTACTTATCTTTATGCCATTCTTCCCTGCATGCACTTTTCTTTCTTGTTCAAACTGTCCCTACCTGGAGCTACTGTGACAAGTAAATTTCTCCTGCATGAGATCAATAAAATCTTATCTTATCTTATCTTATTTTATTATAGGTGTTTTAAAGGGCTCATATGACGCTATTTCCTGATCTATGGACTAATAGCTTAGGTAACTCAAGGAAACTTGAAAACATCACTTCATGACATCACAAAGTGGAACAGAGCATTTTGAGCTTTGGAGATGTAGACAGACTAATAAACCATGATTATTCAAGCATGTGAAATGAAGCAAAACACAACTCCAGGTATGTTTTAGAGGAGGTAGCAACATTCTAACATGGCTTAAGGCTCAGGAGAGTAATTTTTGCATAATATAGGACCTTTAATATGACCGGTTTAGTTGATATATTTACATATTTGAATAATGAGTAAAGCTGCACAGATCTATCAGGTATGTAAAGCAGATAAGCAGACTCCAGACCCCACAACCTTCTCCTGGCTGGAAGGTGAGAGCACAGTCAGACTGTAATACGTGAGCATTATCCTCCTCTCTCCTGCTTTAGTGGTTCTCGTGTTTGCAGAGTCTTATTTGCCTTCAGTAAATGTATGCAAATCAAGAGCAGCTCACACAGGCCAGGCTCATGTCCTGTTGCAATAGACTACTATGTCATTTATCCTAAAGGGGGCATTCATCCTAAAGTTGGTATTTTATTTTTATAACTAACTATACAGCACGATAATAGCATGGTAATATGGAAATAACACAGAAGCTGCTGTTAAACTATTCATTTAATTCACTTTGTTTAAACAAGCAGGAAACTAAGTAATAAGATCTGATCAGATGTACAAACAAAGCCTATTGCTGTGCTTCAGGGCAGAGCACTAAAGAGCCCATATCACTCTATTTTCTGATCTATGTTATAATCTTATTTCCTCATCACAAACATACCCAGAGTTTGTTTACCCAGTGTTTTGTTTTATTTACACACATTTAACACACAGATCTTGCATATTTAAAGGAAAATTAACGTGTTTTTTTTTTAACAATCTGAGCCTTCTTTCGGCAATAAAACAAGTAGTTTTACTCACCCATAGCAGTTTGGTGTCAATTGGAGCAGTATCGCAGAACTTATGTTGGAGCCGTTCTGTTCTACTAATGATCCCGTATCCGTTAACATGGTGCTCGGGGCATTACTTTGCGCTCTCCAAATAACACAAACTTTAGCACTTTTCAAATCACAGAAGATCGCTGTGTCAGGGTAGACTTTTAGTGGATTCCAAAACGGCCTGAAACCCGATATCCAGCTATAGTTTCATTTGATGATGTCATCAGAGAGGACGGTGCGCATGCATGAACTCAGCTGTTTTGTAAACACCGCTAGTCCGAAAGAAGCTAACACCGCTCTGAACTTTACTTTTCTGTTGCGATATCGGGTTTCAGGCCGTTTTGGAATCTACTAAAAGTCTACGCTGACACAGCGATCTTCTGTGATTTGAAAAGTGCTAAAGTTTGTTTTATTTGGAGAGCGCAAAGTAATGCCCCGAGCACTCACGCTAACGGATACGGGATCATTAGTAGAACAGAACGGCTCAACATAAGTTCTGCGATACTGCTCCAATTGACACCAAACTGCTATGGGTGAGTAAAACTACTTGTTTTATTGCCGAAAGAAGGCTCAGATTATAAAAAAAACGTTAATTTTCCTTTAAGCTATGTTATTTTCTTTTTC
Organism: Paratrypauchen microcephalus; assembly: GCA_036785185.1. Lineage (NCBI taxonomy): Eukaryota > Metazoa > Chordata > Actinopteri > Gobiiformes > Gobiidae > Paratrypauchen > Paratrypauchen microcephalus. The sequence goes on along the minus strand of JAVJIX010000048.1, from coordinate 2,746,387 downwards.
TTTTTATGTTCTTTTTCTTTTTCGTTGTTGTTTTTTAAATTTATAAAATTGCACTGTACACCACAATAGGCAATTCCATAAATGTTACCTAGCAACAATGGGCCAAAAGTCATTTTTATTTGAGAAATATTTTTTATTTTATTGAATTATGGTTTTAAGATTTGATGTATAAAAAAATGTTCCTTACGTGTTAATTGTGCCTCTGTAGTGGGATGTCCTCATTATGTTTTTAGAACCCTGCACTACTTCCTGTCAGTATTCACCAGCGTCCATCATTCAACCTACTGAAATGTTATACAACTTTCACAAGGGCTAACTTCTGTCCAAATTCTATCCCTGTATAAATGATGTGGTATTTTCACATACTCATTCAAATAAACCACAAGTTCTGTAGAATCATACTTAGAATCATACTCACAAAACCATAAGCCTGTGGAGAGACAAATTCCAAGATTCTACAGAACTTGTGATTCATTTGAATGAGTAAGCAGACATTAAAAATAAACTCAGTTCATGATTATAAAATTACAATTCTAGTTTTAGATAATATTTAATGTGAAAATGCCACAGTTTATACAGGCATTGAACTTTGACAGCAGTTAGCTCTTGTGGAAGTTGCATAACACTTGAGCAGGTGATGAATGGTGGAGGCTGGTGAATGGCCATGCCTGGAGGAGGGGGGAGCAGACTGGAGGATGGAGAGAGAGAGCAGGAGGAGAAGGGAGGAGGAAGAGGGATGAATGAGGTAGCAGGACGAAAAGGGAGCAGCCTGGAGGAGGGAGCGCAGCTGTCCACAGCATGTCCATTTTTGGCCCCAAACTAGCTTCATATAACAAAGGATGCTCTAATATGTACATCTCATGAGTCTGAGAGATGTTTCCAGCCAGTTTTGAGCAAGTTCAACATTTTTATCAAATTTGAGCCAAAATTACCTGTCAAAATTGCTCAAAACTGGCTGGAAACGTCTCTAAACAACCTCAGACGCACCCCAGATGTACATAATTAGACCATCCTCTGGTATTTGATTTTTTTGCCAGGTCGTTTCAGCTGGAATTTGACCAAATTTTGGATTTGCTCAAAACTTCCTGGAAAATAGTCTGGAGGAGGAGGGAACATGATGTGGAGGGAAGGAGGAAGGAGTAAACTGGAGGAGGGAGGGAGCAGCCTGGAGGAACAGAGAGCAGACTGGAAGAGGAGGGAGGAGTCTTGAGAAATAGGGAGTAGCCTAGATGGAGATGGAGGAGGGAGCAGGAGGAGAAGGGAGCACACTGGAGGAGGAAGGAGCAGACTGAGGGGCCATTACAAACCACTTAACCCTGTTTACCACATGAAATATTCACACACTACTTTTCCATTAACCTGCCTGGCCACAACCAAAAGTGACATCCATGTTGGTTTATCACAAGTGACACAAGCTCAGTATTCAAATGCAAATGGTCATTTATATCGTAAGTGGGACCACCATTATGTAACAAAAGATTTTTTCATCATTGACATTATTATGTTATATTATGTCTGATGTCTTGGTTTACTCTTTTTTTTGTCTGTAACCAGATATTGTTATACTTCTGATTACTCACTTTAAAAAATATAGTACCTGGTCACAAACAAAAATACATATTGTGCAATTTTCTGATCTCTGATATGTTGTTTCCTCATCACAAACATACCTGGAGTTGTGTTTTGTTTCATTCATGGCTGTGTTTTCAAACTCTTTACACTTTCATAAGAATCGTTTGGATAATTTCAACCCTAGAATTTCCTATCTCTACTGAACTAAATAGCAATAGTAGCTGTGACATCACAAGGTGGAACAGAGTATTTTGAGCTTTGCAGATGTAGACAAATTAATAATAAAAGGTTAGGTGTAATGTATTTTGATTTTCAAGGGGGCGCTGTCGATCCATTTTTAAAGATTTTTTAATACAGATTATTTGTAAATTCCTTTTTTGGCGTTCTTGAATTTTGTGCAAAATTTTGTGAGTTTTCGTCGGTGGAAAGTACCCGAAACCTGAAAAAGGTTTCGGGTACTTTAAATAATAAGAATATTCTTATTCTTATTATTTATTCTTATAAATAATAAGAATAAGAATATGGTGGCACTATATATATCAATGGAAAGGGCTCGCGTCCAGTAATGTAAAGCACTTTGTGATTTTATCTGTGAAAGGTGCTATATAAATAAAGTTTACTTACTTACTTACTAATGCACCCGTGGGGTCCATTGTCAATGACGAGCGCAACCTCATCGATTACTCACTTGCCCAATACACATTTTTGGCGTTTACGATGGTTAACAATTACAATTATGCCGCGTTCGCGGCAATGGGCAGTGCCAGTCTGTGCTATTGGATGCTATGAGTGTCACTATAGTGTGGCATTGAGTGTTTGGAAAAGGGAGAGCGCTTCGCGCTCTGGTTGCACGATGTCATGTGTGCCCACAAAACGATTACAATTTTGCCGCCGTAGTGGGTACGGGTGGTGCCACCATGCCATGTTAGCTGGCACAAGTCACAGACATGAATGCCAATATGTTTGGAAAGGCAGAGCGCTTTGCACTCTGGTTTTGTGGGCACACATGACATGTCACAAAATTGTAATCACAAAACGATTACAATTTTGCCACCACGGGCGGTGCCACCGTGCCAGGTCAGCGGGCACAAGTCACTGACATGAGTGCCACTATGCTTGGAAACAGGAGAGCGCTTCGCGCTCTGTTCGCGCTCTGTCTCAGCTCACGTGGGCCGACAATGTTTTGGGGTGAACAATTACAATTTGGACGCTATCGTGGCCACGGGCGATGCCTCCGTGCCATGTCAGCGGGCACCAGTTGTTGACATGAGTGCTTAAAAAGGGGAGAGCGCTTCGTGCTTTGTTTTGCGCACGCTGGTTCAGTTACAATAGGCCCTACGCTTTAGCGCTCGGGCCTAATAATAATAATAATAATAATAATAATAATAATAATAATAATAATAATAATAATAATAATAATAATAATAATAATAATAATAATAATAATAATAATAATAATAATAATAATAATAATAATAATAATAATAATAATAATAATAATAATAATAATTTAGATACACTTTTTTTCTTCGGGTCCCAGGAGGTTAAGAGTCTCAGCCAGATTTATCAAAAAGCTTTCGTTCTTTGGCACACTGGGATTAAGAAAGGCATTTGTGAAAGTCTATCTCCCTCTTGTGGACATAAGCTGTATTACACTTTAAAAAAAAATAATAATAAAAATAAAAAAGTATGCGAATTCAGTAGGCTGACATTGGCAGTACAATATGCCTTATGTAGGCTACTTTGACATGAAAGAAAAACAAAACAAACAAAAAAAAACACTAGTGTAAGTTTTAAACCGTTTCATTATTGTATAAAATGGCATGACAATATTTTTTACACAACTAAAACTAATGCTTTGCCATATTGTGAACCCACATCTGAGCACATTATACCACAATGGGCTTCCATGACTTAAATGTGAGCAGTATTGTTTTGAAGTCAACTCACTATACTTTATATACTTTACAGTTTGTTTTTGCCACATCATAGCGATGCACTGTGACAATAGAGGTAATTATTACATCACTCATATCTCAATGCATTTTTCTCTCAAAATATTATATTAACATAAAAAAGTGTGTTGCTAATGGAGTTGCTTAAAGATCCCATGACATGGTACTTCTTCTTTTATATGGCTCCTTAATGGTTCCCTAATACTGTAAATGAATCCTTCTTCAAAATCAACACTTAGTGCATAAGAAAGACACATGTACAAAGTCAGAGTCATAATCTCTCTGTCTGAACAACTCATTCTGGGCCTTGTTGCTTGAATGCAAATGAGAAGGAGACAGATTGGTTAGAGGGGGCAGAGGGGGGGGGGGGGGCAAATGCGCCGCTGGTTCCTTGTTTTAGCGGTGCGCTGTGCCTGGCCCCACTTCAGTGTGTGTAAGCGCAAAGGAGGAAAGGACAGCCTTTTCAATGAAAAAAAAAAACACATTTTTACAGAAAACAAAATTAAACCACTGCTGTTCAAAGGTCCAGAGGCTCAGATAAAGGACTTCCGAGCCTAGAAACACTCGCACGTGCCTCCAGGCAAATAAAAAAACGCATTTCGCATTGCCTAGCGCATTCGCAATCCAAACTCTCTGGGCGTGATTTCCAGAGACAGGAGGTGGAGATCCAGACGGTGGTGGAACTGAATTTGCATTTCTTTTTTCGATCTGACATCAATAAGGTGCCTTGTCCAGAATCGCCCATTTGAGCTGTGTTTTTTTCAAACGCAGAAAAGGATCGCAAATGCTCAGTTTAGACATTACGCAACTTTTAGCCATTGGGGGGCCCTAAACAGGGTAGGGGAGCTCACATTAACGTTCAAAAACCTCAGAAAGTGAAAATTTCATGCCATGGGACCTTTAAGGGCAGCACCAGGAGGACTAAAGAAGAGAGTGAGGGTGAAAGAGGAGTGGGGTCTGCCATCTGCCTGATGTCACATAGTACTTGAAATTGAACACATATGGACACACAGAGGCTTACTTAATAGATATTGTTTGTAATGAATGCTTTGGGACTCCATCTGTACAGACAAGCTGATCATCTGCATTGCTCAGCTGTGATTTTTGGGTCTGTTCCACAGAGCAGAGTGAGTCCTCATATGTGCGTCCAGCAGGAGGCGCTCTGTGGCCGTTTTCATACAGATGCACCGTGTCCTTCTCAGATGAGGGCACCGACCTGAAGGTTTTACTCTCTAATAATGTTTTCACTTTCAACATACATTTAAAGGGAACATACATCAATGAAGTGGTGCAGCCTTTTGATCTCACCTTCAAATATGTGAAATGTCACAGCAAAACGGTTTTATTAATAATCATTTATGTGCACTTGTCATTAAACATGTGCAGTAAAAAGTCTTAGGTATGGCAGGTTTGATGCTGAGCCTGCCTTTTAAGATCCAGAGGAGAAAACGTTAAAGCGCCTGTACCTGATTTTATACAACATTAAAGGTCCAGTGTGTAGGATTCGTGGCGCATAGGTGGATAGTGGCTATGGCATTTCCTGTTTTAGCTACGGCAAACCTCGAGGATCACCCGGACGCGCCGTAGCGGACAGCTCGCGTACCCGCGCGGGTACCCGGCGCGCACCTGGCGCCGGTATTAATAAAACGCGGTAATAAAATCCAAGATTTAGCCATAGTTTAGAGATTTAGCCATAGTTTATCCATAGTTTCGAGTAGATGAGGACGCCAGTGCGCATGTGCGGACTGTGCTCTCAGCTCCCGGGACCCAAACATGAAACGCAAAGCTGTAAACTATGGATAAATCTCGGATTACAGGCCACTTTTGATTCAAACGAAATCGTAGACTAAAGACATCGAGCTTCTATGATTTGAAAAGTGCTAAAGTTTGTGTTATTTGGAGCCCGCACGGGGCATATTACATGCTCGGGGAATGCCCCGAGCTATGGCTATAAGTCGCGCTAGGCTAACGGCGTTAGCCTAACGCTAATCTAAAACATCTCCGGAAATGCTCCATATGACACTTAAGTGATATGGGTGAGTAAAACAACTTGTTTTATTACCGAAATAAGGCTCAAATTGTAAAAAACGTTACTTTTCCTTTAAGCAGGAAAACTGTAGCACTGTAACAAAATAATTTAGAAAAATATACCAAAAAGTAGATACTAGATACAGCAGCCCATGATGTCAATGCTGTACCACATTAAATGGTACAATATACTGATATTTTTGCAGATCTGAACAACAAGCCTATGTCATCCAAGCTCACGAGCTGCAATTTTCCATATACAAAAGAAAGAAACAAGACACAGTACACAACTTCACAAACCTGATATGTTGTGCAATAATTTCATAATTTAATTCCGCACTCTGAAAGCAGAATGACTTGCCACAGAGAGCAAGGGGAATGGAGTCTCAAGAGTGTGAAAAACAAACGTGAAACTGATAAAACAAGTTAATATTCTGTTTTTGGCAAATTATAGCATTTCTAAACAATAAAAGATAAAATGGTGATCTAAATGCAGTATGTTCTGTGTTTGCAGTTAATAATCACAGAAATAAAATACCCTCTCTTCATATCATCCTCTTTACATCATGCATTGTATAGTACTGTAAAAGCTGATAATTAAGGATCATTAAAAAGTGAGACGGTAAAATATAATCTATTCATTTTACATAGTGATAATAACTAATACTACTGATTAGATCTCCTTTGTTCATCCAATCAGACACATTCTTCTTCTTCTTCTTCTGAGTTAAAAAAAAACTAGTGATGGGCGGATCGATACCAAAGTATCGATATATCGATCCTGATGGAGTATTGAATATGCATCGATCCTGGTATTAAAATATCGATACTAAGTCATGTTTTCTTACTGACCCCGCGATAGACTCACTGCTGTGAGATTTCAGTCAAAGCGGCGCGGGAGCCATGGGAGACCGCAAGAGAAGTGTGGTGTGGAGTTACTTCCACACCGTGGACGACAATGTTGCGAAGTGCAGTTTGTGCCAAAAAATGATCCGATATTGTGACAATACCACAAATTTTATATAAACACTTGATCATAAATCATAAACCTCAGCATGACGAAATGCTACTGACCAAACGACGACAGGAGGCGAGTCAGGCAGCTCCCTCCAGCACAGCAGCAACAGCAGTACGACAGAGGTCAGCTGCCGAGGCGTTTGAGAGAGGGAGAATCCAGGTAACCATCAAGCATGTAGAAGACTAAGAGTAGTGTATGTGAGAGGAGAATGTGTGTGAGAGGAGAATGTATGTATGTGAGAGTGAGAATAGTGATACTTCATTTGTTGTCTTTTTTCATAGGCTGCAAGTGCCCAACTTACAATAGATTTATTTATTTTATTTATTTTATTTATTTGATAGGGACAATGCACATTAATGAACATAAGTATAAAACAAATGTAAATATGCCGAATTTTACCTACAAAGCTAGTTTTCATCCGCAGTCCCTCGGCAGTCAAATACATAAAAATACAACGTGCAATACAAGCAGCACAAACAAAAGTCTAGTGGTCACATTTGATGTCTGCATTGCCATTTTCATTTCGTCAAAGATTTTTTTTCAGATATCTGATGTTAGAATGTGTGGAGCTAAGCCCCCTGGTGGAGCTTTGCAAAGCCAAGGTATCTAGTTAGAGCCAGGTTAGTGTTTTTCTGTAGTATTAAAAAATTTATGAAAGTATCGGTATTGGTATCGATATCGCGATTCTAACCCTGGTATTACTTGGTATCGTATCGAAACAAAAATAACTGGTATCGCTCATCCCTAAAAAAAACATCTTCCAAACTGGCACATTGTCACTTGGAATTATGGGAAACAGCTGCATGACCATATCCCAGACACTTGATTCTCTGTCATGGCGCACAAAGAAGAGTGGCCAAAAAAAAACAAAAAAAACAAAAGCAAAGAGTAGCAGAAACTGGAGAACTATAATGAAACAACTGCATGACATTACCTCAGACAGTTGTTCCTGGAATTGTCAATCTCTACTGAACTGAAGGTAAAAGGAGCTGTTAAAGGAAAAGTAACGTTTTTTACAATTTGAGCCTTATTTCGGTAATAAAACAAGTTGTTTTACTCACCCATATCACTTTGGTGTCATATGGAGCATTTCCGGAGATGTTTTAGATTAGCGTTAGGCTAAGGCCGTTAGCCTAGCGCGACTTATAGCCATAGCTCGGGGCATTCCCCGAGCATGTAATATGCCCTGTGCGGGCTCCAAATAACACAAACTTTAGCACTTTTCAAATCATAGAAGCTCGATGTCTTTAGTCTACGATTTCGTTTGAATCAAAAGTGGCCTGTAATCCGAGATTTATCCATAGTTTACAGCTTTGCGTTCCATGTTTGGGTCCCGGGGGCTGAGAGCACATTCCGCGCATGCGCACTGGCGTTAGCCTAACACTAATCTAAAACATCTCAGGAAATGCTCCATATGACACCAAAGTGCTATGGGTGAGTAAAACAACTTGTTTTATTACCGAAATAAGGCTCAAATTGTAAAAAAAAAATGTTTTTTTTTTTACTTTAAAACTATCACTACATGATAAAAGGAGAAATTCAATTTGTCAACTGGACAAAGTTTATTTGGTCAAAAACGTTTCGCAGCTCATCCGAGTTGCTTCGTCAGTTCTGGTTAGAGTGCTGATGGACACTGCTTATATCTAGCTGCAGGGAAAAGAACTGGTTTGAGAGGGGAGTTAAAGAGGCTATTTTTTGTCAAAAAAAGAGAATCCTTCTTTAAACAGGAATGGGGGAGTCAGACACAATTTGTCTCCCATATATAATTCCATTCTCAAACCTAAATCAAAACAAACAAAGGAAACAATAGGACTAGCCAGGTCAGGTCCAGAGGTGTGAAAACAGCCATTAGGGTTTGAATGAGTATGCTAAACTAGACACCAGAGAGAAACTAGAAATACATAGACAGAAACTCAAAACAAAGATGTGGGATAGTTTCAGAAAAATTTCAATGTAGTTAGCTCCTCCCTGCAGCTAGATATAAGCAGTGTCCATCAGCACTTTAACCAGAACTGACGAAGCAGCTTGGATGAGCTGCGAAACCTTTTGTCCAGTTGACAAATTGTATTTCTCCTTTTATCATGGATTCTACCTGGACGACTGAGGGACTCTTCACACATCTTATCACTACATGACATCACGAGCATTTTGAGCTTTGGAGATGTGGATAGACTAATAATAAAGGGCAACTCCAGGTATGTTTTTGATGAGATAAAAATATTATAACATGGCTAAAAGCTAAAGGAGTTTTGTGCAATATAGGCCCTTTAAAGCCCCACTGTGTAGGATTCGTGGCGCATAGGTGGATGGTGCTATTGCACTTTCTGTTTTAGCTACAGCAGACCTCGAGGGTCACCCGGGCGCGCGCACGAGCCGCGCGCCGCTACTGTATGTTTTTTTTTTTTTTCTCATGAAAACACACATTCCCGATCATGTACCATGACACTCTACACATCAAATGAAACCTTACAGTCTCCTCTTTTTCACTATGCAATTCATTTCCCTGCACAACAATCACTCCCCGAGCACATGGGGCTTTTATACGGAAAAGCACAAAACGAGGTTAGCTTACCTTAGAATGCTTTGCACAGGTCAAACTCTGTATTTCACCATAAACTTGCTCTCAATTTGTCCGTAAGGATCCAGCAAATAAAATCCAGTAAAACAATTTAGTCCAAAACACGTGTTAGATCCATTACGACGTCTGATCGGCAGCATGCTTGTGTTGTTTACCCAAAACCACGAGGCTTGCCGAAGGTGAAGGCGGAGCCCAAATGTCCTTCTGCGGCTCTCGTATTCAAAATGGCTGCCTCTGCATGGGGAAGATCCCCCTTTTATGTGACTATATCTAAGTTCAAAAGAATACTTTGATTTCATGATGGAAGTGAAAAGGCTTGGAAAACAATGTCTTTTTGAATGGGTATCTTCAATTTCAGTAATTACGGCACGGCACGGCAGCTGAGTGGCTAGCGCTCTTGCTTCACAGCAAGAAGGTTCCGGGTTTGATCCCCGGGTCGCCCAGGCCTTTCTGTGTGGAGTTTGCATGTTCTCCCCGTGTCTGGGTGGGTTTCCTCTGGGCACTCCGGTTTCCCCCATCAACCCAAAACATGCACCATAGGTAAAATCCTCCAGCTTAGGTCCTGACCAAGCCGAAGCAAGAAGATCATGGAGATGGTCCCCGGGCGCCCTATAAGTATAGTACTTTACTACTGTTAATACTACTACTACTCTACTATTACTTTATTACGTTCCACCACTGCAATATGGCCACAAATAGCACAAGGTATTTTTCAGGTAATACACACAGTTTAGAGTGTAGATTGATAACTGAGGCCTGCTCAGTTTAAAAATCAATGTGGATGAGTTATTGTGTAGCCCCTTGACTTTGACCCAGGCTGCATAGACGAGAGTTCGACTGAAGATTTTAGGGCTTTTCTTTACAGATCTGGAACAACAACAATAATAGCACATGTGGTTACAATGTTGGACTGACATCAGCTTCTGCCCCATTTATCAAGTCAATTAACCACAGAAGGGGGAGGGCAGAAGGACGTTGCCAAGGTAACCGCCACTGCTATCGGAGTATTCTAACTTTTTTAACTCTTTGGGGGTTTGTCACCTGCTTGTTTCTATGGTTATCTCATTACTTTGCCTGGAATGTTGCACAGTATGACATTAAGCAGCTCTACTTGACAAAAATACAGTGGATATAAAAAGTTTCGTGTGACCTCTAACCTATACAAGGCAATTAAAAAACAAACAGAAATCTTTCAGGGAGATGAAGTAAAAATAAACAACTGAGATCATGTGGTTGCATAAGTGTCCACATCCTTTTATAACTCGGGATGTGGCTATGTTCAGATTTAACCAATTCCATTCAAACTTATGTTAAACTGGAGTCAGCACACATCCGTCAACAATTAAAGTGAAGAAAGAAATCCACATCAAAGCCTGGCTTTAATTAGCAAAAAGACATCTGAAATCTTCCAAACACATGTGGGAAAATGTGTTATGGTCTGATAAAACCAAGACTGAACTTTTTGGACATAATTACGAAAGGTATATTTGGTGCAAAAACAACACCAAACATCACCAAAATAACATCATCTCTACAGTGAAGCATGGTGGTGGCAGCGTCACGCTTTGGGGCTGTTTTTCTTCAGCTGGAACTGGGGCCTTTGTCAGAATGGAGGGAATTATGAACAGTTCCAAATATCAGTCAGTGTTGGCACAAAACCTTCGGCCTTCTGTTAGAAAGCTGAAGATGAAGAGGAACGACAATGACCCAAAGCACACATCTAAATCAACAAAAGAATGACTTCACCGGAATAAGATTGAGGCTTTGGAATGGCCCAGACCTGAATGCCCTCGAACATCTGTGGAGTGATCTGAAGAGGGCTGTGCACAGGAGATCAATCGCAATCTGTCAGATTTGGAGCGGTTTTGCAAAGAAGAGTGGGCAAATAATGCAACATCAAGATGTGCCAGGCTCCTACCCAAAAAGACTGAGTGCTGTAATAAATGCCAAAGGTGCTGCAACAAAGTATTAGTTTAAAGGGATATGCCACCCCCAGGTCAAACTTGAGCATCTCCCCACAGTCCAGAGACTAAAATAAGTGGTGGAAAGCGTTTTTCTGGTGACGCAGCCATTGTCCGAGTCTGTCAGCACTGACCGCCGCGGTATCTGCAGCTACTCCGCGTTAGACTGGAGTCTAACGTCGCCAGAGAAAGATTTCGGCCAAAAGGAATTAATTTGCTCGATGCTTTTCCCAATTACTTTCTGTGTAGTGCGCATTCATATCGAGTGCAAATAAATGTGCAAATCAACACGGAGAGCTTGACTTGGTCATTTTGGGTGGGAACTATTTTTCAGTGCGGACAAACACAGCCGAAGCACACAGCACGCTGCCAGGGGAATCCCTGTTACGCACCAGGAAGGCAGTTCCCCTGTTACGCAGCGTGGTGTGTGCTTAGGCTGTGTCTAACGCGGAGTAGCTGCAGATACCGCGGCGGTCAGTGCTGACAGACCTGGACAATGCCTGCGTCACTAGAAAAACGCTTTCCACCACTTATTTTAGTCTCTGGACTGTGGGGAGATGCCCAAGTTTGACCTGGGGGTGGCATATCCCTTTAAGAGTGAGCATATTTATGCAAGCAGGTTATTTTAAGTTTTTTGTTTTATATTTTTCCCCTTTAAAGGTTTCAGTTTATTCTTCAATTGTGTTGTACAGGTTATAGGTCACATAAAGGTGGAAAAAGTGGTGAAATTATTTGTCTTGCTGTCATTTTTTTTACATCACAAAAGTCTGGCATTTGAGCAGGGGTGTGTAGAATTTTTATATCCAATGTAGCTGGAAAAACAGGCATTCTGATTGTGAGCGGGCTGCCTTTCCACAGATCTGCCCTGCAATTCCACAAAGATAGAAACGTTTAATACCATACTGTGAAACATTCCAGACAAAGCAACAACATCTTCATGGCGAAAAGCATTTGACGGATCCTACACTAGAAAAGTTGCACAATGCACCTTTAAATACACAGATAATGTATGTTTTGACAAGATTCAATAAACAAAACCACCTTGTTACAATTGGACCTTTGCTAAAGAACAGTAATTCGCTTCTTCACTTTTTATATTACCAATATATTATAGGCAAAGAATGAGCCCAGTAAGTATACTTTACCCACTCAGACAGACTGAATGTAGGCGTGGTACTGCAAACACGGAAATGAGCAGAATGAGTCTGAAGGCGTATGGGCATCTGAAGAGTACTTGACCTGACTTGATCTAAAGATAGAGGAGAACAGTTTCTGCTCTTGAGTGAACATAACCTCTGTAATTATGTATTCAAACCTGCCTGGGAACTTTTAATCGCATATAAACTAATCAAACAATGGTAGCTCATTTGGTAGAGTGTTTGTCTGCTGATGTGAAGGTTGGCGGTTTGAGTCATGCTGTCATTGTGTTCTTAACCCACCTCGTACCTAGTGTCTGCGTACACTAGTATATCAGACCCCCCAGGATTTCGCTGGCATTTTTTGTGATTGTTGCAGGCTAAAATGCCTGAATTTGCGGGAGCTTTTCCAAAAAGTTGCGATGAAAGTTGCAGTGCTTTTAAGGTTTTTGTTGCGATTTTGTTGCGGGAGGAAGTGAAAGTTGCGATAAATAGTTGCGATTTTCTCTTTTTGTAATTAAAATTGAGTAATATTTTGAATACTGAGTTATTACTGACAAAGAATAATACAAGGACAGAGATCACAGATATGGTCCTAAAACAACCTTACCAATATCGAAAATAAATTACTACTAGGAGGGGAACTGTTTCGCGCGGTCTTTTGCTGTTATTTTTGTGGGCAAATGGCACCGCAGACATGTTTCTTTACCATTAGAAGCCGTGTCTCAATTCCCAGAGCAGCTCGGAGCGTAGCCCGAAGGGCATGTGCGTCACACATTTCGACAGTACACCGGCGCGACGACTGCTGTCCCACTTGTTTTTTGTCCCATGCGCAGTTAACACGCGGTCCGAAGACCGCAGTCGTTAAGCGGTCCGCGGACTGCAGTCAGGGCTGAGCAAGTGTGCACCGCCTTGACTGCAGTCTGAGCCCCCTTCGGGCCGCGCTCCGAGCTGTGCGCTCTGGGAACTGGGACTCGGCCGCAGTTTCGTTTTGTCACACGGAAGTAAAGCAGAATGTTGCGGCTTCCAAACTCAAACCTTTTAGCCGCCGAGAATATGAGGTTGGGTCCTATGGCTCGCAGATTTGTGACGCGCAAAGAGGAGGCTATGGTGACAGATACGCTGAGATCCAGATATGCGTTTTGTGCATTTATTACAAAAAGAGCGCACACAGCTATGACAGCGCAGCAGGATGAAATGGAACTCATGAAAACCAGCAGGATGAACAGATTAACGTGAAAGATGAATGAATGGTTTGCGGTCAACAAAAAATACGGCTACACCCCAACCCTGACTCTCTCCTCTGTGTGACAGGTGAGCGCGCGCTTTTACACGCACACACTTCCGCATGTGCACACACCCACACTCACGTGACCCACCGCCTCTGCCGCACACACACACACACACAAACGCACCGTGCACCTCATCTCAGTTATGTCTCCTACACAGAAGGAAGTTGGTCGACGTTCAATACGTCGCCGATGATTGGTCAAAATTAGTAAAAATTGCGAGAAAGTTGCGGTGATTGGTCAAAATTGCAACACCGCCCTGAATTCGCGGGGATTGGCTGAAGTTGCGTTGAAGTTGCAAATCGCAACATCGCGAATTCCTGGAGGGTCTGGTATATGAATGGATGAGTGCTATATAAAAATGTGACCACTGACCACCATACAATAGTTGATTTGAAGGTGGATATGTCATTGGTCTGCTGATAATGTTCCACAGTATGATTTTAAACAGCTCTACCTTACAATTATCACATTTTTAGCTCAAAAATTTCTTAGAAAAAATGGCATTCTGATTGTGAGCGAGGTTGCCTCTCCATAAATCTGACCTGTAACTTGGTTTGCTCTCCATAAAGACAGAAAGGTTTAGTACTATACTGTGAAACATTCCAGACAAAACAATAAGATCTCCACGGAGAAAAGTGTTTGACGGTCACACCGGAAAAGTTACACAATGCACCTCTATAGAATGAAAGGTTGTCAGATAAAAGGGGGCTGAATCACTGTTCATCTGTTCTCTTTCAAAATGGCATAACCAGGGTGATGGACACTCAACTTATTATGGTTGAATTATCTGTTTAAGCCTGTTTTCATTACACGGGTATTATACGATCTGATGACAGGTCTTATATAGTGATATCCTCAAAAGACCACAAACCGAACTGGGTGACACTGATATGGCTGAGCTAATTGATTGTAGTTGAATACAGTGAATATGCATCTTGTTTGGAGTGATTGTATTTCCAGGTCTTTCAGGAGGGTGAGAGGTACAAGGTTTTGGAGTTAAACCGTTTTCTGTAGGGAATTCCAGTCAGTGTGTATTCTGAGAACACAGACTGAGGTACATCAGGCCTGCGCTGATGATACACAATTAGGTACGGAGGGAGAAGAGCCACAAGCCCCTTATAAATAAGCCAGTACCAGAGTGTAAGCCATTGAGATGCTAAAGCTCGCCGTCCAGCACGGGAGTACAGTTAACAATGGTGGGTCTGTGTTATATCACGAAAAAAATCGTATGTCAAAAATATTGCAATGCTATATTTTTCTCACATTGTGCAGTTCTATTTGGAGTATTATGTGATGCCATCACTCACCTGCAGCTTTTGGACCCAGTCTCACTCCAATTTGGGTGAATAAAAAGAGCAGCATGCAGCATTCAAAGTTTTTAGACTTCAAAGGGTCCCAGATCTCTCTCGGGTCCAATTCACCAAGGGGCCCTGTACAGAGATTGCACAGGGAGGGAGCACAGTGGGGTGTAAGGGGAACTCCACAGACACATGGATGGACAAAGATCAGAACTATGAAGTATCAGTAGTTTAAGACAGAGAAGAGAAAACTGACAATGTCTCTTTTTGTTGGTGCACCATGCAGCTTTGTGAGCTGCCTGCTTGTCTCCATGGAAATGTTTTGCCCAGACTGTATCACAATTCAACGTGGGCAACAACAGTGACACCTGGAGAGGGGTGATTGGGAACGGCCTCCCTGATCTGAACTCGAGCGCTGTTCTGTTATTGGACTTCTGTGACAGCCATGGTTTGTCCATAACAAACACCATGTTTGAGCACAAGGGTGTCCACCAGTGCACGTGGCACCAGGACACCCTAAGACGGAGGTCGATGATCGACTTTGTTGTCTAAACTCCGGACACTCAGGTGAATAGAGGGGACAGAGCTGTCAACTAATCACCACCTGGTTGTGAGTTGGGTCTGCTGGCGGGGGAGGAAGCCGGAAAGACCTGGCAGGCCCAAACATATAGTGAAGGTCTGTTGAGAACATCTGGCAGAGCCCTCTGTCAGGGGGACCTTTAACTCACACCTCCCGGAGAGCTTCTCCCAGATTCTGAGGGAGGCTGGGGACATGGAGTCTGAGTGGGCCTTCTTCTCGGCCTCTTTTGTCGATGGGGCCACTTGTAGCTGTGGTCGTAAGGTCTGTGGTGCTTGTCACGATGGCAATCCCCGAACTCGGTGGTTGCAGCACTGAACCAGCTCTATACTCTCCATCGGGTGTTCGAGGGTTCATGGGATTTTGCCCAAAGAGTCCACGTGTGTTTTGTGGATCTGGTGAAGGCTTTCGACCGTATCCCTCATGGTGTTCTGTGGGGAGTACTCGGGGAGTATGGGGTCCGGGGCTCTTTGCACAGGGCTGTCCAGTCCCTGTATGACCGGAGCAGGAGCTGTGTTCGCATTGCCGGCAGTAAGTCGGACCTGTTTCTGGTGCATGTTGGACTCCACCAGTGCTGCCCTTTTTCACCGGTCCTGTTCAAGTATTTATGGACATAATTTCTAGGCGCAGTCAGGGGCCAGAGGGGGTCCAGTTTGGGGACCACCAGATCTCATCTCTGCTGTTTGCGGATGATGTTGTCCTGATGGCTTCATTGGGCCGGGATCTCCAGCGTGCACTGGGGCGGTTTGCAACCAAGTGTGGAGCGGCTGGGATGAGGATCAGCTCCTCCAAATCCGAGACTTCAGACTTAAAGGGATATGCCACCCCCAGGTCAAATTTGGGCATCTCCCCACAGTCCAGAGACTAAAATAAGTGGTGGAAAGCGTTTTCCTACTCACCCAGCCATTGTCCGAGTCTGTCGCCACTGACCGCCGCGGTATCTGGTGCTCCTCCGCCTTAGACTGGAGTCTAACGTCGCCAGAGAAAGATTTCGGCCAAAAGGAATTAATTTGCTCGATGCGTTTCCCAATTACTTTGTGTGTAGTGCGCATTCATATCGAGTGCAAATAAATGTACAAATCAACACGGAGAGCTTGCCTTGGTCATTTTGGGTGGGAACTATTTTCCAGTGCGTAAGAATACAGCCGTATCACGCACCACGTTGTGCAACAGGGGAACTCCCTTCCCGGTGCGTAACTGGGATTCCCCTGGTAGCGTGCTGCGTGATACGGCTGTATTCTTACGCACTGGAAAATAGTTCCCACCCAAAATGACCAAGTCAAGCTCTCCGTGTTGATTTGCACATTTATTTACACTCGATATGAATGCGCACTACACACAAAGTAATTGGGAAACGCATCGAGCAAATTAATTCCTTTTGGCCGAAATCTTTCTCTGGCTACGTTAGACTCCAGTCTAAGGCGGAGGAGCACCAGATACCGCGGCGGTCAGTGGCGACAGACTCGGACAATGGCTGGGTGAGCAGGAAAACGCTTTCCACCACTTATTTTAGTCTCTGGACTGTGGGGAGATGCCCAAATTTGACCTGGGGGTGGCATATCCCTTTAAAGATGCATTGTGTAACTTTTCCGGTGGAGAGTCCATCAAATGCTTTTCTCCATGGAGATGTTATTGGTTTGTCAGGAAAGTTTTACAGTATGATATTAAACTTTTCTGCCTGTTTTCCTCACATTGCATTTCTTTATTTGCTTTTTTGTGTGGCTTGACTGGAGCACTGATGTTATATTAATTCAAGTCTTTTTAAAATTTTATCTCTGTACAAGTCTGTGATTTGGTCTCAAATGTATAGTGCAGTACAAATAAAATAAAAATAATGACTATTTTTAATTTGTTTAGCCTTACCCACATATAATTTACATCAGAAGCTATAGCGCTTTCCAATGAGGGTGTTTCTAAAGATATCCTTTTTGTTTGCAGATAGATATGGGAAGCCGCTTATTAAATGGCCAAGTAAGAAAGCAACATTAAAAAGTATGTCCAAAAGAAGGAAGGAAATGCAGATGTATTATAGATTGCATTACGAGACCAAGCAAACCTTTCTGCCCGAGCTCAGACGTGTTCAAGTTATAAACACCACCACGCTGTGAAATATTTGGTAGGGCAGGGATCGCATCGACTAGATCAATTCCAATTTGTCTCCAGGTTAGGGGGGCAGAGTATCAAACTAACCATTACCAAATAGTCTGGTTTTTTAGATCTGTTGGAGCCTATGATGAAATATTAGCTGATCGGGGCTTTCTTATCAGAGATGAGCTTGCCGTCTATGCTGCCACATTACTTTCCTCACTTCACACAAGCTAAAAAGTGACTGTCTGGAGTAAATAGTCTCATTACAATCATTACATCAGAATCAGCTGAACTGATATTTGGAAGCAGAATATCCGATCAGTGCATCCCTAATAAGAACAACTTTAAAATATTACAAACCCAGATCATATTGTCACTGTATGTGGTGCTCTTACAAATATTAAGTGTTGTTCCACCAAAAATGAGCTGCTCACATTGGAAACTGAAATAGCCTGAAATGTTCGTCATTAAAAGAGCTGGCAGATTCATTTAGAAATAACATTGGCACAATTCAATATATCTGTATACAAAATAAACATCATTAAGCTACTGAGCAAATGCTTCTAACATGAACAAAAACAACAAAATGAACAAGTAGGGTTGCCATCCGTCCCTTAAAAAATGGAATCATACCATATTCAGAAACAAAAGTATGCGTCCCGTATTGAGCTGAAAAGGGATGCACTTTGTCCATGAGAATCAAAAAAGCACACTGTCAGCACACTCACGTACTGCTCATCTCATTGGTCGAGGCAGGGCTCTCAAGTTTTGAGCGGGGGGGGGGGGCGCTTGAATTGCATGAGAAATGCCGTGTGAGCGTGGAATTGCGTGTTGAGAGCCCTGTTTGTCTAAAGAGCAAACTTTAACTACAAAGCAACTAATGACAGTTATATAAATGAAGTTATTACCTGATGGTTCTCAGTTTGTTTTATCATCACCGTTTTGTCTTTCCTCGTATTTAGTCGCTGTCCTTATCACTGACAGAGTGCAGTGCGCGCTTAGACACTCGCTGAGAGGGGCGGGGAGGAGGGAGTGGGTCGGGGGGGAGCGGGACATTTTTAACGGATTCATGTAAGAGTCTGGTTAATGCACCGGGCCCGCCATGGGCAGTTCGGCTCTGGGCCGCGCGTATTCCGCACCGGAGTCGATGCGTCTCAGAGGAGACGTGGCACCGGGACTGAGGCTCAGGATGTGCCAGGGGGACGGCGCGTCTGCTCCAGCCTCCGCTCGGACCGTGCGCCCGGAGCAGGGGGAGTTTTTTTCGCTGAAAACGCGCGGAGCCGGCATAAACTAAGCCACACAGACCGATTTTCTGGGCACAAAAAAACAAAAACAAAAAAAGAAGAAATCAGCGTGAGAAATGCCATGTGTGGCGTGTCGAATTGCGTGTGTCACACTCTCAGTGCGTGAGACTTGAGAGCCCTGCCATATTCAGAAACAAAAGTATGCGTCCCGTATTGAGCTGAAAAGGGATGCACTTTGTCCTGTATTACCGTGAGAATCAAAAAAGCACACTGTCAGCATACTCACGTACTGCTCATCTCATTGGTCGAGGTGCTGTTGCTTGCGTTGCGAAGAAGATACCGGAAAACAACAAAGCAGCATGGACGACAGTGACACCGACAGTGCTTTACAGGTCTCGGGCAGTACACCTTCCAACAGCAATGCAACTACTCCTCCGAGAGGAATGGGAAGGAAAAAGATGGGTGGAGAAAGTGCACGATAACATCTATAAAGCGCACTGCACTGTGTGCCGGCAGACTTTTCCCATAGCCCATGGTGGACTAACTGACCTTAAGCAACATGCTTCCAGTGGTGGGCACAAGAAACATTAGGGACACCAAAACTAGGGGAATCTTAGACCAATTTATTGTCCACCAGGAAACACCAGAGGCAGATATGGTATGTAAAGAAAGATTTTTAACTCTCTGGTTAAAGGAAAATTAAAGTTTTTTTTTTTTTTACAATCTGAGCCTTCTTTCGGCAATAAAACAAGTAGTTTTACTCACCCATAGCAGTTTGGTGTCAATTGGAGCAGTATCGCAGAACTTATGTTGAGCCGTTCTGTTCTACTAATGATCCCGTATCCGTTAGCGTGAGTGCTCGGGGCATTACTTTGCGCTCTCCAAATAACACAAACTTTAGCACTTTCCAAATCACAGAAGATCGCTGTGTCAGGGTAGACTTTTAGTGGATTCCAAAACGGCCTGAAACCCGATATGCAGCTATAGTTTCATTTGATGACGTCATCAGAGTGGACAGTGCGCATGCGTGAACTCAGCTGTTTTGTAAACACCGCTAGTCCGAAAGAAGCTAACACCGCTCTGAACTTTACTTTTCTGTTGCGATATCGGGTTTCAGGCCGTTTTGGAATCTACTAAAAGTCTACCCTGACACAGCGATCTTCTGTGATTTGAAAAGTGCTAAAGTTTGTGTTATTTGGAGAGCGCAAAGTAATGCCCCGAGCACTCACGCTAACGGATACGGGATCATTAGCAGAACAGAACGGCTCCAACATAAGTTCTGCGATACTGCTCCAATTGACACCAAACTGCTATGGGTGAGTAAAACTACTTTGCCGAAAGAAGGCTCAGATTGTAAAAAAAACTTTACTTTTCCTTTAAGGTTAATATGCGAAAGTACAATGGATGTGAATATGAATTGTATGGAGAAATATAATATTATTTTCTGTGTAATAAACAAATACAATGACTAGATGAGTACATTCATTATCAATAATGAAGAATACATAATACACTATATAATCTTACACATTTCTTACAAGTTCAGATTGAAAGATAGTTAGATAGAACATGCATCATTTGTTATTTTGTATTAAAAATAAATACCTGATAATTATTTATTTTCCATGTGTTCACATCACTCAAATATGCATCAAATTCAGTTCAGGTTTGAGTCAAATAGTTAAAAAATTGCTTCACACATACAAAAAAGAGCTAAAAAGATTCACTACACCACGAAGGGTGAAGGCAATCGGGCCGACCGGTCCTGCCAATGAGGTGTCCCTTATTTATTTTTCAGGGAGTTGGCAACCCTATTAACAAGTACAGCAGTGATTCAGCCTGGCAGTCTGTGCAAAGCCATCCTACTGTTTTTATTCTGCTTTTGTCCATTTTTAGTGATAGACTTGGGCACATTAAGAACATGCTAACATTAAGCCTCAACAAGAAGTCTAAATGTAATGATTTGTTGTGTTACACGTAGTCAGAGGTTACATTGTAATTGCTTTCTGCTATTAAATAAAGTCAAAAGTCAAAAGCTTGGACACACTTTTCCTTTCATGGCTTTTCTTTATTTCCATATTTTAGATGATTAAAATTAGCCTTCACACATTGCTTTGATTACTGCTTTGCACTCCTGGCATTTCTAGACCCTGACAATGAACAGCTGTGAAGTGAAATCCATTTTCATCATGCTTCTTATATTTGATATCTTCTTCAGTATGTACATCAAATGTAGAAAGTGCAGGCTCAAATAAAGATGTGAATGGCTCATGGAGGTCTGCCTCTTCATCATCACAGTCTGATGAGATGAATCTTTTGGTTGCATTCACTTCAGGAACCGTTGCACGAACGTCGCATCACTAGTACATTGTACATGTCAGTTTATAACACAGCTGACTCAGTAGCTTAAATGCTTTTGTTTTTGGTACACATGTTGTGCTTCATAAATGGCAATGGCATACTGCACAACAAACTCACATGTGTTTGGTTCATTCATTGTGGATGATTGAAGTTTTAAGTTAGTGTGGCTTTAAAAAGAGTAGGAGCTCCATCTACTCCATAAGTGAGAAAAATTTACTAGGCAACTTTGATCTCATTTGCAGAGTTGGATGAAGCATGTCTCCTAATGATGTAGATGTTGCTGAAAAGAATACATTTGTAGGACATACAAATTCATGAAAAAGGTAGTGATTTATTTCTCCATATCAGTAGTGTGTGATGACTTTAATGGGTAGGCAAGCAGACTTAGGGTGGACATCAATATTTAGTCACAAACAATTTAATAATGCCCCTTTTTATATAAACTACACTAACTTATTAAATGCATTTTAATAACTTTAAGCTATTTTAAAGTTAAATTAGAGAGACCTAGACCTACATTGTTAAAGATCCCATGACATGGTACTTCTTGATGCTTTTATATGGCTCCTTAATGGTTCCCTAATACTGTAAATGAATCCTTCTTCAAAATCAACACTCAGTGCATGAGAAACAGAGATAAGATGAGAAAGAGTCATTTTTCTCTCTCTGAACACTCCATAATGGGCGTTGTTGCTTGACTGCAAATGAGGAGAAAAGAGCTGGCCTATAGTAGAGGGTGGGGGCGTGGCCAAACTCTCCGCTCTCGGCTCTGAGCTCTCAGCTGATCCATTTCCGTGTTTTTGCACGGGGGGAGAGATTTGAAGCGTTCCATTGAAAAATAAACACATTTCCACAGAAAATAAAATTAAACCACTGCTGTTCAAAGGTCCAGAGGCTCAGATAAAGGACTTCCGAGCCTAGAAACACTCGGACGTGCCTCCAGGCAAATAAAAAACGCATTTCGCATTGCCTAGCGCATTCGCAGTCCAAACTCTCTGGGCGTGATTTACAGAGACGCTGAGTACAGACAGACGGGGGTGGAACTGCATTTGCATTTCTTTTTTCGATCTGACGTCAATAAGGTGCCTTGTTCAAAATCGCCCGTTTGAGCTCCGATTTTTTGTAACGCAGAAAAGGATCGCAAATGCTCAGTTTAGACATTTCGCAACTTTTAACCATGGGGGGGGGGGGCTAAACAGGGTAGGGGAGCTCACATTAATGTTCAAAAACCTCAGAAAGTGAAAATTTCATGCCATGGGACCTGTAATATATTTATATTAGACTGTATTTGACATCCTGTCTGTACAAACAGGGCTAGTCAATGGACAATTTGTTTCTTTACAAATTTGTCCTCCTCCTACACTTTATTAATGTAGCTGTGCCTTCATTACTATTGTTGTCTATTTAATTATTATTATTATTAATTTAGAAATCACATGAGTGACATATGACAGTTCAACAGTGGTATAATGCACTTACTACACAAAATGTACATCATTAAAGAGATACTAACAAGGATAGTATACTAGTCAGACAGACACAATTATAATACAGCCTCATGTGTCATAAAATGTCCTCTTAAACGCAGTCCTATGTTAGAACAGCACAGTTACGCTCACCTCTCACTGAGTGCGTGCACATGGTAGGATCGAATTGGATTTCTCCAAATCTGATCCCGTTACTCTGCGGGTGGTCTGTCGTCCAATCCAAGTGCACATGAAGCTCGTACAATCGGATAATACCTATAATATAGGTCAGCGACCTGACCGGCTCCGCTACGCTATGTGGCGCTGTAGTCCAACTACTTTCGGATGATGGCTACTCAATAAAAACACAACAAACAACATGGCGGTATACAAAGATGGCGCTGGAGGAGTTTGAAGGAGCAGAATTGGTGTACGTGTTGTGCATTCTTTCTTCGCAGCCATGATTTCGTCTGACATTTCCGGGAACAATCGCTACTTATGACGGTGTCGGCGCCTCCTGCCACTTCCGGGTGAAGTCCCTGGCGAAAATTCCCACGCATGCGCAGTACGCCAATCCGATCCAATATCGTGCGCAAGGCGGCACCAAGCGGATTACTAACGGCCTAAGCCAGGGGTTCCAATCGGATTCACGAAAGCAATCCCTGTACGATCCTTAGCCTGTGCACATGAATCCAATACGATCCCAATCCGTTTGCAATCGGATTACACTCGTCCATGTGCAAATCAAAACCACCTGAAGAAAAGTCCTGCAACAATTAAACTAACTATTAAAATTAAAACTGGTCTCTATTTGTAAAAACGCATGTGGTTTGCACAACAGCACAAGAGAACGGGACACTGATCAACGCGGTAGCTACAGTCTGCTCAGTGACCAGTAGGGTGTACTAAAGGACACCCAACAGTGCATCAAACATAATAAGTGAAGGTAAAACAGGAATATTCATAACTATTTAAAGCTCCAGTGTGTAGGATTCGTGGCGCATAGGTGGATGGTGCTATTGCACTTTCTGTTTTAGCTACGGCAGACCTCGAGGGTCACCTGGGCGCTACTGTATAAATAAAACGCGGTCCCGTTTTTTATTATTTTCTTTTCTCTCATGAAAACCCACATTACCGATCATGTACCATGAGACTCTACACATCAAATGAAACCTTACAGTCTCCTCTTTTTGACTATGCAATTCATTTCCCTGCAAAACAATCACTCCCCGAGCACATGGGGCTTTTATACGGAAAAACACAAAACAAGGTTATCTTACCTTAGAATGCTTTGCACAGGTCAAACTCTGTATTTCACCATAAACTTGCTCTCAATTTGTCCGTAAGGATCCAGCGAATAAAATCCAGTAAAACAATTTAGTCCAAAACACGTGTTAGATCCATTACGACGTGTGATCCGGCAGCATGCTTGTGTTGTTTACCCAAAACCACGAGCCTTGCCGAAGGTGAAGGCGGAGCCCAAATGTCCTTCTGCGGCTCTCGTATTCAAAATGGCTGCCTCTGCATGGGGAAGATCCCCCTTTTATGTGACTATATCTAAGTCCAAAAGAATACTTTGATTTCATGATGGAAGTGAAAAGGCTTGGAAAACAATGTATTTTTGAATGGGTATCTTCAATTTCAGTAATTAACGAGTAAAAATCTTACACACTGTCCCTTTAATTATACTTTTGACACATGACGATTTTAGATTTTATTGGACATGCACTTGATTGCCCTGACTGCACACTATGCTGAGAAAAGCCTTGATAAATAGTTTTCATTTGGTATACAAAACACCCACGAGGTCACTTAGTACGTAGTTTGTTCCATTTTAGATTGAAGAAAACGATCTGTCTGCATGGGCTGATGAAATTTCAGCTGCACTTTTACAGGGGCCATTAAACCACAGAACGAAGCACTCATAATACGATAAGATAAAATAATTTCAAGAATGTATCTAACCCCAAGAGATTGTTTGTAATATTTTTTTAATAAATAATATTGTAAAATAGAAATTATAAACAAAACAGTTATGCATCACAAAATAAAATATCAGTTTTACTGTAAAAACGATACACAGAGGGATTTATATTATGTCTTTTTCATAATTTTTCCACCCATTTTGAAGCCTCTTGAGTAGAAATATGAACAAAAAACATTCAAAAGCACTTCAAGGTGACTAGTCTGATGAACTGGCTTCTTGACCTTTAATCAATAATATCTGGTTAAGGGTCAAACAACTGCATTTTAAAATAGCATCATCTTCATATCTGTGTGCCTGCTTTCTTAGTTACTGAAGCTAAATGTAAACTTACACCCTTATAGAACTCTTACAGAACATTTTACACACTCTTCCATGCTGGACCAAACAAACAAAAGATGAGGATCATAATCATGTTTGAAAAGCTAAAATCCAAATAAATTTAATTTCTTAAAGTACCCCCTGGTTACTGCTTGCAGACCCCATACCCCTGGTTGGGAAACACTGCTCTAGATAACACAACCTTCCCACTCGCTCTTGCTAAATGAACAACATCAGTGGCGTTCCAAGAGTGATTTGCGCCCTGGGCGAAACCCACTCTTGCCGCCCCCCCAAGACCCCAAGACAAGACCGTTGTCCATACAAACTCAATTCACAACAACTACATAACATAAAAACATAAAAAAGACCAAAGGCGCAATTATTTCACATTATAGCCATGTAGACCAACAGCTATTTAAGAAAGCAAAAGTACACTCCAGCAAAAAAACAACAACATTTCGTCGACATTCGCCAACAACTCTTCCCTGTAGCTAAGCGCCATAGGACACGATAAATGTTTGAACGACCATGTATATAGCTTATGCCTTTGTTAACCCAAGCAATGATGATAGCAATATTTTCGTGCTTGGGGGAAGGGCAAACATGCATCAACAATCACATCAGGGGAGTTTAACTAATACAACATCATCATCATTAAGTAAACTTGAAGACTAGTCGATAGCATACCTTTTTCTTTTGCTCGCTTCTCCTCCTCTTCTTTCCGTTTCTTTCGAAATTGGGCACCTGATGGCTTCAATCTTTTTCGGTCCATCACCGCGACTGTTTTGTCATACTGTACACCGTGACCTCCTCAAGACACTGACCGAAATCCGAATGATTACCCCCCTGGCCCCTCCCCCTAAAACAAACTCTGTACTGTGCTCGCAGCGTTGCCTAGCGCGAGAGGTCAGAGTCAGACTATCATACCTGAACCATTTCGCGCTACTCTGTCTTCACGTAACTGTCTTCACTGTCTTCTGTCTTCACGTAACTGTCTTCACTGTCTTCTGTCTTCACGTAACTGTCTTCACGAGCCAGCACCAGCCCCCCACCCCCCGCACAAGGATCCACATGGATCCTTGCTCTGCGCCTCCGTGCGCGATGGCGCTAGGGGCAATTGCCCAGGTGGACCCCGTCAAAGAACGCCCCTGAACAACATAGTTGTCTTTTGGGCTAAATGGTGCCACCAGGTAAATGACCTGAGTATTTTAATGCCATTTCACATTTATAATATTGACAGACAGTGGTATAAGTTTGCCTGTGTTACTCTATCTCTTTCAGGTAGATGAACCATGGCCTGACCTACAGTGGATCTGATTGGTCCTTTGAAGGAAACAGCCCCGTGGCACAGGCACACACCCACAATGACACATCTGTTCAGTGGGTAGTCACAGTGGAGGTTTCTGCAGCAATTACAGAAAAAGAAAACAATTATTATGGACCAGGGAAAATAATTTGTTAGTGAGATGGGATGTCTTTCTTGCATAATTTATAATTTTATGAAATGTGTTTTTAAAATGTATTTATTTATTCTCCTATAGTTGAATAGAAAACTTTTCCATTTATTAAACACTTTGCCACCAGTGACACCCTCAGACAAACAGGGTTGTTTTCTAAGAACTCAGCTGCCTTAGTTAGCAAAGAAAATAACTTTTCTTCTATTTTTCTTGCACTCAGGGGCCTTGAGAAAATATGTAAATGATCAGCACAATGGTTGGAACCCTCCCCTCTGCCATCATGTCTGGGAACAACAGGACAAAGTAGGTAGACCACTCATTAGCATTGTTGTGTATCGATTTCAGAACTCTTTTATACAGCCAGTCTCTGTCTGGTGTTGTGTCACTATTATGCACTGTATGTCCCTATGTGCATAGTTGTGTTTCAAGTTTTTTGTACTCCATAAATATGAACTAATGCATCATTTAAAGGTGTGCTATGTGACTTTTTCTTGCTTTCCTGACAGAAGGTCACAATATGGTAAACATATCACACCTCTTCACTGATCATTCCTGCATCTTGGCCTTGTTTTCTCAATAGGGATAAACCAGCTTGTCTCTTGTCTCCATGGGGACAGACTAGTTTGATGTCATATTGTAAAACATTTTTGAAACAGTAATAAAATCTCAGTCTCCACCAGCAAGGAAGTCATCCCACACCATGCATAAGATACATACACTCAACAAAAATATAAACGCAACACTTTTGTTTTTGCTCCCATTTTTCCTGAGATGGACCCAAAGATCCAAAATTCACTCCAGATACACAACACTACCATTTCTCTCAAACATTGTTCACAAATCTGTCCAAATGTGTGACAGCGAGCACCTCTGCCCCGCCGAGACAATCCACCCCACCTCACAGGTGCGCCACATCAAGATGCCGATCCGACATCATGACCAGTTGAGCATGTTTGGGATGTGCTTGACCGGCGTATACGACAGCGTGTACCAGCTCCCACTAATATCCAGCAACTTCGCACAGCCATTGAAGAGGAGTGGACCAACATTCCACAGGCCACAATTGACAATCTTATAAACTCTATGTGAAGAAGATGTGTTACACTGCATGAGGCAAATGGTGGTCACACCAGATACTGACTGGTTCTGAGTCCCCAGACCCCCAATAAAGCAAAAAAAAAAAATCCACATTTCGGGGTGGCCTTTTATTGTGGTCAGTCTGGAGCGCACCTGTGCACTGGTCATGATGTCGGATCGGCATCTTGATGTGGCGCACCTGTGAGGTGGGGTGGATTGTCTCAGCGGGGCAGAGGTGCTCGCTGTCACACATTTGGACAGATTTGTGAACAATGTTTGAGAGAAATGGTAGTGTTGTGTATCTGGAGTGAATTTTGGATCTTTGGGTCCATCTCAGGAAAAATGGGAGCAAAAACAAAAGTGTTGCATTTATATTTTTGTTGAGTATAAGTAACTTAGTTGGTAGAGCGTTTGTCCACTGATACAAAGGTTGGCGGTTTGAATCCGGCATTACATCATTGGTTGAGCGCTCAGATCCACTGACCCACAGGTTGGCGGTACAATTCCAGCTCCCACAGATGAATGCTGCCATTGTGTCCTTGGGCAAGACACAACCCACCTTGCCCCCAGTATCTGGTACACTGGTAGAGAGCCCCCATGACAGAAGATACATCAAGGCCAGTTGCCTGAAGGAGCGACGTGGGGCTGTCCTCCTGTGGACCCACCACCCGCAGGAGGATCCATGGGGGCTGGTGCATTGTGATCAGGGCGGCAGATCTTTTTGGACTGTTTCGAACTGAACCACAGATTAAGCGGAACAAAACACACTTAGACTTAGACTTTGACAAAATGTATTGATCCACAAGGGAAAATGAATGAATTTCAAAGATAGCACGCTGAAGAAAAGATGTTACTATTCTTAATTCTCTACTAGAAGCTCACATAGAAAACACTCCAAACACGATTGTTTTTTCATGCCTTAAGACGATACAGTGAATTGAATAGGAAAAAAGAGAGAATTTGAAATTCTTTTGTAATTTACTTGCATAGGCTAAATGTAAGAAAAAAAGTTTTTCATTAGTCTGTCAGGGGTAATAGAGTATCATTCCTCTGCCACTTTAAATGGGTGTGTTTTTTCCTTCTGTGAGTTTTGCCTGTGTTGGTGTGGGCCAGTGGCCATGTAATTGGCAGTTTTATTGTTTAAAAATCCTGTGAATCCTCTCTCTCACCCTGTTGTCTCTCTGTCCAGGTCAGCAGGAAGCAGCTCACTACATTGCACCTATAGGGTAAATGTTAAAGGGATGCTAATGCAAAATAGATTGTTGTTTAACTAGATTTCATTTTATTGGTTTGAATAAATATCTGTTACTGAGACACTCTCTCACACCCTGTTGTCTCTCTGTCCAGCTGAGGTCCACCAGGCAGTCCTAAGACCAATCGGCAGCTCTGTGGGAGAAACTGGGGCACGCTGTGGACAAAGTACTACACCAGCTGTGCCAGCTATTGACTGAAAGCCACAGAGCTACCTTAGCCTGGACCTCTGGAGAAACCCTTAAAAACCCAAATCAAACTTTCTCACCCTTTTGACATTTGAATGATTCCCCATTTGAACTAAAACGACTTATTATAATAAAAATTTAAAGGTCCCATGACATGGTACTTCTTGATGCTTTTATATGGCTCCTTAATGGTTCCCTAATACTGTAAATGAATCCTTCTTCAAAATCAACACTCAGTGCATGAGAAACAGAGATAAGATGAGAAAGAGTCATAAATATCTCTCTCAAACACTTTATTCTGAGCGTTGTTGCTTGAATGCAAATGAGGAGAAAAGAGCTGGCCTATAGTAGAGGGTGGGGGCGTGGCCAAACTCTCCGCTCTCCCGCTGTCAGCTCTCAGCTGATCCATTTCCGTGTTTTTGCACAGGGGGTAGAGATTTGAAGCGTTCCATTGAAAAATAAACACATTTCCACAGAAAATAAAATTAAACCACTGCTGTTCAAAGGTCCAGAGGCTCAGATAAAGGACTTCCGAGCCTAGAAACACTCGGACGTGCCTCCAGGCAAATAAAAAAACGCATTTCGCATTTCCTAGCGCATTCGCAGTCCAAACTCTCTGGGCGTGATTTACAGAGACGCTGAATTCAGACAGACGGGGGTGGAACTGCATTTGCATTTCTTTTTTCGATCTGACGTCAATAAGGTGCCTTGTTCAAAATCGCCCGTTTGAGCTCCGATTTTTTGTAATGCAGAAAAGGATCGCAAATGCTCAGTTTAGACATTTCGCAACTTTTAACCATGGGGGGGGGGCTAAACAGGGTAGGGGAGCTCACATTAACGTTCAAAAACCTCAGAAAGTGAAAATTTCATGCCATGGGACCTTTAAACTAAAATTTAAACTTAAGTCTGCTGTCTATAGGTCTCTGGTGATCCACAATACCTGCTGTATGTGGCGTTCAAATCCTGAGAGGGCGTTACAAGTCTATATCTTGTTAAATACAAGATGGCAAAAGGAGATATTCAATTTGTCAACTGGGCAGAAGTTTATTTGGTCGAATACATTTCGCAGCTCATCCAAGCTGTTTTTATCCGTTCATGCAGTCTAAAACTAGTCTTTGGTCCAGCAGTTACTGAGCTGGAGCAGTGTGCATCTCGTATAGAGAATTTGAGAGAACAGAATTTAATTAAACCTTCAAAACCTTGTATGAAATGTATTGCAAGACACCATAGAAACTCATTACACTGACTTCATGTGTTATTTAGTGTTGCTGAAACTATATTCACAAAGCAGAAAGCAACTGGGGATCTGTCAGGGCGAGTTGTGTTAATTGCTCTTATTGTTTGGGAAAGATTTTAGCAAAGGCAGCACTAGAATTTGAACTCCGAACTCCATGGGGCCTAGAGAATGCCACTGTGACCTAGAAGTGGAAAGAAAATTATAAGACAAATAATCAAGAATCAGAATGAAGTGGAATTATGCAAGTGGAACCAAAAGGTGCAAGAAAAAAGAAGTAAAAATGTAACCAATTCTTTTTTTACGCAGGTGCAGCACAGCCTAAGGGGTAAAACTGTGGAGGATAAGCTAGCCGGCACCAGTGTCCAAAGTAAGAGTGGTGTGGCTACAGTCACCTCTTCGCAGTCAGAGTTGTGTATGAGAATCTGTGTAGAGTGTAGAATGCTTCTGATTCAGACATGGAGATATGGAACCAGTTAGAAGTTAATACCAAACATAGTGACAGCAGCAAGCCAGAGACAGCAGCTTGTAGGTTCCCCCTCTCCCACCCCCAAGTTCTGCTAATGAACGCTGTGTACCTGCAGATGACTCAACTCTCTGATCCAAGGAGATTACAGATAAGGAGCGGCCCATGCCCAGTGCTAAAATGACCTGTTCAATTAAAAGATAAAGACAACATATTTCCTAAAAACAAAGGACTTAAAGTCACCATCAACAATTATCACATCAACAATTATACAAAAAACAGCAGTGTTGCACTAGAGGTAAATATACTCAACAAAAATATAAACGCAACACTTTTGTTTTTGCTCCCATTTTTCCTGAGATGGACCCAAAGATCCAAAATTCACTCCAGATACACAACACTACCATTTCTCTCAAATATTGTTCACAAATCTGTCCAAATGTGTGACAGCGAGCACCTCTGCCCCGCCGAGAAAATCCATCCCACCTCACAGGTGCGCCACATCAAGATGCCGATCCGACATCATGACCAGTGCACAGGTGCGCCCCAGACTGCCCACAATAAAAGGCCACCCCGAAATGTGCATTTTTTTTTTTTTTTTGCTTTATTGGGGGTCTGGGGACTCAGAACCAGTCAGTATCTGGTGTGACCACCATTTGCCTCATGCAGTGCAACACATCTTCTTCGCATAGAGTTTATCAGATTGTCAATTGTGGCCTGTGGAATGTTGGTCCACTCCTCTTCAATGGCTGTGCGAAGTTGCTGGATATTAGTGGGAGCTGGTACACGCTGTTGTATACGCCGGTCAAGCACATCCCAAACATGCTCAATGGGTGACATGTCCGGTGAGTATGCTGGCCATGCAAGAACTGGGACATTTTCAGCTTCCAAGAATTGTGTACAGATCCTTGCAACATGGGGCCGTGCATTATCTTGCTGAAACATGAGGTGATGTTCATGGATGTACGGCACAACAATGGGCCTCAGGATCTCATCACGGTATCTCTGTGCATTCAAAATGCCATCAATAAAATGCACCTGTGTTCTTCATCCATAACAGCCTTTGAAGAGGAGTGGACCAACATTCCACAGGCCACAATTGACAATCTGATAAACTCTATGCGAAGAAGATGTGTTGCACTGCATGAGGCAAATGGTGGTCACACCAGATACTGACTGGTTCTGAGTCCCCAGACCCCCAATAAAGCAAAAAAAAAAAAAGCACATTTCGGGGTGGCCTTTTATTGTGGGCAGTCGAAGGCACACCTGTGCACTGGTCATGATGTCAGATCGGCATCTTGATGTGGCGCACCTGTGAGGTGGGGTGGATTGTCTCGGCGGGGCAGAGGTGCTCGCTGTCACACATTTGGACAGATTTGTGAACAATATTTGAGAGAAATGGTAGTGTTGTGTATCTGGAGTGAATTTTGGATCTTTGGGTCCATCTCAGGAAAAATGGGAGCAAAAACAAAAGTGTTGCGTTTATATTTTTGTTGAGTGTAGATGGAAGGAAATATTAGCAATTGCTGCTTTCTGTGGACAGAAAATTTTTGAGGAACAGTGGGATTTTCCTTGGTCAAGTTGAGCTAATGGGCCAGAGCGCATGTGAGAAGGATTCAGGCTAAGAAAATCACCAATACTTATTTCAGCAAGGACATTTAAAATGAGCTCATCAGTGTCTCAATGAAAATGTATCAAATTTAATATCCATATGTTCACTGTTTATCTTAATATATTTTGAGTATTTTGACAGCTTGCTTACAGCTTTGTACTTGGGATCTTTTGAAACTAAACACTCACATTTTCCCCTCTAATCTCTGTGCATTGTGTTTTAATAGTAGTGTTTACTGTTCCTTGTTTATGTTTGGCAGCTTTAATGCAAAGTAGATCAATTTGCAGACATTGACAGAAGCGGCATACTCGACACACAAAAATCCAGGTGACCCCTGGTTAGCTCCAAATGCCTCTTCAAAAGCTTAAATTACCTTAAAAGGCGAGTGAAGACATCAAAACCTTCATAGATTCTTTCTCCAGTGTGAGACTCAGTGAAGCAGTCACACCTTGATTAAAAAAGAAACTGCATTGTGTTTCCATTTCCATAAAGTGAGCAGTAAGTCTCAAAACCCCTGGCATGCTCCGGTGTGTCCAATGTCTTCTGTCACATTGACAGTGCTGGCTTATTCAAGTGGAGTCTCTTTCTGTTGCAAGTTCATTCAAGCGCATGTGGCATCGCTTCTCATCACGTCACATCACGTCACTCTTCCACTACTGCAACAAACTTAGTAAAAAGAAGAAGACAGACTTTATTCATCCCCGTAGGGAAATTATTTCTCTGCATTTGACCCATCGTTCAGGAGCAGTGGGCAGCTCGTCTTTCAGGCGCCCGGGGACCCATCTCCATGATCTTATTGCTCGGCTTGGTCAGGACCTGAGCTGGAGGATTTTACCTGGAGCATGTTTTGAGTTGATGGGGGAAATCGGAGTGCCCGGAGGAAACCCATCCAGACACGAAGAGAACATGCAAACTCTACACAGAAAGGCCCAGGCGACCCAGGGATCGAACCCAGACCATGCACGCAAACTCCACACAGAACACACACAGAAAGGCCTGGGCGACCCGGGGATCGAACCTGGAACCTTCTAGCTGTGAAGCATGAGTGCTAGCCACTCAGCCACCGTGGCTAAATGTGAGTTCTCTACAAGGGAAAGAATACTGGCAATGATGAGTTCCTAAATGATGGTCTCTGTAATGTATTTCTGCCTGGGATAACCCTGGCTGTAGTTCGGAACTCCTCTGCTGGAAAAGGGTTCAATCTGTCTCTGTCCCTCAGCTGCAGTTGGAAGGTAAAAAGGATATTTAAAAAAAAAATACTACAAATGTTACACTAGCACTGGTTGGTCATTTAAGTTTTCTTATTGTCACTGCGGCAACACTATGAAAACGTTAAAGATCCCATGACATGGTACTTCTTGATGCTTTTATATGGCTCCTTAATGGTTCCCTAATACTGTAAATGAATCCTTCTTCAAAATCAAGACTCAGTGCATGAGAAAGCCTCATGAACACAGACAGAGTCATAAATATCTCTCTCAAACACTTTATTCTGGGCGTTGTTGCTTGAATGCAAATGAGGAGGACAGAGACAGGCCAGGGGCTAAACATGGTAGAGGAGCTCACATTAACGTTCAAAAACCTCAGAAAGTGAAAATTTCATGTCATGGGACCTTTAAAAAGCTGTTGGTAGAAACTAGGGATGCAAATTATCGATTAATTCATTAATCTATAGTTGATTGACCTTATCGATCGACTTACGATTAACTGATAAGCGGCGTTTTTCACCTGAATTTTAGTGTTTCAATAGGGTCTTTAAGAATATAAGCTGTAGTATACATAACACTGAGTCACAAATATATCATAGTATTATTATATTGTATATTCCTCAATTAATTATTCCTTAGTAAAAAGCAGACAAATGTATTGATGCTGAATAACAAAATACATTCTTTATTGAAAATAAATTGAGGACTGGCTCAGTTGTTGCACTTGCAGCATGGAAATCTTGAAATTAAAAGGAACAGAAGAAATTAAATAACAGAATGTTATTTAGTCTACATATTATGATGAAACCAGTGAATCCAGGCTATTTTTAGGACATTCTCAACATTTATTTTGAACTAAGGCATCAACAATATTTATCTCCGTTAATCTGTGAAGGGTTACAGTACAAAATATACATTTCACAGGGCCCCTGGACACAGCATAAAACATTACAGGGCCTCAAACCAGAACAATCAAGAAATGATAAAAGCATGTAAGTTACATGCTTTTATAATTTCAAAAATATATGGTTCTAGGTCCAGCTCTACTGTGAGTTGTATGGCAACATCCAGAGAGGAAAGGGTTACATGATGTAACGCTATGGTCTTTCTCGCGAGTGGGTTCACATCTCGTGTTCACATTCCAGAGTAGCGCCCTCTAGCGATTAGTTACAATTAATGCATTTTGTTCAGCCAACGTCTTGATCGACAATTAATTGTAAGTCGATTAGGCACAGTAGCAGAGTGGTTAGCGCTCTTGCTTCACAGCAAGAAGGTTCCGGGTTCGATCCCCGGGTCGCCCAGGCCTTTCTGTGTGTGTTCTGTGTGGAGTTTGCATGCATGGTCTGGGTTCGATCCCCGGGTTGCCTGGGCCTTTCTGTGTGGAGTTTGCATGTTCTCCCCGTGTCTGGGTGGGTTTCCTCCGGGCACTCTGGTTTCCCCCATCAACCCAAAACATGCACCATAGGTATCCTCCAGCTTAGGTCCTGACCAAACCGAAGCAAGAAGATCATGGAGATGGTCCCCGGGCGCAGTAATGTGTCGCCCACTGCTCCTAATATATATATATATAGGATGGGTTAAAATGCAGAGAAGAATTTCTCCAGTGTGAGATCAATAAAGTCACTTCTTCTTAATTGTTGACATCCCTAGTAGAAACTGAGCACTAACTAACCATTACTTAACTAACTCCATACTTTTGTTTTTCCACGTGTCTGAAAAAGTTTTTGTCACCTTGACGACACAGATTTGAATCCCACATGCATTTGAATCCCCTGTGGTGCTGGCGCCATGTTTGTTTGGGAACAACTAGCTGTTGCATTTGCATCATTAACATTAAAGCCACACACGGCATTGTTCCTACAGCTCGTATGAGACGGTGAGGGAGATGATGGAGAACAAGTCATGCAACAAAGCACGTTATATATGACTTGTTCACGAGCACTACATGCGGTATGAGTCAGGTCACACGTCTCTGAGAGCTAAAAGTCTGAAGTCCAACTGGAGTCTGAGCCTCCAGTCTCATCTCTGTGCACTAGTCTGAGGTATGTGCTGCTGAGAGCTTTGAGCTTTGGCTTTGAACTGCTTATAGAGAGATCTATCCATCTGAGTGGGGTTAAAGGTGCAGAGACAGGAGAGCGGCGGGAGAGAGAGGCAGGAAGCAGGGAAAAGAGAAACAAAGAGGGGGGAGAGTTGATGGAGAGGAGAAAGAAAGAGGGGAGAGATACGTGAGAGGAGAAAGCAAGATAAGACAGAGAGGAGGGAGTGATATGCACGAGGAGAAATATTAGTTTGGGGGAGAGTAGAAAAGGGACAAGTTAGAGGAGAAAGGGAGGGGGGATGGAGAGTGAGGAGAATGAAAGAGGAGAAAGATTAGTTAGAGAAAAGAGGAGAAAAAGGGGAGGACGAGAGAGACAAAGGAGGGAGAAGTGAGAAAAGACAAAGAGAGGACAATTAACTAGTAATGACATATGATGATGGAGCGTGTCCATTATGTGGTTCTCCTGAGCAGAGCTGATGTTCCTCTGGCTCCCATGCTCCTCTCAGCGCTGCACATGTCCTGCTCTATTAGCACCATCTCGTGCACTTGAGATATACACAGTAGTTAACAGACACAGTTTTGCTCCTATACGTCCCCTTATCTGACTTAAAGATCCTATATTTATCAGCAGGGGAGTCAACAGCGGGGGACAAAGGTGTCTGTTGTTCCACCCCCCAGGGTCTTAGGAGGCAAGAATTGGACCCTCTTTCTATTAATTAGGAGGGCCCTATGTGAAGCTTCGATCTGGCCTGTTTACCGGTTGGTAGTTCGAATCCCCCTCTTGACATAAAACATCATTAGTTGAGCGGTCCATGTTGCCAGTGCAATTCCAGCTCACACAGATAAATGCTGTTGTTGTGTATGAAAGTGATGGACTCTTGTGAGCGTTAAGCCATGTTTTAATGCCGTTACCTCCTTAAAAACATACCTGAAATTGTAGCAAAATAAAATCTAAACTCAACTAGACAAAGTTTTAGAGTGAAGACATTTCGCCTGTAATGGAAATCTTTACAGTAACTGTTCATATAATCAAGTATATAGGTTATGTATAAGTTAGCCTTGTGATTCCTAATGAAATAGGGGTTTTGACAAAACCTTGAGTTACAATAGACTGTCTTGCCATGTGCAATCTCTCTGTTAATCAGTCTTAGACTTATTTATCGGAAAAAAGCCTTTAGAGGCTGCATGCTGTCTCAAATATTTCAGGCTGCGAAGGACGTCCTTGTAGAGGTGTTATATCTTGACTTATGCAAACTTTGTATGCTTTGTTATGATCACCTGTCTCGGGACAGATGCCTCTGTCAGGGACAGTCGGGGTGTGAGTATGCACACAATTGCTTTAATGAATCAACCATTTGATTCAAGACAACTTTCCAGTTTTATTCTTATAGACTAGAAATTTCACAACATGCCCAAGAGGAGAAAGAATTTCATTTTCTGCGAATATAGCACTTTCAGCACAATAAAAGATAACACGATGATCTATGTGTTAGCAGTTAAAGGTTCTATACTGTTGTACAAAAAATTTATTCTTTAAGCCTTGTCATGTTATTACCTCCTCAAAAACATACATGGAGTTGTGTTTTGTTTCAGTCGCACGTTTAAGTAATCCTTTATTATTAGTCTGTCTGTATGTCCAAAACGTAAAATTCTGTCCCACCTTCTGATGATGAAGTGGTAGTTTTCAAGTTAACATTTACTTTTTATCTTTACTTGGCAATTTTAGGGCTGAAATCATCCAAATGATTCTAGTGAAGGTCTATGGAGTTTAAAAACACAATGGAGCACTTCTTGTATTATCACATGACATCACAAGGTGGAACAGAATGGCCCTCATTTTCCAAACTGCCGTATAATGAAAGCAGCTGTTACCTGCATGAAACTTATTGCCCCCTTAATATGTTTGGTTGTTAGAATCAATTGAGCCAAAATTCTGTTTTGTTTTGTTTTTTTGTTGTTGTTCTAACTATATTGTTGAGGCTACAATTTAAAGGAGAATTAACGTTTTTTACAATTTGAGCCTTATTTCGGTAATAAAACAAGTTGTTTTACTCACCCATATCACTTTGGTGTCATATGGAGGATTTCCGGAGATGTTTTAGATTAGCGTTAGGCTAACGCCGTTAGCCTAGCGCGACTTATAGCCATAGCTCGGGGCATATAATATATTCCCTGAGCATGTAATATGCCCCGTGCGGGCTCCAAATAACACAAACTTTAGCACTTTTCAAATCATAGAAGCTCGATATCTTACTCTACGATTTCGTTTGAATCAAAAGTGGCCTGTAATCCGAGATTTATCCATAGTTTACAGCTTTGCGTTCCATGTTTGGGTCCCAAAACGCTCCGCGCATGCGCACTGGCCTCCTCATCTACTCGAAACTATGGCTAAATCTCGGATTACAGGCCACTTTTGACCACACAAAATCGTAGACTAAAGACATCGAGCTTCTATGATTTGAAAAGTGCTAAAGTTTGTGTTATTTGGAGCCCGCACGGGGCATATTACATACTCGGGGAATGCCCCGAGCTATGGCTATAAGTCACGTTAGGCTAACTGCGTTAGCCTAACGCTAATCTAAAACATCTCTGGAAGTGCTCCATATGACACCAAAGTGCTATGGGTGAGTAAAACAACTTCTTTTATTACCGAAATAAGGCTCAAATGGTAAAAAACGTTACTTTTCCTTTAATCTTTAAAACATGTCTCAAGTTATCACCATGAGCTCATTGTTTTAAATAATATAAACCAACAGCAGAATAACTCACTGCACCCCAGCCCGGAACAAGAGCACTGAGCTCAGGCAGCAGCAGCAGTCAACAGCGGTAAACACATGGTTGAAGCGCTTAGAATCTCTCAGTCATCCAGGTGGAATCCATGGCAAAAGAAGAAATTCAATTTGTCAACTGGACCTTAGTTTATTTGGTCAAATACGTTTTGCAGCTCATCCAAGCTACTTCTTCAGTTCTGGTCAGACGCTGGTGGACACTGCTTATATCTGCCTGAAGGGAGGAGCTAACTACAATGAAATTACTCTGAAACTACCACACCTATTTGTTTACAGTTTCTGTGCTATAAATCAGAAAATCACAACAGAACCCAGGAGAAAGGGTGTCTAACTATCCCTTACCTGGTTGGTGTTCCCATGTAATCCCAGCCTATTTCAAACCCACAAACACTTTAAGACAAAAACTGGTCCACCCAAAGGACAAAACACCGAGCCACAAACAAAGCAATGTGGTCTACTCCATTCAGTGTAGTGAAGACTGCAGTGAGCGCTACACTGGAGAAACAAAACAGCCACTTCACAAGAGGATGTACCAACACAGACGGGAGAGCCAGAGTGGACCTTCATCTGCCGTACATCTCCACCTAAAAGCCACGGGCCACTCCTTTGAGGACAGTGAGGTTCAGATCTTGGTCAGAGAAAAGAACTGGTTTGAGAGGGGAGTGAAAGAGGCTATTTTTGTCCAGAAAGAGAATCCTTCCTTGAACAGAAATGGAGGTCTCAGACATCATTTGTCTCCCATTTATAACTCATTTATCCTCAAACCTAAATCAAAACAAACAAAGAAAACAATAGGGCAGCCAGGCCAGAGGGGTATTCCATCAACGCAGCTAAGCGCAAAGCCCGGCTTTATTCGATAGTCCGCGCTAGTTTTAGTGAGAGTTCGGTTCCATGACTCTCGCTAACATTAGTCCCCGCTGAGTTACTGCGGCAACACAGTCCTCTGAGCTAGCCTGGTCCCGGGCAGGCTAAAAATGAGGCTTAATCAGTCCGTGTCGCAAAGAATACGTACCCTAAGTAAACAGAGTGTCAAAAAACAGTTCCGCACACCTCCCGCATGACTATCTGTGTTATCCAAAAACAATATCAGCAAAAAAAAAAAGACCTTACGTTCTTGGTCAGTTTTGACAAATTTCCAGTAATTTAAAAATATTCTTTTGATCCGCTGTCTTTACGACATTATCATATAGAAGAATTTCAGCCCTGTTATGGAGAAAGACTTTGGGCAAGTGGTTAAGTACTGTGTCTTTCATGTGGGAGACCCAGGTTTGATTCTTACCAATGGTATTCATGCGCAAGTCAAATATGTGTTCTACATTCACCAATTTACATTTGCCACACATTAATAATAATAATGCATTTTTATTTGAAAGCGCCTTTAAAAGCGCCAAGGACACTGCACAAGGTTAAAAATGAATAAAAAGCACAAACAAACAATACAATAAAACATAAAAAACAAAATAAAAACAACAAAATCAGAGGAGGTCAGGAGGGAGAGAGTTCCAGAGCTGAGGAGCAGAGCGGCTGAAGGCTCTGCTCCCCATGGTGACGAGATGGGCAGAGGGGACAGTGAGCTGAAGAGAGGAGGAAGAGTGGAGGGTGCGGGATGGAGTGGCGATGTGGACGAGGTCAGATATGTATGGTGGGGCTAGGTTGTGTATTGCTTTGAAGGTGATAATGAGTATTTTGAAGTGAATTCGCTGTTTTATGGGGAGCCAGTGGAGTTCTTGTAGTACGGGGGTGATGTGATGAATAGTGGGGGTCCGAGTGATAATCCAGGCTGCAGAGTTCTGTAGGAGCTGCAGTTTCTGAAGAGATTTGTTGGGGAGACCAAAAAGAAGAGAGTTACAGTAATGGATGCGAGAGGTGAAAAGGCTGTGGACCAGGATGGCAGTGGTGTGAGGAGTGAGGGAGGGGCGGAGACGAGAGATGTTGCGTAAGTGGAAGTATGCAGACCGGGTGACATTATTGATGTGAGAATGAAATGAAAGTGTGCTGTCGAGGATGACACCCAGACTCTTGAACTAAGGAGAGGGATGGACAGTTGAGTTGTTAATGTTCATGGAGAAGCTGTTAGATTTGGAGAGTGTGGATGGAGTACTACTAGGAGGACTTCTGTTTTGGAACTATTGAGCATCAGGAAGTTGGAGGAGAACCAAGAGTTGATTTCCTGTAAGCAGATTGTAAGGGAGAATAGTGGGAGTGATGAGGAGGGTTTGGAGGAAAGGTAGAGCTGGGTGTCATCCGTGTAGCAGTGAAAATGAATGTTATGCTTACGGAAGATATGGCCAAGAGGGAGTATGTAGATGATAAAGAGGAGGGGCCCCAGGACAGAGCCCTGGGGCACCCCCGCGCAGACAGGAAAGGTGTTGGATGTGTGTGATTTGAGATGAATATACTGTGTGCGGTCGGTGAGGTATGAGGTAAACCAGATGAGGGGGTGTCAGTAATGCAGATTGAAGATCAAGTCTATGGAGGAGGGTGCTGTGGGAGATGGTGTCAAAAGCTGCAGTAAGATCAAGGATGGAGAGTAAACCAGTATCAGCTGCCATAAGGAGGTCATTGGTGATTTTTAGGAGTGCAGTTTCTGTGCTGTGGAGTGGTCGAAAGCCTGATTGGAATAGTTCATACAGATCGTTATTACTGAGGTGGGTGTGGAGTTGAGAGGCAACAGTCTTTTCAAGGATTTTGGAGATGAAGGTTGGAAATGGGGCGGAGGTTATTGAAATCATTACACAAATGTGCATGAATTATTCATATCATTATAGAACTTATACCAGCTGGGCCTAACATCACTCTCACTTGACAACATTGACACTTTATATTTTATGTGACATCTCTATCAAAGAATACAGTTAAAGGTAAACCTTTAATTTTAAAACAAAATGTAACCAAATAACAGGCACACTCCATGATGCAACATTTCAATGATTCAACAAATTTGCTCCAGAGATGCTGTGCAAGCCCTTTTAATTAAATCCTATTTATCAATTTCCATCAATAGGCATAAAACAATAAAAGACATTAGGTATGACATTCTGGTGTGAGGCCACTACTGGAGGACTGCTGAGGGTCAGGAAAGTAACTAGAATACAAGCATAATAAAAGGAGAAATTCAATTTGTCAACTGGACAAAGTTTGTTTGGTTGAAAACGTTTCGCCGCTCATCCGAGAGGCTTCATCAGTTCTGGGTCTGATGCTGGTTAGACCCTGTTTATATCTAGCTGCAAGGAGGAGCTCACTTTTTTTTTATCATGGATTCTACCTGGACGACTGAGGGTCTTTTCACGAATACAAGCATACTATTAAAAAGTACAAATGCTTGGATCACAGCTGAGGCAAGCATTAGCCTAGAGAATACCTTGAATATACTTGTCACGAGAACTCGCAGGAAGGATCTTTGATGGGGTCCCTCCTTCAGTTACCTCCACCAGTGGGCGACGCCGGTTTAGGGCCAGTGCCAGCTCCTCTGCAGGTGAAAGGCTTTGAGGGGGGCTCCCACCTCCTGTGGCTTGGTAGCTACTATTTGTTTTAAATTAAATTAAGGTACCATTTCAACAGTATTACTAATTTCACTGAATAATAATATTAATATTATCCTACTTACCACTTTATACTTTACAATTATAAAATATACTGTACAATTTAACATATTAGTTGGTGCAAATACTTTTACACAGTAAAAAAAACTGATAAGACTGCTCTACAAATATGAATATAAACATTTTATGACATCAACTGCTATCCTCGGGTATTGATCTCAGGTTTCCCATGTGACAAACTGTAGCAAGCCCTCTCACCCACGGACCTGTCTCGATACCGTCGGTAAAGACATACTTAAAAAACTCAACATTCAGCACCGTTATAGAACTTAACTTACACATTTAAGCGATCTGCGATCTTCTGCCACGTCATGTCTCTCACCTTGGTTATTGCAAATGTGTTGTAGAGTTCCAAACGCAACTTCTGTTCTGATGCGCTGAAATAATCGGCCCGAATCTTCAACATGATCGCATTTTCGACAGTCGCTTGTTCTGGGCTTCTTACGTCCCCCGTGCACGCGCCTAGGCCAGGACAGGATAGGCCTGACTGAAGTTAGCGCCGCTGAGGCGCAGCTGAAATGCATTTGTGGAATGACTTCACACTTTATTCTAAGTTGCCGCTACTTCAGGCGAGGCTTAATCACTTAGGCACCGCTATGTTTAGCGACGTTCATGGAATACCCCCCAGGTCCAGAGGTATGAAAACACCCAGTCCTGTTGGTTCCAGATTATGGAAGCAAAACAGTGCACAGTGGACCGGGTCTGAGCGGTTCTGTCCCGCCCACTCGTGCGTGCACATCTGGTTCCGAGGTCCAAGCATCCAATGTGGATGATTTGTTTTCTGCAAATCACAGAGTTTCTGCATTTTACAATGAACCAAAACAACTTTTTTATGTAATTCTTTATGATTTCCTCATAGATCAAAGCAGCATTTTACCGAATTCTGCACCTTTATGCCGTAAATCCCGGGGGTAAGTCCATTTGAAACATGAATATTTTGGGTGTTTCATTCAAATGATGCAATTTTTTTCTCACCACATTTATCACTCGTGAACAAGACCTCGAGATACTTGAACTCCTCCATCGGATTGGTGCAGCATCGGCATTGATGCACTCATTGTACCGGACCGTTGTGGTGAAGAGGGAGCTGAGCCAAAAGGCGAAGCTCTCAATTTACTGGTCAATCTACATTCCTACCCTCACCTAT
Organism: Paratrypauchen microcephalus; assembly: GCA_036785185.1. NCBI lineage: Eukaryota > Metazoa > Chordata > Actinopteri > Gobiiformes > Gobiidae > Paratrypauchen > Paratrypauchen microcephalus. Next base: position 2,703,439 of record JAVJIX010000048.1, on the reverse strand, counting down.
GGTCATGAGCTCTGGGTAATGACCGAAAGGACAGGATCACAGATACAAGCGGCCGAAACAAGTTTCCTCCGCAGAGTGGCTGGGCGCACCTTTAGAGATAGGGTGAGGAGCTCAGTCACACGGGAGGGGCTCGGAGTAGAGCCGCTGCTTCTCCACGTTCCGGATGCCTCCTGGACGCCTCCCTCGGGAGGTGTTCCGGGCATGTCCCACCGGAAGGAGGCCCCGGGGAAGACCCAGGACACGCTGGAGGGACTATGTCTCTCGGCTGGCCTGGGAACGCCTTGGGGTCCTCCCTGGAGGAGCTGGAGGAAGTGTCTGGGGTGAAGGAAGTCTGGGAGTCCCTGCTTAGACTGTTGCCCCCGTGCCCTGGATAAGCGGAAGAAAATGGATGGATGGATGGACATTTATCACTCGCTGCTTGTGTGTACGGCAGGATCACAGCTCTGCGCTCAGGTTGATAAATGCCATGTGATCTCTGCTGTATGCAAAAATACACACACAAACACAGCCTTTTAAGTGCAATGTTAGTAAATGAGGCCCAATGTTTTCAGTTTGAGAGAAGAACTAAATATGCCTGAAGCCTAAATATGCAGGACTTGTGTGTTAAACATGTGTGTGTGAAACAACACAGCTCCAGGTATGTTTTTGACTAAGAAAAAAAGTGTAGACCCTTTAATATCGCATCAATCAATCAATCAATAAAACTTTATTTATAGAGCACCTTTCATACAAAAAATGCAAAAAAAGTGCTTTACACTGAAAAACAGCCCACATTTCCTACCACCCACCCAACCAGCCCCCACAGCTGCCCGACAACACACAACTAAACAACCCAAACAATAACACACACACACACACACACACACACACACACACACACACACACACACACACACACACACACACACACACACACACACACACACTAACATGCTAAAATACAGTAAAAATAGTAAAAACTAAAAAGTGAAAAGTGAGGCTGAATGCAGACGAACCGTCAGAGGAGGCGTCTACACCAAGAGCAGAGAGCCATCCACCGCCACCAGGAACTGCCACAGGGACCAGGGGAGAGGGGAGGACCAAGCACCAACCCTCCACCAGGACACAGGACTCAGGGGAGAGATGAGGCCCAAGCACCATCCCCCCACCAGGAGCCCACGGGACAGACCGCGGCAGCCGCACCCGACCACTGTTCCCGGTGCAGACGACTCCTACAGGAGAAACACTTGAAATTCTAAAAATAATAGATCAACATTAGTTCAAAATAAAATAAATAAATAAATAAGTTAAATAAAATATGAACAGTAAAAACAGGGAAAAGTATAAAATTTCACTCGAAGGCTAAGCTAAACAGGTGAGTCTTGAGCCCACTCTTAAAAACATGAAGAAAAAAGAAACACATGTTCTCGAAAACATGTTCTCTGCAGCCCTGAGCTCCTCCGGCAGGCTGTTCCATAGATGAAGGCCGTAATACTGAAAAGACGCCTCTCCGTGAATGTGTGTCCTGACTTTGGGAATGACCAAGAGCCTGCTGTCTGAGGAGCGCAGGGTCTGCGAGGGTTTGTAACATAAAAGCAGTTCTGAAAGATAAGAAGGCCCGAGACCATTAAAGATCCCATGACATGGTACTTCTTGATGCTTTTATATGGCTCCTTAATGGTTCCCTAATACTGTAAATGAATCCTTCTTCAAAATCAACACTCAGTGCATGAGAAACAGAGATAAGATGAGAAAGAGTAATTTTTCTCACTCTGAACACTCCATAATGGGCGTTGTTGCTTGAATGCAAATGAGGAGAAAAGAGCTGGCCAATAGTAGAGGGTGGGGGCGTGGCCAAACGCTCTGCTCTCGCTCTGAGCTCTCAGCTGATCCATTTCCTTGTTTTTGCACGGGGGGAGAGATTTGAAACGTTCCATTGAAAAATAAACACATTTCCACATAAAATAAAATTAAACCACTGCTGTTCAAAGGTCCAGAGGCTCAGATAAAGGACTTCCGAGCCTAGAAACACTCGGACGTGCCTCCAGGCAAATAAAAAAACACATTTCGCATTGCCTAGCGCATTCGCAGTCCAAACTCTCTGGGCGTGATTTACAGAGACGCTGAGTACAGACAGACGGGGGTGGAACTGCATTTGCATTTCTTTTTTCGATCTGACGTCAATAAGTTGCCTTGTTCAAAATCGCCTGTTTGAGCTCCGATTTTTTGTAACGCAAAAAAGGATCGTAAATGCTCAGTTTAGACATTTCGCAACTTTTAACCATGGGGGGGGGGGTCTAAACAGGGTAGGGGAGCTCACATTAATGTTCAAAAACCTCAGAAAGTGAAAATTTCATGCCATGGGACCTTTAAGACATTTAAAAAACAGTAAAAGAACTTTAAAATCCATCCATCTTCTTCCGCTTTTCCATTTCTGGGTCGCGGGGGCAGCAGTCCAAGCAGATCTACTGCCCAGAACACAATGCACCCCTTTAAAATCTATCCTGAAACTCACAGGGAGCCAATGTAGTGATTTTAAAACTGGTGTAATGTGGTCCCGCCCTCTGGTCCTAGTCAGGACACGTGCTGCCAAATTCTGTAATATTTGCAAACCTGAAATACTTTTTTTTTTGGGAAAACCAGAGAGCAGGGCATTACAGTAGTCTATAAGACTGGTGATAAAAGCATCACTGTCTCTGAGAGAGAATGGGGCAGACTCTGGCTATATTTTTTAGGTGATAGAAACCTATTTTTGTGATGTTCTTACTGATACTTGTGATGTTCTTACTGATACTTGATACTGATGCTTTAGGAAATGTAAAAATAATCTTCATACACCCACCACCAGAGGGCATGTTTCTCCAAATTGCACCAGCACATCCTAATCGTTCACTTGTCCCTTTCTTTTGGAGCTGTAATCTCTTCAGTGCATGCATGTGGGCTGCTCTTTTCAGGTTTTATAACAGGATTACACACATTCGGAAATACTAGTCTCACTGTTTGAACCCAAAGTGTTCACTGAGTGTTCGAACCCCAAGGGCCCATATGACACATCTGTTCTACACCCTTCACTATGAAAGCACATTTGTATGCAGCACTAGTCTCGACAAATTATTCTCTGATTAGCAGTTGCATGTGCAAGACGAGACAAAAGAGTGGTGAGTTAACCGAATTGGAAAAAGGAAATGAATACTGTGTGAGTTAAATATTTAGTGCTTCAGAAACACTCAGACAAACGAATCATGGTTTGCTTATGTGCCTCTGCATCGAGAGTCAGTTATGAATAATAAAATGTATTCATATGAACTTATAGGAACTTAAAGGAAAATTAACGTTTTTTTACAATCTGAGCCTTCTTTCGGCAATAAAACAAGTAGTTTTACTCACCCATAGCAGTTTGGTGTCAATTGGAGCAGTATCGCAGAACTTATGTTGAGCCGTTCTGTTTTACTAATGATCCCGTATCCGTTAGCGTGAGTGCTCGGGGCACTGATTTGCGGTGTCCAAATAACACAAACTTTAGCACTTTTCAAATCACAGAAGATCGCTGTGTCAGGGTAGACTTTTAGTAGATTCCAAAATGGCCTGAAACCCGATATCGCAACAGAAAAGTAAAGTTCAGAGCGGTGTTAGCTTCTTTCGGACTAGCGGTGTTTACAAAACAGCTGAGTTCAAGCATGCGCACTGTCCTCTCTGATGACGTCATCAAATGAAACTATAGCTGGATATCGGGTTTCAGGCCGTTTTGGAATCCACTAAAAGTCTACCCTGACACAGCGATCTTCTGTGATTTGAAAAGTGCTAAAGTTTGTGTTATTTGGAGAGCGCAAAGTAATGCCCCGAGCACTCACGCTAACGGATACGGGATCATTAGTAGAACAGAACGGCTCCAACATAACTTCTGCGATACCGCTCCAATTGACACCAAACTGCTATGGGTGAGTAAAACTACTTGTTTTATTGCCGACAGAAGGCTCAGATTGTAAAAAAAAAAAACGTTACTTTTCCTTTATTACACTATTTTCTATGATATAATGTTTCCATGAAAAACATACCTGGAGTTGTGTTTTGTTTCATTTCATTCACACACGTAACACACAAATCCTGCATATTAGTTGTTTAAGAGTTCTTTCAAATGAAAATTACACTGTTCCCCCTTGTGATGTCATGGGGTAATACAGGAAGTACAGCATTGTATTTTTAAACTGCATACATCGTCACTAGAGTACTTTTGATAATTTCAGCCCTCTATTGAACAAAAAGTTAATTTGAAAACTACAACTTCATGACATCACAAGGTGGAACAGAGCATTTTGAGATTTGAAGATGTAGACAGACTAATAATAAAGGGTTACTCAAACATGTGTGAATGAAACAAATCAATCAATCAATCAATCAAACAATATTTATAAAGCGCTTTTCATACAAAAATGTAACACAAAGCGCCTTACAGTGATTAAGGATTAGAAGATTGACTTTTATTGATCTCACACAGGAGAAGTTGTTTCTATATTTGACCCGGGGACCATCCCCATAATTTTGTTATTTAGGTTTGGTCCACACAGAAAGGCCCGGGCGACCCGAACCTTCTTGCTGTGAAGCATGAGTGCTAACCACTCAGCCACCGTGCTGCCAGAGGAAGAGAGAGAGAGAGAGAAAAAAAACAACAACTCCAGGCATGTTTTTGAGGAGGTAACAACTTTATAGTGTGGCTTAAAGCTCACAAGAGTCAATCCAGAATATTATAGGACCTTTACATGAACTGAAAATCAGAGCACAAAAGAAAAGCTTCCTGGATCTATAATAAAACCTAGATAAGACACCCCCTATCCCTGTGTGAGTTCGATTAGTGGCTGCTCCACAGGTACTGCAGTTCCCAGGAGCTCTGGCCCAGAAACAAATCTCCCATATCTTGTGAAGTCAAACACAGGAACCTACAGCTGTCACAAAGGTTGGATTTTGTTGTGTTTCCCATTATCACAACATGAACTTTTAATTTTAAAGGGACAGTGTGTAAGATTTTTACCCGTTAATTACTGAAATTGAAGATACCCATTCAAAAATACATTCACTAGCAAGAACCACGCCATCAACATGATGCAGTGCAGATATTTATTATTGAGTGATTGTGAATGACTGTTTGGGAAGGCAGAGATGGCTGGGTTGAGACGATGGATGGGGGCTCCGTCTCAATCTTCAGTTGGCCCAGCTGGAGCGGGACCCCCCTCAGGAGATGACTTATGGCTGAAAGACAATGAGATAGGGGTGGGAGGGAGGGGTCGAGTTAGCATAGACGAACTGGAATGGAGGGATGAGTGGTTATAAATAGCTTCTGGGAAATTAGAGGTGTGGTTACAGTGAACTGTGATTCGCTGATGAGGAGGAGAAGGTGGTTGAGGCGTGGTCCTGCTCCTGAATTTCAGTTAATCATATTAACTCCATTTCACTAGCAAGAACCACGCCATCAACATGATGCAGTGCAGATATTTATTATTGAGTGATTGTGAATGACTGTTTGGGAAGGCAGAGATGGCTGGGTTGAGACGATGGATGGGGGCTCCGTCTCAATCTTCAGTTGGCCCAGCTGGAGCGGGACCCCCAAAAGTTTTAAAAGAGCATAAGGTAGAATGGGCCTGGCGCAGGTCGTTGAGGTCGTGACGAACGTACACGAGGTAGGCGTTTGAGGCCCAACGACCGAGGGTTCGGATTTTCCGGTCGGGTACGCCTGCCCTTGCGGCGGACGTAGCGGCGCCGATGCGGAAAGAATGAATGGAGAACGAATGGGGAGCGATGCCCGAAAGCCCTAAAATTCCCTTGAAATGTTTAGAAAACCAGGATCTGGAAGCCATCTTGCCCATTTCTGTAATGAATAGCGGATCGTCTTGGGAGGAATTGGAAGTGCGTCGTAAAGCAAGATATTTAATGAGAGGTTCGTACGGACTTAGTGGAGAGTCGAGGCGAAAGAGGTGGATAGGGAAGGTGTTTCCCAACTGATCTGTTTTACTCCTGCGGAGGATAAAGATGAGTAAGTCGTGAGAGTGTATGGAGAGATCGGAAAGCTTAGGGTGGATGGATGGAACGAAGACGTTGGATGTTGGAGCGAATTCCGAGCAGCGGAGAAAGCCGAAGAAGGCTAGGAGAAACATGCATTCGAGAGTAAGGTCTGTGGAAGGAGAGAGGTAGCCGGAGCGCAGAGTGAGAATGCAGCGATAGAGAAGGTCCGATGTAAGTGGTAAGCGTTTTGGAGGAAGGCGAGGTTCGGTTTTTTGCAGTCCTTTAATCAGCATCGAAACGTCGGGATGAGATAGGGACTGGCAGTCCTCCCCAGAGGCCAGCTTATATAGGAGATTTATCCCGGAGAGGTAAGCCTGAATGGTGGAGATGCGGATATTCCTAGAGTGGCGCGAGAAGGTGATGAAACAGCAGATAGTGGTGACGTCGAATGAGCAGAGGGGTAGCTGATGAAAAGCGAGAAACGCTTTGAAGTTGTTCCATCCGGTGAGGTAGGAGGAAAGCGAACTCAGGGCGAGGCTGTCGAGGATGGCCTGTTGTGAGGCGGAGACGAGAGATGCCAGAGCTGGGTGGCTTAGCTGAAGATGGTGGTCAAAAATGGAGGAACTGGAACGGGCTGGTTGTCCGAGTGCGGAGCCAAGCTTCTGAATTTCTGAAAATCGAAACGAGAGAGTGAATCAGCGATGGAGTTATCGTGACCTGAAACGTGGGCGGCGTGAACGACGAACTGGTTCTGAGCGGACACGAAAGTGAGTTTTCTGAGAAACAGAGATTATGGGGGAACGGGAACTACCCTTGTTGATGATGTGGACCGCTGCGGTGCTGTCGGAATGGATGAGGATGCACTTGCGTGACCACTCATGCCCCCAAAGGATGGCTGCAATTATGATGGGGTAAATTTCTAACAATGCGGAAGAGCAGTCTGCTGGTCTGAGAGCGATGAGCTCGGGGGGCCATGTGGAAGAGAACCACCTTCCTTGATAGAACCCTCCGAAGCCGACTGAAGGTGCTGCATCTGAAGAGTTGGATGTCTTCAGGAGAAGATAGGAATTCGTCGTAAAAGAAGGAGATGCCGTTCCAGGAGTCCAGGAATTGTTTCCATAGGCGCATATCGGACCTGCAAGCACTGCTCAGTGGAATTGTTGAATGGAGGGAGGGGACAGACGCGGCCTTTGTAAGAAGACGTGAAAGGAAGGGTTTACCCTGAGGAATAATACGGATGGCGTAGTTAAGGTGACCGAGAAGCGCTAGGAGTTGCCTCTTGGTGCATGAGGTTGCTAGAATGAAGTTGGAGAGGAGCAGAGAGATTCGCTGGACCTTCTCAGGAGGAAGTGACGCTTGGAATGAGACAGAGTTGAGAGTTATGCCAAGAAATTCAATTGATGTGCAGGGGCCAAGGGTCTTTTCCTCGGAGAGAGGAACTCCAAGGTTAGAGAAGGCTTTGACGAGTGACGATAAACCTAGACGAGGGGGGGAAGACGCGGGAGTTACGACCAGGAAGTCGTCCAGGAGGTGTAGGACGTAGGGAAGTTTAAAGTTGTTGATGAGAATCCAACATAAGGCTTCGGACAGGGAGTCGAAAACTTTAGGACTGCTGCGGCAGCCGAAGGTCAAGCGCACAGCGAAGTAATACAACCCTTTCCAGGAGACTTCGAAGTAGCGCCAGAATTCAGGGTGGATGGGTAGGACCTTGAAGGCACTGGTGATGTCCGCTTTAGAGAGCCACGCTCCGTGGCCTGCGAGACGAATGAGAGAGATGGCGTGATTGAGTGACGTACTGCATGGAAAAATCCGGGGCGGGAATTAGACTGTTAATGCTGGGAACGTCTGTACCGTGAGGTGAAGATAGGTCAATGATAAGCCGTTTCTTCCCGGAGTATTTGCGCGTAGCTATGCCGATGGGGCTGATGCGGAATGACTCATAAGGAGGGCGTTTAAAGGGACCGATCATGAACCCTTCGGCGACTTCCTTCGCCAAGAGGTTCTCCACAGCAGAGGGATCTGTGAGCGCGGACTGGAGGTTTCTGCACGAGTGTGAAGATTCTGGCCGAATTTCGATGCCAGGGTGAAAACCGTTAGTAAAACCATCAACTAGAAATTTGACAAACTGGCGATCAGGGTGATCGCGGAGAGCGATAATTAGTGCATTTACCTTTACTGGGGTGGTAACGGTGTGAGAGGCTCTCTTTCCATCGACGGTGACTGGATTGTGCGGGCAAGAGAACCTGGCGTGGGCGCCCCCACAAAAGGAGCAAATGTGAAGGAGCCTGCAACTAGAACTGCTGCAGCCCCGATCGTTGAAATTGTTGCAGATCATCCTTCCGCCCTGATACAAGATTGGGCGACCGCGGGAGTCGGTGCCTCTACTGATGGGTACGAGGGCGGAAGGGCGGGCTGAAAAGGGGTGGGGAGTCACGGGCGGAGGGGGAGCAGCCGAAGACAGACGATTGAAGGCTGGGTTCTTCGAAGCCGGGGGACGCTTGTGAGAGGGCGTGGCCACTGAGCAAAGTGAAGCAGGATGGGAGGGGGCTCCGCAGAGATCGCACGAGAGAGAGGTGCGAGCTGCGAAGATCCTGCAGTAGAGTTCGGAATCCAGGACCCCCCAATAGGTACCTTGATTGTATTGTTGTAGCCTGCCTGCCGCTTGGGTGGCGAAGAGAACGTGGTAATTATAAAACCCCGTTCCGCCAAAACGCAGTGCGAGGTCGAGGATTATTGACAGGTAGTCGTCCAATTCGACTCTCCGGTTGGGAAAACAGGAGCAGATGACGTCCCGGTAAAAAGAGAAAGCGAGTGCGAATTCGGTTGGGGTGAGGTCTTTGGAACGAGAAGGGGTAGTTTGTAGCATAGACGATGTGAAGCCCTGGCTGGTTAGCAGATCCCGCGGCTGGTTTGCGTCAACGAGAGAAGGTTGGATCAACTGAGCAAGATCAATGTAGTTACCGTTGATGATCTGCTGCCGGAGGGTCGATGAAACAGGTGACGGACGATTTATGGAGGATGCTGGCTGTACTGGAGGAACGGCTGAGGCTAGAGTGAAAACAGGAGACACGAATGTAAAAACATTTGGGTGTTGGGGAAAGGGAGGCGGAGGGGGGGGAAGGGATAGAGCAGAAGAAATAAATGAATGAGGGTGCTCTGCAGCTTGAGGGGCCTGTGAGGCCGGTTGAGCAACTGAGGAGAATGTAGGAGCTGTGTTGGGTGGAGCACGAGCAGCCGTCTGATTTATTGAGGCTGGAAAAGAAGAAAATGAAGGTGGGATGGGGGGAAAAGATGTATGTGCAAGGGGATTTTGTGCAGCCTGCGCAGACAGGGATGAAAGAAGAGAGGCGACCCGATGGTCTGAGACAGAGGGAGCAGGCTCGGAGGAAAGAACGACATGTCTCCCGCTAGGGGGGGCTGAGGAGGCGGACTGAGGGACTGGAGGTGCGCCAACTGCTGAGGCTGCGCGTGCGCTGGAATGAGCGCCGGAGGGGTTGGTAGCCCGGGGAAGCGAGGCTCTAACCGAAGCAGAATATAAACGAAACAGTTTTGTTTTGTTATCCTGACGGCTGTAAGCGATGCCTTTGTGTTTGAGTTCCTTTTGGAGGCCGGCCACGGTCCAGCTCCTGATATCCCGCCTGGCTGGGGAAACCCGCGGGGACGTGCGCCCGTGCGGGGAGCTGCGCGGGGAAACGCCGGCTCTAAGGCGAGCGCCGAGGCGGGCGCTGCGGCGGGAAGTCTGGGGACTTCGGGGGTGGCTGTCTTGGCGGCGGTTGTGCCGAACATCGTGGCTTGCAGCAGGCCCTGGGCGACTGTCGAGCGAGCGACGAGCGGGAGGTAGTAGGGGAGGAAGAGAGCGGGGATCACGCTGAGAGCGGAGATAACCGCGACGAGTGCGCGCTCCCGAGGGAGAGCTCCGTGGTGGCGGCGTGGGGGAGATCACGCTCGGAAGGCTGGAAGAGGCCTGCCGGCCTACTGCCCGCACTACAGAGCGAACTGAGGAGCGCCGTGCGGCGTTCCTGGTCGCGCCCTGCTGGGAACCGTCTTCGTGGGACCGCTGCCGAAGTGAGGAAGCGTCAGATTGTGACGCGCCGAACAGATCTGAATCCGAATCGGATGGGTTAATGATCAGTTCTTGCTCCATTTGCTGGTGAGTGTCTCGTGCTCTGTCGAGTTAGCATAGACGAACTGGAATGGAGGGATGAGTGGTTATAAATAGCTTCTGGGAAATTAGAGGTGTGGTTACAGTGAACTGTGATTCGCTGATGAGGAGGAGAAGGTGGTTGAGGCGTGGTCCTGCTCCTGAATTTCAGTTAATCATATTAACTCCATTTGTTTTCCAAGCCTTTTCACTTCCATCATGAAATCAAAGTATTCTTTTGGACTTAGATATAGTCACATAAAAGGGGGATCTTCCCCATGCAGAGGCAGCCATTTTGAATACGAGAGCCGCAGAAGGACATTTGGGCTCCGCCTTCGCCTTCGGCAAGGCTCGTGGTTTTGGGTAAACAACACAAGCATGCTGCCAGATCAGACGTCGTAATGGATCTAACACGTGTTTTGGACTAAATTGTTTTACTGGGTTTTATTCGCTGGATCCTTACGGACAAATTGAGAGCAAGTTTATGGTGAAATACAGAGTTTGACCTGTGCAAAGCATTCTAAGGTAAGCTAACCTCGTTTTGTGCTTTTCCGTATAAAAGCCCCATGTGCTCGGGGAGTGATTGTTGTGCAGGGAAATGAATTGCATAGTCAAAAAGAGGAGACTGTAAGGTTTCATTTGATGTGTAGAGTGTCATGGTACATGATCGGGAATGTGTGTTTTCATGAGAAAAAAAAAAAAACGGGACCGCGCGGCGGGTCCCTCGAGGTCTGCTGTAGCTAAAACAGAAAGTGCAATAGCACCATCCACCTATGCACCACGAATCCTACACACTGGGGCTTTAAACACATTTAAACAAATTTAAACATTAAATCTTCAAACCCCTTCTGGGTTCAGACTTTAAACTTTGTGTAATCCAACACTGACACTCCACTGGTGTTCTGGAGCAACATGCACTTTTACCGAAAAGCCTGCAGTCCAATGCACCCACACAATGAGACACAAGCTGTGGGTTAGTTTGCACCTGGAGGAGCACCCCAAAGGTCGGTCCCACAGAGAGGAGTCCAGCGCAATGTAGCCACCAGAAAAAGGCCACACAGAAAGAGGCTTGTAGCCAACAGGAGCCTAACAGTTAGTCACATTTTAAACGTTAAAATAAGCGCAACTTACAACATAAAAACATACATGGGAAAAGGGGAAAAACCATACCGAGGAGGGCAGTTCGTGGTATAACATCTTAAGTGCCAAACCTGCCAAATGCACCGGAGGAAGCTCATTCAATCCACAAACAACACTCCTTGCAAACATGGATGCCAGGAGTTAAAAACAATAGCCTGTGGTTACTTTTATGCATGGGTCAAAGACCGGCACTTCCCCGACTCAACGCACTGAATACAGCAGTAATCGTGGTTTGCCGGTCCAATTTTATATAGGCAATGGGGTGTGTGCAAATCTCATTCCACTACATTTGTTTCTCCCACAGTAGTTTTGATTCCTTGGCTAAAGCCACAGACTCGACAGTTTTGCTCAGAACTACTTGGAGGAAGAGGAGGGTCATTTGAATAAATATATGTTTAAAACAGGGTTTCAAATCGGGCGCTAAAGGACAAACAGAACACCTTTCACGCAACTTCCATACCTAATAATTTCCTACTTGATGAGTGTGCTAAAGGCTTCATTATTTCATGACATTATTAGTGAGGTATGTTATTTGAATAAACACCACATTATATAGCTGCTTTGTTAAAAGTTGTGTTGTTACTTTCTAAAAGGCTGAAGGCATCTGCGGCGGGTGCATTGAGAGTCTTCATGTGACCATTAACCTACACAAACAAGGAAAGAAAACACAAGTATGCCATCTAATGTTATGCTGACAACATAACATTATGTCTTTCTTCTTCCTGTTTTGTCCTTTTCTCTTTCTCTGTGGTAAATCCCGCTCTTGACATAAGAAACATCAGTGGGTGAGCGGTCAGATCCACTGACCCACAGGTTGGTTGGTACGATTCCAGCTCCCACAGATGAATGCTGCCGTTGTGTCCTTGGGCAAGACACTTAACCCTCCTCGCCCCCAGTGTCTGCGTACACTGGTGTGTGAATGCGTGTGTGAATGGGTGATTAGTTCCTTGTTGTAAAGCGCTTTGGGTGCCTTGAAGGTGGAAAAGCGCTATATAAAGATGTGACCATTTACCATAAATTCGGTCTTAAAGTGATAAAAATATGGAATGTTACATTGGGTGATTATTTTGTGTTTGCTTTATATCCTATAGGACCTATCGTGACATTTGTCTTAGTAAAATTCACTTCAGGAATCTTGGTGTGTATAGTGTACCATGTATACTTTATGGAACAAAGAAAGAAAAAAAAAAGAGCCAGGTCAATGAAAGTGTAAAACTCACTAAATGCTGAAATCATTGGAAACACACAGACAGCTCAGTGAAAGTGTCCTTCAACCAACAGCCCAGACACCACAGTGGGCAGATCCCTGTGTATTACTGGAATGTCAATAGAAAAATCTTTACCCTAATGACAAATACTGACAGTGTGAACCCACAGTGCGTGTTTATGGACTGGAGCCTGTGACACAATGGAGCAAAACTGTTACTGCTACAGTTATTGTATGGGAGCCTTAACAGGTCAAATACAGTAGTTAACAATCAGCAATCTACAACAGCTCAGTCTCTGTTCTACCAAACAACTGTGCTTAAGACTACATGAGAACTGGATTCAAATTCAACATCAGCACTTCTTTCTTTGCGACACTGCAATTTCCCCATTGTGGGACAAATAAAGGATTACCTTATCTTTTCTTATCTTATCTTTCTACCCAAATTCATTATATGTATACAACATAAATAACAGAAAACACATTTTTTTCATCTAAAGGAGTACTATACCTCAGCCCCCTTTATGGAAGATATTACCTGATAAGATGTAGAATTTCTAGCCATAAGAGTTTATGGAGAGAATTTAAGTAAACTAGCTTTACATTACTTTTTCATAAAATGGTGTGAGGGCTGAGATAAAGGGGAGTGGGGTTGAAGATTGCAAAATAAAGTGAAAATTTAAACTATGTAAGGTGTATCATGCTATAATGTTAACCCAAAATATTTTCAATATTTTGATGGAAAACAGTTGCATGGAAATTCTGATCATAAGCCCGCTCCAATTTGAGTTGAATTTGCTAGAGTAGAGAAAGACCTGGCTCAGACTGGGCTCTACAGGCTCTCATTCTGCTGGGCTTTGGTCAGGGAAGAAGTGGAGGATCTGAGCAGTGCAGTGCATCCATGCCGTCTTGTACTGTGTTTTCATAAAATTACGGACAATGTTCACAAAATGTTTGTGAAAGAGTCAGTCTGACAGCCAGAGAGCCTTACTCCAGGCTCAGACTACACACGGTCCACAAGGTGACGGCAAATATTATAATAATAAGCAACGAGAGAAGCTCTCACCACACACTCTGTATAAAACTCTGCCGTGTTCCGGATTGTGAGTAAATATGGGCACGTTAAGTAAGATAGTAAGTAAACATGGGTGCATTTCTAGCTCCATCAACTCTCTGGCTATTTATATCTACATCTGGCAATTGACTTTCTCTTGATAAACCATCTCTTCTCTCTCTGTAACTGCTGCTGTCAGGCTCGTCATTTTGGTCTTAAAATGTTTGTAAATCAAGATATGAACATTAATAACAGACAACGAGGTCTCCTCTTTTGCCAAGGTCAATCCTGCTAGCAATCAAGCAATTCAAATCTAAATACAGTGGTACCTCACCTTACGAATGACCCAACAAACGAAAATTTCAAGTTACAAAACGCCTTCACGTCAAATTTTGGTCTCTAGATACGAATGAAATTTCAAGTTACGAAACGCGAAATCTCCAATCCAATCCAACTTTATTTATAAAGCACTTTAAAAACAACAGATCTCAAAAATTCAATTAATGCGCACTCAGATGCATGCCCCAAAACAACACACACGGGGTTAGGTTCCAGAGGTGGCCCGCGGTGGGAGAGGACCACGAGGTAGGACAACTTTGTATTTGGCAATTGTTCTACATGTTTTAGGGCTGTAAATGCCTCACCACACACATTCTATACTTTTTTCTCACATTTCTCTCTCGTTTAAACACTCGAACTTTCATAGATTTTCAATGGAATGTGTTGGGGGAGACACGGCTCAATATAGCGCCGCCGAACGTGCGATGGGAGCGGAGACACAACAACACAGTATGGTAAAACTCACCTGTCTCACGACGGTCTAAACCCCGCTCACGTTCCCTTAGTGAATTGGTGAATTCTGCTTCACAATGATAGGAAGAGCCGACATCGAAGGATCAAGACGTCCATACGGCGCAAGGCTGCGCTACACCGGGGCTGCGGGATGTAGCTGCGGCGCCGCGTGCCTCCTCCTCGGGGCAGAGCCCGCGCGGCTCACAGCTCACAGTGTGAGCCGCGCTCTGGAAGTCAGAGAGAACCAGAGCCCACCCCGAGCAAGACCCCGCGGTCTTGCCCGCTGATAGAGCGGCCTGTTAGCTCACAGTGTCAGCCCCCCGGCTCTGGAGGTCAGTTAGAAGCAGAGCTCGCCCCGCCCCGCTCTTATTCCCGCTGAAAGAGCGTCTTTCTCGGCCTCTTAAAGGAGCGCAGACACGAGCAACGCGCTCCTCCAACGGCACTACCATGTTATAATAATAACAGGTCCAATCCAGGTTTAGTTCTGGCCAGACCTGGTTTATTCCACGTTTTTTTAGTCCTGGTCTAGTCTCTTAGCCCGTCAGGAACACAACGTATAAAAAAAATGTTACACTATAAAAAAACAACCTTGGAACGGATCAGGCTTTTTCCATTGAAATAGCTACTCAACTTACGAATTTTTCACATTACGAAACCACTTCTGGAACGAATTCATTTCGTAAGGTGAGGTACCACTGTATTATATATTTTGAATGGGGGAATGAATTGTTTGTCTGAACTGCCTTGATAGAGCCTGGAGCTGAACATTATGGGTAATATGTGAAGAATCCCTCAGTTGTCCAGGTAGAATCCATGGCAAAAGGAGAAATTCAATTTGTCAACTGGACAAAAGTTTATTTGGTCGAATACGTTTTGCACCTCATTCAAGCTGCTTCTTCAGTTCTGGAACTGAAGAACTTGTATGCGCTGCAAAACATATTCAACCAAATAAACTTTTGTCCAGTTCACAAATTGACTTTCTCCTTTTGCCATTATGGATAATGTCACACTCCCTTAGTCAAATTCTTCTTCTCTTGAGCTTTCAGCACACTCTTATATTTGACACAAAAGGCTGCTTTTAAATGCAGCTTTAAATCCTGTACAGAGAACTTAACCTTTAGATTAAAGATAAAACAAGATCTTTCTTTTTTAGTTTATTTAACTTTATAAAGATCTGGTGCCCCGTATTTTCACTTATTCATAATGTTAAAACAACTGCACATATTTCGCGTTTAGATATCCTAGAGTACAGCCTGTTTTTGTAATCGTGTTGTCAAGAAAACTTCTGTGACAGTGATGGCATCCTCATGTTCATGCACATATGCATCATATGAACATATAAAAGATATTTGTTTAATTATGTAGGACCTTCAAAACAAACAAACAAACAAAAACAACAATGCTGGTACATCACTATTATGTGTGAACATCATTGTATAGAGATTCATGTAGCAAAACGTTTGTCGCCTGTCCACCATTATTGACTTTCTGATGAATCCTGGAGCCTCAGAATCTGTTTTTGTTTTAAGACTGGAAATGTAACTGTTTATCTCATATGTGAAAAATATGCCATTTATATTCTGTTCACATTTACACAGCATGCACACAGCAGACGAATGTCCAAGGACAGGATCTAACAAGCACTGTTTTTGGTCAGTCACTAAGTCACTAATGGCTAGCTAGTGTGTGTGTGTGTGTGTGTGTGCGTGTGCGTGCGTGTGTGTGTGTGTGTGTGCGTATGTGTGTGTGTGTGTGCGTGCGTGTGTGTGTGTGTGTGTGCGTGCGTGTGTGTGTGTGTGTTTGAAAACATTCATAAATATGTAAACTCTACAAAGCTTTGCCAAAACAGAATAAAAATGTCCATGGGTTTGTTTCTGTAGCTAGAGTTGAGTGACTATGTTTCAGCGTCTAAACCACAATAGAATGCAATGCCTCAGCAGTCCTTTTATGCAAAATTGACTTTCTAGAGCTTCTAATCATGTTGTAGTTGTTTCACCACTATTTACTCACCCAAAGTTGTATATGGAATAATTTGTGCATGTTTGAGCACTTTTTAACTTGCCTGGAAGAATGCATGACTCATCGCTGTACCAGCGGCGAGTCTGGTAATGCTTGGTCCAGAATGCGCTGCCATTGCGCGTAGACAGACAGCTAAGTGAACCAATCAGAGAACAGTTAACGGACAGCGACGTGAACCAATCAAACAAGCGACAAGAAAATCTTCAGTCAGGAAGTAAACAAACAGAGTAGTGAAGAGCGAAGAGCTCATTCAACATGGCTAGCGCTACAGAGATCGTTGTGAATGACTTGTGTCGTTGTTGCGGTAAAAACATGAGGATACGTGGTGTAATTGGAAACTCCATTTTGATTTTCGAACAGGGTTGTAAGCCACGAAGCTGCAGGAGAAGACCAAGACATTTTCAGTGACAAAAAACTTTTCAAATATCAGCCAGGGAGGGAATACCAGGCATTCCCTTCTTTTGGCAAAGACTTGTTAGCAAAACTTAGATACACCGACCTGTGCCAATGGATGCAGGCAAAACTTAAAGACTGGAGAAATATCGCTGTATAAAAAAACACCACACACACTGTAGCACTTTATATTTTTTTTTTTTGTACTGTACCTACATATTTATCCTACAATTTGCAATGCACCTTTGAATACAACTTATTTTTTTAACTATAATATTTTTTTACAGTTGTTCTTGGCTTTTGTTTTATTCTTGTATTGAAACATATTTTGCAGGTATCTTGTTAATTTATGGTGTGCTATTTAATAAAACTATAAAAGGCATTTTCTCAAAAGTGTTTATTTTTAGTGTTATACAAACAAATACAAAATACTGTGAATTACAATGCTTAAAAATTCGAAGAACTTATTTAAAAAATGCAGACAGGGTCCTCCTGAGTTAATCATAAACTTGTAAGGCAGTAACTCCAGACTCTAAACTACTGGTTGACTGTTCTTTATGTCTTGCTCATCAAAATATCCTGTGTAATACACATCTGGAAAGATGATGGTATCAGGTGATGTAGAGGAAGGGCTCGGACAGTTAGGAATATCTTCAAATACTTCATTAATAATTTGAAGAATTGACTCTGCATGTTTCATTTTGAATACTGGTAGTTTTTTGGTAATAAACTGTATATCAAAAATGTATTTACTATGCTCTATGACAGCATCAATTAGTTTGGAGCCAAACCCAGTACAAGCTGTTTTGCTGGTGTACAAATGTTGTGTGTCCAAAACTAATTTGCTTTGAAATTGCTCCAAGAGGTCCCGTAAGAGCCACCTGTCTTCATCTGTCACCTCTCTTCTGACAATATGCGCAGAAACACCACTTTGGGGCAGTTCATACACTGGGGTGGTCTCCGGACAACCTTCTGGGTGGCATTGGCATACAATGTGACAGTAGGTGCAACACAGATGACCTGGTGTAACTGCTGTGGCACACTTGTCAAAATGACTGTACAAAGCCTTCCTAAAGCAACTGTGCCTTTTTGTATTTAGCAGCTCCTTGACTACCTGATCTACCTTTGTGTGCTGTCTGATGCAATAAATAACTGCATGTGACTGTTTACCATCTCTGCCTGCCCTACCTATCCCCTGCACAATGGCTTCCACATCCTCTGGAACACCATACATAACAACATGAGATATGTTTGGGAAATTTAAACCCATTCCAAGGGCAGTAGTTGCAACAACAACTTTACAGTTTCCTTCTCCACTTAATGATGACAGCACTCTGCTCTTATTTTGTGGGAGTGTTTTGCTATGGAACATGCCTATAATCATGTCCTCTGCTTGGTGCATAGAGTCTCTACCAACACAACAATCTTCACCCAGTTCAGCTTTTAGGTAACAGAAAAAACTCTTCCAACTTCTTTTAAAGTCCTACAGTAGATGAGAACAGGGGACATGCAGGTTCTCTTTTCTTTCACTTCCTGTACTATCCAATCCATACAGTCCAGCTGAGGTCCGGATACACGAATCAGTCCAAGTCTGATGTTGGTCCGGTTTGGGCTTTCAATCACCGTGACCGCCCTTTCCAGATGAAGATGCCTAATCACTCTGTCTCTTGACTGGACATCAGCGGAGGCAGTTAGGGCCATTATAGGGGTACCTGTGGGACAACACAATTCCATACTGTCATATATAAACTACTATAATTCATGTACATTTTATATCAAGTTAAAATGGTTCATGTTTAGCACCATCAAAACAAAACAATATAGGTTCTGAAAGAGTAAATAATTAATTGAATACCAACCTGCTTTGATAATGGAACGCAATTCACCCAGTCTTGCAAAGCACTCCCTGAAGGCACTTTTTCCTTTCTCAGCCAGTCCCCCTGGTAGGAAAAATGTACAACAAAACATAGTACGATAACCAAGCAGCAATACACTTTCATTACATCACTCATCAACTTGTAGCTTCTGCGATCATGTGGTCCACGGAAAATGTTTCTCTGAGTTGACAGATTACGTTTATGTCACAGTGTATGGAGAATAATGTGTCTTTTATTTTAATCACTTTGACTAAACGCTACTACATTTAGGGGTTTAATGACAGTTACCCAATGCCCATATCATAAGAGCAACAGATCTGCACAAGACCCGACACTACTGTATATACATAATTAAGCTCATTACAGATATAGCTGTTTATGTAGCTCACGTTAAAGTAAACAAATAACGTTTAGCTTTTGAAGAGGCTAACAACAATGCTGTATGCAGCTGTTACCGTTATGTAGCTAATGTTTAAGTAAATACATTACGTTTAGCTTTTCACGAGGCTAACAACAAAACGTACCAGCACATATGGGTGTTACTGTTGTATGTTAAGCACTTTGGTCAAATGTGGGTGTTTTTAAATGCATTTGACACCGGTGACATCTAAATCCCGACGTTCTGAGATAAAAGCAATGAGCCATTAGCTAACCCAAACTTCTCATCTCTGAAACGCGAGCACCACATGAACGCAGTTAGTTACGCTGTATAACAAGGAAATACCTTACCATTTGTATGTGAGATGAACCTCATCCACCACAATCCCAATAAGCTCCTTGATGTTACACAGCAAGCGCCTCCATTTGTCGTTCAAAAGCCATGCCTCCGGGCTACCCAACAGCAACTCCGCTTTTCCACTGAAAATCTCCTCATCGCTATTGACTCCAATCTGCATGGCGATAACTCCGAGCTTGGAGGCCTCTGTTACCTGCTGCTCCATGAGTGCAAGCAGAGGAGACACGACCACCACAACGGGATGTTTGTATAAAGACATCTTCTTTGAGACAAGTGGAGCCATTTGATAGATTAAGCTTTTCCCAAAGCTGGTAGGAAGCAATGCAAAAACATCTTTTTTGAAAAGAAAGGCCTCTAGAGCTGTCAGCTGCTGTGGTTTTAAGGAATCGATGTGTTTTAGGTCATTTAAGACCAATTTTACAGCTGAATGGAAGGGACGTTCAGGTCTCCGATGCGCCATCTTGATTCAAAACTGAGGAGGAACTTCCGCTGCCTAAGAGTGACGTTGCGGGCAAAGGCGGGTGCACTGACGTCACCATCTTTGAACGAATCAGAATCGCGGAGTCCGTTGTTAACCGGGGGAGCGAGGGTGGAGCGAGGGTGTCCAAATGGTATCTCGCTGTATAGCAAATACAGAGAGATATCATTTGGCTGGCCAGGTAACTTTTTAACCACTACCAGTACACATCTATTGCTCTGTAGAAACTACATTGTGTGATACATGTAGGATTCATCAGGCTACAGCAGTCGTTTTGATACAAATGAAAAAAATACGCTACTCTCTAACGTGATGTGCAACTGTCCCTTGGAGATGCCAACTCTTTGTTGTGATGATGTTTATTGCGGCGTTGGCTCCCACTGGACACAGCATTTATCTAACACAGACGTCAGCAAACTTGTTTCTTTTATTAAGCCACTTTAAATGAATATTGGGATTTAAAATTCAAAATACAACATAATGATCCATGGGTGTCATAAATTATAGCTATGTAGCAGACACAAGCACTATAGGTCTTCTTTAACTGAACCTAAACACAGACACAGAACCCAAACACTAAACACAGAAGTGCTTTATGCTCAGTACGCACCACCCTGCACTCCACCCCCCATCAATAATAAAAGATAAAAAAAAGAAAAAGAACGCAAGGCAACTAAGGTCGACTAGTGTGACAGCGTCTTGTCCCAGTGGAACCAAAATTTAAACAAGCCAATTTGAGCCAATCTGAGCCTTATTTATTTAGTTAGTTAGCTAATTTGCATACATACCACGTATTATAACACAAATTTATAAGTAGGCTAATCTCTAGCATTGGATCACATCTGATTAATTTTTGATGGGCGTAAAAAGTTTAAAACAGTATACAAGACTATTCTGACCTGTGGAGAGACAAAGTCAGGTGCAGAAATTGTATTAGTGCTGAGAGCAGGTCTGAAGAGGGAACATGGAGCTAGTACTGTATAACTCTGCTCCTCTCAACTCTCCTCTAATCTCTCTACATCAGGGTTAAGAGATTTTCAGAAACAGACATGCCTTTGAAAAAAATAAAAAATAAGACCAGTAAAGAAGACTATCAAAAAGCTAAGGTCGTTTTCACACCAGGAAAGTCCGATAGTTCACTTGCTTTGGTCCGGACCAAATGTTTTTTTTATTTTTTTTATTTTGGTGCGGTTCGCTTTCACACTGCAGTTTTTCCCCAAGTGAACTAACATCTATAAACAAAAGCACGTGTGCTGAGGTCGCTCAGCCATTGGACAGAAATGAGCCGTGTCCAAACCCGGAAGGAGGAGAATAACGGTGTTACGTGCTGTTTTCAATCTAGCCTTAGCGATATGGTTTGCTCAGTTTTTACAGTTCGCACAAATGTTTGAGCAGCATCGTGAGGTTTACACTATTTTACAA
Source organism: Paratrypauchen microcephalus (assembly GCA_036785185.1). Classification (NCBI taxonomy): domain Eukaryota; kingdom Metazoa; phylum Chordata; class Actinopteri; order Gobiiformes; family Gobiidae; genus Paratrypauchen; species Paratrypauchen microcephalus. The sequence goes on along the minus strand of JAVJIX010000048.1, from coordinate 2,682,207 downwards.
TCAATTTCCAAACGTCGAAGACACAGGGCAAGACGACTACAGAGGAGAGCGCTCATGTGCACATCAAGTTCTGACTCTTGCTCTTCACGCAAAACGTAAGTTAAGCCTCATAAGTTTTGTTTTGTTTCGTTTAGTTTAGTTTCGTAAGCCTCGGTTTCCCATAATGCTCGACATACGACGGGAGCTCGTTAAGTACAAAAAGCCAACTTGTGTCGGATCGAGTCCGGTCTGCATTCTCACCTCAAACGAACCGCACCAGAGTTGGTATGGAACCGGACCGAGACAGAGCTTTTTAGGTGGTCTCGGTCCGCTTGTTTGCTCCGGATCGAGACTTTTGGTTTTTATTCACACCAGCCCAAAAGGTCCGAATCAAAGGAGCAAACAAACTCTGGTTCGTTTTAAACGAACCAAACAAGGCAGGTGTGAAAACGACCTAAAAGACAACTCTTGATTTGACAGTGTCTTAAAGGGATATGCCACCCCCAGGTCAAACTTGGGCATCTCCCCACAGTCCAGAGACTAAAATAAGTGGTGGAAAGCGTTTTTCTGGTGACGCAGCCATTGTCTGAGTCTGTCAGCACTGACCGCCGCGGTATCTGCAGCTACTCCGCGTTAGACTGGAGTCTAACGTCGCCAGAGAAAGATTTCGGCCAAAAGGAATTAATTTGCTTGATGCGTTTCCCAATTACTTTCTGTGTAGTGCGCATTCATATCGAGTGCAAATAAATGTGCAAATCAACACGGAGAGCTTGACTTGGTCATTTTGGGTGGGAACTATTTTTCAGTGCGGAAAAACACAGCCGAAGCACACACCACGCTGACAGGGGAACTCCCTTCCTGGTGCGTAACAGGGATTCCCCTGTCAGCGTGGTGTGTGCTTCGGCTGTCTTTTTCCGCACTGAAAAATAGTTCCCACCCAAAATGACCAAGTCAAGCTCTCCGTGTTGATTTGCACATTTATTTGCACTCGATATGAATGCGCACTACACAGGAAGTAATTGGGAAACGCATAGAGCAAATTAATTCCTTTTGGCCGAAATCTTTCTCTGGCGACGTTAGACTCCAGTCTAACGCGGAGTAGCTGCAGATACCGCTGCGGTCAGTGCTGACAGACCTGGACAATGGCTGGGTCACCAGAAAAATGCTTTCCACCACTTATTTTAGTCTCTGGACTGTGGGGAGATGCCCAAGTTTGACCTGGGGGTGGCATATCCCTTTAAAGTCCTCCAAAAAACACAAGCAAACACAAGTTTCTCAAGCAGACTTGGTAACCATGCTCTTCATCTCTCTCCTCCTCTTCAGATCTTCAGACTGCATCAGATGAGTGCAGTCTGGAGGAGAAGAGCATAGCTGGAGGGCTTGGAGCACCTCTAAGAACGTGCACTAGAGCAACAAGAGTGGAGCTGTGGATTTAAGGAAAGGAAATGAGACAGCGAAAAAGAATGTTGAAAGTCAGGGGGTATTACACCAGGAGGGAGAGATATACACACATGCACGTATACTGCTTCATGAAGGAGAGTGGTGCTGAGGAAACAGGTTAGGCAGGGGTATGGGTATTCATCACTTTTGTTGAGCCGTATGTACTTGTTACTCTTTCTGCTGATAGCGTGTGCTCAGCTTTAAAGGTCCCATGGCATGAAATTTTCACTTTCTGAGGTTTTTGAACGTTACCCTGTTTAAGCCCCCCCATGGTTAAAAGTTGCGAAATGTCTAAACTGAGCATTTGCGATCCTTTTCTGCGTTACAAAAAATCGGAGCTCAAACGGGCGATTTTGAACAAGGCACCTTATTGACGTCAGATTGAAAAAAGAAATGCAAATGCAGTTCCACCCCCGTCTGTCTGTACTCAACGTCTCTGCAAATCACGCCCAGAGAGTTTGGACTGCGAATGCGCTAGGCAATGCGAAATGCGTTTTTTTATTCACCTGGAGGCACGTCCGAGTATTTCTAGGCTTGGAAGTCCTTTATCTGAGCCTCTGGACCTTTGAACAGCAGTGGTTTAATTTTATTTTCTGTGGAAATGTGTTTATTTTTCAATGGAACGCTTCAAATCTCTCCCCCCGTGCAAAAACAAGGAAATGGATCAGCTGAGGGCTCAGAGCCGAGAGCGGAGAGTTTGGCCACGCCCCCACCCTCTACTATAGGCCAGCTCTTTTCTCCTCATTTGCATTCAAGCAACAACGCCCATTATGGAGTGTTCAGAGAGAGAAAAATTACTCTTTCTCAGCTTATCTCTGTTTCTCATGCACTGAGTGTTGATTTTGAAGAAGGATTCATTTACAGTATTAGGGAACCATTAAGGAGCCATATAAAAGCATCAAGAAGTACTATGTCATGGGATCTTTAAGAGCTTGAACCTGAGCAAATAAAAAAATAAACCAAAGCAATTAACTATGGCATTGCAATGGCTAACATTCTCACCTTACAATATTAGCTAAGGTAGTCCTGACCTCACCTGGGTAGCTCAGTAAAATCAATCGGCATGGTTCCTGTTTAAATAAAAAGCGGGCAGCTCTGTGTTCCCACGGCTGTTTATTTGTTATAGATTCCAAAAGATACATAAAAAACAACAATATAATAAATAAAGTTTGCTACGAATACTAATAATCAAAAATAATCATCTTTGTTCCCATTCTTTGTTGCCTACAGCTGAGGAGGTGAGGATGGATTCAATAGCCTTGCTTCCATAGGACTGGTACAGGATGGAACGGCACAGACCCTGAGTGTTTTCATTGCATAAAGTCACGCCACCACGCAGTGTGTAGAACTGCACCTCACCTCACTTGCCCTTTGCAGGAAGTTCATGCTCTGCTGGGTTTTCTGGATGACAGAGCTGATGGTGGGCTCCACTTGAGGTCCAGGGTGATGGTGGCACCCTTGTAGGTGGAGTCTACCACACAGTAACAGCGTATACACTGTAAAAATGACAACTTGAATTTGTTCAGATTACTAGGATTTTAGCGTTCATAGACAATAAAACTGCCAGTTGCATCGTACACTGTCTCAAATGAGTAATTTCAACTCACTTTTGTAAGTTTCTGTTAAAAAGTTGATCTTAATTCATATTTTGAGTTGACATGATATACAAATTCAAGTGGACGGTAGTTTGGGCCAGGCCAACTAATCTGCGCATGCTCATTTGGAATAATCTGCCGTTGGGATCTGCTGCAACGGGGTAACCGGAGGAGTTTATCAGGGGTTTTCCTTGGGTTTGGCTTTGGAAAAGAAACGCCCACCATTTTTCCCCTCAGAAGCGCCGGCTGTCTTTGCAGAAAACTTTGTCATAAAGAGACTAACGAGTCCTTTTGTCAACACTGATGTTGACGGAAACGAAATAACACGTTATTTTATCTCCTCTTCACGCATTATTGTTATTTTAGCTGGCGTGGGTGGCAGAAGCTCAGTTGGTAGAGCGCTTGTCTAGTGATCCAGGGGTTGGCGGTTCGAATCCCGCTCTTGACCGCATATGATCCCAGCTCCCACAGATGAGCGCTGCTGTTGTGTCCTTGGGCAAGGCAGAAGATACATTAAGGCCTGTTGTGACGTGAGCCGTCCTCCTGTGGACCCACCACCCGTGGGAGGATTCATGGGTGCTGGTGCATTGTGTTCTGAGCAGCAGAACGACCCAGAAAATGGAAAAGCGGAAGAAGATGAATGATTAGCTGGCACAACTTTAAAAGCTTAGTTGACATTACTTTAAAAGCTTAGTTTACCCAACTGCAAAAGCTTAGTTAGCATTACTTTAAAAGCTTTGTTGACCCAACTTAACTTAACAGCAATACTTAAAGATCCCATGACATTGTACTTCTTGATGCTTTTATATGGCTCCTTAAAGGGACAGTGTGTAAGATTTTTACCCGTTAATTACCGAAAATGAAGATACCCATTCAAAAATACATTGTTTTCCAAGCCTTTTCACTTCCATCATGAAATCAAAGTATTCTTTTGGACTTAGATATAGTCACATAAAATGGGGATCTTCCCCATATAGCGGCAGCCATTTTAACTACGAGAGCCGCAGAAGGACATGCATTTTGGTCTCCCCATTCGATAGTGCGCGTTTGGATTAGAACAACGCAAGCATGTGGCCGGATCACTCTTACTCCGCAAGAACATCACAGGAGCAAGCACCTTCATGTAAGAAGAAAAGAAAACGGACTGGTAACACGGAGAGAAGTCAACATAGTAATAAAAACAGGATTAAGATTAAGATTAAGATTAAGCCTTGGCCTATTGGCCTCACACACAATGACACACGGGAGAAATTTGACCCATCCTTTTTTCAGGAGCAGTGAGCAGCCATCTTTTTTCGGCGCCCAGGGGGCAGTACCGTGAAGGGTCTTGCCCAAGGACCCACACTGGTTAGCTCATTGCCCGGGGGGGATTTGAACCCACAACCCCCAGGGGGAAAGTCAGTGACTTACCAGTTGAGCTAACCAGCCGGTGGGGTTAAGTGTCTTGCCCAAGGACACAACGGCAGCGCTCATCTGTGGGAGCTGGGATCATATGCGGTCAACCCGTCAAGAGCAGGATTTGAACCGCTAACCCCTGGATCACAAGACATATGCTCTACCAACTGAGCTACTGCCGCCCCCAAATAATAATATAGGGACTTCTTTCAAAAGGTGGAAATACCTGATGCAACAAAGGGGGGTTACAAGACATGCCGAATTTGCGGCGCTGCTCCTGGACAAGTAAGTTTACATGATTTGTATGTCAGTCTGAATTCTAAAATTCTATTGTCATTGCATGATCATACTAATATAATAGTGTGGTGTATGTTGGAGAATAAACTTGAGACTCAGTTTTATCCAGCGTGCTACGCCACAATAGGCTTGTTTACATGGCCACAATGACAAATTATTAGCGAGCTTTGGCTAATCAGGCTTCTCGATCTTGTTTGCTATGTTGGACGATTTACATTCTTCCACGGTTTTAAAATACGGCTTTGTTTTGCTTCGTAAAGCCATTATAGATGGCTTTTAATCCCGTTTCATATTCCCTGTTTGTTGTTATACCCACGTGATGTGCTGAATTGCTAATAGCTGCTTACTTCGTATTAGCACTGGAATTATCAGTAAAAAAACGTGGTAACTCCCCATCAGGTCAACTTTTAATTCTTGCAAGAGTTGTGTAGGCAATTGATGAGGGAACTGTATTTCATCATTACATACAGGAATGTGGCTAAGGAGTTTTTTGTATTGTTTCAAAGTTACGAGAGAAGTCTTGGAAACATCTCATCAACTCCGATGAAGGGAAAGCCCCCAGTGCGTGAAGATCTGCCATTGTCTAGCATAATAGGCTTGTTTACATGGGTTAGGCTAGGCCGCAATGACAAATTATTAGCGAGTTTTGGCTAATCAGGCTTCTCGATCTTGTTTGCTATGTTGAACGATGTACATTCTTCCACGGTTTTGAAATACGGATTTGTTTTGCTTCGTAAAGCCATTATAGATGGCTTTTAATCCCGTTTCATATTCCTTGTTTGTTGTTATACCCACGTGATGTGCTGAATTGCTAGTAGCTGCTTACTTCGTATTAGCACTGGAATTAGCAGTAAAAAAAAAAACGTGGTAACTCCCCATCAAGTCAACTTTTAATTCTTGCAAGAGTTGTGTAGGCAATTGATGAGGGAACTGTATTTCATCATTACATACGGGAATGTGGCTAAGGAGTTTTTCGTATTGTTTCAAAGTTACGAGAGAAGTCTTGGAACCATCTCATCAACTCCGATGAAGGGAAAGCCCCCAGTGCGTGAAGGTCTGCCAGTGTCTAGCATTTCAAGTGGACCCGAACAGTAAGTTGTAGCATGATGCATTCAGTTGACGCATTTTGTGTTATATCTTGGTACAGTGGTACCTCGCCTTACGAATGACCCAACAAATGAAATTTTCAAGTTACGAAACGCCTTCACGTCAAATTTTGGTCTCTAGATACGAATGAAATTTCAAGTTACGAAACGCGAAATCTCCAATCCAATCCAATCCAACTTTATTTATAAAGCACTTTAAAAACAACAAATCTCAAAAATTCAATTAATGCGCGCTCAGATGCACGCCCCGAAACGTAAATACACTTTATCAACACACACGGGGTTAGGTTCCAGAGGTGGCCCGCGGTGGGAGAGGTCCACGAGGTAGGACAACTTTGTATTTTGCAATTGTTCTACATGTTTTAGGGCTGTAAATGCCTCACCGCACGCATTCTACGCTTTTCTCAGACTGGAGTTTCTCTCGCATTTCTCTCTCGTTTGAACACTCGAACTTTCATAGATTTTCAATGGAATGTGTTGGGGGGGGGCACGGCTCGCCGAACGTGCGATGGAAGCGGAGACACAACAACACATGATCAGTGTGGTAAAACTCACCTGTCTCACGACGGTCTAAACCCCGCTCATGTTCAATTAGTGAGTGAACAATCCAACACTTGGTGAATTCTGCTTCACAATGATAGGAAGAGCCGACATCGAAGGATCAAAACGTCCATACGGCGCAAGGCCGCGCTACACCGGGGCTGCGGGATGGAGAGCCGTGGCGCCGCGTGCCTCCTCCTCGGGGCCGCGAGCATGCGCGGCTCGGCCCGCCCGCGCGGCTCACAGCTCACAGTCTCAGCCCCACGGCTCTGGAAGTCACATAGAACCAGAGCCCACCCCGAGCGAGACCCCGCGGTCTTGCCGGCCGATAGAGCTCCTTTAGCTCATAGTGTCAGCCTCCCGGCTCTGGAGGTCAGATAGAAGCAGAGCCCGCCCCGCACCGCAAGGAGCGCAGACACGAGCAACGCACTCATCCAACGGCACTACCATGTTATAATAATAACAGGTCCAATCCAGGTTTAGTTCTGGTCTAGACCTGGTTTATTCCACGTTCTTTTAGTCCTGGTCTAGTCTCTTAGCCTGTCAGGACGCAGAACACAACGTTACACTATAAAAAAATGTTACACTCTAAAAAAAAAACCTTGGAACGGATCAGGCTTTTTCCATTGAAATAGCTACTCAACTTACGATTTTTTCACGTTACGAAACCACTTCTGGAACGAATTAATTTCGTAAGGTGAGGTGCCACTGTATAAATGAAGATGATAACAAAACATATCTCCTTACTTATTGTATAGCGATGGACGCTTGACTGCAATAACTGAGGCAGAAGAAATGGCGAGTCTAGAGCAAAGGTAAGCAATGATAAAACTTGATTCACATGTTAGTACTTACTCTAAGTTATTGTATTTTATTTCTCTATGTTATATCTCAAAACCTCAATTTTCATTTTGATGACATGCATTTGTTTTTCTAAAGCTTGCATTCCATGAGCTTTCAAGATTCAGAGATGGATGAGGATGCCCACAATGACCCCATGAACAGCACGTAAGTAACACCAACAACTTGTTCATACTGATGCTGCATTGTCAGTGCAGTGTAGGTTACCAAAATGTTTTCCCCAATCCAGAATTGACTGGGCAGATGAGGATCCTGACAGTGATGGCGGAGAAAGGGATGACAGCTCAGATGATGAGTATCTTCCCCCAATATCTATACGGTGAGTCAGCAACTGTAATGTAATTGCTTTTTGTTTGTGACATTCTTTTTATGTTTTACATCACATGTGGGCTGTATGTGTCGTGGTACAGCTGGATAAAGGAGGGGTATCATGCACATGGTGGTGTAGGTTTATTCTTTTGCGGGAGGCTACTCGATGTGGGTGCTCACAATGTCAACAAAGATGGCTGTTGCAATTCAGTTAACAGCCGGCATTCTCAGTTAATAGCGTGAATGGGTAAAGGTGTTGAGCGGGAGGGAAAGGCGTGATATGAGGAAACCGGGTGGGTGAAGCCTAATTATATCCAGGTGCAGAGACAAAAGGCGCAGCTCCAGCTCCTGTATATACTGGAATGATTGGCTGGTTTGATGTGAAAATGATTATCACTGTAGGATTGCAGAGACTGTAATCTAAGGCATTCAATGTTCTTCCTTCATAGATTGGGTGGTGCACGGAAAGGGGCTCCCTCCATCGACCATCTCACTATTGTTGGCCTAGATGAGACTGTACATGACCTGCCTGATGACAAGGACTGTCCAGATGACCAGTTGCCCAGTGCTGTGGTGGGCAGCTGTGATATATGAGAATTGCCTGAAGCAGCTTGTCCAGTTCTTAGCCCTGCCTGTGGACAGATGTACCGGTGTTCTCTCTACTGGTGAAGTGTGCAGTAGTGTTGCTCCATTTCGCCCAAGTATCTCCTTCAAGGGCACAGCAATCGCTGTTGAATGGGTAAGCATCGACCAATGATTGTCATGTAAGAAGTGCCGTGATTGACAAACTCAGCTGCTTGTGGCTTTTATATGAAATGTCTTTTCTGGCTTTTAGGTCTGCCCCAACGGACATTGTCTGTGGAATTGGAGTTCCCAACCAACGTTGAGGTTTGGCATGCAGGCCGGGGATTTTCTTCTTGCCACTAACATTTTGCTGTCTGGGAACAACTATGCAAAGGTTGCACTCCTCTTCAAGTTCATGAACATTGGCATGGTGAATCGCAACACTTTCTTCACAATCCAGGACACGTACTGTGTCGGTGCAGTGAAAGACTTTTGGGAAGAGAGGAGGTCTGAGACCATCAGTCAGCTACAGGGAAAAGATGTGGTTCTTTTAGGTATTTGATTTTTTTTTTTGTCATTTTTTACATGGGTGTCAAGGCACAATTTCATGGCAAGAATCATTGTCTATGACCTTTATTACAAGCATGCGTTTTGTATCATCATTGTTTCACAGGGGATGGGAGAAACGACTCACCCGGACACAGTGCACAGTTCTGCAGTTACACCACTATGGACCTAGACAGCAAAGCAATAATCCATGTTGCAACCATTGACAAACGCCAGACATCATGGAACTCCAACATCATGGAGAAAGAGGCTTTTATCCAAACTGTGGACAAGCTCTCCAAGGAAGTCAGGGTGGTCGAGATCTGCACAGATGCTCATGTTCAAATCTCAGCCCTCCTAAGTAAGTTGTCATTTGATCACTTAAAGGACCAAATAGGAATTGTTGAGTAATAATGTCTATAATAACAGATTTAATGCCTTGCCATGTCTTCACTCCACAGACCCTGAGAAAGGCAAATACAAGGACCTTGACATATTCCACAGCTTTGACATGTGGCATGGTGCCAAAAGCCTTGCTAAAAAAAATTTCCGCTGTAAGTATTGTGCTCAGTCTAACCAATCTCTAGGCATCGAATTATCAAACAATAGTTTTCGTTTTGTCCAGCTCTGAAGAAATGTTTTAGTCAACCTTTTTATTCATTTAATACATTTGTAGTGGTTTGTTTATCTCTTTCAGGCAGCCAAAATAAAAGGACACTCTGTTCTCCTGGACTGGTTGAAAGACATTGTCAACCATTTTTGGTGGTGTTGCAAGACAGCCAGCACAATTGAGCATTTCCTTGTAAGGACATACATTCCCATTGCAGTTGCACATGTTGGCTAATACATGTAGTTACATGTAACATGCTGTCAGGTAATTCTCTTGTTTTGAATTTACTGTATTTTGTACAGGCACTTTGGGTTGGGATTCTACACCACGTTTGCAACATCCACTCATAGACAACAGGGAGCTGTCAACATGGTCATCTGGAAGACCAGGAGGGGAAAAAGTGGATAGAGAGAGAGTCAGATGCCCACAAAACCCTATATCACATCCTCTGGAACAAACGCTGGCAGAAAGATGTGCATAAATATCTGCGCTTCAGGTAAAATATATAGACATGCATTTTTTCGCATTGTTTTACTGAGCTATTGGCCTCGTGGTTTTTGTGACTTCTCTCATGCAAAGTTTTCATTGTCATTATACAGATCAACAGCACACCTAGAGTCATTCCAGAACCATATCCTGATGTATGTCAGCAAGCGTCATGCCTTTACTTATCATGTTTATGAAGCAAGGGTTCTCTTGGCAGCACTGGATTACAATTTTCATCGTAACAGACCTTCATGGCGGAATGCAGAGGGCAATCAAATGTATGTATGAACATGTGACTGCGCATAGCGGAACTCCCTGTTGTCATCTCCTGGTTCCCTTAGCTGGCCTAGCACTGTTATTTCCTCCCTGTACTGCCGGTGGATTCGCAGATATCCTGGATCCAAGCAGAAATGTCGGAAGTGGGTCAGCAGGCTGGTGCAGTTTGCAGGAACTTGGCCACAACACTTATTCTCCAACATGGTTGGCATCTGTACACAGTTGCCACAGATGCACCATCGCGGGGCTGCGGCAGGGGCAGGGGCAGTGGCAGGGGGAGAATGACCACGCTGGTGTTGAAACTCAAGCAAGATGTCAAACAGCACACCTGGCTGTCTTGTCATCATCAGTCTTGTGACTTGAACATGGTCCTCCAGGCTCATGCCCTCTATAAGATGCTTGAAAGGGGAAAAAATGGAAAGGTTAATGGTTTCATGCAGATGTAGGCTGGAATTTAGACTGAAAAATGTACTTTGTATATGCTGAAGGTTTTACCAGTGGAAGTAAGAGATTTCATGTAATTGTTAACCATGCAAAGCTGGCCTTGTTTACATACATTGTTTCACGAGCAGTGCCCCTGTATTAAATCAATTGTACTACAGGCTATGGTAAATGGGTGAGCATAATTGTCTTGGTAAATATACATGCCCACAGGACAAAGGCGAGTAAATTCACACATGATCATTCATTGTAATATTACATTATGGCAGCCATCACATTACTGGAGGATATAAAAACATCCGGGACAGACTGGACAGGATGTGTCCTGGAGGTAAACTAGCCAAAGTTTGTTCACTGTAGGCTTACAGTGAATATGATTGTAATACATCTAGTATGATGAACATAAATTCGACTGTTTAGCCAAAGCTTATACGTACATCGATTTCCTCTTCCAGGGGCGTTCTTTGACGGGGGCCGCCCTGGGCAATTCGCGGGGGGGGCGCCGCGGTGGCGCGAAGGAAAAAAAAACCCGGTGCGGCACCCGGGCGTGCGGAGGCGCGGAGCAAAGATCCTTGTGCAGAGGCCGGGGTGGGGGGCTGGTGCTGTGCTGGCTCGTGGTTACATGAAGACAGAGTAGCGCACGGTGTACAGTATATGACAAAACAGTCGCAGTGATGGACTGAAAAAGATTGAAGCCATCAGGTGCTCAATTTCGAAAGAAATGGAAAGAAGAGGAGGAGAAGTGAGCAAAAGAAAAAGGTATGCTATCGACTAGTCTTCAAGTTTGACTTAATGATGATGATGTTGTATTAGTTAAACACCCCCGATGTGATTGTTGATGCATGTTTGTCCTTCCCCCAAGCTCATATGAAGACATTGTGGACGAATTTGCATCCAGGAAGGCCAGGAAATCCAACTTTTAGACTGTTTTCCTATTACTTCTTTTGCCCTTGTTATTTATGACAAATTATAGTGGTTTGCCTTTTTTTTGCCACTTCCTCACTTATTACTTCCTGTTACTTATGATACACAATAGTGTTCATTATTTGTTTTTATGTGTACAGTAATGTGTATAAAATGTACCTTGGTCGTTCATTTATTTATGATACAGGATTGCACTGTTTGCACCATTTTTGCCAATTTAATGTGTAGTAATTTTACATATTTTTTTCATGTTATTCTGTAACCAAGAGAGACAAGGGCAAGAAACAAGACAACAGAGAATCCGAACCCAGGAGGAAAGGGGTAGCGATTCCGTACCTGGCCGGCGTTTCGGAAAAACTACAGAGGATTTTCAGACAATATGAAATCCCAGTTTATTTCAAACCCACAAACACTTTAAGACAAAAACTCGTCCACCCAAAGGACAAAACACCGAGCCACAAACAAAGCAATGTGGTCTACTCCATTCAGTGTAGTGAAGACTGCAGTGAGCGCTATATTGGGGAAACCAAGCAGCCACTTCACAAGAGGATGTACCAACACAGACGGGCGTGCCAGAGTGGACCGTCTTCTGCCGTACATCTTCACCTAGAAGCCGTGGGCCATTCATTTGAGGACAGTGAGGTTCAGATCTTAGCCAGGGAAAAGAACTGGTTTGAGAGGGGAGTTAAAGAGGCTATTTTTGTCAAAAAAGAGAATCCGTCGTTAAACAGAAATGGGGGAGTTAGACACAACCTGTCTCCCATCTATAATTCGATTCTCAAACAAAGAATCATTAGGACAGACAAGCCATTGCAGAGGGGTGGAGAGGGTCGTTGTCGTGAATAGGGAATTGGACGCCAGAGAAATTTGAAATACAAAGAGACAGATTAGCTGATGGGTTCAGAGTGGTTTCAGTGTAGTGAGAGCAGCCTAGGGCTGATAGATATGCTAATACAAGACGCCAGAGGAATTCGTAAAACAAAAGAGAGTAGCGGGGATAGGTCAGAGCTTTGTTCAGGGTAGATAGCTCCTCCTTTGCAGCTAGATATAAACAGGGTCGAAACAGCATGAGGGCCAGAGCTGACGAAGCCTCTCGGATGAGCGGCGAAACGTTTTCAACCAAACAAACTTTGTCCAGTTGACAAACTGAACTTCTCCTTTGATCATCGTTATTCTGTAATGTACAGATCGTTTAATTTTTTGTTATTTCTATGGTGCGACTTCAATGGAGGTTTAAGTCTTTTTGTTAATTATGTTACACTAATGTTGCACTTTTGCTTTCTTAAATGGCTGTAGGCCTACATGGCTATAATGTGAAATAATTGCGCCTTTGGTCTTTTTTATGTTCAAAAACTTTTTTTGTAATTATTGTTTATTGTTCATTAAAACTAACTTGAAAGTAGTTGTTGTGAATTGTTGTTGTGAACATTTCTTCAGAAAATAAAATTAAACCACTGCTGTTTCAGATATCCACAGGCTCAGATAAAGGACTTCCGAGCCTAGAAACACTTGCAAGTTCCTCCAGGCAAATAAAAAAATGTATTTCGCATTGTGTAGCTCCTCCGCGGTCCAAACTCTCTGGGCGTGATTTACAGAGACGCTGAGTACTGACAGACGGGGGTGGAACTGCATTTGCATTTCTTTTTTCGATCTGATGTCAATAAGGTGCCTTGTTCAAAATCGCCCGTTTGAGCTCAGATTTTTTCTAACGCAGAAAAGGATCGCAAATGCTCAGTTTAGACATTTCGCAACTTTTAGCCATGGGGGGGGGGGGGCCTAAACAGGGTAGGGGAGCTCACATTAACTTTCAAAAACCTCAGAAAGTGAAAATTTCATGCCATGGGACCTTTAAAAACTAAAAATTTAAGTTGATACTCACAACTCAAAAACTCCTTGAAAATTTGAGTTGAACTAACTATTTATTTTTTCCAGTGTATTGTGTATATTTAAATATATATGTCAAAATGCATCCAGGTTAAAAGCTTAGCATCTAATTTGCATCATAAGAGAGATTTGTGGCTTATGCTACTCACGGTAACCCTCAGTGTTGTCATAACGCACATAATATAACATATTATAACATAACAGCGGTGCAACATGAAATGACGTCTGTGTAACGAAAACAATTACGCATGAGTGGCATGGAGCTAATGTTACCATTAGGCTACTTACAGCTCCAGACTCGTCTGCTCTATTTACTGTAGAAAGGATCAGCGAATAAAAACAATTCTAAATACTTTAAGTTCTGGATGCAGTTTTAGAAGTATGTTGTTCTCAAACAATTACATTATAGATCTGTTCCCAAAGTCCAAAAAAGAATCAAATAAACTGGTTATATAAATAAAATGGTTACTGCTTGACAGCCCTGGGTATTTTCCATTGTTGCACACAAAGATTACCACTTAGCAGCATTCTCTCCATCAAAACCTGGCAGAGCTCCTCAGCATCTGGAAGCAGCAGACCACCCGGCATCTCAAGTTTCCTAAGATGATGGTTTGATCGATAGTGGTTTATGGTTTATCAATAGTTCTCACACATGGCTTGACTGCTTGAAGCTATGAGGGGTTGACTTTGCAGTGTTAGCTTTTGCTGCAAGTATTTGGCACATGAAATATAAGGAAGGGGGGTATTTACAGGTTAAGCGCAGCTACAGGTAAGAGTTATAGGAGTTATAAATATGGTTAAGCTTAATTAGAGCTCAAGACAACCTGAAACACCATGATATATTCTTTAAAGGGATATGCCACCCCCAGGTCAAATTTGGGCATCTCCCCACAGTCCAGAGACTAAAATAAGTGGTGGAAAGCGTTTTCCTGCTCACCCAGCCATTGTCCGAGTCTGTCGCCAATGACCGCCGCGGTATCTGGTGCTCCTCCGCCTTAGAATGGAGTCTAACGTAGCCAGAGAAAGATTTCGGCCAAAAGGAATTAATTTGCTCGATGCGTTTCCCAATTACTTTGTGTGTAGTGCGCATTCATATCGAGTGCAAATAAATGTGCAAATCAACACGGAGAGCTTGACTTGGTCATTTTGGGTGGGAACTATTTTCCAGTGCGTAAGAATACAGCCGTATCACGCAGCACGCTGCCAGGGGAATCCCAGTTACGCACAGGGAAGGGAGTTCCCCTGTTGCACAACGTGGTGCGTGATACGGCTGTATTCTTACGCACTGGAAAATAGTTCCCACCCAAAATGACCAAGGCAAGCTCTCCGTGTTGATTTGCACATTTACTGTATTTGCACTCGATATGAATGTGCACTACACACAAAGTAATTGGGAAACGCATTGAGCAAATTAATTCCTTTTGGCCGAAATCTTTCTCTGGCTACGTTAGACTCCAGTCTAAGGCGGAGGAGCACCAGATACCGCGGCGGTCAGTGGCGACAGACTCGGACAATGGCTGGGTGAGCAGGAAAACGCTTTCCACCACTTATTTTAGTCTCTGGACTGTGGGGAGATGCCCAAATTTGACGTGGGGTGGCATATCCCTTTAAGGATAGACAGGACTCCAATGTAAACACTAAGGGATGGTGTCATAACTGAACCCCTGAAAGCATACATTTTATATTTCAAATTGTCTTGTATTTCATAAAGAAACGAGGTGTGCATAAATTACCATAATTACCCACGCTCGCGCTCCTGCCAGTATGCTCCGACTAGCGCTGTTGTGTTTTCGCCTGTTCGCCTATCAGCTGTGAGGAGCTTGTGAATATGTACGCTTCATTTCAAGAGAATATTATTATTTATTATTTCTGCATCAAATGGAGATATTAGGTGAAAGCAGGGGCCTTGTGTCAACATTAGCGTGTGTGTACAGGACTAAACCAGGACTAAAACAAGTCTAAACCAGGACTAAACCAGAAC
The DNA here is from genome assembly GCA_036785185.1 of Paratrypauchen microcephalus. Taxonomy (NCBI): domain Eukaryota; kingdom Metazoa; phylum Chordata; class Actinopteri; order Gobiiformes; family Gobiidae; genus Paratrypauchen; species Paratrypauchen microcephalus. Next base: position 2,666,973 of record JAVJIX010000048.1, on the reverse strand, counting down.
TAAAACAGGGCTAAACCAGGACTAAAACAGGTTTAAACCAGGACTAAAACAGGTCTAAACCAGGACTAAAACAGGACTAAACCAGGACTAAAACAGGTTTAAACCAGGACTAAAACAGGTCTAAAACAGGACTAAAACAGGTTTAAACCAGGACTAAAACAGGTCTAAACCAGGACTAAAACAGGACTAAACCAGGGCTAAAACAGGTTTAAACCAGGACTAAAACAGGACTAAACCAGGACTAAAACAGGTTTAAACCAGTACTAAAACAGGTCTAAACCAGGACGAAAACAGGTTTAAACCAGGACTAAAACAGGTCTAAACCAGGACTAAAACAGGTCTAGACCAGGACTAAAACAGGTTTAAACCAGGACGAAAACAGGTCTAAACCAGGACTAAAACAGGTTTAAACCAGGACTAAAACAGGTCTAAACCAGGACTAAAACAGGACTAAACCAGGGCTAAAACAGGTTTAAACCAGGACTAAAACAGGACTAAACCAGGACTAAAACAGGTTTAAACCAGTACTAAAACAGGTCTAAACCAGGACGAAAACAGGTTTAAACCAGGACTAAAACAGGTCTAAACCAGGACTAAAACAGGTCTAGACCAGGACTAAAACAGGTTTAAACCAGGACGAAAACAGGTCTAAACCAGGACTAAAACAGGTCTAGACCAGGACTAAAACAGGACTAAAACAGGACTAAAACAGGGCTAAACCAGGACTAAAACAGGACTAAACCAGGACTAAGGTATGTGTGTGTGTCCAGTGTGTGTGTGTGTGTGTGTGTGTGTGTGTGTGTGTGTGTGTGTGTGTGTGTGTGTGTGTGTGTACTGTCCTATATTTTGTATTGTATTAAACAATACAGGTGATTTTGACATATTATCATATTAACATATTATCCGGTGTATTATTGAATTATTGAATGAATATACAGACTTTTTGTTATGCAGTAATCCCTCGTTTATCGCGGGGGTTAGGTTCCAGAAATAAATAATAATAAGAGAAATCCGCGAAGTAGGACAACTTTATATTTTACAATTATTATACATGTTTTAAGGCTGTAAATGCCTCACCACACACATTATACGCTTTTCTCAGACTGGAATTAACCTTTTCTCACATTTGTTCTCGTTTAAACACTCAAACTTTCATAGATTTTCAACAAAATGTATTAATAGTGACGCGTGGGGGGAGACACGGCCCCGGAAGCCCCGCCAGACGCGCGAGGAGCACCGCCACATCCCTGGACGCGAAGCGACGCGCACCAACCCCTTGGAGAAGCTCCACACGTGCACCCCTCATCGTGGACAAATCCGTGACAGAGAAACGTGACCGGCGCGAGGCCGCGCGTACACCGGGGCTGCGAGCATGAGATAGAACCGCCGCGCCCGGACCGCGTGCTCTCAGCCCGAGCCACAAAACAGCCGCACGAAACCAGCAAAGAGTGGTTTAATCCTGGTTTAGGCCTGGTCTAGTCCCGGTTTAGTTCTGGTCTAGTCCCGGTTTAGTCCAGGGCCAGTCCAGGTTTAGTTCTGGTCTAGACCTGGTTTAGTCCACGTTCAGTCCTGGTCTAGTCTCTTAGCCAATCAGGACGCAGAACACAATGTTACACTATAAAAAAAATGAAAAAAATAAAAAATAAAAATCCATGAAACAGCCAGGCCGCGAACAGTGAACTGCGATAGAGCGAGGGTTCACTGTAAAAGCATTTCCATTTTAACAAAGTACCTTCTAATTCTGACCTGCCCTGAAACACCACACCACAGTAATGTCAGTGATGGGGGAGGGCTTAGCTTAATATCATGCAAATGAGTTCTGAAGGCCTGGTCTTCGAGAAACTTTAGAGAAGTTATTCTCAGCTCGATGATTTCAGATGTGCTGCTTTCAAATGGCCACAAATTCTTCAAATGTTCTCAGATTTTCATGTGTAAGACATCACTGGAAAGAATCTACACTTTCAGAATCTGTGAATAACTCAAAATGCCTCGAGGAGGACTTGTGTCTGGTTTTTCCATGGTACAGATACAGATAGCCAATGGTGCTGAACAAACCTTTTAAGAGCAGTATCCAGAATACACAGGTCAAACTATCTTTTGTGTGTCTAAATGACTAAAATTCTAGGTAATCCCTGCCAAATATTAATACCTAGAATATTTATAATGTTATTGGTGGTATCTAATGATCCATATACTGCTCATAAATATGTAGTGAGGTGCTGGAGTTTAGACTGTTGGCCAGGGCATGAACCTGGCCTTGATTTTTCTGTGGTGTTGTCGATGGGGATAGGATACAGGGGGTAGAGTCAAGAGGCCAGAGGGCAGAGTCCAGGTTGTAGGTCTGGTTGGGCTCAAACATGCAGCGAATGATTCAGATCTGGGTCATGTTTGGATCAGAATTTGCGTGAGTTCGGATCAGGTCAGGATGGATTTTTTTGGGCCCTATCAAAACTATCAGTTGCACTTCTGTATATATTTGGTAATTAGGTTTCTGTTAGGTTTTTATCAGATGTTTAAAGACAGCCGTGAGCAGTTGCATAGACTAATAATCACAAACTAATGCCTTTGAGGATTTCTGCATAATCTCTGATTCAGAAGCATGCCATCGCCCATCACAAGGTCATGCAAGTCCTCCATTTGCACCTGCTTCATTCAACACTGCAAAGCTCATTGAGCCATTTCATGAGTGAACATGTCATGTACTAAATAATATCCACAATAACTATTTATACCATGTGTACTCCACCACAAACATGCTTCCCTTTTACACGCAGTGCAAGGCCCCTGCTGCTCCATCGCTGCAGTAACCTGTTTGATCATGTCATCACAGCACCACAGCTGTCTGCCCTCTGCCCTCCATCCCGGCTTCAGAGCCAACATGTCCAATGTGTCCATCAAGCCTGCAGACCCTGAAATCCTACACTTCAAACATATTCCAATATGGATTTTTTTCCTAGTCTGGTCCAAAATTGAGTATTGCAAACCAGATTTCATCCACAGGTTTACAACATTTTTCTAAGAATCTTCATATTACAATCAACATAAGAACTTTTATTCAGCTTCAATTTTATTCAACTAAATTGAATCAACATTTTAATTAATTATTTAAGTTATTTTGTAAAATGCATATATATTTAAGTTAATTCATCAATTGGTACCTTATGATCAGTGTCACTGAGAAGTGTGTTTAGGTTCACAGTGTAGAAAATAAAAATGACTACGATGGAGGAGTTCGAAGATGTATTGTGTTTTCTGTTTGTGCAACCACTCTGCCTTGAGTTATAGGGGGGTCTGGAGAGAAAAGGTCATGAGAGGGCATGAGAAGAGACTGATAAGGAATCTACATCTACATTTCTCTTCAGCTTGCCTCCAGAAGGGGGAAGACCAGTCAAGCCACACCTCTCCTCTTTGTTCTAAAACACATATTATAAATGTTAGAATTGTAGGGAAATGCACTATTCTTTGTCTGTACCACCTAGGGACAGATAGGAATCGGGCGCTTCTAATTAGACTCCTCTGTCAGGGCTAATAAAAGTATCATCTTTATATTCTAAGCTTTCGGTCGTCTGTTCATCACCATAACGAATCTGGGAAGGCATAGGATACTGGTTTTAGGACAACTAAGGTAAACACTGGTATCAAACGAGTAACGAATGGAATTAAAGTATCCTCTATGCCAACAATTTGGGGGCTCGTCCGGGATGGTGATTTGACGACCTCGCGTTGTTATATCGTTTAGGACAAAAGAGGAGTCCAACTTCACGGAAAATGAGAGTCTGAGACAGTCCTACGAGGGCCCTCTAACTACTAAAAAAGGTAAGGAGAAACCTTTTTTAATATAAATTCTCCTATTGGATAATCAAATTTGGGCTGTCTGTTACTCTTATTGTACGGCTGTTGTTATTAGTGTGCACGAGCGTTAGAGCATAATATTAGATAGGATCGGTCTGGGACCGGAACAAAAAATCCAGTGTGAAGAGAGAAGAGAGAATTTTTCCGGGAGGTCAGAATTCCCCGAAGAGACCGGTACGTCTATAAAAGTCGAAAAAGAGAATTCTCACAAGAGACCGGTACGTCTATAAAAGTCGAAAAAGAGAATTCTCACGAGAGACCGGTACGTCTATAAAAGTCGAAAAAGAGAGACCGGTACGTCTATAAAAGTCGAAAAAGAGAGACCGGTACGTCTATAAAAGTCGAAAAAGAGAGACCGGTACGTCTATAAAAGTCGAAAAAGAATTCTGAAGAGACCGGTACGTCTATAAAAGTCGAAAAAAATAACGGCCGAGAAATAGAAGGGTTGGAGTCCCTGGGTTAAAAGTCCCTAGAGTCCCCATTCGACCTTATACGTCATCAAAAATGACAGACAAATGTAAGGGAATCATCCCAAAATTTAATGTGGCAAAGGATGATTTTCCTAAAATGAGCTCAGAGAATCTATTGATCCAATTGGAAGAAGATTTGTTGAAAATAATTGACAAAAAAGATCATAATAAATTCAAAAGTCGACTAAACAAAGCTGTGATAAACATTCAACAGTATACCAAATGGTTAGCCCCTATGCAGGGTAAACAATTATCGTGGTCGCAATGCGCATCCATTTGTGAGGCTATGGGAGAATGTGAAGAGAGGTGTGTGAGACTGTTAGAGTCTAACACCTCTCAATCCAGCTTCCTAACTTGCCGTTCATTCAGAAAAGAATTAAAGAAAAGGCAGAAATATCTGGCAATGTATCATATGATGATTATGGCCTCACGCGCCCGGGCGGAGAAGGAGGAGGAGGTACTTTCAAGTGGAATCTACCCCTCATTGACTCCCTCAGCCCCTGTGTCCCCACCACCATATGTGACTTCACCGAGTGTAATAATGGCCCCTATCCTGGACTTTAGTGGACACCTGGAGTACACTAAGACACATGAGGATAGTAAAGAACAGAAGTCGTCCCCACCGTCACAGAACGACAGTGACGTAGAGGAAAAGTCTAACGAAGCTCCTTGGGACGACATTGATCAGGGCTTAGCGTCGAGCGCGGTCACCCACACCCCCTTGGATTAGTAAGGAAGACCCCCGTCGTGTCGTCTCATACCCCGGTGCTCACCCCACCTCTATCCAGTGTGTGGAGCAAGCAGAAGGAGGAGTTAGCGGAGCGGTCAAATTGTCTGGACAGGCTGAGACAATCAGATAGGAGAGACAGACAGAAAGAATGGTTGAAGGCAAAACTTGAGGAGTACGAGAAAGATTCTGATAAAATGAGAGATTCAGATGAGGAACAAAAGGAGGAAAGAGAGAAGGAGGCGGCAGCTCACGCTAGAATGAAAAAGTTATTGAAGGAAAATAAAGACAAACCCACACACATGTATGACTCGGAGTTCCAAGGGTGCGTAGGCAATTTTCCGTTAATTCAACCGGGTCCTGGACAAGTGCAGGTGTATAAACCTTATCAATTTACAGACATCACTATTCTGGCAGAACAATTACCACCATTGGCTCAAGGAGGTAGAACATGGCTCCGAAAAATTCTGTCTCTGTCCGCGGGAACCCCACTCTGTCTCGGTGATTTCCGTGCTATATGCACTAAGGCGTGTACCCCCGCCACATGTGAACAGATCGAGCGCGCATCTGGCGCATTTGGTTTTCCACATGAAACACCACTGGCCCACTGTTACGGGCTCATCTTTGATGTTGTGAGACGCCTCTTTCCGGAGACGTGTCTTACTTTTCCTACTTTTCCTACATACACAGTAGACCAGGATCCATCACAGTTTTTAGAGAAATGTGTGCAATTATGGGTGGATCGCACAGGCGCCCACCCCACTAGAGAGATACAGTCGCAGGCAATGTTCCGAACCAATTTGAAGGAGGCCTTACCTGGCCCCGTTAAAGACCTGCTAAATGATGATCCTGAGTACATGACACGCACAGAACAGGCTTTTTCACCACACATAGTGTTCAGGCTGTCTCGCTACCGCGATGCCCAAGTCTCAGAAAAGTCTAAAGCGGAAATAGCAGCTGCAGCTCTCGCAAAATTACAATTGGCAGATTTACAGGATAAACGTAAAGCTTCTAAACCGTTGGGTCAACATTTTCAGGCTGCATTTGCCCCAAGAGAACCCCCACAAGCTCAATCTGTGTTTAGAGGTGCCAGCGCGTCCCTTCGTGGACGAGGGAGAGGCCGCGCCTCCATGGCACAGGCCCAGAGTGGCCGCTATCTGAACCCGTCTTACAGCGGGTGCTATATCTGTGGCTCTACTGAACACTGGGCCAAAGCTTGCCCACATGCTGAGCACACTCAACAGGGTTCTGGACACCCACAGGGGAGAGGCACTCCGTTTAATGCCCGAGGTCGTGGGCGCGGCCGGAGCTCCCTGGAGATTTGCTCCTCAGTCCCAGGGTAACTATCCCTCCCTGTCGTGTGACGAAGGTCACCGCTGGGATGGATGGGGTGAACAATGTGAATAGGGGTGCCCAGCAGGCATGGCCGCCGCTCTACATTCAGGGGCTGATCCGCGGCTGTTGGTGACGGTGAGTGACAGACAGCTGGCTATGTTGGTGGACACGGGAGCTTCGCGTTCTTCTGTCACTGACCATTTTCCACTGTCTACACAAACTGTTTCCTTGGTTGGCTTGGCTGGGAAGATATTGTCCCTGCCCCTTACTGATTTATTACCTGTTTCTATTGCTGGTCAACGCCTGTATCACTCATTTGTGTATTCTCCGCAGACACCCGTGTCGCTCCTGGGACGGGATCTGCTTATGAAAACAGGCGCTTCCATTTTGTGTTCACCAGAAGGGGTCACTGTTACATTTCCATCGGGTGCCTCCCACGTGTGTCTCCAGGTTCCTTCTCCTACGTGCAAATGGCTCCTCCCACAGATTGACCTGACTGATAGGCCACAGACTGCTATCATTTATTGGTGTGAGCTCCTGGATCAGGAGCCCACAGGAGGGGGTATAAATATAGCATCAATTTATGCTAATTGGACACCATTTTTACAATCTAAATTTGCATTTGCAGCTCTATCTGACCCACTTCATAGCACCCTATTTTATGATAGGGACCATGATGAAATGTATAGAGAAAATTTTGAAACATTTGAGGGCACAGAAGCACAGTTGAGTTCTCGATTTTTGTATTTTTCTAAAATAGGGGTGGCAGCAGATTGCATACTGCCTCAAAATTTACTCTTATTATTCAAAGGAGACGACTCTGTTCCCCACATTTCACTGGGCTTAAATGTCGCACACGAGGCCAGACAGCTTGGACCAATGGTGCGGAAGGCACAACAAATGACTGACTGGACACACACAGACACACCAGACGTTGACTGGTCATCCTCTTCTGACATTTGGCGTATTAAAATATACGCGACTGACTCAAGCACTTTGGCGCGGGAAGAAATCCAGCGCCACCACGGACGTGAACATTCTGATCATGAAGATGCGGAGACTATGTTAGACTCTCTTCCGGAGGAGCTTTGGTCTGCTCATCCTCATGATGTAGGACTCTGCAACATCCCACCCATTTCCATTGACATGAAACCAGGCTCACACGTTTTTAAACGTCAATATCCACTCACTCGAGAACAGAATGAGGGACTGCTGGAGACACTGAATGGTCTCTGGGAGGCCGGTGTAATTGAAAGATGTAGGAGTGATTGGAACACTCCTCTCCTACCTGTCAAAAAGGCCGACGGAGTAAATTACCGTATGGCACACGATTTGAGAGAGGTGAATGACGTCACCGACACACCATTGCAATCTGTTCCGGACCCACATCGCATGCTGTCTACACTCTCTCCAAATTTAAAATGGTTCACAGTGATTGATTTGGCTAATGCTTTCTATTGCGTGCCTCTGGCAAAAGAGTGTAGACACTATTTCGCGTTCACGTACCGAGGACACAGGATGCAGTACACAAGAATGCCACAAGGGCATCAAAATTCACCAGGCATTTTCAATCAGATTTTGAAAACTATTCTGTCTTCTTTAGAGCTGCCGCCAGAGGTCGTGCTTTCTCAATACGTTGATGATATTCTTCTAGGAGCGCCATCTGCTAACACGTGTTTGAGAGGGACAGAACAAGTGTTAAGAAAACTGCATGAGGCAGGTTTGAAAGTGTCTAGAAAGAAACTGCAGTGTTGTAGACCAGTGGTCACGTTTTTAGGACGCCTCATTGACGGAGGCAACATTCAGGTGTCTGGGGAACACCGACAATCCATTTTGAAGGCCCCACGCCCAGTAACGGTAAAGGACATGTTGTCCTTCCTAGGGCTGTGTGGGTACAGCCGAGCATACGTGCCCGGCTACACAGATTTGACGCTCCCTCTGAGAGCATTGGTGAAGGCTCAAGGAGTGAGGAATTCCTCCGCTCGTTTGGAATGGACGGAGGAGGCAGAAGCCGCCTTTGCATCCTGCAAAAGCTCCCTGGCCTCCGCGGCTGCTTTGGCCACACCTGACTATGACCAACCTTTTTACTTGGATGTTTCTAATTCACAACTGACCATGAATGCTGTTTTATTTCAGAAAGGAGCACGCGGCCGGAAAGTCCTGACATATCTCAGCGCTACCATCCCTCTTGCGGATGCAAAGCACCCTCAATGTGTGGTTCATGCGACTGCTGTGGCCCAGGCAATCCAAAAGACAGCTCATATAGTACTAGGACACCCACTCACTGTTAATACATCTCATTCAGTTCTCGCACTGGTCAAATCCCAGGAGTTTACCATGTCCTCACTCCGCCAAACACGTCTTTTGAACATTTTACAGCAACCTAACGTATCTATTGTTTCAGGAGAAGTCAACATGGCAGACAGTGTTCCCACATCTGGCTCTCCACACTGCTGTATCCCTGTTGTGGCCGCAGGCCAATCAGGCTCGTCCTGGCTTGCTGGAGACGCCACTGAGCTGGGGTATGGTTCTTTTTACAGACGGTTGTTGTTGGCGTACGCCTGAAGGCTCACTGAAGGGGGGATGGGCGGTAGTCCAGTGTGATACGGTCGACCCCCTCACCTTCGTCACGGTGGCCTCAGGTACTGTCACAGACCATCCCTCCGCTCAACGCTGCGAGTTACTGGCTCTTTGCGCAGCACTAGAATATTCTCTGAATCGATCAGTGACTATTTATTCTGACTCCGCCTACGCCGTCAACGCATGTCATACTGACATGGCGATGTGGCGCAGAGGCAATTTTCTCACTGCCAAAGGAACTCCAATTGCCCACAAAGATGTGATAGAGAGGCTGTCAGATGCCCTATCACTCCCACACAGTGCACTGGCCATTGTAAAGTGCCCTGGACACATGAAAGGTAACACTTTGGTTCCAGGAGGTAATCGAGCGGCTGATCAAGCAGCTAAGGTGGCTGCAGATTATCCCATTTTTGCCACCTCTGCTATGTTGGTGACCTCCAATACTTTAGTAGACTTGTTGCCCCCACTCACTGACAAGTTCATTTTGGAATCTCAAAAGATGGCCTCTCCTGAGGAGCGGCAGGCGTGGTTAGATAACGGCGCTGACCGCTACTCAGATGGTCTCTACAGGGGTCCTAATGGTCTCTGCTGTCTACCTACCCCACTTTTTCCATCAGTTTTAGGTGAGGCCCATGGCCTCACCCACGTAGTAAAGATAAAATGCTCAAATCTATTTCTTCCCTGTGGTGGCACCCATTTCTGAAATCGCTCGTTACTCAGCATGTTTCATCCTGTGACACATGCACTAAATTCAATGTGCGCCCTGCTCTGAATGCACCACACGCACCACAACTTAAAGGCACATACCCAGGTGAAGTGCTCCAAATAGACTACACAGACATGATTACCCCTGTTCGCGGTAAACGTTATCTATTGGTTCTAGTGGACACATTTTCTGGCTGGCCTGAAGCTTTCCCGTGTGCTAGTGAAACTGCGGACATGGTCATTAAAGCATTGACATTCACGTGGATACCAAATCATGGTTTTCCTAGGATTCTTCACACGGACCAGGGTACTCATTTCACTGCGAAACATTTAAAACAAGTAGAATCCATGATGGGTCTTAAACATTCCTATGGATGTGTTTATCATCCTTCATCTCAGGGCCAAGTGGAACGCATGAACCGAACACTGAAGTCTATTTTGGCTAAAATGTGTGCCTCATCCAATCTCTCTTGGTTGGATGCTCTTCCTGCTGCTCTGCTACAAGCACGTGCATCTGTTTCTCGCTCTACAGGTTTCTCTCCGTTTGAGCTGCTATATGGACGACGGATGCCGGGTCCTGGATCACCATCTGGCCCCGTCGTCTCCAGTGGCCCTCTCCAGTATAAACCCTACTGGTCCTCACTCTCACGCCTTGTTTCCAGTTTGTCTGCGCAGGTTAAATCCAACAGAGAGGTGATTCCTGACAAAGCCACTGCTGAATTTCCTGACCTCCCCGATAGAGTTCTTCTCAAAGTTCATTCCAGGAAGTGGTCTGATCCCCGTTGGACGGGACCGTTCAACGTGGTTGCTCGCACGGATCGTGCTGTTCAACTCCAAGGTCGCGGAAACCAGTGGTATCACCTACGTCACCTAGCACCTGCGCCATGACTCCTCCAGAGCGTGACGTCCGTCCCGGGATCGGGCCGGACGGAAGGGGGAGGAGAGTAACTATGATACATACACGCACAATTACATCGGTGCATAACGCCTGGCTTATCTGGGCAATACATGCATGTTTGTTTATATTTTTAATTATTTTACTTTTCAAGGCATGGTATTTAGTCCTCTCACTCACTCAAGTTCCTGCCACGCCAGTTCCTCCGGTGGACCCCATTGTATACGCGATTCCCACCGACTGTAATCACCGAGCAAAGCGCAGCACCTACACTAGCCAGTTGCCTACGGATAATATGTGGTGGAGATTGATGAATTTCACTAAAACTCAAATGAATATTACCACTAGGTGTTATATATGTTCTCTCATACCACATGCGCACGATCATACACCACTATGGGGGTTAGACCCGCCTCTATAAATAGAACGGTGTGTGCACTAATGAGTTATCAAGGGCACGAGGATTCTTGGTGTCCAGATCCATATTTTAGGAATAGATCAAATTGGCGGGACCCGTCCACTTTCCACTTGAAAACTAACAGAACTAATCTGGAAGGAATTGCAGTAGGACGACAGTCACAGGAAGGAGAATTGGGGTTTTTTTCAGGAATGTTCGAATAGGACTACATTCCTGGGACATTCGAGAGTGAAAATAAAAATGGTTATATCTGAATTAGAAAATCCAACCAAACCAAATCAGACCTATTCGGCTTATCCATGGGGCAGTAACACTCATAAATATATGGGATCTAATTGGTATCACATGAACGTCACAGGCCTTTTTAAAATACATGAACTATACGGGAACTCTGCCTAGCCGGACTACCACACTCTGGTCTCTGCCAGGGAAAAGAGGATGTCCGGCTCCCTTAAGATATGTGTGGGTTTGTGGTAAGAAAGTCTACCTGTATTTACCTGAAGGTTGGTGTGGAACGTGTTATTTGGCTAATTTGGCCCCAGCTGCCTACATAGTTAATTTCACTTATCCCCATCCCCGAGGTTACCGACACATTCGGTCCTGGGAACCCCCACTCGGTCGCAGGTTTTTGGGCAGACACGCACCCCACTCATAAGTGACTTACGAGGAATTACTATGACTTTATTTCCGTGGTACGGGTCGGCATATTTGGGACATAGAATGAATGAGGTATGGTGGACACTAGAAAATATAACCTCTGTGTTAGATCAGATTACCACGCAATTAAAAGAAGACCCTGAAAGAAAAGCAATGAGGGCTATGCTGACTACGCATCAACTGGCGCTTGATTATTTGTTTGCTGCAGACGGGGGGCTCTGCGCCAAGATGGGAATAGATCACTGTTGTACGTACATACCTGACAGTTCTCACAATTGGACTGATATCCATGACCAAGTCGCAATACTAACAGGGATGCTTAAAGAAGCTCACGACCCGGACTGGGGCAATTTCAATATTGGCACTTGGTTCACCTCTGGCGCCTGGTGGCAGGTTCTTCTCAAAATAGTCACACCCCTTCTGACCATTGCACTGGTATGCTGCCTGCTCTGTGTCTGTGTTTTGCCTTGTTTGCAGGGTATGGTGGGAAAAATGATAAATGGAATGATCTCTCCACCCGGGGGTGCATACATGGCCCTCAAGACCACTACCATGGAAGAGTCTGAAACGGTGACCTGGGTGTCTCCCCGGAGGGAGAGGGAAATCCTAAATGTCACAGACTTTGAAGAGCATGTGGTTTTGAGTGAGTAGAGCGTCAGAAGGGGGAGACCAAGGGTGAAAGGTTACTCTTTTATGATTTTAGTTTTGTATCTGTAACTAATGAGAGGACATGCCTATTTAGCAATATTATGTTTGGATTTTTATATTTACATATATATGGTTTACTTTTTAAGGTTTTATATTTTTTCTGACTTATATTTTTACATTTAGTTTAGAGATTTTATGTCGGCCATTTTAGGTGACCGACAGAAGGGGGAATTGTAGAAAATAAAAATGACTACGATGGAGGAGTTCGAAGATGTATTGTGTTTTCTGTTTGTGCAACCACTCTGCCTTGAGTTATAGGGGGGTCTGGAGAGAAAAGGTCATGAGAGGGCATGAGAAGAGACTGATAAGGAATCTACATCTACATTTCTCTTCAGCTTGCCTCCAGAAGGGGGAAGACCAGTCAAGCCACACCTCTCCTCTTTGTTCTAAAACACATATTATAAATGTTAGAATTGTAGGGAAATGCACTATTCTTTGTCTGTACCACCTAGGGACAGATAGGAATCGGGCGCTTCTAATTAGACTCCTCTGTCAGGGCTAATAAAAGTATCATCTTTATATTCTAAGCTTTCGGTCGTCTGTTCATCACCATAACGAATCTGGGAAGGCATAGGATACTGGTTTTAGGACAACTAAGGTAAACACTGGTATCAAACGAGTAACGAATGGAATTAAAGTATCCTCTATGCCAACAACAGGATAGATGCGTAAAGAGTCCCTCAGTCGTCCAGGTAGAATCCATGATAAAAGAAGAAATTCAATTTGTCAACTGGACAAAGTTTGTTTGGTCGAAAACATTTCGCCGCTCATCCGAGAGGCTCGTCAGCTCTAATTAGAATGCTGGTAAGACACTTGCTTATATCTTGCTGCAGGGAGGAGCTAACTAGCTAACTACTTTCCGAAACTATCTCATTGGTTTCAGTCTTTTGTTTCTCTGGCGTCTAGATTACCATACCTATTCATCCCTACGACTGTTTTTCACACCTCTGGCCCTGACCTGGCTAGCCTTATTGTTCCCCTGTTTGCTTGATCTAGGCTTAAGAATGGAATTATAGATGGGAGACAAATTATGTCTGACTCCACCATTTCTGTTCAGAGAAGGATTCTCTTTTTTTGACAAAAATAGCCTCTTTAACTCCCCTCTCAAACCAATTCTTTTCCCTGGCTAAGATCTGAACCTCACTGTCCTCAAATGAATGGCCCGTGGCTTCTAGGTGAAGATGTACGGCAGATGACGGTCCACTCTGGGTAGCGATTCCTTACCTGGCCGGCGTGTCGGAAAAACTACAGAGGATTTTCAGACAATATGAAATCCCAGTTTATTTCAAACCCACAAACACTTTAAGACAAAAACTCGTCCACCCAAAGGACAAAACACCGAGCCACAAACAAAGCAATGTGGTCTACTCCATTCAGTGTAGTGAAGACTGCAGTGAGCGCTACATTGGAGAAACCAAGCAGCCACTTCACAAGAGGATGTACCAACACAGACGTGCGTGCCAGAGTGGACCGTCATCTGCCGTATATCTTCACCTAGAAGCCATGGGCCATTCTTTTGAGGACAGTGAGGTTCAGATCTTAGCCAGGGAAAAGAATTGGTTTGAGAGGGGAGTTAAAGAGGCTATTTTTGTCAAAAAGATAATCCTTCTCTGAACAGAAATGGTGGAGTCCGACATAATTTGTCTCCCATCTATAATTCCATTCTTAAGCCTAGATCAAGCAAACAGGGGAACAATAGGGCTAGCTAGCCAGGTCAGGGCCAGAGGTGTGAAAAACAGTCGTTGTAGGGATGAATAGGTATGGTAATCTAGACGCCAGAGAAACAAAAGACCAATGAGATAGTTTCGGAAAGTAGTTAGCTTGTTAGCTCCTCCCTGCAGCAAGATATAAGCAAGTGTCTTACCAGCATTCTAATTAGAGCTGATGAAGCCTCTCGGATGAGCGGCGAAACGTTTTCAACCAAACAAACTTTGTCCAGTTGACAAATTGAATTTCTTCTTTTATCACGTTCACAGGATAGGTTTTCTCTTGGTTGATGGAACATAAGCACTCACTGTGATAGAAATGTAAGTCATTATCATGGCAGCTGACTTTGTATTGATGCACAGGCTTACCAGGGCTTAAGCCCCAGGACCCAGTGTAAAGGAACAATACGAAAGGAGAGAGAGGGAAAAAAAACAAAAAAACATCAGTTTTTAAAATGCAGAAGAATTCATGGACTTATGCTCCAAAACAACATTCAGTATAAAATGTATAAATTCTCTTACCTCAGATAAATAGCAGTTTGATTATTCGATATTTTAAAGGAAAAGTAACATTTTTACAATCTGGACCTTATTTCGTGATAAAACTTCATTTACTCACCCGTTGTACTTTGGTGTCATTTGCAGAGATTTTGGAGTTTACCGATATCCGTTTAACGTGAGTTGTCGGGGCATGCTTTTGCAGTCACCAAATAACACAAACTTTAGCACTTTTCAAATGACAAAAGTTCAATGTGTTAGTCTACACATTCGTTTGAGTCAAAAGTGGCCTGTAATCCGAGATCTAGTCATGGTTCCGATTGGATGACGTCCTCAAGGACAGCGCGCATTCACAGCTGATTTGCAGATAAGACAACGCTCTCAGCTCTCAATTACAGTCATAAAGAAGCTAAGAAATAATAAGAAGAAAACATCGCCACTTGAGAAAACCCCAAATGGTGCGAACATGCATTTATCCCGGTTGTGAAAACAAAATGAGAGCTTGGACGAAGTTGAGTTTTGAGTTTTCACAGGCTTCCTCATCACAATCCGGAGTTATTGAAGCTGTGGCTAGTTGCCTTGAGAATGGACCCAAACATGAAAGGCAAAGCTGTTTGGAGACGTTTGGACCATCGTGTTTGCAGTACCCACTTCAGTCTGGATGATTTTTTACCAGCAAAGAAGGAAAGCCAACGGATTCAGCACACGGTTCTGAGAAGTAATGCAATACCGATAACTGTTCTCTGGTGCGCTGCTCTTCAAACTGTCTCCGCTTCCTCCTGTCTCGCTCGCAACAGAAAAGTTCTGAGCATCTTCTAAGCAAAGTAGTGGAATGAATGTGCGCATGCGTGCTGTCCTCAATGATGTCATCCAATCAGAACCATGACTAGATCTCGGATTACAGGCCACTTTTGACTCAAACGAACGTGTAGACTAACACATTGAACTGTTGTCATTTGAAAAGTGCTAAAGTTTGTGTTATTTGGTAACTGCAACAGCCTGCCCCGACCACTCACGTTAAACGGATATCGCTAAACTCCAAAATCTCCGGAAATACTCCAAATGACACCAAAGTACAATGGGTGAGTGAATGACGTTGTTTTATCACCGAAATAAGGTCCAGATTGTAAAAACGTTACTTTTCCTTTAAGAAGTGCTTTGTGTATGTTCAAAAATAAAAGTGCACTAGAAAAGTGCCATTATTATACCAGCAGATGGAGAAGCTAGGAAGAGCTTTTCTCTGCTGTCTATGGAACACCATTCTGCAGAGTGTTAAAGGACCAAGCGTAATGCTGCAAGATCCTGATCTGGACTTATTCAAAGGATTATTCCCCTAGACAATTTATTGCCAGTCTAGTCTACACTCAAAGTCCAAGGTGAAATAGAGCAGTTCAAAACTAGTGCTGTCAGGCAATTTAAAAAATTAATCTAATTAATTACAGGATTTGTAATGAAAGCGAGCGAGCGAGCAAGCAAAACGAACGAACGAACCCACTTTACGATTGAGTGGCTTTTCTCATTCGTTTCCCAAATTCTGCGAGCGTGATAGTGAGGGGGGGCAGGTGTCGCATGGAGTTCAAGAGTCTGATGGCGGTGAGGTAGAAAATGTTCTTGAGTCTTGTAGTCCAAGTGCGCTGTGTCCTGAAGCGCCTGCCGGATGGCAGCAGAGAGAGGAGATTGTGTTCTGGGTGTGTATGGTCCTTGAGGATGTTTTTGCTCTGCCAGCACACCGTGTGCGGTGTATCTAGTGTAGGGAGCTGGGTACTAATGATCCATATAATTCAGATCTAAAGCAACTGTTATGTCATACCAGCCCCAATAGTGAAGGAGCACACAGTCATGGCAGTTTTGAGGACACAGTTTATTTTAACAGGATTCTGGTCAAAAGTGTGTAATTGAAGTCTCTGCAATGTATGTCTTAGCATAAGCCATTGATATCTATTCATGAGTGAGTGAGAAGCATGAAATTGTAATCTTTCTTGCTCATATTCTCACACAACCCCCAAATGTTCCAAGGTACATATTCAAACATGATTATTTTTACATGACATTACTGATATATTTTGACAAATTACTAAAATTGCACACCTTCAAAAGTAAATATTGACAATCTCTGGCTGTAATTACAGCCTTTAAGTGGAGTTTAAAGGAAATGTGAAGTCCAAAGGAGGTGGCAGAGCAATGGGAGGGATCAAAGAGAGAGAAGGGAAGAGGATGATTTCTATAGCTAGCTAAAACTGGCAACAGTAATAAAGTGTAAATGTTTATAAAACAATAAAACAATAAATTGCAGCACAGGGGGTCAGATCTAGTGCCGGCTCCCCACATCCTTTCCTTTGTTCAGCCCATGTGAATAAAGTGATACCTTGATTTGTGATTCATATTCAGTAAAAACATTCTGTATTTGTAGGCTATAGTAGACTTTTGGTGTGTGTGTGTGTGTGTGTGTGTGTGTGTGTGTGTGTGTGTGTGTGTGTGTGAGTGTGTGTGTGTGTGTGTGTGTGTGTGAACTGAATTCTCTGAAAAGGGAAATAACATTCTAATTATAGGTAACAAAAAGCTCAGCACACTCTCCCATTCCATTATGATTCCCACTCTCTCCCATACTAATGTTCTTACTACGAGACAGAGCAAAGGCAGATGGATGGTTAAAGCAGACCCACCCTGTACGTAATTGGTCAATTGTCCAATATTGACTGGTGAAAATTGATAGACTCTGCTTATAGCGCCTTCTTTGGAGGAGCTACTGTATTTCTCTTTTGAAGCACAAACCAAAACAACAACAAAGACTAATATATTAATTTATTCAGTTGTCTAGTATCTTTGAAAAATAGCTATATTCACCTATTATTTTGGCCTTTTTGTTGGGGACTCTTCACTCACAACTGAAATAAATATGTCAAACTGGGTGCCAGGGGTTTTCTGGTGGAAGGTGCGTCACCTGTTGGTCTATATGGAGATGTTTGCTTTGCCTGGAATGTTTACTGATACAACGTTAAACTTATCTATCTCCACAGAGGCAAGTAAGTAACGCCACCAGGCCAAGCTACACGTCAGATCATTAAAGGTAAAGGTACAGTGTGTAAGATTTTTACCCGTTAATTACTGAAATTGAAGATACCCATTCAAAAATGCATTGTTTTCCAAGCCTTTTCACTTCCATCATGAAATCAAAGTATTCTTTTGGACTTATATATAGTCACATAAAAGGGGGATCTTCCCCATGCAGAGGCAGCCATTTTGAATACGAGAGCCGCAGAAGGACATTTGGACTCCGCCTTCGCCTTCGGCAAGGCTCGTGGTTTTGGGTAAACAACACAAGCATGCTGCCGGATCAGACGTCGTAATGGATCTAACACGTGTTTTGGACTAAATTGTTTTACTGGATTTTATTCGCTGGGTCCTTACGGACAAATTGAGAGCAAGTTTATGGTGAAATACAGAGTTTGACCTGTGCAAAGCATTCTAAGGTAAGCTAACTTCGTTTTGTGCTTTTCCGTATAAAAGCCCCATGTGCTCAGGGAGTGTTTGTTTTGCAGGGAAATGAATTGCATAGTCAAAAAGAGGAGACTGTAAGGTTTCATTTGATGTGTAGAGTGTCATGGTACATGATCAGGAATGTGTGTTTTCATGAGAAAAGGAAAAAAAAAAAAAAAAAACGGAACCGCGTTTTATTTATACAGTAGCGGGTGACCCTCGAGGTCTGCCGTAGCTAAAACAGAAAGTGCAATAGCACCATCTATGCGCCACGAATCCTACACACTGGGGCTTTAAAGAAGCAAGCCCACTCACAAGGTATTTTCAAGGTATGTTGAAATAAATGCAACCCTCTTCAACAGCTTGCACAACCATGATGCGTTTGTCTCTACAGCTTGCTAATAAAAGTAACGACTGTTGTATAATTGGGCCTATTTTCAAAATGTGCAGCACTTAAATATCAAGATAACAATCAAGTCTCCTTTTTAAAAAAAAAAAGGCACACTGCAAAGCAAGCCAGAATAACGTTTAATGATGGTAGGCAGGTAAGTCACCTTTGACCTCTGGTGGCTCAGGTGAGTCTATATCAGGGGTCGGCAACCTTTACCAGGTTTTTTTTTCGCTGAAAACGCACGGTGCCTGCATAAACTGAGCCACACAGACCGATTTTCTGGGCACAAAAAAATAAAAAATAAAAATCAGCGTGAGAAATGCCATGTGTGGCGTGTGAGCGTGTGAACACGTCGAATTGCGTGTGTCACACTCTCAATGTGTGAGACTTGAGAGCCCTGCTAAAATTATACTTTGTGAAAGCACTGTTAAAATTATTTGGCCATGAACTATGTTACTGAAGTGTCTTGGCAGGTTAGTATGTATAGGCTCTTTTGAAGAGCAGTAGATTTTAGTGGATTTTAGTGGAAGATGAACAAAGTATGGCACACACTGTGTAGACTTGAACATGAAAGATTAAAACCAGCCTAAATGCAGCTAAGAGAGTGGCCCTTACCTGTGGACATCCTGTGCCACGGAATTATAACCATTACAAGCCTGTAGGAGCCCTACGTTGGTTTTTTATCATTTCCCTGGTGTGATTAATGTGCATGCGCTTTAGTTTTGAGCAGTACACTGCAGTGGCTGGGGGTGGCACGTGGACATGGTGTGGCCTATATGTGAGCGCGCTCACCTGCTGAGGGTGGGGGCCGTGGATCGTGGCGGCGGGGTGAGCACCGGGAGCAACTTTCTGTTTATTGTATTTTAACAGGAAAGATATGCACATTGAAGGAATCAGTGCATGGCTACAGATCGCAGCAGCTTTAAAGAAAGTGCTCATATGTGTATGCCGAACATCTTAAGCAGTTGCTGAATACATGTGCATTTGTTCTGAGTTACATGTCCACAGTGTTTTACCCCGTGTCTTAGTCTGCTGCGGTGTGTGGGACAAGCTTTCCAGCATTTTACAAACTAGAGCCATGCATGAAAGTCACTTTCATGCATGAACTACATTCATACAGAATTAGACTAAGTTTATGTGAACACTGTTGAGCTACTCAATGCAGCTCTTGAGGAATGGGACATTGCAGGCAAAGACCCAGCTATTGTGATGGGCAATGCTGCTCATATGAGCATCGCGGTGGAGGTTACATGAATGTTGCATTCCAAGTGCTTTGCCCATATGCTCAATTTGGCATCCCAGGATGCTTTGAAACTACCTGTAGTCAGGTGTCTAGTGGGTCATGCGAGAAGCATTTTCAGGTGCATCCCAACACCCAGCCATGCACTCCACCAGAAGCAAAAGCTGAATGTTCTGTACATCCATCGGGCTAAATGGCTGCTCCACCATTATGTGGGTGGACCCAAAGGTGTACCCACATAAGTATGAGGGCAAAGAGCCATGAGGACAAAAAACAGTTGAGGACCACCTGGGGTAGCTTAGAGCCTATATGGTGATGTCCATATAACAATAAATCAATATACTATTACACCCCTAATACTGATAAAAAGCTATATATTTATGGATAATATTCATAGTGTAATCATTTGTGAATGTACTTGAGATTGACGGAAAAATGTGGTCTGCATGTTTTTATGACTAGCTAAATCCAAATACTTCATACTGCTTAGAAAGGGTCCAAAATCCTCCAGTGTGATGTGGACATGCATCATGGTTTCGAAGATAAGGGCTACTAGGGAAAAGTGTTAAGAAGCTTACTTACCTCCTTTCCTTTAGGAACAGCATACACACACACACACACACACACACACACACACACACACACACACACACAAGGTACTTCAGTAATGTTATGGACTTTTTTTTACTTTTGGAAAAAAATTTAAATGTCATCCACAAGGGTCTATCCATATATAGCCCATTCATAAAAACACAATTTACTCAACTTAAGTTGGACCTGGGCATAAATTAGCTATGTAAGGTCGTTTTCACACCTGCCTTGTTTGGTTCGTTTAAAACGAACCAGAGTTCGTTTGCTCCTTTGATTCGGACCTTTTGTTCTGGTGTGAATAAAAACCAAAAGTCTCGATCCGGAGCAAACAAGCGAACCGAGACCACCTAAAAAGGTCGGTCTCGGTCCGGTTCCATACGAACTCTGGTGCGGTTCGCTTGAGGTGAGAATGCAGACCGGACTCGATCCGACACAAGTTGCCTTTTTGTACTTAACGAGCTCCCGTCGTATGTCGAGCATTATGGGAAACTGAGGCTTATGAAACTAAACGAAACGAAACAAAACGAAACTTACGAGGCTTACTTACGTTTTGCGTGAAGAGCAAGAGTCAGAACTTGTTGCGCACATGAGCGCTGTCCTCCGTAGTCGTCTTGCCCTGTGTCTTCGTCATTTGTAAATTGATTGTAAAATAGTGTAAACCTCACGATGCTGCTCAAACATTTGTGCAAACTGTATAAACTGAGTAAACCATATCGCTAAGGCTAGATTGAAAACAGCACGTAACACCGTTATTCTCCTCCTTCCGGGTTTGGACACCGACAGGGCTCTTTCTGTCCAATGGCTGAGCGACCTCAGCACATGTGCTTTTGTTTATAGACTTTAGTTCGCTTGGGGAAAAACTGCAGTGTGAAAGCGAACCGCACCAAAATAAAAAAATAAAAAAAATGTTTGGTCCGGACCAAAGCAAGTGAACTATCGGACTTTCCTGGTGTGAAAACGACCTAAGTGTAGAGAATGAAGGGAATGTCCATATCCAGGATATCTTAAAGCTTTGCTTTTAGGGCCTCAATTATCAATCCATGTGTTAAACTGCAAGTATAAGCTGAAAAATACATTGCAATTTGTGGGGGCACTGCATGTGATTTACCACTGGGTGTTTGTGTATTATTTCTGCTCCAAAGCTGGTATGTAAATAAGAGTATTCAGCAAATGCAAAAGTGCAGCTTCAGGAAATCCAACATTCAGAGAATCCCGCAAACTCCTTCCTGACTTCAAAACTTTGGCTGAAGTGGCACTTGTCATCCCCGTTTTCAGTGACGCAGCCGAATGTCTGATGATTAAATCCCAATGGTATTACCACAGTTTGTTGATTTGCCCTTTTAATGTTTTAATATGAGCATAATGTTATGCCAAAATGTGCTTTCTATTATTCAATATTTATGATCCATGTGATAACAATCACAAATTAAATATTTAGTTACAGTCCATTGCAAAGAAAAAGAAAAGACAAAACATGTAGTAAAGCATTTCTGTTAACCTTTGTGTGTTTCATAAGCTGTGCAGGTATACATCCAGAACACATGTTGGAACATAGAGCCACAGGAACAGCACTGCAGTGAAAGAAAAAAAAAGAGCCTATGTGCCTATGTTGGGAGTTGAGGGAGAAGAGCTGCTTGTTTTAGTAGCATGGGCGATACACATGAATTGATTGATTGACAATTTTATTCAATTCTGTTTTGTCTTATTAAAAACAAATTTAAAAAATAACTTTTTTTTCCGTCAAAACATACTTGAAATTGTGTTTTGTTTCATTCACACGTTTAACACACAGACCCTGCATATTTAGTTCTTTCAAACAGAAAACACTGTGTTCCA
The DNA here is from genome assembly GCA_036785185.1 of Paratrypauchen microcephalus. Lineage (NCBI taxonomy): Eukaryota > Metazoa > Chordata > Actinopteri > Gobiiformes > Gobiidae > Paratrypauchen > Paratrypauchen microcephalus. The sequence goes on along the minus strand of JAVJIX010000048.1, from coordinate 2,644,887 downwards.
CCTTATGTTGTCATGTAGTAATACAAGAAGTGCTCCACTGTGTTTTTAAAATCCAAACACCTTCACTAGAATCACTTGAATAATTTAAGACATGAATTTGCCGATCTCTACTGAAAAGGGGTAAATGGTAGCTGTTAACTACCACTTCTTGACATCACAAGGTGGAACAGAGCATTTTGAGCTTTGGGGATGTAGTCAGACTAATAATAAAGGGCCACTCAAACATATGTGAATGAAACAGGACATAACTCCAGTATGATGAGCTAACCGCATTCTAACATAGCTTTAAAAATGGCCCAAGCAGATCACTGACGATTAGAAATTTGACTGATAGCACAGCACCTATGCTGTGTTTTAGCCATCATCACTTAAATCAAAAACATTACAAGCTAAGGGTGAGTGCTTAGGAAATGAGCTTCTCTACCACTTCATCCACCTCAACCGAAAGACAACTGGTCCATATACAAGCATAATATTGATTTGCTGCCATTCTCTTGAAAAAGAAAGTCAATAAGCTATTTAATGTTTGTCTGCCCACCAATCATAACAAATGGGCCTTTGGAGTGACCATATGAAGCCCCAGTACTGCAGCATTGAGGCATGTTATCACCATATCATCTGCTAAGCCAATGATCAAGTTAATTACCTTCTATTGCTATATGCTGGGGAATGTTGGAAGAAGTATTTGATTTTGTTACTTAAAGGAAAAGTAACGTTTTTTACAATTTGAGCCTTATTTCGGTAATAAAACAAGTTGTTTTACTCACCCATAGCACTTTGGTGTTATATGGAGCATTTCCGGAGATGTTTTAGATTAGCGTTAGGCTAACGCCGTTAGCCTAGTGCGACTTCTAGCCATAGCTCGGGACATTCCCCGAGCATGTAATATGCCCCGTGCAGGCTCCAAATAACACAAACTTTAGCACTTTTCAAATCATAGAAGCTCGATGTCTTTAGTCTATGATTTCGTTTGGTCAAAAGTGGCCTGTAATCCAAAATTTATCCATAGTTTCGAGTAGATGAGGACGCCAGTGCGCATGCGAGTGTGCTCTCAGCTCCCAGGACCCAAACATGGAACGCAAAGCTGTAAACTATGGATAAATCTCGGATTACAGGCCACTTTTGATTCAAACGAAATTGTAGACTAAAGACATCGAGCTTCTATGATTTGAAAAGTGCTAAATTTTGTGTTATTTGGAGCCCGCACGGGGCATATTACATGCTCGGGGAATGTCCCGAGCTATGGCTATAAGTCGCGCTAGGCTAACGGCGTTAGCCTAACGCTAATCTAAAACATCTCCGGAAATGCTCCATATGACACCAAAGTGCTATGGGTGAGTAAAACAACTTGTTTTATTACCGAAATAAGGCTCAAATTTTAAAAAACGTTACTTTTCCTTTAAGTAAAAGTACAGAAAACAGCAAAAAAGACACTCAAGTAAAAGGTATTACATTAAAAAATCTACTCTAGTAAAAGTCTTTATTCAAAAATGTACTTAAAGGTGAAATGTGCAGCGTTTTAGGTGGCAGGTCCGTCACCTGATTGTCTCCATGGAGATATTATTGCTTTGCCTGGAATGTTCTATGGTGTCACGTTAAACACATATATGTAACATATATTCATTATGCTCAAAAACACAATAATTCTCTCTGTGAAAAGTGTTTTCATTCCACAGATCTGACTTGTAACGTAGCCTGTAGTTGTCTCCCTTAAAGGAAAATTAACGTTTTTTTTTACAATCTGAGCCTTCTTTCGGCAATAAAACAAGTAGTTTTACTCACCCATAGCAGTTTGGTGTCAATTGGAGCAGTATCGCAGAAGTTATGTTGGAGCCGTTCTGTTCTACTAATGATCCCGTATCCATTAGCGTGAGTGCTCGGGGCACTGCTTTGCGGTGTCCAAATAACACAAACTTTAGCACTTTTCAAATCACAGAAGATCGCTGTGTCAGGGTAGACTTTTAGTAGATTCCAAAACGGCCTGAAACCCGATATCGCAACAGAAAAGTAAAGTTCAGAGCGGTGTTAGCTTCTTTCGGACTAGCGGTGTTTACAAAACAGCTGAGTTCATGCATGCGCACTGTCCTCTCTGATGACGTCATCAAATGAAACTATAGCTGGATATCGGGTTTCAGGCCATTTTGGAATCCACTAAAAGTCTACCCTGACACAGCGATCTTCTGTGATTTGAAAAGTGCTAAAGTTTGTGTTATTTGGAGAGCGCAAAGTAATGCCCTGAGCACTCACGCTAACGGATACGGGATCATTGGTAGAACAGAACGGCTCAACATAAGTTCTGCGATACTGCTCCAATTGACACCAAACTGCTATGGGTGAGTAAAACTACTTGTTTTATTGCCGAAAGAAGGCTCAGATTGTAAAAAAAAAACGTTAATTTTCCTTTAAGATAAATTTAATCTCTAGTGTGGAACATTTTAGACAAAGCAATAACATTTCCATGAAGACAAGCAGCTGGCTGACACTCCACTAGAAAAGGTATGCAACTGAATCAATCAATTTTTTCCTAGCTGTTTTTATTTATTTGCTCAAACTATGAACATGTTCAAAATACACCCCTCAGACGTTTCAGCATGTCTCAAAAACGTCAACAATTCAGATCTGTGGAGAGTCGATCCTTTTCATAGAAGGAAATATAATATTTTTGAGCAATAAAAACACCTGTATTGAATAAATGCTGGATAGTCATATCATGGAATATTCAAGGCAAAGCTATAACATCTCCATGGAGACAAGCAAGTGGTGGAACCTCCATTAGAAATGTTATGCAGTGGACCTTTAAGTAGCCTACAGTACATTTTTACTCATTCCACCATTGATGCTGGGTCTACGTTAATTGGCGTCCATCCGCCCACTCTGTCTTCAGGAAAAGTCACAGAGAGGGAAGAAAAAAAATTGACCTCAGTGAGAAGCAGCACAGGCTCCTGCAGCATATGAGCTGTGAGCAGGTGTGGCTCCAGTCATCTTCTTACATGTTGCCAATGGTCCTTTTTATAGACGAACGCAATGATGATGTCAAGGATGCCTGAAGAAGTACATTTTTACTTTGCAGATGTGACAGGAAGAGATAACAGTGTTCAGTGAAGGACAGTAATGACCAGGTAGCAAGCATGATCAAAAGACGTGGTTTTGATTGCTTTTTTTGTATGCGCTATGTGAGGGTGTGCTACTTTTGTTTTTTAAATCAGCTCTCAATCCTCACCTGTTCTCTTTAGCGTTTCATTGTGGTTAAAGGTCCCATGGCATGAAATTTTCACTTTCTGAGGTTTTTGAACGTTAATGTGAGCTCCCCTACCCTGTTTAGGCCCCCCCCATGGTTAAAAGTTGCGAAATGTCTAAACTGAGCATTTGCGATCCTTTTCTGCATTACAAAAAATCGGAGCTCAAACGGGCGATTTTGAACAAGGCACCTTATTGACGTCAGATCGAAAAAAGAAATGCAAATGCAGTTCCACCCCCGTCTGTCTGAACTCAGCGTCTCTGTAAATCACGCCCAGAGAGTTTGGACTGCGAATGCGCTAGGCAATGCGAAATGCGTTTTTTTTATTTGCCTGGAGGCACGTCCGAGTGTTTCTAGGCTCGGAAGTCCTTTACCTGAGCCTCTGGACCTTTGAACAGCAGTGGTTTAATTTTATTTTTCAATGGAACGCTTCAAATCTCTCCCCCCGTGCAAAAACAAGGAAATGGATCAGAGGGCACAGCTGACAGCTCTGAGCGGAGAGTTTGGCCACGCCCCCACCCTCTACTATTGGCCAGCTCTTTTCTCCTCATTTGCATTCAAGCAACAACGCCCATAATGGCCTGTTCTGAGGGAGAAAAAATACTCTTTCTCATCTTATCTCTGTTTCTCATGCACTGAGTGTTGATTTTGAAGAAGGATTCATTTACAGTATTAGGGAACCATTAAGGAGCCATATAAAAGCATCAAGAAGTACCATGTCATGGGATCTTTAAAGGTCCTATATTACACAAAAGTGACTCTTTCTTTGATACCTTCTCAAAAACATACCATACATGTTTGAGTAACCGTTCATTATTAGTCTGTCTACATCTCTAAAGATCAAAATGCTCTGTTCCATCTTGTGACGTCATGAAGTGGTAGTTTTAGTTTTAGTTTTAGCAAACAGCTCCTTTTACCTTTAGTTCAGTAGACATTGGCAATTCCAGGGCTGAAATTATACAAATGATTCTCCACGGTATAGAGTTTAAAAATGCAGTGGAGCGCTACCCGCATTACCACATTACATCGCAATTTGTTTTCAGTTTGAAAAGAAGAACTCAGCCTAAATATGCAGGGTTTGTGTGTTAAACATGTGTGAATGAAACACAACACAACTCCAGGTATGTTTGTTATGAGGAAACAACGTTATAACAAAGATCAGAAAATAATATACCTTTAAGCTCACATTGTTTGAAGCAGTGTACAGTATCAACAACAAGCTCCGTTCTAATTCACACGTAATATTTCATCAAAGTGTGGTTGTCACACCTTTTACACTGGTGCAAATTGCTCATCCTCAAACATTTCACTTGAGTCAGGCATACATTCAGTGAAACCTTAAAGGACACATATCAAAGAAAATTGACTTATAACATTCTCTTATCAAAACTATCACTACTGTTGAATTTTGTGTGACGTTTTAGGTCCATAAACCTTCACTAGACTCGCTTTGAGCATTTCTACTATCAAACTGGTTTGGCTACAACTGTGTGGGTATGATTGAGTACATTCTGCTCCTCCAGACACTTTCTAAAAAACTTTGTTAGACTGCACCAGCACTGGCCAGATTTCATTATAAATTCCAAATAAACCCCACTCTGCACACACGGCCTACACGTCACCATTACAGTGTCACAGTATACATCAGCCTGCGCTCTTTCTCCTTACCTTCCACCTACAGCATTAAAGGTCCCATGGCATGAAATTTTCACTTTCTGAGGTTTTTGAACGTTGATGTGAGCTCCCCTACCCTGTTTAGGCCCCTCCCCATGGTTAAAAGTTGCGAAATGTCTAAACTGAGCATTTGCGATCCTTTTCTGCATTAGAAAAAATCGGAGCTCAAACGGGCGATTTTGAACAAGGCACCTTATTGACGTCAGATCGAAAAAAGAAATGCAAATGCAGTTCCACCCCCGTCTGTCTGTACTCAGCGTCTCTGTAAATCACCCCCAGAGAGTTTGGACTGCGAATGCGCTAGGCAATGCGAAATGCGTTTTTTTATTTGCCTGGAGGCACGTCCGAGTGTTTCTAGGCTCGGAAGTCCTTTATCTGAGCCTCTGGACCTTTGAACAGCAGTGGTTTAATTTTATTTTATGTGGAAATGTGTTTATTTTTCAATGGAACGCTTCAAATCTCTCCCCCGTGCAAAAACACGGAAATGGATCAGCTGTGAGCTACAGCGGAGAGCGGAGCGTTTGGCCACGCCCCCACCCTCTACTATTGGCCAGCTCTTTTCTCCTTATTTGCATTCAAGCAACAACGCCCATTATGACCTGTTCTGAGGGAGAAAAAATACTCTTTCTCATCTTATCTCTGAGTGTTGATTTTGAAGAAGGATTCATTTACAGTATTAGGGAACCATTAAGGAGCCATATAAAAGCATCAAGAAGTACCATGTCATGGGATCTTTAAGGGAGTCTGAGCAAATACCCACTCCCTCTTCTTCACTTATTTACAACCACAACAATGCCCACAATAAACCATCAAGCACTGCTGAAAATACACACCTCAGGCCTCTCAGTCTGATCCAAGCTCATAACTTGGGTATTATCACGTGAAAGCAGAACCTCCAGAACTCACTCACCGAGCTACAGAGGCTGCCCTAGCGTAACAGGGGTAGCTGAGTATCGTTTCCTCCTGCCACTTTAATTGGGTGTGGTTTCTTTCCAGGTGACTTTTCCTTGGCCGTTTCCTAATTCAGCGACGGCACGCTTGTGAGTGTGCACTCGGTCTGTCGTCGAGACGGCGCACACTCGCTCTGTCCTTAGTGCACTACGTTTCTCACATGGCCGTCTGCGAAATGGAACAGGTCCCGCCTCAGCTCAATGAGCCGGGTGGTCTGCTCCTTGTTCCCTAAAGACAAAAATATTATTCTATTGCGACTAGTAATACTTGGAATTGGGACATGGCCAATGTTCCCCCTAATTTTTAATGTGTCTGAGCAAACACACACTAACTCCACATTCGAAATGCAGTCTAACGTCGCCAGAGAAAGATTTCAGCCAAAAGGAATTAATTTGTTCGATGCTTTTCCCAATTACTTTCTGTGTAGTGCGCATTCATATCGAGTGCAAATAAATATGCAAATCAACACGGAGAGCTTGACTTGGTCATTTTGGGTGGGAACTATTTTTCAGTGCGGAAAAAGAAAGCCGAAGCACACACCACGCAGACAGGGGAATTCCCCTGTTACGCACCAGGAAGGGAGTTCCCCTGTTACGCAGCGTGGTGTGTGCTTCGGCTGTCTTTTTGCCAAAAAATGATACGATATTGTGGCAATACCACAAATTTAAATAAACATTTGATTACTAATCATAAACCTCAGCATGATGAAATGCTACTGACTAAGCGACAACAGGAGGCTAGTCAGGCAGCTCCCTCCAGCACAGCAGCAACAGCATCACGACAGAGGTCAGTTGCCGAGGCGTTTGAGAGTGGGAGAATGTACCCAGGTAACCATCAACCATGCATACACTAAGAGTAGTGTAAAGTAGGCCTATGAAAGGTGACAAAAAATCCTGCCATTTTTGCCAGTAACATCCTGTTCTTTTAAGTGGGGTTGTGCACTGCAAATTACATTTAGTTTCAAATGTATTTTCATTATGTAAGGATACAGAGTGATGAAATGTAGTTCAAAACACAGTACAGTGTGTACAGAATAAATGCATTTTACAGCTAGCGCAGATCTTAGCAGAATGTGTACAGATAATTATGGTGGAAAATAATGCTGTGCTCTACAAACTTTGAAAAGCAGCAATACAGCCCTTTAGACATGAAAATGTTGGAAGTAATACACTACAATCCTACATTTTAAATCTCCTTATACTTTATGCTCTGTAAAATGACCATGACGGTGTTCTATTCTATTCTATTCAATTCAATTCTACAAAGAAGCTGGACTTTTTGTAAGGGATATCATGTCACAGTCACATATTTAAGGTGAACCTGCACATAGATGGACACATTAGGTGCTGTGGCTATGTTGTAAAGCATTGTAACTCTATCATGCTTTGAAATTACATGATATAGCAAAGTTTAAGGCCATTTTCACAGCTGTGGTGTACCTTAGGGCCACCTACCCACCCACACACACACACCCACACACACCCACACACACACACACACACACACACACACACACACACACACACACACACCACCCCTAGCAGCACCCTAAAAATACTTGGGTTTTAGTGCCCACTATGCTTTTTGTAGTGTCAGCTTTTTCTTTTCTTTTTTTAGTTTTTTTTTAGACAACTCTCCTAAAGCTGTTGGGCTAACTAACCTTCTTGGCCAGATGGTGGCCTTGGACCTCCAGCCACTGTCTATCGTTGAAGACAGAGGTTTTAAAGTTTTCGTACATGGTCTTGACCCATGTTACAAGATTCCAAGCCGCAAGTGTTTGCTGGAAGGAACAGTGAAACCCATGTACAACACCTGCCAAAATGAAGTCAAGACGGCTCTAGAAAGTGCAAACTCTGTTGTTTTGACCACGGACACGTGGACCTCAAGATCCACCGAGGCATATTTGGCAGTGACCGCTCATTTTGTTGACAAATGGGAAATGAAGGAATTTCTGTTAGAAAGCAGCCGTTTTCAGGAGCAGCACACAGGAGCCAACATTAGCCTTGATTTGAAGAGAATTTCCGACCAGTGGGGCATCACTGAAAAAGTAGCAGCAGTTGTCCAGAAATTGTCCAGCTCCTGCATAAGTGCAATGACATTGTGGTACACTTCCACAAAAGCACAAAATCAACTGACAAACTTCAAAGTATACAGAGGCAGATGACTGTGCCAGAGCACAAACTGGTTCAGTCAGTAGCAACTAGGTGGAATTCCAACTTCTACATTTTACTATACTTGGAAGGAATGACCTGTGCTTAAGCTCTGAAGAGCTGAACCTGATCCATCCAACCATCGAAGCTCTGAGACCCTTTGAAGAGGCAACAAGAGAAATCTCTGCTTCAAAGTATGTCTCTATGTCCAAAGTGATCCCGCTTGTGTCACTACTTCTCAAAGCAAGTGCAGCCAATGAGCGACAAGGTGGCGCTCTTGCTACAGAGCTGTTACAGCAATGTCAGCGCAGATTCCGGGGGATTGAGACCTTTCACACTCTTGCTGCCAGCACATTCTTGGACATTCGGTTCAAAAACCTTGTTTTTCATGACAGGGACAATGTGGAGAAAATAAAAAGACAATTGCTTTCCGAGATGCAAGAGGTTCATACTCCCACTTCAGAGGTACCACAATGTTCTGCATCTACATCATCCGTGGCTTCTGCTTCTACACCAAGCATCACCACAAGAACGTCAGGGTTATGGGCAGATTTTGACGTCCAAGCTCTGTCTTCTCAACAGCACCGCAGCACAGGCACTGATGCACTCATTGAGATGCGGCGCTACTTAGAGGAAAGAGTGGTTAACCGTCATGACGACCCATTGTTGTGGTAGAGAGATCACCAATCCACATTTCCTACTCTGAGTGCACTTACAGCAAAATACCTGGGCATTGTTGCCTCCAGTGTGCCCTCAGAGAGAGTTTTCTCAAAGGCAGGAGAGCTGATCAGCCAGCGTAGAAAAAGGCTGAAGGCAAAACATGTGAACATGCTGCTTCCTTAACAAAAATCTGAAAATTTAGAGATCAATGCTAGAGAGCATTGAGCATTGATTGAGAGTTTTATTATGTTCTGCACGTTCATAATTGTTTTTTCTGTGTAAAAGAGTAAGAGGCACTTTTTTTGTAATTGTGTTGTTTGTGTATCCGTACGCCTTAAGTTGCCATTAGTATGTTTGTGAGTGCCATTGTTATGTGAAAATAAATATTCTGATATTTCATTTGTTGTCTTTTCATAGGCTGCAAGTGCCCAACTTACAATAGTTTTGATGTCTGCATTGATGTCTGCATTTAGAATGGCTTTTAACACTTAGTGGCCCTGTGACACTTTCTTTATGTTAATGGTTTATCTTAATTGGTATTTTAATGGTATTTTAATGTGCTTTGGTTTTATCTTGTTTTTAATGTTGTACAGCACTTTGGTCGGCTTTGGCTGTTGGAAGGTGCTATAGAAATAAAGTTTGATTGATTGATTGATTGATTGATTGAAGTGTGCTTGAGGCTGTCAGCAGCTACTGTCCAAACTACGCATCCCGAGCTGATTCTATCCAGTGCAAGTCGAATTTTGTCAGAAGGTAGTGCAAAGTGGGATCATCAAGGGAATTTTCCCCCCCAAACTGGATGGTTGACATCTTAGTTCTTATTGGCTGGAATGACCCCAGATTGCATCTCAGAGCATCTAGAGTTCAAAAATTTTACGGGATGGCATGCCCCCGGACCCCACTAGCTTTTCGGTGACTTTCAGCTTTTTTCATTCCTGCTCACTTTCATCCCTGTTTATATTGATTTATACAGTTTTAAGTTAAGCCTGATAGATATTTATTTTATTCTGTTAATTTTGTTATTTAGAATTAAAAATAAATTGCTGATAATTATTTATTTTCCATGTGTTCATATAACTCAAATATGCATCTAATTCAATTCCGGTTTGAGTCAAATAGTTAAAAAATTGCTTCACACATACAAAAAAGGGCTAAAAAGATTCACTACACCACGAAGGGTGAAGGCAATCGGGCCGGCCGGTCCTGCCAATGATGTGTCCCTTATTTATTTTTCAGGGAGTTGGCAACCCTACCGATAATCCTTGACATTTGTTTACGTTTGTTTGCATCAATTGTTGTTGCCTCTGTAGACGTAGCAGCCAGGTAGAGGCAAGGGATGATGAAGCAAACGGTAATCGAGTGGTGTCCCATTTCTTAGGGGAACATTCGTACCCCGAGCCCTCTCAGCTCGTTATCGAGGGACAAGACGAAAACGTAGGTAGGGGAAGGGCAAGGGGTAAGACAGAGTAATGGGACGCAGCCTTAAACTTTCCACTGTGGGGGATGTTAGGATGTGGGGGGAACGCAGAGCGTTCCAGAGTTTGGGGTCGCCCAAGGAGAAGGCCCTGCATTTTGATTGAGTCCTTTGTAGAGTACATTGCAGTAGTCCAAGTGAGGGATAAAAGCACAACCTGTTCAAAATTTTTAAAAGATAAAAAGGGTTTCACTTTGGATAAAAGATGAATGTGATAAAAACTGGATTTAACATAGAATAGATTTGCTTGTTAAGTTTAAAATCAGTCTACAGTGATGCCAAGGCTGGTGGCTGAGGGATGAATTAGTTCCTTAAAGGGACCCATATTATTTTGGGAGTTTACAGGGCCAAATACTACAATTTTCCCTCATTAAAATTAAAAAAGTGATGTGCCAACCAAGCCTTGACGTCACTCAAGCACTGCAGGAGGGGTGTCAGGGGGCTGCTGCCATTTTTCCTGAGTGGCATGTAAATTTGGCAAATTTTGTCTGCATCAAAATGGTAAGATATCCCATGCTTTTGGAAAATTTGGCTCATGGGGAATATATAAAGTGCAAACAGTACAGGCGCGAGAATGGAGCCCTGGGGGACTCCACAGTGAAGCAGAGCAGAGGACGAGGTGGAGTCCACAGTGAAGCAGAGCAGAGGACGAGGTGGAGTCCACAGTCGAACACAAAAAGACTCCCCGACAAGTAGGACCTGAACCAGTCCAAGGCAGATCCCCAACACAGATTTCAAGACAATTTAAAAGAGTTGCATGGTCCACCGTGTCAAAAGCAGCAGTTAAGTCTAAAAGCACTAAAATGGCAGATTCACCAGAATAATCAGTCATTAAGTTCAAAGTCAAAGTTCAAAATCAGCTTTATTGTCAAAAAAAAACATTTGGACAGGTTGCATACACAAGATTTGAAATTGCAGCACTCCCTAGGCCCACAGTGAACGTAAAACATCTGATAAACAAGACAATAAACATCATGACTAAAACATCACATATACCCATAGCAAAAGTACAGTAGACTTGTATATAATACAGATAGGTAAAACACACAATGTGTAGTGTAATAAAGCTCAAATGGTGTCATTTAAGCAGCAGTGTCAGTGCCATTTAAGTGTCATTTAAGCAGCAGTTTCATTGGGGGAGGGGTGGCAGGGAGAGAGTTCAGCACCCTGACAGCTTGGTGGATGAAGCTGTCTTTCAGTCTGCTGGTCTTTGCCCTGAGGCTCCTCAGTCTCCTTCCTGATGGCAGCAGACTGAAGAAGCAGTTGGATGGGTGGGTGGGATCACCCACAATGCTTTGCTGGTGAGGCGGGTGCAGTAGATGTCCTGCAGGGAGGGGAGAGAGACACCCACGATTCTCTCAGCTACTCTCACCAGCACTGAAATGCTTTGTAGCATGATTGGAACAAATCAAATATATTATATGCATTTAAAAATGACTGTAGTTGAAATAAAACACTCTTTTCAAGAATCTTGGACAAAAAAGATGGGTTGGTAATTTGAAGGGATAGTAGTGTCAGGACTGGGTTTTTTAAGTAATGGTTTAACCACAGCTTGTTTACAGAAACTGGGCACTGTCCCTGAAGTGAGGCTGTCATTTACAATTTGCTGAACATAAGGGCCACACAGTTGCCCAGACATCTTTGAGGAGGTGTGGAGGGACAGGATCAGTTTAGCTGTAAGATTAGAGGTAACTTCATTTTTTTATATCTATACTCAACAAAAATATAAACGCAACACTTTTGTTTTTGCTCCCATTTTTCCTGAGATGGACCCAAAGATCCAAAATTCACTCCAGATACACAACACTACCATTTCTCTCAAACATTGTTCACAAATCTGTCCAAATGTGTGACAGCGAGCACCTCTGCCCCGCTGAGACAATCCACCCCACCTCACAGGTGCGCCACATCAAGATGCCGATCCGACATCATGACCAGTGCACAGGTGCACCCCAGACTGTCCACAATAAAAGGCCACCCCGAAATGTGCATTTTTTTTGCTTTATTGGGGGTCTGGGGACTCAGAACCAGTCAGTATCTGGTGTGACCACCATTTGCCTCATGCAGTGCAACACATCTTCTTCACATAGAGTTTATCAGATTGTCAATTGTGGCCTGTGGAATGTTGGTCCACTCCTCTTCAATGGCTGTGCGAAGTTGCTGGATATTAGTGGGAGCTGGTACACGCTGTCGTATACGCCGGTCAAGCACATCCCAAACATGCTCAATGGGTGACATGTCCGGTGAGTATGCTGGCCATGCAAGAACTGGGACATTTTCAGCTTCCAAGAATTGTGTACAGATCCTTGCAACATGGGGCCGTGCATTATCTTGCTGAAACATGAGGTGATGTTCATGGATGTATGGCACAACAATGGGCCTCAGGATCTCATCACGGTATCTCTGTGCATTCAAAATGCCATCAATAAAATGCACCTGTGTTCTTCGTCCATAACAGCCTTTGAAGAGGAGTGGACCAACATTCCACAGGCCACAACTGACAATCTGATAAACTCTAGGTGAAGAAGATGTGTTGCACTGCATGAGGCAAATGGTGGTCACACCAGATACTGACTGGTTCTGAGTCCCCAGACCCCCAATAAAGCAAAAAAAAAAATGCACATTTCGGGGTGGCCTTTTATTGTGGGCAGTCTGGGGCGCACCTGTGCACTGGTCATGATGTCGGATCGGCATCTTGATGTGGCGCACCTGTGAGGTGGGGTGGATTTTCTCGGCGGGGCAGAGGTGCTCGCTGTCACACATTTGGACAGATTTGTGAACAATGTTTGAGAGAAATGGTAGTGTTGTGTATCTGGAGTGAATATTGGATCTTTGGGTCCATCTCAGGAAAAATGGGAGCAAAAACAAAAGTGTTGCGTTTATATTTTTGTTGAGTGTAGATGTGACTCCTGGGAGCTGCAGTGTGTGTCGCCTTGCCCCTTTTTCCCTTTTTGTACATGGGTGATTGACTGGATTGAGTTTTCCATCCATCCAATAGGGCCTCTAATGTCACGCCCCTGCCTGAGTCTCCTGAGGGATGTGTGGGCGGAGTCTGCTGGGAGCACCTGCTAAGCAATCTCCAATCAAGCCTCTGCTTCGAAGGGCCAGCTCTCCAGCCAGACTTTACCAGATCGTTCAGTCTCCTAGACGGTGCTTTTGCTCTTGGAAGTATTCTTTTGATTCCTGCCTTGCGATCCTTTTTACTTGCTACATTTTTTGTTCCCAGAATTCCTGTCAATGACTCCAGCATTCCGGCTGCCAGCTCCTCCCCTACAAATCTTCCTTGGGAAATAAATTTTCTTTTTCACTTTTTGTATTTTTGACGCATTCACTCAATTATTTGGGTCCACACCTACATAATGTAACACCTAATTTTATTTAAAATCTCAAACTTTATAAACTTCAAAGTTATTAAACAATTTCCCCTGTTTTATGCAAAAAACATGTTGGAATATTGTTACCTTTTCACAAACATACTTGGAACTGTGTTTTGTTTCATTTACATGTTTGAGTAAATTAGTCTGTCTCCAAAGCTCAAAATGCTCTGTTCCACCTTGTGATGTCATAAAGCAGTAGCTTTCAAGTTGCGTATTGTAGACATTGGCAATTACAGGGCTGAAATCAAGTGTATGGAGTTTAAAAACTCATCTTCAATATGCCAGGTTTGTGTGTTAAAGTCTATGAGGAAAAAATAATTAATTCATGAACCCATAGTGGTGGGCAGGACTGAAGATCATTGACTTGTTTTTATGGTAATTCAGTGCTTCACAGTCATAGGTACCCTTCTGCAATCTGACTGGCTGTTTGATTCTGGTGGGCTCCAGTGACGTGCATTCAGGGGAGGCAGAGCGTCACCTGTCAGTCTTAATCAATTAATTAATCATTGCATTTATATAGCGCCTTTCAAGACACCCAAATTGCTTTACAGATCATTATACATTCACTCTATACCTGGTGGTTGTAAGCTACTATTGTAGACACAGCTGCCCTGGGGCAGACTGGTGGAAGCAAGGCTGCCAATCTGCGCCATCAGCCCCTCTGACCACCACCAAAAGACATGCGCACTCGACTTTCACACTAGGCAATGTGGGTGAAGTGTCTTGCCTAAGGACACAACGAGTTTTGCAACTGGAGTCCCCAAAAGATTATAAATTATTATAAAATATAATACATTTTAATATTTGTCACCTGGTATGTATTACAAATCCCTTTTCCATATGAATACAGCAATAAAATATTTTCAATTAAGAATTTTTGCATTTTCCATTTAAATCCCAAGCACAGCTTAAACTGCAGCCCTGAGCTTTGGTCAGACTCAGGCTTATTTCTGTCATGGAACGAGTTGGCGCTAGACAGGGTTGGACTGGAAGAAGAAACAGAGAAAGAGTCTTTCAAAGGGCATGTTTGGATAGTTATATAAAAGAATATGAAGAAATGTAGTATTCATTCATTCATTTTCTTCCGCTTTTCCATTTTCTGGGTTGTGGGGGCAGCAGTGTTCTGCTGCCCAGAACACAATGCACCAGCCCCCATGAATCCTTCCGCAGGTGGTGGGTCCACAGGAGGACGGCTCACGTCACAACAGGCCTTGATGTATCTTCTGCCATGGGGGCTACCAGTGTCCACAGACTGGGGGGCGAGGTGGGGTTAAGTGTCTTGCCCAAGGACACAACAGCAGCGCTCATCTGTGGGAGCTGGGATCACATGCGGTCAACCCATCAAGAGCGGGATTCAAACCACCAACCCCTGGATCACGAGGCATATGCTCTACCAACTGAGCTACTGCCACCTCAAATGTAGTATATATGCTCAAATCAGCCTTGCATAAAGTTTTACAAAATATCTTCATCACACCGGTTCCGACTCTAACCCTAACCCTAACACATTAGATACGTATCTACGTATCTCAATGTATGCATTAATGTTACTCAGGGCATGTATGCATTAAAATGGATATATTCACTTACTATTAATATTCTCTTTTCAGTCATCATTGTCTTTTTTAACCTACTTCAGATTTATCCGCAGAAACAGGAGTGGTAGTGAAAAGGGGGAGAGTCAGAGGTTGGGGCAGGGGGCGGGGGGCTGGGAGGAGTGAGCTCCAGAGGATGTGGTACAGGAGGAAGCAGACAGACTCTATCTGCTCATTATGGAAGGCTTCAGGCTCCAGAGAAGGAGAAATAATGTGTGTTTTTGTTTTGATTGTATTTAGTGTGTAATAGGGAAGGCTACAGTTCTTGGCTGTTCTTGGAGAAAAGCATTTGACGGACCCTCCATCTGAAAGGTTACACAATGCACCTTTCAGTACCAGATTTGTATCTATAATAAATCATAGAAGTTCATAGTTCAACCGTTTACAGCTCAAATTTCATTGTAGTACAGAAATAATTGTTCCATCTATCGTGACTGGCCTGTATGAGCCTCATTTCCACTGGTGCTGGGGGTGCCATGGCGTGGGTCAGGTTGGTGGGGCCACTTCTATTTCCATGGTCCAGGCTCCAGGCTGTACCTTGCTGATACAGCCTGTCATCACCCAAATTACTCATGCTTCTTAATAAGAATCTAAATCATACCTGAATTATACTTTTTAATAATTTCACAAAAAGTTGCTTAACAAAACCAAGAGAGACAAATAGATAATAGAGAATCCGAACCCAGGAGGAAAGGGGTAGCGATTCCATACCTGGCCGGCGTGTCGGAAAAACTACAGAGGATTTTCAGACAATATGAAATCCCAGTTGATTTCAAACCCTCAAACACTTTAAGACAAAAACTGGTCCACCCAAAGGACAAAACACCGAGCCACAAACAAAGCAATGTGGTCTACTCCATTCAGTGTAGTGAAGACTGCAGTGAGCGCTACATTGGAGAAACCAAGCAGCCACTTCACAAGAGGATGTACCAACACAGACGGGCGTGCCAGAGTGGACCGTCATCTGCCGTATATCTTCACCTAGAAGCCACGGGACACTCCTTTGAGGACAGTGAGGTACAGATCTTAGCCAGGGAAAAGAACTGGTTTGAGAGGGGAGTTAAAGAGGCTATTTTTGTCAAAAAAGACAATCCTTCTTTGAACAGAAATGGTGGAGTCAGACATAATTTGTCTCCCATCTATAATTCCATTCTTAAAGGGACAGTGTGTAAGATTTTTACCCGTTAATTACCGAAATTGAAGATACCCATTCAAAAATACATTGTTTTTCGAGCCTTTTCACTTCCATCATGAAATGGAAGTGAAAAGGCTCGAAAAACAATGTAGTCTCCCCTTCGACTATCACCAGCCCTCCACATCTGGATCAGGACACGCACCAGTGGAGGAAGTCATCCAAGCTCCGTAGCTCGTGAACGTAGTTCCGATTCGTATCACGGAGCACGTGGAGGACTGCGCTTGTGATCAGTGTGCGTGCGGAGCGTGGATTTGGTTGTATTTTCCCCGGAGCGAGTTTTTAGACCAGCGGGAGACTTTGCGGACTTGTGACCGCCTCTGCTGCACTCCTACCCGGACGCGTGTGAGTCAGCGGGAGACCGGGGGAGCCTCCGGGCACTCGGGCCGGACGCGGACGCACCGCTCGGGGAGTGACGGGGGGCTGCTGCAGCTGGAGTCAACAGAGGGGCCCGTGCAGTTACACTGTCGCTGCTGCGGGTGAGGAGGACTGCTGCGGGCGTGAGAGCTGCTGCTGAGGCCTGTGCTGGCGCTGTCGCTGCTGTGAGTGAGTGGGGCTAACGCGGTGCTGGAGGAGGCTATTGCTGTTGCTGGCTTGGGGCAATGACTCCTAAAGAGGTGAAGAATGATTTGGAGGAACTGAAAACCTCTGTCAACATAATGGGTCAGCAGTTGAGGACGATTTCGGAACAACAACGCACTATTATGTGTTTGGTGCAGGACATTCAAGAACTAAAAAGGTTAAATGATGAACAACAACAAAGACTTCACTTTCTAGAGACACGTGTGGCAGATTTAGAGCAACACACACGAATGAATGATGTGATTATTTCTGGAATTCCACTTAAACCAACATCGTATGCTCATGCCCTGAAGGGGATACAGAGGGAAGAGGGCACTGATGAGCATGACACCTCAATTGAGGCACAAGTCACTAAATATCTTGAGAACAAGGACATTTATGTGGACAAAAATAGCATTGAAGCATGTCACACTCTACAAACTCAGGATCAGAAATCTAAATCTGTTGTTATAATGAGATTTTTTAACAGAAAGAGTAAGATTGAATTACTGAGGCAAGGCAAAAATCTAAAGGGGACAAATGTGTATATTAATGAGCACCTTACAAAATCTAATGCAGATTTAGCCAGAAGAGCAAGGTTTCTTAGGAAACAGAGAAAAATACAGGCAACCTGGACCACTAACTGTAAAGTGTATGTCAAGACAAATGGTGGACCTGAAGAAGCTAAGGTTTATTGTATAAAAAGCCCTGACCAGTTAGAAAGGTTTAACAGTAATCACATTTGAATGAGATTAAACATGGGCGCTGGCTAAATGTGTTTGATCTTTTGTACTCTATTTTTATATAATGATGTTGAAAACAGCTAAAAAAGGAGTGAGATTTGCTCATTTGAACATCTGTAGTTTAAGATACAAAGTGTGTGAATTGTCTTCTATTTTGTTGGAAACAAATATTCACATTATGGCTGTTACAGAGACACACTTGGATGAAACTATAGAAGATTTGTCTTTGGAAATAGAAGGATACAATATATTCCGGTCTGACAGAAATAAATATGGTGGGGGAACTGCTTTTTATATTCAAAATAATATTCCAGTTAAAATAAGAAAAGACCTTGGCATGAATGGCGTAGAAGCATTGTGGCTGCAAGTGTATCTTCCACATCGTAAACCCATACTGGCGTGTTGTTGTTACCGGCCACCAGGCTCAAATATAGAATACTTGAATAATGTGTGTACAATGATCCAAAAAGCTACTGACACAAACAATGAAGTGTTTATTCTGGCAGATATGAACATTGACTGGATCTCTAATAATTGTTCTATGAAGAAAATACTGTGTGACACCATTACTTTATGCAATTTAGTGCAGATAATAAATATGCCTACTAGAATTGTGACTAACAAGGATGGGCTAACCACATCAACATGTATTGATCACGTTTATACAAATTGTGTGGAAAAGTGCTCTAATATTATTTCCGTACCAGTCGGCTTCAGTGATCATAACATTATTGCTTTGAATTTTAAAACAAAAGTTCCAAGAGTAGGACCTAAAGTCATTCATAAGAGAATGTATAAGTATTTCTCTGAGGATGATTTCACGAGAGATGTGGAGAATATTCAGTGGAATTCTGTGCTACAGAACATGGGTGCTGAACAGTCTCTTACTACCTTTTGTAATTTATTTAATGCAGTGTGTGATAAACATGCACCAGTAAGGAAAGTCTCTGTGAGAACCATCAAGTCCCCTTGGTTAGATGATGAACTGAAGCAATGTATGATGGAGAGGGATAAACTGAAAAAATCAGCTGAAATATCTGGCACTACTGCAGACTGGCAGTCTTATAGGTCTCTTAGGAATAAAGTCACAAAAATTAATAGGCAAAAAAGAAAACGTTACTATCAAGCTAAATTTGAGCAATGTGGTAATAACAGTCAACAGTTATGGAAGACGATAAATGAACTTATGAGTAGGAGTAAAATCAGTAAAATGTCTTCTTTTGTTGAACAGGATGGAGCCTTAATAACTAGACCTTTTGAAGTTGCAAGTTACTTCAACAACTATTACCAGAACAAAGTGAGCACAATCAGAAATGAGATGGCCCCTGTAGATGGTAATTTTTCAACAACAATAATTAAAAAACAAATAATGGAAGGAAAAAAATGCAACTTTGAGTTCAGGCCAATAGGAAATGAGGAAATGTTACAGCTTCTTGAGAATTTGAACTGCAATAAACCGTGTGGAATTGATAACATGGATGGAAAACTCCTAAAATTTGCTGCTAAATTAATTGTCAAGCCTCTTTGTTATATTTTCAATGCATGTTTTGAGGAATGTGTGTACCCACACCTGTGGAAAATATCAAAAGTTGTTCCATTGGTTAAAAATTCTAGACAACAATTAACTGGACAAAACAGTAGACCCATAAGCATCTTGCCTGTTCTGAGTAAACTGATGGAGGGAGTTATGTGCAAACAGATTCAAAATTATTTTAATGAGAATTGTATTTTATCGGATGTCCAACATGCTTATAAGGAAGGTTATTCTACCAATACAGCACTCACAGAGCTCACTGACCAATGGTTGCATCAAATTGACTGTAAACAATTGATAGGAGCTGTGTTTCTTGATTTTAGTGCAGCCTTTGACCTTGTTGATCACAGCCTTTTACAAATGAAATTATCTGCTTATGGTTTTAATACTGCAGCTTTACAGTTTATGTGCAGTTATTTAACTGATAGGAAACAATGCGTAACATTTAATGGTTCACTTTCAAATAACGTAACACTCTCATGTGGAATCCCACAAGGAAGCTGCCTAGGCCCTTTGCTTTATAGTATTTTCATTAATGATATGCCATATGCACTAGATAAGGCCTGTATGACTGTATATGCAGATGATACCACCATACATGTCTCCTCAGCTGACTTGGATCAGGTCAATGACATTTTACAACAGGAGCTAATGTCTGTTCAAAAATGGGTTCTAGAGAACCGTTTAAAATTGAATATTACAAAAACAAAGTGTATGCTATTGGGATCAAAGTATTTTGTCCGAAAAAATCTTAAGCTTAACATATCTCTCGATAAACAATTATTGGAACAACTCACGGAAATTAAACTTTTAGGTGTCACATTAGACCAAACTATGACATGGTCAACTCATATAAATAATATTGTTGCTAAAATGAGTAGGAATATTGCAATAATTAGAAGCAATGCTTATTTTATGCCAACGGAAACAAGAAAACTTGTAATTTCCTCTCTTGTTTTATCTCAGCTGGACTATTGTCCTAATGTTTGGTCTAGTGCTGCAAACAAAGACTTGGAAAAGCTCCAGATAGTTCAGAATCGAGCGGCACGTCTTGCTCTAAACTGCTCTTTTAGGACTAATATCAGTACTATGCATAAGGAACTTTCGTGGCTGAAAGTCAAGGACAGACTGGCCTGTAATTTAGTTGTATCCTTGCATAAAGTGTGGACAACACACAGACCTTTACACATGGTCTCACAGTTACAGCTTACCAGTAGCAGACACAGGTTTAATACAAGACGAGCCTCAACCACAGTTTTCACTTTACCAAAACCAAGAACTAATGCACTAAAAGCAACGTTTCTCTATAGAGCCATTTCTCACTGGAATGTGCTGCCACAACACATAATGGTCATACAAAATCATGCTGTTTTTAAAAAATGTCTTAAGAAATTACTATTTTATAATGCTGAATAAAGTTGAATGTAACATATTTTAAGTGTTTAGTATGTGTTTTGGATAATGTAACTTAATCTCACTGTTTTGAATGTAACATATTTTAGTGTTTAGTATGTGTTTTGGATAATGTAACTTAATCTCACTGTTGATTGGTCTGTTGTTATGGTGCTTGGATGTATTGAAGTGTATTGTATTTTAAATTGGACCCCAGGAAGACTAGTCTCTATGTTTGTAGAGACTAATGGGGATCCTTAAATAAACAAATAAACAAATCAAAGTATTCTTTTGGACTTAGATATAGTCACATAAAAGGGGGATCTTCCCCATATAGAGGCAGCCATTTTGAATACGAGAGCTGCAGAAGGACATTTGGACTCCGCCTTCGCCTTCGCCAACGCTCGTGGTAGCACCGGAGGCAAACCAGGCGGAGCGCGCCGGAGAGAAGGACAGAGGGAGAGAGGTGCGGGTGGGGTGGGGGGAGGCTCGTGGTTTTGGGTAAACAACAAGCATGCTGCCGGATCAGACGTCGTAATGGATCTAACACGTGTTTTGGACTAAATTGTTTTACTGGATTTTATTTGCTGGATCCTTACGGACAAATTGAGACCAAGCTTATGGTGAAATGCTGAGTTTGACCTGGGCAGAGCCTTCAAAGGTAAGCTTTGTGCTTTTCCGTTTTGTGCTTTTCCGTATAAAAGCCCCATGTGCTCGGGGAGTGATTGTTGTGCAGGGAAATGAATTGCATAGTCAAAAAGAGGAGACTGTAAGGTTTCATTTGATGTGTAGAGTGTCATGATACATGATTGGGAATGTGTGTTTTCATGCAAAAAGAAAAAAAAAAGTGAACGGGGGACCGCGTTTTATGTATACAGTAGTGGCGCGCGGTTCGTGCGCGGGTATGAGAGCTGTTGGCGCTACGGCGCGCCCGGGTGACCCTCGAGGTCTGCCGTAGCTAAAACAGGAAGTGCAATAGCCACCATCCACCTATGCGCCACGAATCCTACACACTGGGGCTTTAAGCCTAGATCAAGCAAACAGGGGAACAATAGGGCTAGCCAGGTCAGGGCCAGAGGTGTGAAAAACAGTCGTTGTAGGGATGAATAGGTATGGTAATCTAGACGCCAGAGAAACAAAAGACTGAAACCAATGAGATAGTTTCGGAAAGTAGTTAGCTAGTTAGCTCCTCCCTGCAGCAAGATATAAGGAAGCGTCTTACCAGCATTCTAATTAGAGCTGACGAAGCCTCTCGGATGAGCGGCAAAACGTTTTCGACCAAACAAACTTTGTCCAGTTGACAAATTGAATTTCTTCTTTTTATCACAAAAAGTTGCTTAGTAATTTCAAAGTAATTTAGTCATTTCTGGGGCTGTGAGATGTAGACGTCAGCTTTTTCTGTATTTATTTTTCTTCCCTCTGCCTTCTATGCCATATATGTGGAGACCGTTTCAGACTATACCACTCTGCTGAACCAATGACACGAGGTTATACTGTGAAGAATTCCAGGACAGCCATAATATCTCCATGGAGACAACCAGAAAAGTTGCACAATTGATTTTGCTTCTAAAATAGTCAATTTTTTTGTTTTTAGTTCGTATAGTTATATTGTGATCTGAATAATAATATAACATGAACACATTTAATCTGACTTTTTACTGCTCTGTCATATGAATCTTTGTAACTGTTTTGTATTTTGTATTGTTTTCTGTGTCACCTGCCAAGGGACAATTGATGGAAATTAGCATCTTTGCTATAATCTGGCATATCTACACTGTAATTACAGGTGTTCCTTAAAGGTGCACTGTGTAACATTTCCGGTGGAGGGTCTGTCAAATGCTTTTTTCAGTGGAGACGTTTTTTTGATGTTTGTTTTTTGTCTGAAATGTTTCGCAGTATGATATGACAGTCTTTCTCTTTTCACAGAGACCAAACAGATCTGTGAAGAGGCAACCCCATTAAACCAGCACCTGCAATTGAATAAATGTAAGGTAGAGCTGTTTAATGCCATACTGTGGAATATTCCAGGCAGAGCAATAACATATCCATAGAAACAAGCAGGTGACGGACTGTTAAAGAAAATTGTATAATAGTGTCTTTAATGAATTATCAAAGTGTTATATTCTTCTTGTGTTGGTTCATCTCCTATTGTGAAACCATAGGATGAGACAAGGACAAAGACTGATTAACTGCTTAAAGGGACAATGTGTAAGATTTTTACCCGTTAATTACTGAAATTGAAGATACCCATTCAAAAATACATTGTTTTCCAAGCCTTTTCACTTCCATCATGAAATCAAAGTATTCTTTTGGACTTAGATATAGTCACATAAAAGGGGGATCTTCCCCATGCAGAGGCAGCCATTTTGAATACGAGAGCCGCAGAAGGACATTTGGGCTCCGCCTTGGCCTTCGGCAAGGCTCGTGGTTTTGGGTAAACAACACAAGCATGCTGCCGGATCAGACGTCGTAATGGATCTAACACGTGTTTTGGACTAAATTGTTTTACTGGATTTTATTCGCTGGATCCTTACGGACAAATTGAGAGCAAGTTTATGGTGAAATACAGAGTTTGACCTGTGCAAAGCATTCTAAGGTAAGCTAACCTCGTTTTGTGCTTTTCCGTATAAAAGCCCCATGTGCTCGGGGAGTGATTATTGTGCAGGGAAATGCATAGTCAAAAAGAGGAGACTGTAAGGTTTCATTTGATGTGTAGAGTGTCATGGTACATGATCGGGAATGTGTGTTTTCATGAGAAAAAAACAAAAACAAAACGGGACCGCGTTTTATTTATACAGTAGCGCCCGGGTGACCCTCGAGGTCTGCTGTAGATAAAACAGAAAGTGCAATAGCACCATCCACCTATGCGCCACGAATCCTACACACTGGGGCTTTAAACAAACAATCAATACAATTGCTGAGTAGTGATGAATGTGTGTATGGTAAAGATTAACTTTGTTGTAAGCTTGGTGATTGAATCTGGAAATTTCCGTGCCTATGTGATCCTAAATAAAAGGAAGCAACGAGGAGTATTCTTTGAGATTTGAGTGTGTGGCCTGGAAGGAGGCAGAGGCGGCTCTGCTTAACAAATGCTACAGCTCATTCTCCCTCGTTAACGATTATAATACTTCTGTGTCTGTTTTCTCATTTGTTCCCTTTTGTTGATGTTTATTAGAAAAAATCCCTAACATAAAATTGGTCCTTCGGAGCCGGATCCCAAATCTGCGATGCCGAGGAGGAGCGATGTTGATTGAAGTCTGTGCACAGCCGAGGGTTAACCTCGTTTAAGTCCACGTTTTCCCCGTAGCCGGTCACACTTGGCTCTTCCTCTGCGTGGCAACAAAACGGGATCCGAACTTAAACTGGGACAACTGAGAGACAGGTCAGTCATATGAGGTACCTGGTGATCACAGAGGCTAGGATAACGTAATTTCTTAGGTAGATATCCAGTCAGTGATATCTGAAGACAGGATAACGTAATTTCCTGTACAGAATAGAACGACGTGCTGTTCTATAGGCAGCGCTCTCAAGTCTCACGCTTTGAGAGTGTGACACACGCATTTCAACGTGTTCACATGCTCACACATGGTATTTTTCACGCTGAAATTTTGTTCAGCAATTCAAGCGCAGCGCACAGCGTTTCTGTGCCCAGAAAATCGGTCTGTGTGGCTCAGAAGAGTTAGTTATGCAGGCACCGCGCCGTTTTCAGCGGGAATTTTTTTTTTTTTTAACTCACACCCCCATCCCGCTCCCCCAATATAAATCTCACTTCAACCAAACTTCAAAACTTGAGAGACCCCCAACCAAAACACAGTGCACCTTTAATATGCACTGAGCCTATCAAATAAGTCAATATAATAAATAAATACATAATAGCATCATCTTGTTATCTTTAATTATTACATGTTGTTGTGTTGGTCAAAAATGTGAAGTTTGTTTTTATGAAGTTCTAAGTAGTACTGCAGCTACCAGTGCAAATGACTTGGACCTCCCAATGTCTGCTTCAGCTGCTGGTCCCCTTGACGGTCTGGCTCCTGTAGGGCCTATGCTGGTTTTGTTTTGCTGTATGATCTTTGACAGATCGAGATCACTGTTAAAGTGAAAAAACAACACTTCAGTTCTACTTAAAGACTTTCTAAAACCACACAAGTACGACTGCTGACAGCTGAGAGGGGAATAATGGTGACACTGGCCCTGTTAAGAGCCCAATTTTGCACTGATTTGAGTTGTTACTGTCTTAATTAGCAAGATTAAACAAGATTTTGCTTAATTGATAGTAAGTTAGGTCTTCAGGCTAGCTCCATTTGTGTGAGAAAGAGTGGCTCAGTTGGTGTGTTCATTCACAGACACACAGGCTGGCGGTGCGATTCCAGCTGTTGTTGTGTCCTTGGGCAAGGACCCATGCCCTCAGTGTCTGTATGGGTAAGTAGTCTTTGATGTAAAGCATTTTGAGTGCCTAGAAAGTAGAAAAATACAACAGAAATGTGACCATTTTAATAGTCACAATCATTTCTTGTACTTAAAGGAAAAGTATTGCCTGGAAGAATCCATGACTCATCGCTGTACCAGCGAGTGAGTCTGGTAACGTTTGATCCACAGAATGCGCTGCGGTTGCGCGTAGACAGACAGCTAAGTGAACCAATCAGAGATTGCGCCATCTTGACTCAAAACTGAGGCGGAACTTCCGCTGCCTAAGAGTGACTTTGCGGGCAAAGGCGGGTGCACTGACGTCACCATCTTTGAACGAATCAGAATCGCGGAGTCGGTTTGGAACCGGAGGAGCGAGAGTGGATGGAGGGTGTCCAAATGGTATCGCGGTGTATAGGAAATACAGAGAGATATCATTTGGCTGGCCAGGTAAGGAAAAGTAATGTTTTTTTTTTACAATCTGAGCCTTCTTTCGGCAATAAAACAAGTAGTTTTACTCACCCATAGCAGTTTGGTGTCAATTGGAGCAGTATCGCAGAACTTATGCTGAGCCGTTCTGTTCTACCAATGATCCCGTATCCGTTAGCGTGAGTGCTCGGGGCACTGATTTGCGGTGTCCAAATAACACAAACTTTAGCACTTTTCAAATCACAGAAGATCGCTGTGTCAGGGTAGACTTTTAGTAGATTCCAAAACGGTCTGAAACCCGATATCGCAACAGAAAAGTAAAGTTCAGAGCGGTGTTAGCTTCTTTCGGACTAGCGGTGTTTACAAAACAGCTGAGTTCACGCATGCGCACTGTCCTCTCTGATGACGTCATCAAATGAAACTATAGCTGGATATCGGGTTTCAGGCCGTTTTGGAATCCACTAAAAGTCTACGCTGACACAGCGATCTTCTGTGATTTGAAAAGTGCTAAAGTTTGTGTTACTTGGACACCGCAAAGCAGTGCCCCGAGCACTCACGCTAATGGATACGGGATCATTGGTAGAACAGAACGGCTCAACATAAGTTCTGCGATACTGCTCCAATTGACACCAAACTGCTATGGGTGAGTAAAACTACTTGTTTTATTGCCGAAAGAAGGCACAGATTGTAAAAAAAAATACGTAATTTTTTTTAAGTTTGCATGTTCTCCCCGTGTCTGGGTGGGTTTCCTCTGGGCACTCCGGTTTCCCCCATCAACCCAAAACATGCACCATAGGTAAAATCCTCCAGCTGAGGTCCTGACCAAACCGAAGCAAGAAGATCATGGAGATGGTCTCCGGGTGCAGTAATGTGCTGCCCACTGCTCCTAATAACAGGATGGGTTAAATGCAGAGAAGAATTTCTCCTGTGTGAGATCAATAAATTCACTTCTTCTTCACTTCTTCTTCTTGTATGTCATTTTCCTCCTACTCAGTTTAGTATCTAAAGTGTACTATTTATGTTGAAAGCATATTTTAAAACTGTCACATTGTTATTTATCTTTCATATTTTCAATACCTTTTATTTCACAGTTGTCCTTTTACTTTGCTAAAGCAAAACACCTCTCTTTATCTTTTCAGCATTTGCTTTTTTGTTTGGAGATTCAAATCCAAAATGTCTATTCTTTTGTAATATGCATCCCCCGCAGACACATTTATAACTTTGAGGCTGGACCAGAATGGGCCCTTTTCACTTATGACTCAGATTCTCTCTCCATGTTTAACTTGACTGTGTGCTCACTCGATGGACTGTGGGAGATGTTTGCTTTGGCGTTACATCGAGGACACGAAGAGCCTCTACTTAAGGATAGAGGCCTGTACCCAAAGAATATCAATGCAGTAGAATGTTGACCAAAGTGAATGGGTTTATTAGAAATTAACTATTTCCAGGTAACAGGATTCATCAATATGAGATGGGCTTTGGTAGATTGGTTCCAACATAAAGCATAAAGGAGTATAAGGGAAAAACAAAAAAGAATATTAATATATTAGTCCTCATCAAAGTGGAAACAAACCACCTAGTGCAGTGTGATTGGAAATGGGTGTGGTACAGATGATGTACAAGTTTAAACGTAGAAATTATGTTATTTTTGTGGTGGCATTTTCAAGGTCCTGTAAATTTACTCTGGTTAACTTTAAGTCATGTTAGAATGTTGTTACCTCATCAAAAACATACATGGAGTTGTGTTTTGTTGCATTCACACAGATTTTAGTCATCTTTTATTATTAGTCTGTATACATACTGTATATAAAACTGAAAAAACTCTATTCCACCTTGTGATGTCATGAAGCTACCTTTTGTTCAGTAGAGTTAGTCAAATTATTTTACTGAAGGTGTGTAGAGTTTAAAACACAGTGAAGCACTGTATTACCATATAATGACATCACAAGGTGGAGGAGAATGTTTCCCATTTGAGAGAAGAACTCATCCTAAATATGGAGAACTTGTGTGTTAAACATGTGTGAATTAAATAAAACACAACTCCAGGTTTGTTATTGTGGAGGATCAGAAAATAGTGTAATATGGGCCCTTTAAGAAAAAAAAAAAAGAACATTTACTGAGGTTGTGTGTAGAATCCCTCAGTCGTCCAGGTAGAATCTATGGCAAAAGGAGAAATTCAATTTCTTTTTCAATGTAAAAATGAGAAAAATGCCTGAAAAGAAAAGAAAAAGAGGGCTGGTCTTGTTTTGTATATGAATATGAACCAATATCTATCAAAACTGTCGACTGGAGCTACCTTGGGTGTCATAAACAGAACAGGAGGACCCAACAATGCAGAGGCGAGAGGCAGGCGAGCAGTAGAAGAGGGTTTATTACAAAACGTCCAAAATTCCAGGAAATCAGTCAGAGGGCAAGCAGAGGTATCCAAATCGGCAGGCAAAAAACAACAGTCCAAGGAATAAGGCAAGGAATCAAAACACGAAGGTCAAACTGGGAAAAGAACGCTGGAACGCTTTCTGAAAACAGACAAGACAAACTGGCAACAGGAGGGGAAAAAGGTAAGGCTAATATAGGCTGGGGAGGAGGAGACAATGACAAACAGGTGAGGCACATTAGGGTAATGGGGAGAGGGAAAACTAGACAGGAAGTAAGGGAACAAAACAGAACCTTAACAAAATAAAACAGGAAGTAACAAGACAAACTCAACTAACGGACCCTGACATTGGGCGCAGTCGGGTTGTTGTGGAATTTCTATACTACAATAAAAAAAAAATAATTAAAGATCCCATGACATGGTACTTCTCCCCGTGTCTGGGTGGGTTTCCTCCGGGCACTCCGGTTTCCCCCATCAACCCAAAACATGCACCACAGGTAAAATCCTCCAGCTTAGGTCCTGACCAAACCGAAGCAAGAAGATCATGGAGATGGTCCCCGGGCGCAGTAATGTGCTGCCCACTGCTCCTAATATATATATATATATATATATATATATATGTATATATATATATGTATATATATATAGGATGGGTTAAAATGCAGAGAAGAATTTCTCCAGTGTGAGATCAATAAAGTTCACTTCTTATTTCTTCTTCTTCTTCTTGATGCTTTTATATGGCTCCTTAATGGTTCCCTAATACTGTAAATGAATCCTTCTTCAAAATCAACACTCAGTGCATGAGAAACAGAGATAAGATGAGAAAGAGTCATAAATATCTCTCTCAAACACTTTATTCTGGGCGTTGTTGCTTGAATGCAAATGAGGAGAAAAGAGCTGGCCTATAGTAGAGGGTGGGGGCGTGGCCAAACTCTCCGCTCTCGCTCTGAGCTCTCAGCTGATCCATTTCCGTGTTTTTGCACGGGGGGAGAGATATGAAGCGTTCCATTGAAAAATAAACACATTTCCACATAAAATAAAATTAAACCACTGCTGTTCAAAGGTCCAGAGGCTCAGATAAAGGACTTCCGAGCCTAGAAACACTCGGACGTGCCTCCAGGCAAATAAAAAAACGCATTTCGCATTGCCTAGCGCATTCGCAGTCCAAACTCTCTGGGCGTGATTTACAGAGACGCTGAGTTCAGACAGACGGGGGTGGAACTGCATTTGCATTTCTTTTTTCGATCTGACGTCAATAAGGTGCCTTGTTCAAACTCGCCCGTTTGAGCTCCGATTTTTTGTAACGCAGAAAAGGATCGCAAATGCTCAGTTTAGACATTTCGCAACTTTTAACCATGGGGGGGGGCCTAAACAGGGTAGGGGAGCTCACATTAACGTTCAAAAACCTCAGAAAGTGAAAATTTCATGCCATGGGACCTTTAACAGTCGTTTTGAATCAAGGAGTCCAATTTATTGAAGCAATTGCGGACACAATCACTGTCTATCCTGTAACAGAAAGTGTTAGTGTCCCTAAGCTGGTAATCATAACAAAACATACAGAGCTTTTATACACCTCGGAGGGGCATAGGGCACATGAATGATGCAAATACATAAGCTAAGGCATAATACTCTTCGAAGGATGGATCAACGCAGTCAAGTCAAGACACAACAATCAGTGGGGTATGAAGCGAGCATTAACGTGAGAAATACTTTTATGAAGGCACAAGGCCAGAGTGTCTACATAAGATACCAGGATTAGAGCAAATTATTAGTTAGCTAATTACAAAACTCACAACCACTAACCAACAACCTAAACCCAGTAAAGTAAAGATTTCCATAACAGGGACAATGCAAAAAAAATAAAACATAAAAATCATATACCTGTTACAACTATACAAGTTTGTAGCTAAAGCTAATTTTGATCTCACGTCACACAACCCACACAGCTGATAAAACATGACAAAAAGATAAACATCTTGAAAACACAGGCATACAGATGAACAACATTAGTATTAAATGTACAGGTCAGATCCATACTCACTCACTGCATACACAAACAACATAAACAAATCTTTTTTTAAAGGTCTATACAAGTATGACTGTAGTTCCCAGTTCAACCTGTGTTCACCTAAGCAACTTTCTGCAGCCTTCATTCACTCAACAAGATTTAAGGTAATTATACGTCCACTGAAAAAGGTACATGAATCCTTAGTAGTCCTCTTCTTTTTAGATTGGCAAATAAAGAGAAAAGAGTTGCAATTTGGCTTTGAAGTGGTTCAAGTTTTCATGGATAAAGGGGGTTTCCACAAGTGGTTGGGCTTTTAGATGGAACGCACATTCTTATTATGGCACTTCACAGCACCCTGCACATTACTATAATAGAAAAGGAAGGAAGTAATTCTGAAGCTGTTGTTGGCCCCAAAGCGAGATTTGGGGATGTGAACGTTGGTTGGCCTGGCAGGGTTCATGATGCTAGAGTGAATTCATCGCTTTACAGAAGAAACAGGCAGGATTTCACAACAAATACAGAATGTATTCAGGGTGTTGAAGTGCAACTAAGCTGCATATCAATCCTGGCCCAAGCTCATGATATTTATGAATCCAAATGCTCATAATATATAGACAGCCCCAGAACAGTGGAGAGAGCTTTTGGGCACATAAAAGGGAGATGGAGATCCCTGTTGAAAAGACTGTATGTTAATATTAACCATGTGATATGTATATACATATGTATACATGTTATGCCAGCATGCTGCTGCTTGCACTTCTGTGAGGTACATGGAGATATAGCAGGCTGGTAATACAGTATAAGAGATCCACTGTTATTAAAACATAATAAGGACACAAAGAATGCAGTTTAGTGTAACCATTTAAATAAATGATAAATAAGGTTGGAAAAAATTAGGGCAACATCAAATATTTTTGTATAAACTGAAGTCATTGTAAAAAAGAACTTATTTTTAAGATAAGATAAGATAAGATAAGACTTTATTGATCTCACACAGGAGAAATTCACTTGCCACATCAGCTCCAGGCAGAAACACAAAAAGCCCCCTCCCAATGTTTGCACACACACACACACACACACACAAAAAAAGAATTCCATTTTGTAATTTCTTCTTTTTCTTTGGTCTACTATTGTCCATGGTTTGACATGTCTGGAGAGGACCTCCACCTGTCTGGGAGCACATGGGGTTACTCCTGTATGAGCAGACGAGGGAGGAACTGCCGGAGGTGCATTAAAGTCATAGTGTAGACAGAGAGGGTATTGCCAGGCTGGTCGTTGGTAATGGCTTTTTTGGTAATGGTGTTGGTCAGCTTTTTTTTCTGACCAACACCATTAAAATCCAATCCCTGGGGGGTCAACCTGTATGGCCTGTATGATCCGGAGCATTGTTTGTGGAGTTCTAATGTGGAGCTATTAAACTGAGATAAAGTGGCTGCTCAGTGCACACAAAACACCATACACCATTCATCAGAGCTACAGAACGTGATCAGTCGAAGTGAGTTTCCTTCTCACAGTGGCTGAGAGTGGTTGAGGAGCTCAGTCACACAGGAGTTCAGAGTCTGATCCAAATGCCTCCTGGATGAGACCCAACCCATCTACACTCACTTTACCTCTCTCATTGAGTTATCCAACCTGCCCAAACCTGTGAGCTACAGGTCGACCTATGCATCACTAGTACATTGACATTCTGGGGTAGCTCTGTTGCTGAATAATTCTTTCTTGTATGTTTTTTTTTATCAGACTTCCGATAAACTTGAAAAGTGTGTCTTCATAAGGCCTTCTGTTGAGCCTGCAGCCTTGGATCTTCAGTCATCAGACTCTTCTGCCTTTTTCATGAAAGTCTCACATTTAGTAGCCTCCTGTTGCCCAAATTTTTTCTCAACTTGCATCATATTTTTTTGTATTTAAATGTCCTTATACCAAGACTTTCTTGTTTGAATTCATCAAGTTCCACTTCTTTGTAAATGGTCACATAAAGTTTCTTAAGCTTGAATGGCACTGCTCTGAACTACATTGATAACAGGATAAAAGGAGAATTTTTTTTATTTTTTTTTTTGGCTAATTCATTTGGACACATGCACATTTTTTAAGAATAGTTTCTATACTAGATATTTATTCTTCTGCCCAAATTGTGAGGTGGTGTTTAGTCTCCTTGTGACTCCTTGGCAGCACATGTTGCTTGTTTACGTCATCTTAGAGGTTTCATCTCTGTTATAATGTTGTTTCCTCATCACGCGTGTTTAATGCACAAATCCTGGATATTTAGAGTTCTTCTCTCAAACAGAGAACTTCACCTTTTGATGCCATGTGGTAATGCAGCATTTATTTGTACCAAAATGACCATGTAATCTGACACATCACACATGAACAAAATAAACTGGAAAACAAACTAAGTACAGTGGCAGTGAAAATGGGGTCGGGCTGTAAACTAGCAACTGAAAATTGCTCATACATGCACACATCACTCCAAATGCTTTCAAACACTGAAAGGATAAATGAGAAGGAAAATGACAAGATGGTTAAAAGCTCTGAAAAGTCTGTTTTGCTTAATACATCTGTGTTAAGGGAATTAAAAGAGACAAGCAACAGGAGATGGACTGGGTGTCTGGAGGTAACAAAAGTGTTCTCTAACTTGGCATATGTATTCACACTATTTGCATTCGTGGTGCTCTTGGGGGCTCTGCAGAGGCACTGAATCAGTGATGAAGTCCTTGTGTTTGCCTCTGCTCAGTCTCAGCTCATGACGCCTGTGGGCTGTATCATCTCTCATTTTCATATGAACCTTGGCTTAGCATATGGATTTAGAAGGGATCATTCACAGTTAAATATGGAAATGGCATGAAATGATGGTTGATTCACAGAGCCCAGAAAGAGGAGGCATCTTGCATAATGTTCCATGCACTGAGGACAGAATGTTCTAAAAACGGCAAGATCAATATAGGCTAAACAGGCGACATATGTGACCTACAGCTGCTACATAGATAAGACTGCCGTATGTAAATGTCACAACAACATGTCCCGAAAGTGGAAAATCATCTCCATCAATAATGATTAAGATAATAAAATAAAGATCAATAGTGAAGGCTGGGGGCAGTGCTCACTGGGGTACAGCCAGAGAACATCTCTCTCTCTCACATGTGTGGCAAGTCGGAGTGGTGATGGTCAAGAAAAGTAAATATAGCTCAATTATAACCAAGCAACACCACTAGGCATAGGCCAGAAAATAACTAAAAGGGTAAAACAGGTTCATTCTTGAACCTGGCCATACCTGCCTGTCAAAGCCTGATCCCGTCAGATCTCAGAAGCTAAGCAAGGCAGGGCCTGGTTAGTACTTGGATGGGAGACCAATGGGAATTCCAGGTGCCACAGTGGGGCGCCAGTTGCAAAAAAACTGTGTCCTTAGGCAACGCTGTGTTCTTAGGCAAGACACTTTACCCACATTTGCCTAGTATGAAAGTGGCGTGTGCGTGAGTGTTGGAGGTGGTCGGAGGGGCCGATGGCGCAGATTGGCAGCCTCGCTTCTGTCAGTCTGCCCCAGGGCAGCTGTGGCTACAGAAAGTAGCTTACCACCACCAAGTGTGGAGTGAATGAACAATGAACTGTAAAGCGCTTTGGGTGTCATGAAAGGCACTATATAAATGCAATGAATTATTATAACACAGAGGCAAGGTTCCATTTTTAAATAAGTTGTACATTTATTTTACACATAATTTAGTTGAGAGGACATGTGCATAAATATTTCTGTGTATTTCATTAGTTCAGCTAAAAGTCTAAAATAACAAGTTGGGGAGGAAGTTAACATTGGAATTCACAGGTCAGGCCCGTCTGAATGGAACAAGATGACTTAATCCCAATCCAGTCAATCACACATGTACAAAAAAGGGGAAAAGGGCAAGGCGAGCACCCACACCGCAGCTTCCAGGAGTCACATCATGAAATGAAAAAAAAATTAAGTTACTTCTAATCCTACAGCTAAACTAGCAACAAAGGTCTGTAGTTCCAACGTGCCACTTTCGCCTCACCCCTCACTTCGCCGCCCCCTCACTCTCACCCATTCACCTCTCAGCCCACCTTCTTCTGTATTTGTCTATGTTATTCATAGTAGAGCTTCTATTAATACTTTAGTGTAACGTGTGGGAGCATACCACAGTATGTTCATAGGCTTTATGTTCTCACACATAAGGCCTGCTTTGAGAATCTGCTGAAGGTTAGGACCAGGGTGTTTGTTATGGATTTACTTTCAAAAATATGGTAAACATGGAGAAAACTGAGCTGTGGAACATAGAGCCCTGGGAACACACACATATAATGGGTTTTCTTTATTATCGAGAGCACCTCTAAATTGTGCAACATGTTCTTCAAGTACAACACCTCACCCAGTATTAGATTACACTTAAAAAAAGAACAAATATGCAAGAAAAAGCACCAAGCTGAACTGATCGTCCATTTTGATAAGCATTAATTTATGACAAATCATACATCTGTAAAATGACACCCTTGGATCATTATGTTATAATTTTAAATCACAATATAATCTAAAATGATTTAATGAAAAGGTTGGAAAATTGCGAATCCCAATGGGAGGCGATTCTCGTTCTCGCATTTACGGTACATCACCATAAACAACAAAGCTCTGCATATACTGTTGGCCCCTCCTATGGATAGTTGCAGATCACTCTAGAGAGTTTTTAACCACCGTCACTCACTACTTTGAGCGTGGAAATGAAACAATTGGCTCTTTGAGATAGAGGACCCTGGTCTAATGGAATGTTTATGAGGTCTTTGCCGTCAGTACATCAGGTAGTGGACAAGAAGCTACAGATGTCACTGACAAAACGTCACTGAAGGATTCTTTAGTGTTTACAAAGGTCTTTGTGTGTCTGTGCTAATGCAAATGCTATTTTCAGAACCTAATAAATAATAAAATAATGCTACAAACTGAAATAATCTAGATTACACTACACATTGTTGTCACCCTCCTCATTGCTACTATCAGAGCTGTCATGATCAGGTTCTGCACTGGGAGTCCAATCCTTATCTTCCACTTCATCATCTGTCTGTACTAGGCCTTCTAGCTCACTCATATTGCTGTCAAGGAAGTGCAGAACATCTGCAGTAGTGAACCTCCTCTTTGCCATCTGTAACTCACCCACTACAGGAACACCTCACCCGTCTGCCCTCAGGACAGAGGTACAGGGCGATCAGGTGCAGGAGGGCCCGCTTTGGCAGAAGCCTGATCCCTTCAGCCGTCACATTTTTGAACAACAGGCCACGCTGAGTGTGCTGTAACGCTTATTGTATGTCTTTGTGTTTGTTGTGTTGTTGCTGTGTGTGTCAAACAGGCTCTGTGTACGTGAAAATGAATTTCCCCTTGGGGACAATAAAGTCTAAAGTCTAAGTCTAAATTAGCCAACATGGATATTCTAAGTGAAATTATTTGTTATAAATGTAATTTAAATCTATAAAATGTTTAATTGATTCCATAAAATACTGTACAGTGGCCTACGGAAGACAATCAATCATCAATCAATCAAACAATATTTATAAAGCGCTTTTCATACAAAATGTAACACAAAGCGCCATACAGTGATTACGGTAATACATATTAATACGTGATTAATACAATCTACATAAACCCCAAGAAAAATATAACTATGACCACTGATTAGCCAATATGGATATTCTAAGTGAAATCCTTTGTTGTAAAAGCTATTTCAATCTATAAATTGTGTAATTGATTCAGCAAAACACTGTATGATGGCCTATGGAAGACATAATCTATGTAACACCCAGGAAAAATATATCAATGAGGATCATTGATTTTACAGCTAAATACCCAAAGTATCAAATTTGATACAACCATTTTCAACTACAGCGCTCTCAAGTCTCCCGCTTTGAGAGTGTGTCACACGCAATTCAGCTCACACGCCACACATGGTATTTCTCACGCTGAAATTTTGTTAAGCAATTCCAAACTCTAGCCACTGTTCACAGCGCTTCTGTGCCCAGAAAATCGGTTAGTTAATGCAGGCACCGCGCCGTTTTCAGCGAAAAAAAGTCACTCGTACCCGCTCCTCAGAAAAAATGCAGTCACATATAAATCTCACTCCTACCAAACTTCAAAACTTGAGAGCCCTGCGATATAACTACAAACTACGATTATAAAAATGAGTAATATCATGTTTTATGGACAAAGTAACTGTTCATTTAAAAATATTGATAAGTATTTCAGAGGAAAATCTGACCATAAAAGCATGAAATGGCCAAGTTTCTTGACCCTCAGAAACACTGATGTGTGCTAGTGCGATGAGGCCATTTTGAATGAGAAAAAACACGTCCAAATATTTGTAGAGCAAAGAGTGTCCACCAGGGGGCAGAATACAAGTATAAGATTTGACACAAAAGGGTTTAATGCAAAGTTTACGTTTGATGGTGATGCAATGAGTCCCAGAAATGCATGTATCAAATATGATACGCACGGGCTCATTTAATATTATATTTATAATAAATCCACTCTCCACCTAAAAGCCACGGACCACTCTTTTGAGGACAGTGAGGTATAGATCTTAGCCAGAGAAAAGAACTGAGAGGGGAGAAAGAGAATTCTTCCTTGAACAGAAATGGAGGTGTCAGACATCATTTGTCTCCCATTTATAACTCTATCCTCAAACCTAGAGCTGGGCGATATGACCAAAAATTTATATCACGATATTTTTCAAAATTTTATCGGTATCACGGTATTTGATGGTATTTTCTTTTTCATGCATGACGAGGCGTTAACCCCATTTCCTAATAATTTAGAGAATAATTACTGCAGTAAATTGGACTTGGTAAAATATATCTGGGTCCAGTGCTTTAATCATCTCCTTGTAGCTCCTTTCTCAACAGGACTAAGTGGTAGCATGTCTAAATGGATAGTAATAGCGTTGGTAATATCGTTCCACTGTTTGCTTTTCTTGTCGTAGGCAGTCCCCTTAGCAAACGTGTCTTTGAGTGACGTCTGAGTCGCTACAACTTTAGCCAGACAACATTACAGAATATGTTTGTTTGATCAGCGCCAGATTTTTTAAAGCTGAAGTACTTCCACACAACTCACACGGCTCCTCTTTTTGGTATAAGTTTCTCTGTTTCAACAACAACGTCCATGTTGTTCACAATTCAAAACACACTCTAGTCATGTTATTGATCCGTGTGGGTCATTTGCGTGGTGCGTTAGCAGCGTGTCTGGGCACTGCGAGCGGCTCTGTGGACCTGCCCCATGTCCCTTGCGATCAGCGGAGGCTAATTCGAGGGCTGCAGCTTTCGCAGCCTTCGGAGATGCCGAAAAAGCAGCCGAAAAAGCAGCTGAAAAAGCAGCGGAGCCTGCAGCCCTCGAATTGGGACACAGCTTACGCTTCCACTGCTCTCGTGCCACTGCAAAACAGTTCCCTGCATACAAAACAAAACATCGGGAGAACATCGCTGCCGCTCTGTGTTCCCGACGTTTTGTACGCACACACTCACCAGTATTGCGGTAAATGAAAAATTCATATCAATAAAAAAAAACAAAAAAACACCAGTATTCGGTATGCACCACTATACCACCCAGCCCTACTCAAACCTAAATCAAAACAAAGAAAACAATAGGGCTAGCCAGGTCAGGTATGTCAGTGTATGTATATATGTATGTATGGCCCTGAATGGTTCTGCTAACAAGACCCCACACTCCACTCCCACTGCATATTAGGCCTACCTAACTAACAGAAACTGTAAACAAATATGTGTGGTAGTTTCAGAGTTATTTCATTGTAGTTAGCTCCTCCCTTCAGGCAGATATAGACAGTGTTCACCAGGGTCTGACCAGAACTGAAGAAGCATCTTGGATGAGCTGCGAAACGTATTCGACCAAATAAACTTTTGTCCAGTTGACAAACTGAATTTCTCCTTTTGCTGCGGACTTAAAACTACTTAATGGAGCTAGCTTTTAAACAGTTCCAGCGTATCAGTTCCATGTCTGCGCTTCAGGACACTGTGGTCTGGGACTGCCACTCTGTCTGGCTTTCATCCTGTTCAACTCCACATAGATGTTCCTGAGTTGATGTGGTGGTCCACAGTAAAACCACGGTAAAAAATAAAAGCCCTGTTGAAAATGCCGCAGCTCCTGGGCTAAGTTTGTTTAATCGATTTGCCCCTCTGTCCAACAACAAGCTAATGCCAAACCACCCTGGCCATATTCCGGACCCTAGCTCCCGGGCCCCTGTTGGTAGTGGTCAGATGCAACAGGACTCTGCCCGTTCTGCATCTTCCTCTTCTCATGGCAGACTGTTAAAGGAGGCTGTCTACCAGGGCGTGGGTGGACTTCCTCGCACTGACAGTGCACAGAGCCCCCCAACCTGTGCTGGCCAATTCTGTGCGCCCTGTCATAGCACGGAGCCCTCCTGTTTGTGGTTCCTCCTCAGCCTCCTCTGCTCTGCCCTGCCCCACTGCACTGTCCACAGCCCTTGTGAACTCTCAGCAGGTAGCCAGTCCGTCCCAGTAGCCTTCTGTCCCCTGCTCTTTATTCACCTTGGACTCGCTGCTGCAGAGTCTCCTGTTTCCCCATGGCCCCTGTTTGCCCCAACTACACTTGTGGTGGGTGACTCAATTATAAGGCACTGTAGGTTTTTCATTGCATCCACTCACTGTTTTGCCGGAGCTACTGTGTACACACTACTGGACAATACCTGGACTTCTACAAGCTGCACTCCCCACAATAACAAGAGTGATTATTCACGTAGGAACAAATTACATTGACCGCGGTCAGTCAGAGATGATTAAGATGAATTTCTTGGATCTTTTGAAACTTTTATCTTCCTGTGGAAAATCTGTTTTTATCTCTAGCCCACTCCCCACACTTGACCGTGGGGCTGAATGTTTTAACAGGATTTCAAATCTCCACACTTGGTTAAAACACACTTCCTTCCATTACAACTTTGGTTTTATTGACAATTTTAATCTGTTCTGGTCCCGCTCCTCCTGCTACCAGCGTGATGCTCTTCACATAAACTGGCTTGGCAACCATTTTTTAACAGCCATCATCAGCATGCAGGTATTTTTAAGAATGCTTTTAAATGCACTTCTTGTTTTTGTAATACTTTTAATTCATTTGTTTAATTCATGTGTTTGTTTAGTTATTTATTTATAAATCTAACCCAATTTTTATCCAAGTGTATGGCCCTACACAAGGTTTTAATTCTAGGTGATTTTAATATTTATATATGCTGCCCCCTCAAACTTCACGCCCTAACTTCTTATCTCCCCCTTAACTCCCCCTATTTTCTGGAATTAATCAATTCATTTAATTTATCTGAAATTGTAACTATTTCCACCCACTCAAAGTGCCATTTGGTTTTAACCTTTGGTCTCAGCCTGAGAAATCTTACCACTAAAGATATATGTGTGTCAGATCACAAAGCAGTTTTATTTAATGTTGTTTTAGCTCCCCAGTCTTTTAATCAGGGCCCTTCTTATGATTTACGTGTTTTAACTCTCTGCTCTCTCTCTCTCTCTCCTCTGCTCTTAATTTTTCCCAGCTTTTACCTCCTTTGACTTTTAAGCCCAATGTTACCCTGGAGGAGGGGGGCTCCTCCTTTTCTTAAACTACTAATTCTCAGATTTCATTTCACTTTTTTCTCTTGCACTTTTTAAAGAAAGAAACTCAAATGTGTTCTACCTTTCATGGAAAGAAAGTTTAAAAAATTGCCAACAAGCCGTCAAAGAAGGAAGGACCATATTATATTCAAACACCATTAGTAAAAAAAAACTTTTCACGCACCATTAGTAAAAACAAGTCAAATTCAAGGGTTTTATTTCAGGTTTTAGACTCAATCTCCAATCCCAAACCCCATCTTTTTAATGATGCATCCAAGGAATTGTGTGAACTGTTTTTAAACCATTTTATTAAGAAGAGGAAACTCAGAGTCGCAGTGGCTAACTCCCAGGACCGAAGTCTGATGGTGGCCACCTCTAAATCCACAATGCCACCCAGCCTGCACAAGCTGCAAAGAACTGGGCAGACATCTTGATTGATGATGCCACTGATATGCCTCCTCTGTTCAAGGACCTCCTTGACATGGAGGAGGCAGGCAATGAGGATGCAGAGGGCGATGACACCGCTCCTGACTTCCTTGAGGCTGTGGATATGGAAGATGTGGAGGAAAACTCCACATTTCCATTCGCCCAATCCAGACCCCCCAGTGTCCTGTGTCCTGTGATACCTTCCCTGTGGATTGCAACCTGTACGAAGTGTGTAAACGTGCTACCCCCAGGCTTAATGTGCACTGGCCTGCAGCTGTGGACACAGATGGTGGGGAAAGGTGGTATGGTGGTAAGCGGCTCCCATCAGCCCAACTACCTCCCAAACAGCTCCTACCTGCTTTACCTGCATGCATGATGAGGTGCTTCATGGCTAACCTGCTCAAGAGCAAGCTACCAGTTCAGGGCTACTCTAAACTGGAGATACATGGGATGAAAAACCTGGGGCTGGCTGAACCCCATGTGGTGGATTCCTCATTTGCATACTACCTGCCTTAAGTAACATTCCTCTGCCTAGTAAA
This sequence comes from Paratrypauchen microcephalus, assembly GCA_036785185.1. Lineage (NCBI taxonomy): Eukaryota > Metazoa > Chordata > Actinopteri > Gobiiformes > Gobiidae > Paratrypauchen > Paratrypauchen microcephalus. The sequence continues at coordinate 2,604,554 of JAVJIX010000048.1, read as the reverse complement.
ATGGAGATGGTTACAACTTCCATTTTTCAGTGCATGTACAAACACACAGCACAGACTGCATGTGTGCTCAGTACTATGACTCTATTGTCTAGTTACAAGGGGGAAATACTTTAGGAAATGGGTCAGTAATTGGGCTCTGTGTGGTGAATGACCTCATCCCACACTGCACGTGGAGCTGTCCAAGGATGTGGCTGTGTGATGGGGCTCACTGTCGCAGGTGAAAGAGGTTTATGGCTTAACCACTCAGGTCTGACCGATACGCAGAAGGCAGAGGTTATGGATACAGTCAACAATCCCACCAAGGGTCTGTTCAGTCCAGCTCTGGAATATGTGCAGGAGACTAGCACCGTCCATAAACAAGAGCATGAAGCCTTCGACATATGCCTCGCAAACAGCCTTCTCGTCCAGTGCAAGCCCAGAGGGCAGCCCCCACTGGTTCAACAGGCCCCGTGGTGTTCAGGGCACTCACCGGGCCACAGAAAACTGCTGCCCAGCAGATTGGCCAGCAGCAACAGTCAGACAATCCCAAACCATGAGGCAAACACTCCTATACTGCAGCAGCTGTTAAAAAACGCTTCTCAAATGGGGAAGGAAAGATGAAGCGCAAAGCCTAGCAGTTGTGTCCTCTCTGTATTACCCCGCCTTTAAAAAGGAGGAAAATAGAGTTGAGTCCCAACCAGTTCAGAGTTCCTGATCAGTTTGCCAAGAGCCCTCTCTTCTTTTCGCTCCTCACACATGTTGCAGGGGATGAGTCAGGGATCACAAGGTCACATGCTTTTCCAAAATAAAGCTTTAACACTCGCATCCAGGCCACGGGCTAAGGGCAAGCTGTCTTTCACAAAAAAGAATTCAGTTCAGTTTGAATTTTCCTTGGTCTTTGTCACAAGAGGTAGGTCACACTTTTTCTCAGGCGAACGTCATTACTCCTGGCAGGGGAGTGATGCTACCGGGAATTTCCATGGCGCCACTCGCTTCTCAGGTGGAGCAGTGGTGCACATGCGCAGTGCATCCATGGATTCTATCCATCATTGGTTGGGGATACAGGCCTGTCAGGTCTGTCAGAGACAGATGTGGTGCCATTGGAGCTTCTGTGGATGGTCACGCCGGAGGCGATTCCCATAGTAAAAAAGCCTCACTCTTCTCAGAGAACCCAGGTTATGTTAAGTAACCTTGAGATTTCTGCTGTATCAGTGAGAGAAACACTAAACTGCGAATCTGAGGTGAGAGAAACTTCTTTTTATTCAAAATAATGGGTGACCAATGAGCTCCGTTGTCTCACGTCACTGAAAAATGAAATCTGGCTGGAAGGCTGTGGCTACGTTTACACATAGCCGACTATGTTGAGAAACAAATATTTGTCTCCCTCCGTTTTCCAAAATGAGGCCCCGTATACACGTACACTGGTATTTTTAAAAACAGAGATATTTCCCTTCGTTTGTACCCATCCTTTACACGCAAACGGCGAATTTGCCTCTGAAAACGAAGGAGAACGCTCTGCAAGCCAATCAGAATCACACTTTTGGTGCGTCAACTGCCTAAAACTCTGTTTATCTCACTTTACACGCAAACGCGAAACCGGAGTTTTCCAAAATCTCCACTTTTGCTGGAGTTTTTAGAAAGAAATGTTTTCAGAGGAAAAATCTCTGTTTGTGTGTAAACAAAAGGCACAAACGAAGGGAAAAGTCTGTTTTTACAGATACTCGGGTATGTGTAAACAGGCCCTGTGTTTGTGTGATGACTGGGACTGATATCCCTCTGTATGAGAAATGTCTTGGACATTTATCAGAAAAGTTACATTGTACATCTTAAATTATTAATTATAAGCTGTCTTAAGCTGTCTTCTGAGCATTTCCATTGAATAATATAGTTCAGTGTTACCCTTGAGCAGACAGCTTTTGGCTCTTATTAATGTGTAATATTTTATGATGAGCAGCTTTTTCATCAGAAAATGTATGCATACATATGCCCTGCAGTATCTTTGGGGGTTTGATGAAGTTGAATTAAAAAGTAAAAATAGCACAGAACATCTCTATTCAAAGCTAAGTTTAAAACAGTTATTGGATGATCATTCTTGGACTCTTATGCAACAGTAGAGACAGTTAGAGTAGACAGTAGTGTTCTTGACCCAGAGTTCTTGACCCATTCTCTTGGTTTATGCAGATGTGTGTGACCCCTTTGGCACAGCATATGCGTCATCAGTGAATGTAACATATGTTTCTCTTCCCACTGATTTCACCAAAGCTTCTGCTCATCTATCATTCAGGCAAACAGGGTGTGGTCTGAGCATTTATTAACGTTTTCTAATTAAAAAAAAAAACATATTGTAACATAATTTATGAATATATCTGTGACCTGTAGCTGAGATTCATATGTTGCCAGGTAACCGTTCTCACACCCTTTCACGACCAATACTAAACAGCAGGGAGTCTATTATACAATATTGCAATATGTTGCCTAAGGTTGCACAGCTTCTCATATTTGAATCAAAATCACAATCTACGTCATTACTATTGAAGTTATTACGTAACCTTATTCCCTTTTTGAATATATAAGGTGTACATATGTCTAGTATACATACTTATACATACTTAATCTTCTATGCTCTAGAAAGATGTGAGTCAGGTCACTGATGAATCTCCTCCAGTGACGGTATATTTAAAGGTCCTGTATTAAGCAAAATTAACTCTTGTCAGCTTTAATATATTAATATAATAGACCTGAGAGACTGTACAGGAAAACCGGACTCATCATACACAAAGACATGTTCACCTCACACATCCTCCATTACAAACAGTCCATATCCACAGCAAGATCCACATACTACTCTAATTTAATCAGTTCACATGAAGGTAACTCAAAAACACTATTCTCACTCCTCTCACAGATCACAAAACCCCCGGACTCACTTCCACCTCACCTCTATTCCTCCGAATTCTGCAATAACCTGGCTGCTTTCTTTACCACCAAAATTCAACTGATCCACCTGCAACTTAACCCCTCTGTTTCAAACCCACCTGTTTCATCTTCCGCATCCCCAACACACCTGTTTTCTTCTTTCACCCTGCCCTCCGTCACCCAAATATCCACTCTCATTCAGAACTCCAAATCCTCCACCTGTCAACTAGATCTTCTCCCTACTGTCCTCATCAAAACCTCCATCCCTGCACTGTCCCCCCTCATAACTAATATCATTCACTCCTCTCTCACCTCCGGTACTGTTCCCTCTGCTCTCAAAACTGCTGCAGTCACTCCAATACTCAAAAAAGGGATCACCCTCTGACCTCAATAACTTCCGTCCTATTTCAAACCTACCCTTCATTTCCAAACTTCTTGAGAAAACTGTTGCTGCCCAACTCCACACCCATCTTTCCTCCAAAAACATCTACGAACAATTTCAATCTGGCTTCCGTCCCCTCCACAACACTGAAACTGCCCTCCTGAAAATCACTAATGACCTCCTCCTCTCTGCTGACTCTGGTTCACTCTCCATCCTCCTCCTGCTAGACCTCAGTGCAGCATTTGACACCATTTCACACTCCATCCTCCTCGACAGACTTTCCTCCATCGGCATCTCTGGTACTCCCCTCTCCTGGTTCCACTCCTACCTCTCACACCGCTCCCAGTTTATTCAGCTCAAGTCATTCACCTCACACCCCTCCCCTGTCACGTCAGGTGTTCCTCAGGGTTCTGTCATCGGTCCTCTGCTATTTTTAATCTATCTTCTCCCCCTTGGTTCCATCTTTAGAAAACACCACATCCACTTTCACTGCTACGCGGGTGACACCCAGCTCTACATCTCCACTAAACCCAACTCCACACTTCCACCCTCCTCTCTGACAAACTGTCTCACTGAAATACAAACCTGGTTCACCTCAAACTTCCTCAAACTTAACGGCAATAAAACAGAACTCTTCCTCATCGGCACCAAATCCACCCTAAGCAAAATAAATCCTTTTTCCATATCCATCGACGGCTCCTCTATCTCCCCCTCCCCTCAGGTAAAGAGTCTGGGTGTCATCCTCGACAGCACACTTTCCTTCACCTCCCATATCAACAACACCACCCGGTCCGCCTACTTCCACCTCAGAAACATGCACCGCCTCCGTCCCTCACTCACCCCACACACCACCGCCATCCTCATCCATAGCCTGGTCACTTCCCGTATAGACTACTGTAACTTTCTCCTGTTCAGTCTCCCACAATAATCACTCCATAAACTCCAACTGGTCCAAAACTCAGCCGCCCGCATTATCACACACACCCCCTCCCATCACCACATCACACCTGTCCTGCAACAGCTCCACTGGCTCCCCATCACACACCGCATACACTACAAAATCATACTCCTCCACAACCTCGCCCCTCCATACCTGTCTAACCTCATTCACACCTCCACACCTGCCCGCTCCCTCCGCTCCTCCTCCTCCCTGCACCTCACTGTCCCTCCTGCCCGTCTCGTCACTATGGGAAGCAGAGCCTTCAGCCGCTCTGCTCCCCAGCTCTGAAACTCCCTCCCCCATGCTCTCCGCGACACACACTCACTCTCACACTTCAAATCTCAACTCAAAACTCATCTGTTTAGAAAGGCCTTCTCACTCTGACCACTCTGACCATAACTGCACTGTCTTTTAATCTGTATCTGTTTTTAAAATGTATTTTTACACTGTTTTTTATTTTGTTTTATTATGTACTGTATTATTTAATTAATGTATTTAATATCTTGATGTACGGCGACCTTGAGAGCCTTGAAAGGCATCTAACAAATAAAATGTATTATTATTATTATTATTATTATTATAATGCTACACATGTTTGAGTAACCTTTTATTATTAGTCTGTCTACATCTCCAAAGCTCAAAATGCTCTTTTCCACCTTCTGATGTCATGATGTGGTAGTTTTCAACTTGCTGACAGCTGTCTTTCACCTTAAATGCAGTAGAGACTGGCAATTCCAGGGCTCAATTATTTTAGTGAGGGTGTATTTAGTTTCAAAACACAGTGGAGCACTTTCTGTAATACCACGTGGCATCAGAAGGTGGTACAGTGCAGAGTGTTTTTTGTTTGAGAGAACTGTGTGAATAAAACAAAACACAACTCCAGGTATGTTTGTGATGAGGAAACATTATAATATCAGAAAATAGCACAATGAAAATACACAACATCTATTTGTCTACTCAATTCATTCCACCGACCAAGACCCATACAACCCACAGAAAAAGTCAGAACACACATTCACAATGCACACAAACTATTACACAAGAACATTTTCAGTTCTATATTGAAATACAACGATCCTAAACTATACAACATTGACTCCTGTGATCTATAGGCCATGTTAGAATGCTGTTTCCTCCACAAAAACATACCTGGAGTTGTGTTTCGCTCACACGTTTGAGTAATCCTTTAGCCTGTCTACATCTCCAAAGTTTAAAATGCTCTGTTCCTCCTTGTGATGTCATGTGATGTCGGTAGTTTTCAAGTTAACAGATATTTTTTATGCTTTCCATGCCTGAAATTATCCAAATGATTCTACAGAAGATGTATGGAGTTTAAAGGTGCACTGTGTAACATTTCTAGTGAATGGTCCGCCACCTGCTTTTCTCCATGGAAATCAGGCCCGGATCTAGACTGCACAGACTGGGGGGGAATTAAAAAATTTTGGTGGGGCATAGTGTAGAGTTTCATGTGGAACATTTTTCTTCTAATGCAGGGGATCTTAACCTTTTTGATGTTGAGCCCCAGTTTTCCCAGTGCAGAGTGGCTTGTGGCCCAATAAGTATTAACAGTGTATCAGAGGTGGAGGGAGAGGTTGTGAACATATGGGGCTTAATCCAGAGGGGGGAGAAAATTTTCGATTTCTTACATGCAATTTCCTGCATTCTAGTGCATTTTAGTTTGACCATAGCCTATCTCTGGTTAAGAAGCTGTTCTAATTTATGGCTAGCAGAGCATTAACCTAAAGGTATGGCCAGGCTGTTACTACTAACCAATTACTATGCCCAGCATTCTATATAACATCAGTAAAATTACAAATACCAAATAACCAGGCCCTTGGAGTGATGATGATATAAAAATGAAATGATAAAAAAAAAAAAATTAATTGATCAGGGAAAACATTTGTAGATGTGACTTGTGGAGATGATTCAGACTCCAGAGAATGAGACAGAATAAGTGTGTGTCCTGAGCAGCCCCTCACACACTCACACACACGCATACACACACACACGCATACACACACACACGCACACACACACCGAGAACCGGCACACACGGGCCGGGCAGCGGGCTGCTTCCACTGCGCTACCTGCCCCGTGGAGCCTTCTGTGGGGCTGAAGAGCACCGTGCAACGTGCGTGTTCATGCAGACCGTGGCACGCGGAGGACCACTAGCGGCAAATGAGCGCTTTGTGCTCGGGTAAGTGGCTTGGCAAATCAGAAGTCGTGGCATTTTGTTGGAGCAAACAAGAAAACGTGATAGGCAGGTTGAAATTACATCAAATACAGCTGGCCAATTGGGTGGGCAGGTGAACATTTTGGGTGGGCACTGCCCACATCTGCCCATTTCTAGATCCGGCCTCGATGGAAATGTTATTGTTTTGTGTAGAATGTTCCACAGTATACTGAAGATTAAACCTATTTATCACAAGGGAGACAAGCAGGTTACAGTACTATGCAAATTACTATTCAGATCTGCGGAGTGTCTCCCTTATTCCCTGAAGAAATTATTCTATTTTTGAACAACGGAAACACCCATAATGAGTAAATCCCAAATGGATATGATTAATGTTATACCATGGAACATTCCAGGGAAAGCTATAACATCTCCATGGAGATAAATAGATGGCAGACCATCTGAAAACCCTGTTATATCGGTATCATATCGGATTTTTAAAAAAATCATATTGGTCTGGCCCTAATTATAACATAGATCAGAAAATAACAATACAATAGATCAGAAAATAACGTAATACAATACCCTAAGTACATCTGAATGCCAATACATAGACAGTCCTTTAACACATAATACAGGGTGTAAAATGTCTGTAGACTGTAGTCACTGATAAATGAGCACAGCTGTAAGCCAGTGTGGGAGTGAGGAGTCACACCTCCTGTTGTTCAATGCTAGCTTTGTTTATCTGTGAGCACTTTCTCTCAAAGGGCAAATGAACGGTCCCTTCTCCTCTCACTGAGTGACATTCTCACAAGTCCTTGAGGAGAAGAAGTACAGTGTGTATAATGTGCTCTACAGGGGCAAGGGTTATGATGCTTCCACCACTCCAACACATCACAAGGGGAGAATGCAGGTTTGAAGTGTCTCTATCCTTTATGTACCATTCAGAGCTCTGTCCCATATACAGTACAGACTAATTTTTCATTAATGGTCAGAGGTGGGTAGATTAGCTGAAAATTTAACTTTTTATTTTTTATTTTTGGGCTTAAAGATTGGGTTTTATGCAAAATCAACTTTATAAGCTTTCTACCAACATTGTTCCTTCATCAAAAACTTATTTGTCCCCCCACTTATTTATTTGTCCCCCATGCATGTTTTGCGATCTCTCCCCGGCTCTATTTGAACCCTCAGGTCACAAGCCAACATCACCCATGCTCCCACATGGCAATTTTCCATAAATACAAAGCAGGATTCAAAACAATGCACTTGTACAATTTCACAGACCCGATGCAATGTGCTGTAGTTTCAATTCAATTCATCTTTATTCCGGACTCATGGTCCATGTTTAAAACCGACAAGGACAGTGACAATACAAAACAATAAACATTTATGTTTATTGTTTTGTATTGTCATACCAGTGACATACCAGTGTCTCCACATATTGGACTGATATGGTAATGACTCAAATTTGTGAGTGACATTATTTCATTGTCTGATTTGTTCCGTCTGCAGATAAAACTGTACATTAAAGTTCTTAGTACAGCTTGAGTGTTCACTCGTGCAGTGACAAACATATCAGTCGCACTCGTCCATCGTGGCCTCCTCAAAAGCACCCACAAAGCATCATATAGGCCACCTGCAGTCTTTGCAAACTGGCTTTTTTGTAATTAATCCAGAGGTGGGCTGTGTACAACGGTGTACAATGCGATTTAAACAATAACAACTTTCCATCATTTGTACAAATGCCCAGAAGCCCTGTTTATACGGCCTATCCCAACAGCACTGTCCACGCCCCTCCCTCCCACCCTGTGTTTCTCGTCCAACCTTCAGCCTGAAGACATCATCTTTAAGAAGGGAGGGCTCCGAATCAGCTGTGTGACCATTTCGGATTGGAGACGGAGCCCCCACCCCTAAGTCTCCCCCCAGCCATCACATCTACCCATCATCAAGAAATATCTTCATCGTATTTCATTGTTGTGGCTTGGTCCTTGCTAGTCAATCTCTAGAGCATACACACACATCTGTGCCCAGCATAGCCTCAAACCCAAACTGGTTGTCTGTAGAGTTAATAAATTGTGAGATCCTGTCCAGCAGGATTATTTCAATAGTTTTTGACACTATGCTGCCCACAGCTATAGGTCTGTAATTGTCAGAACTTCCCCAATTTTATCTTTAATGACAGGGACTAGCAATATTGTTAACACAGAGTCCGGTAAAAATCCATGAACAAGGAAATCTGTGAGACAAATGCACTGAGAAAAATAAATGGTTAGTTCAACTCAAATTTTCAAGGCAACCGGCTGCAGAGTTTTTGAGTTGTGAGTATCAACTTAAATTTTTAAGTTTTTAAGTATTGCTGTTAAGTTAAGTTGGGTCAACTAAGCTTTTAAAGTAATGTCAACTAAGCTTTAAAAGTTGTGCCAGCTAATCATTCATTCATTTCCTGTTCTAGCTGCCGTAGAGAGCAGACGCACTTTCTTCTTCCTCCTTATCTTGCTCTCTCTGATGTCTATTTCTCTCGTCTCGTCATTTTTCCTAATTTTCCTCCTGTTGGAACAGATTTTTGAAACCCTAAATCATGAATTGGAGCTGGTCCCACAACACTATTGGCATATTTTTACACGGAGCAGCGCCGGTCTGGAGAGCCGGACAGTCCCAAGGGAACTCGTTGCTAGATACACGACGCGTTGTGTGCCTGGCACCGCTGTTACTGGAGGACACGAAACGATTACTACTGGAATTTTGATGGCAGGACATCTGGATTGGCCTGGAGGATGATTTTCTGACCCATCACTAATTGGAGCCGAGCGGATAAAAGAGCTCGAGCCGCCGGAGGTTATTTTACACGATAGTGGGGCTGTGGCGGGCTAGGGAGGACGAGATCTGAAGGGAAACACAAACTGAAACACGTGAGTTGTGGAAATCTGTCTGGCACTGGATAACATCTTGGATAATGAATGTGGAACTGTGTGGAACAGTGGATCAGTCTGCGTTCATTCATCATACGTGCCAGCGGGAGGATTGCGAGTCGCACAGACCTGCTTGGTGGCATGAAGTTGGGGTGACTGGCAGAAACCAGGGTTCTGGCAAATTGTCTGTTCACCTGGGTTCAAAAAATGTATTGATTATGCTAAATTTTCCCGGTGTAATTAATTCTCCTGAAATTGTGATTCAACTGACTTTGTTTTGACTACATCTTCTGCACAAACACGTCCAAGGTCACAGCCTTATCACAGCACTCTACAAAAGAAAACAAAACGTGGATTCGGCTCACACTGACATTTTTATGTTTTTATGAACACTTTGCCCTGTCTATTTTTAGTAAGTCTGCCTCTGCGTCAGTTTCCAATCAATTATTGATTTCCAATCTGACCCCCCCCCCACACCCTTCCTTCTGTTGCCAAAGAAAAAGATCACCGTATGTTTATATCTCCAATTGTTTTTCTGTCATTACATGTTGTTAAATTGTCACTGATTGTATGTATTGCATCTATTCTACTCTGCATCTCCCAGTCGGCGGCGCGCGCATGCGCAGCGGCCCCTCTCCTAGCCACTCTATCACTGTCCTGCCTGGTTAGTGGGGAAACGAAATTTCGAATTCACTCTGTGTACATGTACATGATTGTTTTCGACAATAAAGCAAATAAAGCAAACTATGACTATTCATTCATCTTCTGCTTTTACATTTTCTGGGTCACAGGGGCAGCAGTCCAAGCAGTGTTCTGCTGCCAATGCACCACACCATGCACCAGCCCCCATGAATCCTCCCGCGGGTGGTGGGTCCACAGGAGGACACAACAGGCCTTGATGTATCTTCTGCCATGGGGGCTACCAGTGTCCGCAGACACTGGGGGGGATGTGGGATTAAGTGTCTTGCCCATGGACACAACCCCTGGATCACTAGACAAGCGCTCTACCAACTGAGCTACTGCTGCCCACGCCAGCTAATTGTTCAGTTCAAATTTCTATTTTACCATCTTAAAACTGCAAATAATGCGCGAAGAGGAGATAAAATAACGTATCATTTCATTTTCGTCAACATCAATGTTGACAAAAGGACTCGTTAGTCTCTTTATGACAAAGTTTTCTGCAAAAACAGCCGGCGCTTCTGAGGGGAAAAATGGTGGACGTTTCTTTTCTAAAGCCAAACCCAAGGAAAACCCCTAATAAACTCCTCCGGTTACCCCGTCGCAGCAGATCCCAATGGCAGATTATTCCAAATGAGCATGCGCAGATTAGTTGGCCTGGCCCAACCTACCGTCCACTTGAATTTGTATATCACGTCAACTCAAAATATGAATTAAGATCAACTTTTTAACAGAAACTTACAAAAGTGAGTTGAAATTACTCATTTGAGACAGTGTACGATGTCTATGAACGCTAAAATCCTAGTAATCAAATTCACAACAAACAAATTCAAGTTGTCAATTTTTATAGTATGGAAAGCAATGGCGCTAACCTCACACTTGCAAAGTTGAAATGCTTTGCTGAGACATCATCCTGCCCACTGGCCTTATTATTAAACAGTTTGGTAATAGCTTTAAGGACTTTATGTGACAGGATTACATCTGCATTTCATTAGCGGAATCAATGCCCACTGTATGTGCTCTGAAGGGGGAATGACTTACACTGAGCAAAGGGAGGGGCGATTTGTAGCGGCCAAAACAAAAAGTCACACGTATAAAAATATAGCATTTTCAAAACAATAAAAGTTAGCAGTTAATACCCCACAGAAGTGTAATACCCCTTCTTTAGGTTAGGTTTAAAAACCACATTGGAAAAACATTATGTAAAAAGCTCAAAGTGCACCATGAGACATTATAAACAAGCACATGCACAAACAGTGCTAGTTTAAATGGCTGTTTTATTCTTTTATGTGTGATGTGCGAGCCTCATTCACAACATTACACCCAGTTTTAAGAGCTGTGATGTGTCAGCACTTTGCTCTGGATCCACGAAATGCACAAACTTTTAAACACCTTCAATAAAGACTCAAAGTTTTCATGTTGAGTCCCATTTGCATGTTTGATATTTTCATATTCATATTTGAATATTCATGTGGGTGACATAACTAAAAGAGCCTTTAGGGTATTATCCTATATTGAAATGATTACGTAGGCCTATTTAAAGTTTTTGAACACATATTTTTCATTACATGATTTTTTTAATTTTTTATTACCATTACTGTGTTTTATTACCTATACTGTGTTGTAAATATCCTGCTGTGTTGTATATATCGTACTTAAATCTGCACTGAAGTGAGATGCTCAATCTCATTGTGAGTATGTATGATGTAAATTGTAAATATGAAAAGTGACAATAAAAGGCATTCTATTCTATTCTATTAGGCCTAATGGTGTCAATTCATCAGAAATACTGCAATGCAACCAAGTCAATTGTAATCAAATGAGTAGCATGTTAATGGTCAGGCCTGGACTGGCCATCTGGCATACCGGGCAATTTCCCGGTGGGCTGACAGCCAGTACCGGTGCTGTTTTTTAATTTTTTTAATTTTTATTTTTTTAACTTAGAGCCCAGTCACCGGCCCACAATTTACAGGAGGCGGCCCATTTATCCATCTTCAATATAGACAGTGGACTAAACCAATCAGGATATAGAGAGCGGCCCCACCCCTTTCTCTGCGCTGAGCCCTGCCAGTTTCATAATCATACTGTTGAGCAAATGAGCGGGCAAACATGGAAACGCGCAAGAAAGGAGGTGTGGAGAATTAGCGGGTGAAAATATTAAAAAGCCTCACTCTGGAGGGGCTGCTGGAGCCTCCACGTCCTCTGCAGCCCAGGCTGAAGGTGGACTGGGAGAGGAGCAGCCAGAGACTGTGGACAGAGAACCCGAGGGAACGCGATGAAACGCGATGAAACGCGATGAAACGCGATGGAACGCGATGGAACGCAAGGGAACCCGAGGGAGAGGAGGAGCAGCCAGACTGTGGACACAGGGCTGGACTGGGACAAAAAAACGGCCCTGGCATTTTTGGCTCAGAACGGCCCCTCATAATTAGCGGAGCACAACAAATTAATTTATGTATGTGTTCCCCAAAGTAATGTATTTCATTAATGTATTAACTGTGGAACTATCTAAACCATCAAAACATTTAGTATCTTTAGGTTACATTTTTATTTTTTGATAATGATCAGATAAATCTCATACTAAGGCAGCACGAGACAAGGCAAGGCAAGATGGCTGACCGGAAGTAATGATGCTCTTAAATCAGCCTATTCAATGTATGATGTGTATGGAATTTGTTGTTTATCAAAAAAAGCCTGACCAATATGGATGACACCAGTGGAGTCAGTGTGGAAACATTTACATGATTAAAAGGTTTCTTGTTAACCTAAAGTGTATTCTTAGACTTAGACAAACTTTATTGATCCACAAGGGAAATTGTTTTGGGTACGGTAGCTCACTCATAAAATATACTATATGATATATGATATATAACAGAGGGTAAAAGAACAAAAAGAAAAATAGATGGAAAAACAACCAAAGAGCAATAGACCTGTGTCAGATGAGAAACGATTATATACATAAGATAATGATAATAAATATATATGTACAATCAGATTTAAATAGAAAAGTAGTAGTCAAATACAAAATACAGTATCAAATATGATGTACAGTACCAGCTGTATACAGGTGTAGGGAGTATTATCTATTCAGTCATGGTTTGTTGTTTAGACTCGATGTAAATATAATCAAGCAAATAGACCACTGTAGATTTCCATCTAAACATTAATTTTTTTTAGTTAGCTGCCCACTAGCTAGTTAACTACATTTCCAATCCATTTACTGTATGCTGAAGTGGGCTAATATCATGAGGGAAACGATAAATGATTAAATGATTTAGGGTGACCTTGTAACCATGAACATGGATTCTTGTTAATATGAATTATATTCTTACCACTTGCTACCACAGGACAGTAACATTCATTTATTATTCATGCCATTTTTGCGACCACACCCCCAGGTGAAATTCACCTATGCACTTGGATTTCGCCCTGCGGAAACGAAGCGTTTTTCTCATTGAATCTACATTCACGTAGGTCACCTATTTTGGCTTCAAAACAGTAAACTTTGCCGAAAATTCGCCATTTTCTATCCATGCGGTATGAGGGGCCGTTCAAGACATTATTCATTCTGGTCCTCTCACATACATATATTCTCACTCTCACATACATACATTCTCCTCTCACATACATATATTCTCACTCTCACATACATATATTCTCACTCTCACATACATACATTCTCCTCTCACATACATACATTCTCCTCTCACATACATACATTCTCACTCGCACATACATATATTCTCACTCACACATACATATATTGTCACTCGCACATACATACATTCTCCTCTCACATACATACATTCTCCTCTCACATACATCTATTGTCACTCTCACATACATACATTCTCACTCACACATACATATATTCTCACTCGCACATACATATATTGTCACTCTCACATACATACATTCTCACTCACATACATACATTCTCACTCGCACATACATACATTCTCACTCGCATACATACATTCTCACTCGCACATACATATATTCTCACTCACACATACATACATTCTCCTCTCACATACATACATTCTCCTCTCACATACATATATTCTCAGGGTGAGAATATGTGTATGTGAAAGTGAGAATATATGTATGTGCGAGTGAGAATGTATGTATGTGAGAGGACCAGAATGAATAATGTCTTGAACGGCCCCTCATAATGCGGCATGCCTGTCCATCACTTAAAAGTCCCGGTATTATCCTAACATTACTACCTGCTTACCTGCAGTGATACACCTCCCCCTGGTCACTGTCTCTGTCCCTCGGGTGTCCTGTCTAATGGTACATGGTGCACCTCACAGTGACGGGGCTGCTTGTGGTGAGTGGTGCAGCAGGTCATGAGGTTGACGCGCATACGTTGCATGTCAATTATTTTGAGGTCCTATTAAAAGCCGGTAAACAACCGTAAGTTGTCTGTCGTTTGACGTGGACATAAACAGGAGGAGAGGGGAGGAGAGAGGAGGGAGAGAGAGATTGTCACTTCTGCCGCTTCTGTCACCTCTGCCGCCCGCACAGAAGAGGACAGACACTGCGCTGCGTAACGGAGCGAACACTGCTGTCACCGGTAAGACTCTCCTCGCCTTTTGTCTATTTTAAACCTTGTCCGAGTTTCAATATTCAACATGTATTACTTTAAGGTTTTAGTTATAGAGCTTGTATTGTTGTATAGAGATGTAAAACGTATAATAGTTGTCACCTTTGAATTTATTTCTGTTTTGAAAAGTAAAACGCCCACAGCCTACTCATTAATACACAAAAAGTTGTATGTTTTTAGCCTATAGACAGCGAAAGCGTCAGTTATGCCCTACGTCTCCTAAAGAGTGTGTCTTTTTGTCCTTTTCAAGGTAGAGATACAGTATGGCTCATCAGCACTCGGCTTTCCTGTGAGATCAACGCGGCTCCAGCATGTTCCACCAGCTCACGGACCCTGCGGCGAACGGGAGCTGCGCGGGGCTCGGGGGCGCAGCGTGCAACAGGAGCGTGACCGGAGACGCGCTCCAGCTGCCCACCTTCTCCACGGCGGCCAAAGCGCGGGTCATCATCACGTTCGCCCTGTGCGCCGTGTCCGCGGTGTGTAACCTGCTGGTCCTGTGGGCGGCGAATAACGGGAGCAAGCCCAAGTCCCACGTGCGGATCCTGATCATGAACCTCACGGTGGCGGACCTGCTCGTGACCTTTATCGTGATGCCGTTGGACGCGGTTTGGAACATCACAGTCCAGTGGCAAGCCGGGGACTTCGCGTGCCGGCTGCTCATGTTTTTGAAGCTCGTGGCCATGTACTCGTGCGCTTTCGTCACAGTGGTCATCAGTCTGGACCGACAGTCGGCCATCCTCAACCCCCTGGGCATCAGCGAGGCCAAGCGGAAGAGCAAAATCATGTTGACCGTGGCGTGGACGATGAGCGTGCTCCTGTCGCTCCCACAGGTAAGGCGCACGGGCTGATGCGCTTTTACGCACGCTGGTTGGGCGCACTTTGGGGAGAGCGATGCCTTGGATGGGAATTGTAATGAATGTCATGAGTTCGTAACGTCTTATCGTGTCGAGTCTAAGAATAAAAATGCTTTAGTCTGATATGGCGCAAGTGTATTTTAAAACAAAGGTTAAAAAGTCCAAAATTGTGCTCAACTAACAGAACCACAAAAATATCAAGTACAAAGTAAATAAGAAAGAAGAAGTAAAATTATTTGGGGAAACATAATAAAGTTACTTATACTGTAATAATGTAAGTTTTAGTTATAAGTTAATGTAATTGAAGCACAAAACTTTTTTTAAAATCTTTACAATATCTGGTATTTTCAAAGACACAAAATTGAGGGGAAAAAAACACTATAGTCGTACAAAAATACATTGAAATGATTTAAAGGAACATTATGTATTTGACTATAATGAGCTCCTAACCTTGGATAAAACCTCTGTTATAACAGTGTTTACTCATTAATAGTTTGCTTAAAGTTATATTTTGAATAATTATTGTATGACTGAGTGTTGCTTTTACAATCATTTATACAATAAAAAAAATGTAACACTAAATTCGCAGCTTGTAACAGTGAAATGTGACTGAAGAGGTGGGAGTTTTGAACAAGAAGTCAGTGGACCTGCTTCTGCTATTAAAGGAAAAGTAACGTTTTTTACAATTTGAGCCTTATTTCGGTAATAAAACAAGTTGTTTTACTCACCCATAGCACTTTGGTGTCATATGGAGCATTTCCGGAGATGTTTTAGATTAGCGTTAGTCTAACGCCGTTAGCCTAGCGCGACTTATAGCCATAGCTCGGGGCATTCCCCGAGCATGTAATATGCCTCGTGCGGGCTCCAAATAACACAAACTTTAGCACTTTTCAAACCATAGAAGCTCGATGTCTTTAGTCTACGATTTCGTTTGAATCAAAAGTGGCCTGTAATCCGAGATTTATCCATAGTTTACAGCTTTGCGTTCCATGTTTGGGTCCCGGGAGCTGAGAGCACACTCCGCGCATGCGCACTGGCGTCCTCATCTACTCGAAACTATGGCTAAATCTCGGATTACAGGCCACTTTTGACCAAACGAAATCGTAGACTAAAGACATCGAGCTTCTATGATTTGAAAAGTGCTAAAGTTTGTGTTATTTGGAGCCCGCACGGGGCATATTACATGCTCAGGGAATGCCCCGAGCTATGGCTAGAAGTCGCGCTAGGCTAACGGCGCTAGGCTAACGGCGTTAGCCTAACGCTAATCTAAAACATCTCCGGAAATGCTCCAAATGACACCAAAGTGATATGGGTGAGTAAAACAACTTGTTTTATTACCGAAATAAGGCTCAAATTGTAAAAAAAAGAAAAAAAGTTACTTTTCCTTTAAGTCATTTTTAGATCAGTTTTGCAGTTTAGAAGTGAAATAAAAAATATGTAAGCATGTATATATTTCACATTATAGAGGGGGTATTTAGCCTCTCTGGTGTGTTAAATGCTAACACGTGTTACCTTTTATTGTTTTGAAAATGCAAAAACAGTGTATTGACATGTTTTGACAAAGTTTTACTTTCATTTTTGACAGTCTGAGTCCTTCCTTCCCGCCATGTTAAGTCACACCCTCTTCAGAGCACTATCACAACACAATCAGCGTGCATCCCACTAATGAATTTACTCCAATCACATCAGGTTTGTCAAGATTTGAAGCATGATTTTGAAGCAAGATTTGAAGCATGATTTTGAATATCTAAAGAGAATTGTCATGTAGGAGCATGAATGCCATAGGCTTGTGGGTGGAGTCTTGTACAGGCTCATAGTGTTAAATGTAAGGAGGGTTTGAATAGGGTCCAGGAGGGATGGCTAAATTACTCAAACATGCATGGATGACATCTATGGGTACACATTTAACCCTCAACACTATTAAAGATCCCATGACATGGTACTTCTTGATGCTTTTATATGGCTCCTTAATGGTTCCCTAATACTGTAAATGAATCCTTCTTCAAAATCAACACTCAGTGCATGAGAAACAGAGATAAGATGAGAAAGAGTATTTTTTTCTTTCTCTGAACAGGCCATTATGGGCGTTGTTGCTTGAATGCTAATGAGGAGAAAAGAGCTGGCCTATAGTAGAGGGTGGGGGCGTGGCCAAACTCTCCCTCTCGCTCTCAGCTCTCAGCTGATCCATTTCCTTGTTTTTGCACAGGGGGAGAGATTTGAAGCGTTCCATTGAAAAATAAACACATTTCCACAGAAAATAAAATTAAACCACTGCTGTTCAAAGGTCCAGAGGCTCAGATAAAGGACTTCCGAGCCTAGAAACACTCGGACGTGCCTCCAGGCAAATAAAAAAACGCATTTCGCATTGCCTAGCGCATTCGCAGTCCAAACTCTCTGGGCGTGATTTACAGAGACGCTGAGTTCAGACAGGCGGGGGTGGAACTGCATTTGCATTTCTTTTTTCGATCTGACATCAATAAGGTGCCTTGTTCAAAATCGCCCGTTTGAGCTCCGATTTTTTGTAACGCAGAAAAGGATCGCAAATGCTCAGTTTAGACATTTCGCAACTTTTAACCATGGGGGGGGGGCCTAAACGGGGTAGGGGAGCTCACATTAACCTTCAAAAACCTCAGAAAGTGAAAATTTCATGCCATGGGACCTTTAATAAAGGTACAATTGTACAAATAGGTTTAACACTGTTTACAGATAAATGCAGGGTCAAAGTTTGGCTGCAGCCATAACACACACATCATTTTGACGCTGTTACACACAGGCTCTCTCTCTGTCTCTCTCTGTGGACTCTGTGACTGTCTTCAATATTTGAACTGGCGAGGATCCTGAACATTGTGAAGCCATCCAGAAATTTTTGCCAAACACAAGATTATATATTTGCTGGTTTGGCACCATCACTCTGTAGTCCAGATTTCCATTCTGATCAGTCTAATTGGATCTGCACTGTGGAGGTGGACATGTTACTGTGCCAAGTTGTTTTCTAATGCAGCAACAGGGATGCATGAATTGTAATTTGAATGAGTAACTGGATAAGGCTGTAATTATGTGTATTAGTCCAGAACTATTAGTACAGAACTTACAGTTCCTCTGGCCTGCGTGAGTGTTGTTCTCATGTCAGTGCATGCTTCTGGACATGTTTGAGACATTAACCATCCAATGCCAAAGCCCTGACTGGCAACATATGAAAAAAAAACAGGTGTTCCAGTGTGGCGCTTTTATGGTTGGTTCTAAATAGTCTGGTCCAGAGGTACAGTTATTCATAACAAGAAATGACATTTAGTGACATCATTATAAATACAGTGGTACCTCACCTTACGAAATTAATTCGTTCCAGAAGTGGTTTCGTAACGTGAAAAATTCGTAAGTTGAGTAGCTATTTCAATGGAAAAAGCCTGATTCGTTCCAAGGCCCCGATCCAAGTTTTTTTTTTTATAGTGTAACTTTTTTTTATAGTGTAACATTGTGTTCTGCGTCCTGCGTCCTTTTCTCACATTAGTCTCTCGTTTAAACACTCAAATTTTCATAGATTTTCAACAAAATTATTAATAGTGAAGAGTGTGGGGGGGAGGAGGAGGGGGGAGAAGAGTACGCTCTGACACGTGTCCCGGCGCGGAGCTGACAGCAGGTCCAGAACAAGGTCTAAACCAGGACTAAACCTGGACTAAACCAGGACTAAACCAGGACTAGCCCAGGTGGATTAAAGCGCCGCGCGTGGGTCTATTTCCTGGTATCGTTTCGAGTCACAGCTGAGGCGAGCCGCTGCTCGCATGCAAGAGCCGCGGTCTAGACCTGCTCTCCAGGGCCACTCCAGGCACGGAGCCCCAGACATCCAGGGACCCAGGGGGACACTGCCAGCCCGCCTTAAGAGCTCCCTAAGCGGGCATGGGTCCGGGGATTGTCCCGGTCACCGGCCTGGAGGTCTTGAAGAGGCCGACCTCATGGTTCTGTCCATGCCGCTCTGTGAGCACCTTACGCGGGCAGGTCTAGAGCAGCGGCTCGCCTCAGCTGTGACTCGAAACGAAACCAGGAAATAGAGCCACGCGCGGCGGTTTAATCCACCTGGTCTAGTCCTGGTCTAGTCCTGGTCTAGTCCTGGTTTAGTCCTGGTTTAGTCCTGGTTTAGACCTTGGTCTAGACCTGGTTTAGACCTTGGTCTGGACCTGCTGTCAGCTCCGCGCCGGGTCCGCGCCGGGTCCGCGCCGGGACACGTGTCAGAACGTACTCTTCTCCCCCCTCCTCCTTCCCCCCACACGCTTCACTATAAATAATTTTGTTGAAAATCTATGAAAATTTGAGTGTTTAAACGAGAGACAAATGTGAGAAAAGTTTAAATCCAGTCTGAGAAAAGCGTATAATGTGTGACTGAGCGCGCATTATTTGAATTTTTGAGATTTCGCGTTTCGTAAGTTGAAATTTCATTCGTATCTAGAGACAAAAATTTACCGTGAAGGCGTTTCGTAACTTGAAATTTCATTCGTATCTAGAGACAAAAATTTACCGTGAAGGCGTTTCGTAACTTGAAATTTTCGTTTGTTGGGTCATTCGTAAGGTGAGGTACCACTGTATGGCTATGGTTAAGAGTTAGGATTTGGTTAAAAGTACACGATGTGAAGGGTCCATCACCACAGAGATGTTACTGTTTGGGTTGGAATGGTCCAAAGAAGGGCATTAAACTTATCTCTCATCTTATCTTGCATTAATTCAATTACAGAGGTTTCTGTTACTCTAAACCAGTGCTTCTCAAATAGTGGGGCGGGCCCCCCTGGGGGGGCGTGGCGTGATGCCAGGGGGGGCGCGTATGACCCTGGGAAACATGTTTTTTTGCTGTACTGTACTAGAACTAAGTGTAATTGCACATCAACAACAGTAGTTGGCAGTGGCGTTCTCACATGCGATTTACGCACAGTCTCACCATTAACAGAACATCCTGTCACAGAAAAAACACGTATATTCCACTGAGTCGTGTCCTTTAGTCCGACAGAAGCTGACGCATCAGTGGCACAAGGAGAGAGTGTATTTTTTTCAGTGCTTTTAGGTTATGCAAATGAGGTGGTTTTAAGTTTCATTTCTGTAAAACGACGTAAACAAATGTGCGCAAAGCTGCATTAAAAACACATTAATATTTGAGTCCTCAGTGCAGTCTTTGTTGTAAGTTTCTTTCTTTTTTTTGTTTATAATGTTAATAAAAGGATACAATGGTGTTCTCATAACAATTTTCTAGACAAATAATACTATTTATAGTCGCGCGCAGGAAGGGGGGCGTGAAATTTTTTCTTCTTCCTAGGGGGGGGGCGTCACAGAAAATAATTGAGAAGCACTGCTCTAAACACATACAGAACACAGGCATCTCACACTATTAATTTTTTGTAACACTGAAGTTTTTGTTTGTCTCCATCTGTCTCCATTTGTGTGGAGGATGGTCCAGTTGCATCATTTGATGAGTAGCACCTCTGTCTCATGTGGTCTCCTGCTGTAGTCTATAGTATGAATCTGGACATTTCTTATTCATCCATTCACCACATGATTTATTTATTTATTTATTTATTTATTTATTTATTTATTTATTTATTTATTTATTTATTTATTTATTTATTTATTTATTTCAGGGACAGTGCACATTAATAAACAATAGCATGTAAGTATGCCAGAATTAGCCTGAGGGCTATTTTTCATCTGTTGTCCCGGACAGGTGTAACATGTCAAACCTACAGGAAGTAAAATAGAATAAAATAGAATAAAAACAGGGTTAATATTTACACTCTAAAATCCTTCGTACATACAGTCACATACAGCTCCATGCAATTCTATACAGACATAAAACCACATTCCGCCACATACATTCATTTCCAGCCACAAACACTATATACCGTTAAGAGCATCACATACACATACATACAGACTCATACAATCAAAGTCAAACAACAGTAACACACAAGAGGCAGGATAGCGACAGGGGCATCGGGAGGTCGATGTTAGTGGTGACAGGACTGACTCTCAATTAACCATTTCTTTAAGTGGAATTTAAATAAGGTGTAAGTGGGTGATGATGATGAAGCTGCTTCTGTTGCCACTACAGAAACACTGGCAGAATAGACGGCGCTAATGGCCTGTGTGTCCTCAGTATGTCCTCTCTGTGTGTCTTTAGTATGTCCTCTCTGTGTGTCTTTAGTATGTCCTCTCTGTGTGTCTTTAGTATGTCCTCTCTGTGTGTCCTCAGTATGTCCTCTCTGTGTGTCTTTAGTATGTCCTCTCTGTGTGTCTTTAGTATGTCCTCTCTGTGCGTCTTTAGTATGTCCTCTCTGTGTGTCCTCAGTATGTCCTCTCTGTGTGTCTTTAGTATGTCCTCTCTGTGTGTCCTCAGTATGTCCTCTCTGTGTGTCTTTAATATGTCCTCTCTGTGTGTCTTTAATATGTCCTCTCTGTGTGTCTTTAGTATGTCCTCTCTGTGTTTCCTCAGTATGTCCTCTCTGTGTGTCTTTAGTATGTCCTCTCTGTGTCTTTAGTATGTCCTCTCTGTGTGTCTTTAGTACGTCCTCTCTGTGTGTCTTTAGTACGTCCTCTCTGTGTGTCTTTAGTATGTCCTCTCTGTGTGTCTTCAGTATGTCCTCTCTGTGTGTCTTTAGTATGTCCTCTCTGTGTGTCTTTAGTATGTCCTCTCTGTGCGTCTTTAGTATGTCCTCTCTGTGTGTCCTCAGTATGTCCTCTCTGTGTGTCTTTAGTATGTCCTCTCTGTGTGTCTTTAGTATGTCCTCTCTGTGCGTCTTTAGTATGTCCTCTCTGTGTGTCCTCAGTATGTCCTCTCTGTGTGTCTTTAGTATGTCCTCTCTGTGCGTCTTTAGTATGTCCTCTCTGTGTGTCTTTAGTATGTCCTCTCTGTGTGTCTTTAGTATGTCCTCTCTGTGTGTCTTTAGTATGTCCTCTCTGTGTGTCCTCAGTATGTCCTCTCTGTGTGTCTTTAATATGTCCTCTCTGTGTGTCTTTAATATGTCCTCTCTGTGTGTCTTTAGTATGTCCTCTCTGTGTGTCCTCAGTATGTCCTCTCTGTGTGTCCTCAGTATGTCCTCTCTGTGTGTCTTTAGTATGTCCTCTCTGTGTGTCTTTAGTATGTCCTCTCTGTGTGTCTTTAGTATGTCCTCTCTGTGTGTCTTTAGTATGTCCTCTCTGTGTGTCTTTAGTATGTCCTCTCTGTGTCACACTTGACTAAAGTATTTTATTGTCTGAGTATAAAGAAGTACACTCTTTGCATGCTAATTGTTAACTTACCATGATGGCAAACTCCTCTCTGGTCTCTGGGAGTAGTGAAAAGCTCTTATAAACTCATTGCCCTAAATAATTGGGATGCTCAGAATGCATAAGGTAAGTTTGGAACACTGCAAAACTGTTTAAAATGATGTTTCTATATATATATATATATATAGTGCCTTTAAGTCGCTAGCCCTTTCTCCATGGAAACAACATGATTTTGAGCTTATGTTCACACCTGTCACAGCGAGAGCTAACATGTTAAAGGTAATTATGTACAGCTACAGTAAATCATGTTTCTCACCATTAGCTTTGACAGAGAACATGTCTGTTTGACGAGTCCGCTGAGGGGTGGAGACAGAGACGTACAGCTTCAATAAAACGTAGATTTGTTCTCTAGAATTACACCAGATATATCATGTTTTATTCTTACTTGGACACCTTCGTCTGAGCATTTCACTTTTCATAACATCAAATAATGACTTACCTGATAGATACATAATTGTGCCCTCATGTCAGTGTAGTGCCACTGTCCAAACTACAGTGTTTTACAAATCCAAAATTTTAAAGTTTGAAGATCTGGTTAAATTTAAAACCTTACTAATTATGTATCAAGCCTGGTATAAACAACTACCAGGGAATATTCAAATATTATTTAGCAACAGAGAAGGAAATTATAACTTAAGAAATGAATTAAATTTTAAGAAATTATTAGGGCTGTCAAACGATTAATTTTCTTGATCGCAACTAATCTCAGAAATTTCATAGTTAATCGCGATTAATCGTGATTTATTTTGCATGTTTAAAATTGATATCTTGCAGTAAGACCGTCTGAAACTCACAATGCAAAGTATTTCTCACCATTTTTTTAATTTCAAAAAAAGAGAAAGGAAAAAGTAACAGAGTGCAGAGAAAGGAAAAAGTAACAATGAACCAGTAATAGTGCTTACTTTGAGAAATTGTAAATAAATGATTGAAGCCCGGTCGAGCTGCCTACGGATGCGTAGAAGGAACAAAATATTAGCAAACTCAAAATAGCGCGTTTAACCGACAATGAGTTTAATTAATACAACCAAATGAGCTGCATATGGATGGTAGAATTGCGAAAAATGCTGGCAAACTCTGATCGCGATTAAAAAAATTGTTCGCGATCATTAATCGTTCGCGATCAATCGCGATTAACGCGTTAATATTCCCAGCCCTTATATAGATATATATATATATACACATATATATATATATATATATATATATATATATATATATATATATCAATTTATTGGTAAAAGCAAAGTAGTATTGTATATGTGTATGTGTATATATGTGTGTGTGTGTGTATATGTATGTAGTATGTAGAGTTGTTGATGAGAGATGTATATTATATTGTATTATATTGTATTGTATTACATTACATCATATTGTATTATATTGTATTGTATTATATTATTATATTATATATATTATAATAGCTGTCAATATGGAATGTGTGAGAATATGGAGCAGGAGTAAATAAGTTTATACTTCCACCTGCCCATTTTGAGCAAAAGGAACTGCAGAGACATGTGACATAAGTTTGTATTTGTTTGTATTTTGTGTTTGTATTTGTGAAATTTTGCTTAAATGGAACCTGCAAGTTGCTCAAATAAACATAAACATAAACTATTACCTTGGGGACAAAATGTCTGTGGCCCTCTGTTTCAAATACATTTTAACAGGCAGCCCTTAGTGTAAAAAGCTCTGGTGTAGTGTTATAAGACCAAAATGTTAAACTTGATTTTTATATTAAAGAGGGAGTGTTGTGCGAAATCTACTTTTTGGAGCTTTGTAATAATTACATTATTACATGTTATAATGTAGTGAGTAATATAGTGATCTCTCCTGGGCCCTGGTCAAACATTCCTTGTTCTTAGCAGAACGAGTCTGTCCAAAACAACAGCAGCCTCACCCATGCATCCACACAGCCATGTTCCATAAGTAGACGAGTGCCCTGTGGTCAGTGGTGTGTGGGGCAGGTGTGAAGAACAGGCACACGGTAAAGTGGCCCAAATGGAGTGAAGAGGAGCAGATCAGCTGACTGTACAGGTCTGTTTGACTGAATGGCATACTTTCTTCACTAATAATGTTATTGCATGTTTTTAAACAGTAATAATAAAATACAAGTTACAATCATTGTGGAATTTCTTTCATTATGGGCATGATCATAGTTTTTTATGTCATCCTGAATGATATATATTCTCCCATCTGATTTTTTTTTTTAAATATATGTATATTTAACATGCTTTTGTAAATTTAAGTGGAGAATTGTTGTGTGGGAGCATGGATGATGTAGGCTTGTGGGCTGAGCATTGGACAGAATCTTTAAAGTTCACTGTAACGTTGGGACCGAGAGCAGCCGCTGCGTGTGTCCGCGCCGCCATCTTGGACCTATATATATCTAGCACAGGGATGGGCAAACTTTTTGACTCGTGGGCCACAAAGGGTTTTAAAATTTAACAGAAGGGCCGGACCAGGATCAGGTGGATTTAGTGTTTTGGTAAAAACACTAAAAATAACATGGGATATGTAGAAAATATGTGCTTTATTTCAATTAAAAATTAACAAAAGCATTACAAGAAAATGTCCATCTTTCAAGTTCCATGATATTTAGCTATTTATTGAAATTACTCTTAAAACACAGAACATTTTATTAATAAAATACAGCTAACAGCTAAACAGTTACTATTTTAAAGCACTGAAAGTTCTGTTATCCTTCAGGTTCTTTAATTCTTTCGTTGACTGCTTGTTGGCATGTTTTGTGGCAAAGTGACGGCTGATATTATATTCTTTAAAAAACTCAAAAACACCGCTCCTCAACAAAGGTCAATGTATGTAGTGCGCCAGCTATTGGAAAACGCCAGAATTGCAGGGAAGTTAAAACATTAAAACATTAAAGATCCCATGACATGGTACTTCTTGATGCTTTTATATGGCTCCTTAATGGTTCCCTAATACTGTAAATGAATCCTTCTTCAAAATCAACACTCAGTGCATGAGAAACAGAGATAAGATGAGAAAGAGTAATTTTTCTCTCTCTGAACAGGCCATAATGGGTGTTGTTGCTTGAATGCAAATGAGGAGAAAAGAGCTGGCCAATAGTAGAGGGTGGGGGCGTGGCCAAACTCTCCGCTCTCGTTCTCGGAGTTTTAAGAGCGGAGGAGGAAAGGAGAGCCTTTTCAATGAAAAAAACACATTTCCACAGAAAGTAAAATTAAACCACTGCTGTTCAAAGGTCCAGAGGCTCAGATAAAGGACTTCCGAGCCTAGAAACACTCGGACGTGCCTCCAGGCAAATAAAAAAACGCATTTCGCATTGCCTAGCGCATTCGCAGTCCAAACTCTCTGGGCGTGATTTACAGAGACGCTGAGTTCAGACAGATGGGGGTGGAACTGCATTTGCATTTCTTTTTTCGATCTGACGTCAATAAGGTGCCTTGTTCAAAATCGCTCGTTTGAGCTCCGATTTTTTGTAACGCAGAAAAGGATCGCAAATGCTCAGTTTAGACATTTTGCGACTTTTAACCATGGGGGGGGGCCTGAACAGGGTAGGGGAGCTCACATTAACGTTCAAAAACCTCAGAAAGTGAAAATTTCATGCCATGGGATCTTTAACAAGGTTTATTAATAGAATTTCTTCAAGTTCGGTGGGCCAGATTAAGAAGCTTAACGGGCCGCATATGGCCCCCAGGCCGTAGTTTGCCCATGCCTGATCTAGCAGCTAGTATGAAAGTAGTGTGCGTGAATGTTAGGGGTGGACGGAGGGGCCGATGGTGCAGATTGGCAGCCTTGCTTCGGTCAGTCTGTTCCAGGACAGCTGTGGCTACAATAGTATCTTACCACCACTGAGTGTGGAGTGAATGAATAATGCTCTGTAAAACGCTTTGGGTGCCTTGAAAGGCACTATATAAATCCAGTGATTAATTAATGAATAATTAAGTGAAAGGAGAGTTTGACCTGGGCCTGGGAGAAATCACTGGGCTACTAAAACTTGCATGGATTATATCTATGCATAATTTTGCTTAATACCCTCTCTTTAAGTACAAACGTGTCCATGATGAAGCTCATCAATCTTATACAACCATGTGCTGTCCAAGTCCACTATTCATAAAATGTAGTTCTTCTATTGCAATTCATACTTGTTTTGGGGTTCTTGTACCTTGTAGAATGAGTTGTCTCTAAATTCACTATTTGAAACAGGAATCCTCGACATCACATTAACATAAGCTGCACAGTGCTGTAAATGCAGCTGGGACATGAATACATAATGCTTAATGACGCTCCTCAAACTATTGAATCTACTGGTGCATTTTTACATGAGCTCTTTCCACGTGATTTCACAAATTATGGGTGGATTGTATAAAAATAAAACCTAAAAGCCTGCGTTGTGTACAATCTATTAATGGATTCCAAATGCTTCTCTGAGGCGGTGCCGTGGTGTTATATACTGTACTGGTAATTATCACACGTGTTCAGCTCACAGGGATAACCACTCATTAGGTGTATCACTTACAGTGTTGAGGGGAGGGACAGAGAGAAAAGGACAGACCAGTAGTGTGCCTCTTACAGTACCTTAGACCTTTACAATTGTGGTCTTAAAGGAAAAGTAACGTTTTTTACAATTTGAGCCTTATTTCGGTAATAAAACAAGTTGTTTTACTCACCCATAGCACTTTGAGATGTTTTAGATTAGAGTTAGGCTAACGCTGTTAGCCTAGCGCGACTTATAGCCATAGCTCAGGGCATTCCCCGAGCATGGCTCCAAATAACACAAACTTTAGCACTTTTCAAATCATAGAAGCTCGATGTCTTTAGTCTACGATTTCGTTTGGTCAAAAGTGGCCTGTAATCCGAGATTTAGCCTTAGTTTCGAGTAGATGAGGACGCCAGTGCGCATGCGCGGAGTGTGCTCTCAGCTCCCGGGACCCAAACATGGAACGCATAGCTGTAAACTATGGATAAATCTCGGATTACAGGCCACTTTTAATTCAAACGAAATCGTAGAGTAAGACATCGAGCTTCTATGATTTGAAAAGTGCTAAAGTTTGTGTTATTTGGAGACTGCAAACAAGTGCCCCGAGAACTCACATGATGGAGATCACAAATCTAAAACATCTCCGGAAGTGCTCCATATGACACCAAATTACTATGGGTGAGTAAAACAACTTGTTTTATTACCGAAATAAGGCTCAGATTGTAAAAAACGCTACTTTTCCTTTAAATGCATGGGGTTTTAATTAAAGGTGCACTGTGTAGGTGTAGGGTTCGTCACCTGCTTTTCTCCATGGAGATGTTATTACTTTGTCTTAAATGTTCCACAATATGGTGTTAAACTATCCATCTTTCATTTACTCAGTTACATGTGTTTTTTTGACCTAAAAACGTGCACTCTTACTGTGAATGGCCTTGCCTCTTCGCAGATCTTATCCAGCCATTTAACCATGTGATATCACTTGTGTTGAGTTGAGATAAATAAGTGTAATGCCATACTGTGGAACACTCCAAGCAACACAATAACATCTTCATGAAGAGAGGCATGTGACGGACCCTCCACCAGAAAATTTACAGTGCACCTTTAAGAAGTTTGAGTCACTGCTCAAATTTGAATGTTTATAGGTGTGTTTTAAATGTGCAGTGTGAAAGGACTGTTAGTATGAAAACACAACAGTGGTAATCTAAGAACACAAAATATTCTGTAGATGGAAGTGCCAGTCCGATCCAAGTGTGATTTACTCTAAAGCGGACCTATTCTGCAAAATGTACATTGTAGAGCTTTTAACCGTGTTATAGTTTTATTCTGAGAGATTCTTGCATGTTTGAGGAATTTTTATATCTCTGTATTCAAGATGCCATTTTAACAATTAAAGGTTGTATAAAGGATTTTCCAAGGAAGGATACCCCCCCCCAAGTTGAAACGCCTCCTCCTGCCTCCGCCTTACACTTACGCTGCTCATTCAGAGCCACCGCACATTCAGAATCACTGTTGCTGCTGTAACTGTACTGTACGTTTTCAAATTATAAGCACAAGTTTCCTGTCCAGAAGTAATTTAGCGACCAACACATCAGTCTTTAGACCCTCTGCTTCAGTGGATGCCTTCGCTGGAAGGAATCCCCAAGAATCACCTTACCTTCGCTCATTTTCCCCTGCTCTTCTACTTTCAGCAAACTCCAAAAATTACTGGTAGTGGATTCTTGTCTACCATTACAACAAACTTTGTACTAACTGCGGGGAAGCTACAGTAAGAAAAATCCACTAAGTGGAATCAATGAGCGGCGTACATAAACCACGTGATGCCAGCGTGCCACAAGTCCGTTACGCTAGAAACAGGGAGTTTGATTGATAACCTAACAGCCAATAGTTAACAAGGTAGCCTCCATCGAAGGTGCTGACAGATGCATGGCTCTTTGTTGTGATTTACAGTGACGTCTGCTCCCATTGGGCACCACAGTTTCCTAACGCAGAAGTCAGCGCACTTTTTCAAGATTTTGAAGATGAATTTTGCTATTCAAAATATGCAAATTATAACATAATAATCCACGGGTGTCATAGATTATAACTATATAGCAGACACGAGCGCAATATGTCTAGTATTATTTTATTCTTGTAATTGTTTTAACCTGTGTACAGCACTTTGGTCGACTGTGTTGTTTTTAAAGTGCTTTATAAATAAAGTTGGATTGGATTGGATTGGATTGTTTTGCTGTATAAATAGATCTGCTTTTTTACTGTTCACTAAACTCCACAGTGTATGCTCAGCTCAGTTACACAAAAGTCCATTGTTGTTACATTATGTAACACCCCAGGTTCCTGTGTTCTTCCCCTGCTCTACCCTGGGTGAATGGGTGTCTCCCATGGTTCCTGTAAGCTGCCCTTTCACAGGTAATGAAGGAGACATGGTCTGCAGCATGTATTCCCCGTGTGCTCACTGTATCGAGCACATCACCAGATAAAACACACCCTCGTCTTAGTCACCTCTGACGCTATGACATGTGAACATGATTTAAAGAGGGGCCAGATACACTTTTATTGGGTATTCATTGTTAACACATAACATATTTAGATCAATCTTGCAAACCCCATCTTTAAGCACTACTTACACACAAAAGGTCTAGGTTAGAAAAATCATTTGATCATGAGAAATTCCATGTTCCACAACAATGCACACATTTTGCGTCACCGCTTCAATCAGTGTATCAATGGCGTGAGTCAGACGATGAGCAAACAAAGGTTTTCCCATGACACTGGTAGCTCACCTCCACAGACATGCTTTATGCTCTTTTGCCACACAATTATTTCGATTCTCTGATAAAAAGCAGAGAAAACAGAGGCCTGCCTCAGTGGAGATGTATCAGCTGTACGAAAAAGACCCTCTGTTTATCCTGTTGTTTAGGAGTCTACCAACTCAGAGGACATGGAGATTAGGGCTGAAGTTTGGCAAATAAGTGTGAAAACTTGCTATATTAATGTCATTGTACTTTTCCTTTGTGCAGAGTAGAGCTGTAGTTGACTAAAGAAATTCTTGGTTGACTAAAAACATGTCCTGCTGATTAATGGATTAAAAAGGCGGCATGGCAAAAGCTCTCAAAACTCTATGTCTCTGACCCAAACTGCATTAACAAGTCTACATCTGTGTAGACAAAATGTACATATATTGTATATTCATAGTATTTTTGGAAAAGTACTAGCCAACAGGCTCCTTCAGTGCCATTCAAACAATGAGAGATACAGAATTACATTCATACCATACTCCATATAACTCCATAACAACTAACTTATGTAAGAGAAAACCCTATGCCATGTCAATCACTACAGTACTTCATCTTTGCTCTGTTTCTCCTTACCCACCTCTTGTATATTTTGTGTAATATAGGCCCTTAAAGTGCCAAGGCTGCTGTATTTGACCCTTTGCACACGTGGCTGTTGCTTCTTACTCTGCACACATCCCTCTACTGTTGTGTTGTGTGTGATCTGTGGGGAGCGATCTGTGCTCCGGGGACATGCTTGTGCTCTCTGTCACTCAAGGCCCGTAATAGAACGACCTGTCACAGTTGACTTTAGAAAAGGCTTCTATTTTGTGTCAAGAATCCATCATATTCAACTGGCTCTATTCAATGGTTGTCAAAGGCAATACATAGAGAAAAACGGTGGACAGCTGTACTATGTCAGTAAAGAGCAAAGGTTTATGACAGCAGTGGGCTTAGGCAAAACTTACCGACAGGTTAGGTTATTCATTTCATTCAAATGTAGTTAACATAATAAGTTAAGATTTTGTTTATAGTCTTGCTTAGGTTTCACTAGTTAGACACTTTTGATGAAGTTTAGAATTTTACTTCCTGGTTCAACATGGGCAGTAAATGTGATATAGAGGTAATTCGATGACAGTTACCTAGCAACAGTACAGTAAACCAGGGGTACAGGCAAACCTTTTCAGCTGAAGGACGAAAAAATATCAAGTTAAAACAGATCTGGAGACCAATGAAACAAAGAGCCATTGAGGTTTCTATAGTTTCTCCTGTATGACTGATTTAAATATGAAGTGTGCAAGGGCGCGTTTCCGGCTCCATCGACTTCTTTTCACTTTGTATTAAGAAAATGTCGCCCCTCTCTCTGTGACTGCTGCTGCCAGGCTCCTCATTTTGGTCTTAAAATAACCTGCTATTTTGTCTCTATATTAATAAGTCCACTTTTTTATACAGTCTATATGAAAGCATGCTCACCTGCTCTGGGGGTGGGCTTGGATCATGAGTGACTTTCTGTTGACTGTATTTAAAGATCCCATGACATGGTACTTCTTGATGCTTTTATATGGCTCCTTAATGGTTCCCTAATACTGTAAATGAATCCTTCTTCAAAATCAACACTCAGTGCATGAGAAACAGAGATAAGATGAGAAAGAGTCATAAATGTCACTCTGGAACACTCCATTATGGGCGTTGTTGCTTGAATGCAAATGAGGAGGACAGAGATGGCCTATAGTAAGGGGGTGGGGGCGTGGCCAAGCTCTCCGCTCCGCTCTGTGACCCACTTCCGTGTTTTTGCACGGGGGGAGAGATGAGAAGCCTTCCATTGAAAAATAAACACATTTCCACAGAAAATAAAATTAAACCACTGCTGTTTCAGATATCCACAGGCTCAGATAAAGGACTTCCGAGCCTAGAAACACTCGCAAGTTCCTCCAGGCAAATAAAAAAAACATATTTCGCATTGTGTAGCTCCTCCGCAGTCCAAACTCTCTGGGCGTGATTTACAGAGACGCTGAGTACAGACAGACGGGGGTGGAACTGCATTTGCATTTCTTTTTTCGAGCTGACGTCAATAAGTTTCCTTGTTCAAAATCGCCCGTTTGAGCTCTGATTTTTTCTAACGCAGAAAAGGATCGCAAATGCTCAGTTTAGAAATTTCGCAACTTTTAACCATGGGGGGAAGGGGGCCTAAACAGGGTAGGGGAGCTCACATTAACGTTCAAAAAAAATGTCATGCCATGGCACCTTTAACAGGAAAGATTTGCACATGGAAGTAATGGGTGTATGGCTGTTTATTACAGTAGCTTTAAAGAGGGAGTGTTTTACTTCTATGGGGTATTATGTGAGTCAAATGTCACTCCCCCTTCAGAGCGCTATCACATTATAATCACTGTGCGCTCCACTAATGAAACTAGTGCACATAGCATCAGGTTTATAAAGCTGCAGTGTATTGTTTTGTATCATGTTTTTGTATATTTCATGGAGAATTATCTTGTGGGAGCGTAAGTGATCTAGGCTTGTCGGATGAGCATTATACAGAATCTTAGAGCTAACTGTAAGGAGGGTTCGAATAGAGCCCAGGAGAGATCGCTAAAATGCTCAAACATGCATAGATAGATGACCTCTTTAAAACTTGGTAGAAAGCTGAAAAAATGTTGCATAATTAAATGTTGCATAATACCACCTCTTTGAAGTGCCCCTACGCTTATTTCTACCATCACAGCAGTAAACCATTGAAATGGGCCATTGTTCTGGGTAAACCTCCAGAATATTTTACCCTGTGCCTTAACCTGCCAGTGTCTGAGATAAGCCTTTTGATATAGACGCTGCAATAAGGTGATAAAGAAGTAGTATTATTAGGATGAGACGGATATCAATTTATGTAATGGCCATACGCTTTGATGAAACACATTTGAAGTCAGGATAAATCATGCATATTTCTTCAAAAAGCAGCCTTCACAATGTTCTGTTCCACCTTGTGATGTCATGTAGTGGTAGTTTTCAAGTTAACAGCTACGTTTAGTTGAGCAGAGATGGGCAATTACAGGGCTGAAGCTGTTCAAATTATTGTAATGAAGGTTTATGGAGTTTAAAAACACAGTGGCGCCCTTCCTGTATGACCACATCACAAGGTGAAGGAGGAGAATGTTTTCTGTTTGATGAAAGACCTCAGCCAAAATATGCAGGGTTTATGTGTTAAAGATCCCATGACATGGTACTTCTTGATGCTTTTATATGGCTCCTTAATGGTTCCCTAATACTGTAAATGAATCCTTCTTCAAAATCAACACTCAGTGCATGAGAAACAGAGATAAGATGAGAAAGAGTCATAAATATCTCTCTCAAACACTTTATTATGGGCGTTGTTGCTTGAATGCAAATGAGGAGAAAAGAGCTGGCCTATAGTAGAGGGTGGGGGCGTGGCCAAACACTCCGCTCTCCGCTGTCAGCTCTCAGCTGATCCATTTCCGTGTTTTTGCACGGGGGGAGAGATTTGAAGCGTTCCATTGAAAAATAAACACATTTCCACAGAAAATAAAATTAAACCACTGCTGTTCAAAGGTCCAGAGGCTCAGATAAAGGACTTCCGAGCCTAGAAACACTCGGACGTGCCTCCAGGCAAATAAAAAAACACATTTCGCATTGCCTAGCGCATTCGCAGTCCAAACTCTCTGGGCGTGATTTACAGAGACGCTGAGTACAGACAGACGGGGGTGGAACTGCATTTGCATTTCTTTTTTCGATCTGACGTCAATAAGGTGCCTTGTTCAAAATCGCCCGTTTGAGCTCCGATTTTTTGTAATGCAGAAAAGGATCGCAAATGCTCAGTTTAGACATTTCGCAACTTTTAACCATGGGGGGCCTAAACAGGGTAGGGGAGCTCACATTAACGTTCAAAAACCTCAGAAAGTGAAAATTTCATGCCATGGGACCTTTAAAGATGTGTGAATGAAACAAAAGACCACTTCAGGTCTGTTTGTGATGAGGAAACCACATTATGACATAGATCAGAAAATAGTGTAATACAGACCCTTTAACAGTGATTAGATATTGAATGAATAACAATGAGAAGTACGGTAATACTTTATGACACAGTGGAACTCAGTAGAGGTGCTGTGCTTTACCCCGGGCTAAGACTGGAAGTATTCCATATAATTAAAAGTAATGAGGGGCGCTCAGACTGTGCACCGTGCACTCCGGTGGGGTTGACGGAGGTGCTGAGGCACTCTGGATCAATTCTGTTGGATCATATTTGTTCTAGAGATTTGCTCCCTTAAAGGAGAAGTATCGTTTTTTTTACAATCTGAGCCTTATTTTGGTAATAACATTACTCTCAGACTGCATCAGGTCCAGCTCCAGCTCAGTGTGGGACCGGTGTGACATGAAGTAACTATCTATTTATTAAAGGAGAAGTAACGTTTTTTTTTACAATTTGAGCCTTATTTTGGTAATAAGTTGTTTTACTCACCCATAGCACTTTGGTGTCATATGGAATACTTCCGGAGATGTTCATCCGGAGATGTGCGATCTCCATAATGTGAGTTCTCGGGGCACATGTTTGCAGTCTCCAAATAACACAAACTTTAGCACTTTTCAAATCATAGAAGCTCGATGTCTTAGTCTACGATTTCATTTGGTCAAAAGTGGCCTGTAATCCGAGATTTAGCCATAGTTTCGAGTAGATGAGGACGCCAGTGCGCATGTGCGGACTGTGCTCTCAGCTCCCGGGACCCAAACATGAAACGCAAAGCTGTAAACTATGGCTAAATCTCGGATTACAGGCCACTTTTGACTCAAACGAAATCGTAGACTAAGACATCGAGCTTCTATGATTTGAAAAGTGCTAAAGTTTGTGTTATTTGGAGACCGCACAGGGCATATTACATGCTTGGGGAATATATTATATGCCCCGAGCTATGGCTAGAAGTCGCGCTAGGCTAATGCAAATCTAAAACATCTCTGAAAGTACTCCATATGACACCAAAGTGCTATGGGTGAATAAAACCACTTATTACCAAAATAAGGCTCAAATTGTAAAAAAAAACGTTACTTCTCCTTTAATAAATAGATAGTTACTTCATGTCACACCGGTCCCACACTGAGCTGGAGCTGGACCTGATGCAGTCTGAGAGAAATGTTAGATCACATGATAACTGGCAGGTCAGGAGTCAAATTGGTAATTGAGATGCAAAGGACATCATGGAGAGCCCTGTCTAGGGCTGGGCGGTATACCGGTTCATACTGAATACCGGTGTGTTTTTTTTTTAATGACATGAATTTTTCATTTACCGCAATACTGGTGAGTGTGTGCATACAAAACAGTTCCCTGGTGGAACGTTGCGCCAGGGAACTGTTTTGCAGAGGCATGAGAGCGGTGGAAGTGTAAGCTGTGTCCCAATTGAAGGGCTGCAAAAGCTGCAGCCCTCGAATTAGCCTCCGCGGACTGCAAGGCCGTTGTCGAAATGGGATAGGTCCCGAGACACGCTGCTAATGTAAATGTTAACAACACGCACCACGCAAATTACGCACACGGATCAATAACCCTCGAAATGAGACACGGCTACAGTGTGTGTTGAGAGGTGAACAACATGGATGTTGTTGTTAGAAACAGAGGAACTTATACGGAAAAGAAGAGCCGTGTCAGTTGCGTGGAAGTACTTCAGCTTTAAAAAATCTGGCGCTGATCAAACAAACATATTCTGTAATGTTGTCGGGTTAAAGTTGTAGCGACTCAGACGTCACTCAAAGACACGTTTGCTAAGGGGACTGCCTACGACAAGAAAAGCAAATGGTGGAACGATATTATCAACGCTATTACTATCCATTTAGACATGCTACCACTTAGTCCTGTTGAGAAAGGAGCTACAAGGAGATGATTAAAGCACTGGACCCAGATATATTTTACCAAGTCCAATTTATTGCAGTAATTATTCTCTAAATCATTAGGAAATGGGGTTAACACCTCGTCATGCATGAAAAAATATTTTTTTTAAAAAATACCGTCAAATACCGTGACACTGGTATAATTTTGAAAAATACTGTGATATAAATTTTTGGTCATACCGCCCAGGCTAGTCCTGTCTCATAGTTCATAGCTGAGCAGAGGAAACTTCGCTTTGTTCAGGCTGTGGTAGAAGTCCTTCAGGGTCAGAAGCTGTTGATTCTTCAGAAATTTACCACACTGTATTCTGATCACTTCGAACTGCAGCCTGAGAGTACCTATATCTGCTTCCCAAGAGCAGATAACTGTTGGAAGCACTGGCTGAATTCTTGATGTGGAGATGCTATCACAGACACACCTCTGTCCTTTTGGCATTTCGATCAGACTGTGCAAAGGCTTATTTCTCCTCAGTCAGACAGTTTGAGATTGAGTGAAGCACAGACATTTAACAGCTTCAGACAAAAGGCTTTCTGTTGTGCATACACTTATGGAACCGCATTGGTCTAGGACAGGGGTCGGCAACCTTTACCACTCAAAGAGCCATTTGGACCCATTTCACACAGTAAAGAAAACACTGGGAGCCACAAAACCCTTTTGAAATTTAAAATGAAATAACACTGCATATAAAGTTTTTTTTTTACCTTTGTGCCATAGAATTACATTTTGAAAATGAACAAACTAAAATAAAATATATTTTAATTAAATACAGTGGTCCTTCGCTGTTTCGCTGATTTTTTTAATAGTGTATCAATACACATTGTGTTCTGCGTCCTGATTGGCTAAAGGACTGTAGACCTTTGTCTTTGTCAGTCATTCTCCTCCGTGTCTCCTGTACAGAATGCGTTCAGTTTTTATTTAAATGTTCGATCACGAGCAGTGTGACTCTGAAGCAGTGAGGACTGAGCGGTCTGTTTGGGCACATGCCAGAAGGACCGCGGCCGTGCGTCTCACCTGGGGCCGGTCGCGCCGGTCATGCTCTGTCACGGATTTGACCACGATGAGCAGGTGCACATGTCCGCGCACACACTTATCCGGGTGGTTAATGCGCATCGGGAAGTAGTGGCAGTGTTTCCGCAGAATGAACTGGTGGAACCTGGAGTCCAGGTGGTGGAACCAGTCCTGAGAGTGCACGGATGCGTTCTCACTACAACAAAACCCACAACAGCGCAGCGGCACCAGGCGCCTCGGTCAGAGGAACTGTGAAATACACGCATATTTATACACGCAATATAAAGCTGACTAATTCAGGGATTTACCCTACCGCGGGTTATTTTTACAATGTAACCCCCACGATAAATGAGGGACCAATGTACTGAGCCGCATCAGAGGGATCAAAGAGCCACATGCGGCTCTGGAGCCGCGGGTTGCCGATCCCTGGTCTAGGAGGTTGGCATTTAATGAATTAATGCAGACTTATTATGTAAATAACTGTGACATAATTGTTTCCCCTCAGCGTTTGCTCAACTGAAGTTATTTTTGGAATGATTCGTATATGTTTGAGCAATCTTTAAAGGGACAGTGTGTAGGATTCGTGGCGCATAGGTGGTTAGTAGCTATTCCACTTCCTCTTTTGGCTATGGCAGACCACGAGGGTCACCCGGGCGCGCCGTAGCGCCGACAGCTCGCGTGCCCGCGCCGCTGTATACATAAAACCGTCCCCCGTTTTTTTTTTTCTTTTCGCATGAAAACACACAATCCCGATCATGATTCATGACAATCTACACATCAAATGAAACCTTACAGTCTCCTCTTTTTGACTATGCAATTCATTTCCCTGCAAAACAATCACTCCCCGAGCACATGGGGCTTTTATACAGAAAAGCACAAAACGAGGTTTGTTAGCTTACCTTTGAAGGCTCTGCACAGGTCAAACTCTGTATTTCACCATAAACTTGGTCTCAATCTGTCCATAAGGATCCAGCGAATAAAATCCAGTAAAACAATTTAGTCCAAAATACGTGTTATATCCATTACGATGTGTGATACAGCAGCATGCTTGTTTACACGAGGCTCCCCCCTTACCCCCTCCCCTTCCCCTTCTCTCCTTCGCTCCTCTGCTCCCATATGCAGCGCGGCTGAGCAGCTGTTAGCAGGAGCCTCGGCGAAGGATGAGCCCAAATGTCCTTCTGCGGCTCTCGTATTCAAAATGGCTGCCTCTATATGGGGAAGATCCCCCTTTTATGTGACTATATCTAAGTCCAAAAGAATACTTTGATTTCATGATGGAAGTGAAAAGGCTTGGAAAACAATGTATTTTTGAATGGGTATCTTCAATTTCAGTAATTAACGGGTAAAAATCTTACACACTGTCCCTTTAATCGCTTATTTTCAAGACACCATATTACCTATTGACTACTGTTTTCACCACCACTGTCATACACCCACTGCTCTCAACTAATTCTGTAATTCAATTTTATTTTCTTAATCGGTGATGCATGTAGTATTTGGCAGTGAAAAAAAAATTGAAAAAAATCTACTCACTTGATTTGCAGCTATCCATAGGAGGGGGTAACAACAACTTCCATAGGGCACCGCAGTTTTCTAACACAGAAGTCAGTGGTTCTTTGTTCTTGTATTAAATTGTTTTAGATGAATGTTGTGATTTTTTCAAATGTCCAAATTATTACATAATGATCCACATGTGTCTGTGACATAAGGTATCCATGAGCGATTTGGAGTTCAGTGACCAAGGTTAAACGTTAACGTAACGCAGTGCTTCTCAATTATTTTCTATGACGCCCCCCCTAGGAAGAAGAAAAAATTTCACGCCCCCCTCCCTGCGCACGACTATTAATAGTATTATTTGTCTAGAAAATTATTAGTACACCTCTGCATAACAATGTATCCTTTTATTAACATTAAAAACAAAAAAGAAAGAAACTTCCAACAAACACTGCACTCTTTTTTTACACTGAGGACTCAAATATTAATGTGCTTTTAATGCAGCTTTGTGCACATTTGTTTACGTTTTACAGAAACGAAACTTAAAAACCACATGGTCCATTTGCATAAACTCAAAGCTCAGTGGAATATAACGTGTTTTTTCTGTGACAGAGGATGTTCTGCTGATGGCAAGTCTGTTCTGTGCGTATATCGCGTATTTAAGGTCGCCGAACCCTGCCCCAGAGCGACAACGAGAGCGCTACTGCCAACTACTGTTGTTGATGTGCAATTACACTTTCGTTCTAGTACAGTATGGCAAAAAAGCATGTTTCCCAGGGTCACACGCGCCCCCCCCTGGCATCACACCGCGCCCCCCCAGGGGGGCCCGCCCCACTATTTGAGAAGCACTGACGTAACGTAACGTAACGTAACGTAACGCAACGTTTTTTACAATCTGAACCTTATTTCCTTAATAAAACAACGTGAGCAACTCACCCATAACACTTTGGTGCATGTCCGTAGAATTTGTAGTTTAGCGATATCCGTAACGTGAGTGCTCGGGGCATACGTTTGCGGTCACCAAATAACAAAATCTTTTCAAATCACAGAAGCTCAATGTGTCACTGTACAGTTTCGCTTGGTCAAAAGCGTCCTGAAACCCGAAACCCAGCTATAGTTTCATTAGATTACGTCATCATAGGCATAACAAACCAATTCAATGCAAACAAACAATAATTGTGTGTTGGCTACTTACTCAACTGAAAGTTGCCCATTTGGCTGGCTCCTCCAATTCAACTTAGGAACACGAAAAAATATTTCTATTACACCACGGTTCATCATGGCACGAATATCCTCCAGAGTTCACAGACACAGATTTCTGTTATCATCACCCAGACGTTCATTTCCAGGCCGCAAATCTCACTCGAGACAGCAAAGGCATTCTTCCTCTGTTGCCATCGACATACAATGTCCACATAAACGCCACCAGGTACTGTCTTCGTATACGGGCGGTCGTTTGCTCTTCTCTGGTGCGCTCCTCCTCAAACTGTCTCTGCTTCCTTCTTTCCTTCTTTCTCCTCATCCGTATACTCAGGCTCAAAACGGTAGGGACGGTTATCATACTCAAATAACTCCATGTCTCACTTGCAACAGAAAAGTTCAGAGCGTTGTTTATCTGCGAATCAGCTGGGAATGCGCGCATGAACGCTGTCCTCGATAATGACGTAATCTAATGAAACTATAGCTGGGTTTCGGGTTTCAGGCCGCTTTTGACCAAGCGAAAATGTACAGTGACACATTGAGCTTCTGTGATTTGAAAAATGCTAAAGTTTTTTTTTATTTGGTGACCACAACCATATGCCCCGAGCACTCACGTTACGGATATCGCTAAACTGCAAATTCTCCGGACATGCTCCAAATGACACCAAAGTGTTATGGGTGAGTTGCTCATGTTGTGTTATTAACGAAATAAAGTTCAGATTGTAAAAAATGTTACTACTCCTTTATCACAGACTCAGACAGGAAGACATTTCCACATCTACATTTTTCTAAAACAAACTTGGCAAAATTAACATTAGCTTTAAAACATTAAACTAAACACTACATAAACCCATCTATACTCAACAAAAATATAAACGCAACACTGTTGTTTTTGCTCCCATTTTTCCTGAGATGGACCCAAAGATCCAAAATTCACTCCAGATACACAACACTTTCTCTCAAACATTGTTCACAAATCTGTCCAAATGTGTGATAGCGAGCACCTCTGCCCCGCCGAGACAATCCACCCCACCTCACAGGTGCGCCACATCAAGATGCCGATCCGACATCATGACCAGTGCACAGGTGCGCCCCAGACTGCCCACAATAAAAGGCCACCCCGAAATGTGCATTTTTTTTTTTTTGCTTTATTGGGGGTCTGGGGACTCAGAACCAGTCAGTATCTGGTGTGACCACCATTTGCCTCATGCAGTGCAACACATCTTCTTCGCATAGAGTTTATCAGATTGTCAATTGTGGCCTGTGGAATGTTGGTCCACTCCTCTTCAATGGCTGTGCGAAGTTGCTGGATATTAGTGGGAGCTGGTACACGCTGTCGTATACGCCGGTCAAGCACATCCCAAACATGCTCAATGGGTGACATGTCCGGTGAGTATGCTGGCCATGCAAGAACTGGGACATTTTCAGCTTCCAAGAATTGTGTACAGATCCTTGCAACATGGGGCCGTGCATTATCTTGCTGAAACATGAGGTGATGTTCATGGATGTATGGCACAACAATGGGCCTCAGGATCACATCACGGTATCTCTGTGCATTCAAAATGCCATCAATAAAATGCACCTGTGTTCTTCGTCCATAACAGCCTTTGAAGAGGAGTGGACCAACATTCCACAGGCCACAACTGACAATCTGATAAACTCTATGCGAAGAAGATGTGTTGCACTGCATGAGGCAAATGGTGGTCACACCAGATACTGACTGGTTCTGAGTCCCCAGACCCCCAATAAAGCAACAAAAAAAAATGCACATTTCGGGGTGGCCTTTTATTGTGGGCAGTCTGGGGCGCACCTGTGCACTGGTCATGATGTCAGATCGGCATCTTGATGTGGCGCACCTGTGAGGTGGGGTGGATTGTCTCGGCGGGGCAGAGGTGCTCGCTGTCACACATTTGGACAGATTTGTGAACAATGTTTGAGAGAA
The DNA here is from genome assembly GCA_036785185.1 of Paratrypauchen microcephalus. Lineage (NCBI taxonomy): Eukaryota > Metazoa > Chordata > Actinopteri > Gobiiformes > Gobiidae > Paratrypauchen > Paratrypauchen microcephalus. The sequence goes on along the minus strand of JAVJIX010000048.1, from coordinate 2,563,057 downwards.
ATGGTAGTGTTGTGTATCTGGAGTGAATTTTGGATCTTTGGGTCCATCTCAGGAAAAATGGGAGCAAAAACAACAGTGTTGCGTTTATATTTTTGTTGAGTGTAAATATATTAATACCCTAAACCATACACCAAGTAAACTTTAAAAACCCATAAACCAACAAGACGTCTAGGCACAGGGGGAGATTTTTTGGATTTTTTTTTTATTCTAATTTGAGTAAATTTGAGTTAAAGAAAAGAGAAAAAAAATGCCTGAGAATTAAATTTTCAAATTAAGGAGATGAAATAAAATGATTTTAATTTAATAATCTAATTCAATAATCAACACGTATGAGTGAGGGGGTACTCGAGGTGTGACAAAAAGGTTCAGGGGGTACAGAAGACAAAAAAGGTTGGGAAACACTGTGCTACTGTATCTAGGCTTTAGACCGTTTTGACTGCTAACAGGTCCAATTTAGATTATAATACTAAAAGTTATCTATATTATTTGGACCTAAATGACCCTGTTCTGTACTTCACCAGGCTTCTACCAACAAATCCATACTGGAAGCATTGCAAAAACTCAAGCTTGAGTTCTATCACTTTGACGCTAAACTGGACAATCTGCAATAGTTCGTTAACATGGCTTCCCTAACGCTTACCTGATGGAAAAGGTGGAGGATGCCAAGAACCAGGGCCATGCCTTCAACCTTCGATTCCTTCCTTCATTAAATAAACTAAACTGAGGTTTAGTTTCTGATTTGTCAGAAGTCGTCACCTCATTAGGCACTTGTGTTTCCAACCAATAACATATAACATAACACATTCTCTTCTCTAAATTCACTATCTGAGAAATGCTCACAAAAAAAAATAAAGCAGGATAGAACTGATCACTCTAAAAATGTATACTTGTCCTTCAGAATGACATTTGAGAAATACAAGTTGTCTTTAAAAGCCTGTAGCAGATTGTTAGCTTTATATGTTGTGATTTACTACGAAAAACATGAGTTTTTTTTTTTTGTATTGTAAGCAATCCTGCATATTCAACACAGCTCATAAGTGTTGCTCTAAAACCAGCATTAGAAAAAACAGGGACATAGATTACTTTAAAATGGTCAAGGAGTACACCTTGAGCTTCAGTGTTCACTTCACATTGTACATAATAATCCTACAGCAGCACTTGGATGCAGCCTGGTGTTTTCAGAGATATCAATCCGATGTTTAACTAAAAGCTTGAATAATACATGATTTAGGGCTCTTGGGGGGAATCTACATAGCGTGTATAGACACAATGGACACAAAGTGTAAATAATGCACATAGTATCAAGCATGTAATGTTCTTTAGAGACGTTAACCTGTCTCCAGAGGGATTTAAAGGAGACTTTATGCTTTTTATGGTACGTAGTGACAACAACAAATGTTTACTTTTCATTTTGTTTAGTTTATTTAGTTTATTCTACAGGTACCATGTACAGGAGCTTTAATCAAAGAAACCTTTAATCAAAGATGATTGGATGAGATTATAGCTATCAGAGCTCATTTCCATCTGTTGTCCCTGAGACAGCAGATGGAAACACAACACAGAACACAGAATTGTTGATGATAAATAAAAACAATAACAAGAGAAAAATAGGACTGCTGATTTCCCGTTCAGAACTGAAGAAATTGTTCAGAAATCTCAGTTGAAACTTAGTTAGCTGTTAGCTCAAATGCCAGTTTTACTCTAATTATGATCTAAAATACCAAAAGGTTTATATACTTAACAATAAGAGACAAAGAAAGACAAAGAAACATTAGGACAGACAAGCCATTGCAGAGGGGTGGAGAGGGTCGTTTGGTCTTGAATAGGGAGACGAAAAATGTACGCCAGAGAAATTTGAAATACAAAGAGACAGATTAGTTGATAGTTTCAGAGCTATTTCAGTGTAGTGAGCGCCGCCTAGGGCTGATAGATATGCTAATACTAGACGCCAGAGGAATTCGTAAAACAAAAGAGACAGAGTAGCTGGGATAGTTTCAGAGCTTTTTTCAGTGTAGGTAGCTCCTCCCTGCAGCTAGATATAAACAGGGTCTAACCAGCATGAGAACCAGAGCTGACGAAGCCTCTCGGATGAGCGGCGAAACGTTTTCGACCAAACAAACTTTGTCCAGTTGACAAATTGAATTTCTCCTTTTATCACTTAACAATAAGGTTTAACAAGGCTTTGCCATGATCTAAATATGGTCAGTGGGTTAGTAGTATAGACGGATTATTTGTTTATGCGATGTTGTCAGCACTAAAACAGTTCATCGCCATGTGATCAAATAAGTTGCTGAATGAACATTAGTGAGTGGGATACGTCTTAATAACCCATATGTTTTAAATGCAGATGAGTGTGTAAATGATGAGAAGAAATGTCTTATACTTTAGTAGCCGAACAGCCACTCTGGGACACTGACATGATCCCAGACAGGACAGTGGCTCCTTCTGCAGCCGACATGCACAGTATAGTGTGAAGTCACGTAGTCTGATTATCCCTGTATAATTGGCCCTTTTTGAGGGCTAATATTACGGCTATAGGAAAACAAAGGTGCTCTGAAATCTTCTCTGGCAGAGTTGCTAAGTGGATAATAGAATGAGCATTGAATACCACATCTAACAATTATATGTCTATGGTCCAGACTATATTTTTGAACCATAGTAATAGTCTCAGAGCTGGGGGTGGAAGTGAAGTGTTACCCTGTGGGAATAATAAGGTTCTCAAGATGAATCCCTGGGGCTGATCCAGCTCATTTACATTTACGGCAGTAGCTCAGTTGGTAGAGTGCTTGCCTGGTGATCCAGGCAAGCAAGTTGGCGGTTCGAATCCTGCTCTTGACGGGTGGACCGCGTGTGATCCCAGCTCCCACAGATGAGCGCTGCCGTTGTGTCCTTGGGCAAGACACTTAACCCCACCTCGCCCCCAGTGTCTGCGGACACTGGTAGCCCCCATGGCAGAAGAAACACCAAGGCCCGTTGTGATGTGAGCCACCTGTGGGAGGTCCAGCTGAGGTCCTGACCAAGCCGAAGCAAGAAGATCATGGAGATGGTCCCCGGGCGCAGTAATGTGCAGCCCACTGCTCCAGATGACAGGATGGGTTAAATGCAGAGGACCAATTTCGTTGTACTTATGACAATAAATATTCTATTCTATTCTATTCTAATACTCTAAATAATACTGAACTCTCAAAAATACTGCACTAAACTACTTTTCGTTATGCATAATATGTTTACTGCTGCTGCTCTGTATGAAGATAAGATAAGACTTTATTGATCTCACGCAAGAGAAATTTACTTGTCACAGTAGCTCCAGGTAGGGACAGTTTGAACAAGAAATAAAAGTGCATGCAGGCAAGAATGGCATAAAGATAAGTAATAATAATAAAATAAGTAATAATCGAATGAGTAATAATAATAAAACAGTGACAACGAGAGTATTGAAAAAACAATAATGCACGTTGGGAAAAAAAACGATAGGACCATACAGTGGAGTTGTACAGTCTGATGGTGGTGGGGATGAAGGATCTGCGGTAGCGCTCCTTCTTGCACTGGGGGTGCCTCGGTCAGCTGCTGAAGGAGCTGCTCAGCTCCTCTACAGTCCGGGTGAGAGGTGTCGACCATGATGGACATGAATTTGGCCAGCACTCTGCTCTCAGCCACCTCATATCATGTATGTCACTACCTCACTGTAAACTACTGTTACCTGTGCAATAATCTGTGCAATAACCCACGTGTAATACTATATTATGTGCAATACGAAATCCACATGCAACACTTATGTGCAATCTGACATATTCTACTTACACCTTATTTAATCCTATCTGTACCTTTGTACATTGTACTTTGTATTTTTATTACATTTTATTACATATTTTTTATTATATTGTTTACTTCTTCCCCTGCACTTTTGCAACACTTTTTTTTACCATGTACTATTATTGCATGTTATTAGTACTTCTTGACTATCTTAGCGAGTCATTGGTTCTTCTGATCCTAAGCATTTCATTGCATTGTTGACCCTGTGTTGATTCTGCATATGACAAATAAACAATCTTGAATCTTGAATCTTGACTCTTCAGAAGACACAGCTCTGAATGAGACAGCTCTATACTTTTGATTGCCATAAATTGTATTTTGCTTCATTACTTGTTTAATCGTGTTTACAAGGCTGTCTTCTGTTAATGCTTCTCTTAATGAATTTCCCAAAATAGACAAAGTTAGGAGTGTAGTGTAGTAGTGGAAAAAACCAAAATGTCAGAGCAGACAGACCTAAGACATGATTTCATTAGACCTGTCAAAGCCATTTATGTGGTGTTTTCTGCTGTCACACCTGAATCTTTGCAGTTCTTCAAATACTGTAGCAACTGTACTAGCTACAATGACTTGAGCTGTGTTCACTAATAATACTCAGTCTAGATGAATTTGTATAGCGCCATCTAGAGGACATAGACTCATCTCCTTCTGAAGCCTTTCCTGGGCATGAGGAGGAGAGCTGCACATCACCATGACTTAATAGTGTGCCTAACATGTTGTTTTGCACAATTAATTTAATTATGTAGTGTATAAAAGAGTGATCTAAAATGCTTCTAAAATTGTGTTAAAATTAACTTATAATCTAATTTGAGTAATATCTTTTTCTGCATACAAGACCAATGCATACCAGTGAGTGTGCGGTGGCACGTCATTTGGCCACACATCAACACACTGAACGCAGCGCGTCACAGCTCTTAAAAGACTTCAAGACAACTCTTGTGGTGTTTTTTTTTTTTTATTTTTTTTTTATTTTATTATCCTTTATTTATGCCTATAGGGAAATTATTTCTCTGCATTTGACCCATCTTAAGATGCGTGAAGAGTCCCTCAGTCGTCCAGGTAGAATCCATGATAAAAGAAGAAATTCAATTTGTCAACTGGACAAAGTTTGTTTGGTCGAAAACGTCAGCCTGAGCTGACGAAGCCTCTCGGATGAGCGGCGAAACGTTTTCGACCAAACAAACTTTGTCCAGTTGACAAATTGAATTTCTTCTTTTATCATTTGACCCATCCTTCAGGAGCAGTATAAATGAGCAGTATAAATGAGCATTTTATCAGCAGATTACTTTTAAAATGAGAGACACAGTGTGAGGCTGTGAGAAAAGAGGAAAGGCGCTAGTGTGAGCAGGTTTTAGAGAGTTTAGGGACAGATGACAGCAGCAATTTTGCTGCTTGTCAGTGCAGCTCTGTGTGCGTTGGCCTGTTAGGTTCTACAATCACAACTGAACCTGAGTTGCCAGATAGAGGACACATACAAGTTGTTCTCATTTTCAGTATATGAACAAGTCATAAGAAACTTCCAGAATTCACTCACTGAGCTGCAGAGGCTGCACTAGCATTGACTCATGATTGACTACAGGAGCTAGGGTTTAGGTAGTGATGATTCAGAGAGAGACATTTTAGGTTTAAACCAACTGGATTTCAGCATTAAAACTGGCAACACAAATGAGAGAGGTCAATAAGAATAAATCATCATTACAATTGTCAGTAAAAGCTTTATTTGTTCTGAACATGTTTTTTTCTTACATAAAGTTGTTTGTTGTAAAAGTTGTAAAGTTTGTGTTTTACACACAGGATCACGATCTGCCCCTGTGAACAAGGAGGTCTGTGTGACATGTGAGTCAGGCCAAACCATCAGAAACACACTTAAGATTATTATATAAAAGTTCTGTACCTGATTTTTACCATATTCCCAATTTTTTTTTGAAAAACATAACTAGTCCATTTTAAGTGATTTGAAGAGGCACAAAATTACACTGGTCTACAAGCAAAATGCTTCCAGAACAAAAGTAGTGAATTTTTTCTTGGTTAAGTCACTAATAAAGAAAAAGTAAGACAGAAGTGTTGATTGGCTATATTCCAAAGCATTGGGTCAAAATAGGAAATGTATAAAATAAGGCAAAAACGGTAGTTTATCAGAAGGTACAGTGTGTCTACAAGCACCAGTTCTATCTGAAAGCCTGTCTACACATTCCAATACATTCATTTTAATATGTCTAGAGTTTTAACATATATACTGTATATATAAGAGGTGCTGGAGGGACCATCATGGCAGGACAAACCCCTACATGGGGTGTACCACTGAAACATAACTGAAGTGGCTGATATCAAGAAATCCTACCAATGGCTGGAGAGGGCTGGTCTGAAGGACAGCACAGAGGCCCTCATCCTGGCTGCACAGGAGCAGGCCTTGAGCACCCCAGCAATAGAGGCCCAGATCTACCACACCAGACAAGACCCAAGGTGTAGGCTGTGCAAAGAGGCTCCTGAGACAGTCCAGCACATAACTGCAGGGTGTAAGATGCTGGCAGGGAAAGCATACATGGAGCGACACAACCAAGTGGCGTGCATAGTGTACAGAAACATCTGTGCAGAGTACGGGCTGGAGACCCCAAGGTCAAGGTGGGAAACATCTCCGAAGGTTACGGAGAATGACCGAGCCAAGATCCTGTGGGACTTCCAGATACAGACTGACAGAATGGTGATGGCGAACCAACCAGACATAGTGGTGGTGGATAAGCACCAGAACAGAGCCGTGGTGGTGGTGGACATTGCAATACCAAGCGATGGTAACATCAGGAAAAAGGAACACGAGAAACTAGAGAAATACCAGGGGCTCAAGGAAGAGCTGGAGAAGGCCTGGAAGGTGAAGGCATCAGTGGTGCCCGTGATGATCGGAGCACTCGGGGCTGTAACCCCCCAAACTGGAGGAGTGGTTACAGCAGATCCCAGGAAAAACATCAGACATCTCAGTCCAGAAAAGTGCAGTACTAGAAACAGCAAAAATACTGCGCAGAACTCTCAAGCTCCCAGGCCTCTGGTAGAGGACCCGAGCTGGATGAGAGTGAGAGAGACCAACCACCGTGGAAGGTGAGGATCATTACATATCTTGGATACATTAGCTAACCAGCACAGTTATCAATTGATTTTCAGTTCATCTTATCAATATAAATGAGATTTTGCCACTTTTATCTTGGAAGCAGATCGAGTCCAAAAATTTGTAGACCAGTGTTATTCCTCACTTACCTTCTGCATTCTGAAAATCCAAATTATTGTGTTCTTGTTAAGTGGTAAAAGGAGAAATTCAATTTGTCAACTGGACAAAGTTTATTTGGTCGAGATGTTTCGCAGCTCATCCTTCGTCAGTCTGGTTAGAGTGCTGATGGACACTGCTTATATCTAGCTGCAGGGAGGAGCTCACTACAATGAAATTACTCTGAAACTATCCCACCTCTTTGTTTTCCAGTTTCTTTCTGAGGTCTTGTTTAGCATACCCATTCAGGGCCATAATGGGTGTTTTCACACCTCTGGACCTGTCCTGGCTAACCCCATTGTTTTCTCTGTTTGTTTTGGTTTAGGTTTGAGAATAGAATTATACTGTATATGCGAGACAAATTGTGTCTGACCCTGTCAAGGAAGGATTCTCTTTTTTGACAAAAATAGCCTCTTTAACTCCCCTCTCAAACCAGTTCTTTTCTCTGGCTGAACCTCTCTGTCCTCAAATGAATGGCCCATGGCTTCTAGGTGAAGATGTACGGCAGATGACGGTCCACTCTGGCACGCCCGTCTGTGTTGGTACATCCTCTTGTGAAGTGGCTGTTTTGTTTCTCCAATGTAGCGCTCACTGCAGTCTTCACTACACTGAATGGAGTAGACCACATTGCTTTGTTTGTGGCTCGGTGTTTTGTCCTTTGGGTGGACGAGTTTTTGTCTTAAAATGTTCGTGGGTTTGAAATAAACTGGGATTTCATATTGTTTGAAAATCCTCTGTAGGAGAAACGCCGGCCAGGTAAGGAATCGCTACACCTTTCCTCCTGGGTTCTGATTCTCTGTCTTGTTTCTTGTCCTTGTCTCTCTTGGTTTTGTTGAGATCCCATTTAGGATACCCACAAACAGAGAGGATATCCTGCACATGTTGTTCTTCTTTCTCCTTACCCTCTGTGCTTGTGGGAACCACTTGGGCCCTGTGTTGTAATGTCCGAATAACACCCAGTTTGTGCTGCAGTGGGTGGTGTGAATCAAAAAGCAGGTATTGGTCTGTGTGTGTGGGCTTCCTGAAGACTTCTACTTGGAGTCGCCGGTCTCCTCCTATCGTTACTGCACAATCTAAGAAAGCCAATGTGTTGTCCTTGCCATCTTCACGGGTGAATTTGATGTTCAGATCTACAGAATTGATATGTGCAGTAAAAGGTTCCAAATCTTGAATTTAAATTTTTGAAAAATTATCATCAACATAATGATACCATAATGATACAGCCGTGGATTTGCCTGTAGAAGTTCCCTCTGAACTGGAAATAGGTGGTATTTAAACAAATTTCCAGCAGTTGGCAGATTTGTTCGGGTGAAAGTTTGGTTCTCTCTTCTAGCTTGGTATCCTGTAGTCTCTTTCTCGCTGCTTCCACCACTACCGCTATAGGGATACAAGTGAAAAGAGAGGTTATATCAAAGGAAACCATTGTCTCGTCCCGGTCAAACTGGAGAAACTTAACTTTGTTCACAAATTCAGCTGTGTTGTCAATATGGTGCGCTGTGTTACCCAAGTGCTTTTCACATGGCCGGAGTGGAATTTTGCTGTCACAATAATGCAACAAATATGATGCTAACGGGCACTTCCTGACTGTCAGACAAACAAAATAAAATGCTTTATAATTAGATGCAGACACAGCTGTGCAGTACACAGCGGAATTATTTTAACCTCAAGAGCTGCTTATACAATATATGTTGCTGAGGATTGTGGGTAATTACATGTTGTTTAGTGGGGAACCGCAGTGGTGGAGACAGGCCCCAGGAGAGGCTTGGAGCCCCTAATCCGGCGCTAGTCACTTTAACAAGAGCACAATTAGCTGCTTAATTAACGGAGCTTGTGAAAAGAGAATTCAGGGCTGCTTAGGGCTCTACCGCGGTTTGTCTGCCCCGCTCTCATTGGCCTTTGCTCAGTATATTTCTGAACAGATTTCTTCTTCTAATGTGTAAAGATCTCCCAACATGAGGCTATCAGGTGGTGCATCAGTCATAGGTTTGTTTACTCCCCTTCAGCAATAAATATTTTATTAATATTTTGTGATGACACACTAGGGGTGTTCTACATATATGCCTATGGTGGAATGTTCAACAGTTACCATAGTGACACAAAGCGCACATTAGAAAACACAGCCAAACACCTTAAAGGGACAGTGTGTAAGATTTTTACCCGTTAATTACCGAAATTGAAGATACCCATTCAAAAATACATTGTTTTCCAAGCCTTTTCACTTCCATCATGAAATCAAAGTATTCTTTTGGACTTAGATATAGTCACATAAAAGGGGGATCTTCCCCATGCAGAGGCAGCCATTTTGAATACGAGAGCCGCAGAAGGACATTTGGGCTCCGCCTTCGCCTTCGGGAAGGCTCGTGGTTTTGGGTAAACAACACAAGCATGCTGCCGGATCAGACGTCGTAATGGATCTAACACGTGTTTTGGACTAAATTGTTTTACTGGATTTTATTCGCTGGATCCTTACGGACAAATTGAGAGCAAGTTTATGGTGAAATACAGAGTTTGACCTGTGCAAAGCATTCTAAGGTAAGCTAACCTCGTTTTGTGCTTTTCCGTATAAAAGCCCCATGTGCTCGGGGAGGGATTGTTGTGCAGGGAAATTAATTGCATAGTCAAAAAGAGGAGACTGTAAGGTTTCATTTGATGTGTAGAGTGTCATGGTACATGATCGGGAATGTGTGTTTTCATGAGAAAAGAAAAAACGGGACCGCGTTTTATTTACACAGTAGCGGCTCGTGCGCGCGCCCGGGTGACCCTCGAGGTCTGCCATAGCTAAAACAGAAAGTGCAATAGCACCATCCACCTATGCGCCACGAATCCTACACACACACACAATCCTGGGGCTTTAAGAGGACGAATCAGCTCACCTATTGTAGTTCTTTATGGTTCATTTGTGTAACGTTTTTTTTACAATCTGAGCCTTCTTTCGGCAATAAAACAAGTAGTTTTACTCACCCATAGCAGTTTGCTGTCAATTGGAGCAGTATCGCAGAACTTATGTTGGAGCCGTTCTGTTCTACTAATGTTCCCGTATCCGTTAGCGTGAGTGCTCGGGGCATTACTTTGCGGTGTCCAAGTAACACAAACTTTAGCACTTTTCAAATCACAGAAGATCGCTGTGTCAGGGTAGACTTTTAGTAGATTCCAAAATGGCCTGAAACCCGATATCGCAACAGAAAAGTAAAGTTCAGAGCGGTGTTAGCTTCTTTCGGACTAGCGGTGTTTACAAAACAGCTGAGTTCAAGCATGCGCATTGTCCTCTCTGATGACGTCATCAAATGAAACTATAGCTGCATATCGGGTTTCAGGCCGTTTTGGAATCCACTAAAAGTCTACCCTGACACAGCGATCTTCTGTGATTTGAAAAGTGCTAAAGTTTGTGTTATTTGGACACCGCAAAGTAATGCCCCGAGCATATGATACGAGCACCATGTTAACGGATACGGGATCATTAGTAGAACAGAACGGCTCCAACATAACTTCTGCGATACCACTCCAATTGCCACCAAACTGCTATGGTTTAGTAAAACTACTTGTTTTATTGCCGAAAAAAAAAACGTTACGTTTCCTTTAAGTAACAGAGCTTCAGACAGAGCAGAGCTGACGTCATGTTGATGACGTCAGCTACAAAGAATTGATTTCTCCATCGACAGAGAGAAGAGACTATACTTTGAGGTGTTTATCCAGAGGCACCCTCATCTTGAATGGACGACCTGTCAGCCCCCATACACCGCCTGTAAAATTTAATGATACTGTTTCGAATCGTGATGTGCCTGGGGAAATAAGAAAACAGTCAAATCAATAAGTCTATCCATATTTGCTCTTGACTTGTCCACTGGCATGTTCAGATTTGAGAGGTTTGAAAAGTCAAAGATCAACGATCAAAGTCAGCTTTATTGTCAATTCTGCCATATGTGTTCAACATACAGTGAATCGATTTCGTATCTCTCAGTACAGAGTCAGTACAGAAGATGGAAAAGAAGATGATGGAAGAAGAAGATGAAGAAAGAAGATGGAAAAGTGTCATATAAAAATGTGACCTGTTTCACATTTTCTCAAGATTAGGCCTGCCAGGATAATACATTTTGAAGTACTGCTTAAAGGGCCCATATGGCACTATTTTCTGATCTATGTTATATTGTTGTCTCCTCATCACAAACATACCCGGATATGTGTTTTGTTTCTTTCACTCATTTTTAACACACAAACCCTGTATATTTAGGTTCTTCTGTCCTTGGAATGTCATGTGGTAATACAATAAGTGCTCCACTGTGTTTTTAAACACCCCTTCATGAGAATCCTTTGGGTGATTTCAGCCCTGGAATTGCCAACGTCTTCTTAAAGGGATATGCCACCCCCAGGTCAAACTTGGGCATCTCCCCACAGTCCAGAGACTAAAATAAGTGGTGGAAAGCGTTTTCCTGGTCACCCAGCCATTGTCCATGTCTGTCAGCACTGACCGCCGCGGTATCTGCAGCTACTCCGCGTTAGACTGGAGTCTAACGTCGCCAGAGAAAGATTTCGGCCAAAAGGAATGAATTTGCTCTATGCTTTTCCCAATTACTTTCTGTGTAGTGCGCATTCATATCGAGTGCAAATAAATGTGCAAATCAACACGGAGAGCTTGACTTGGTCATTTTGGGTGGGAACTATTTTTCAGTGCGGAAAAGCAGAGCCGAAGCACACACCACACTGCGTAACAGGGGAACTCCCAACGTGGTGCGTAACAGGGATTCCCCTGTCAGCGTGGTGTGTGCTTCGGCTCTGTTTTTCCGCACTGTAAAATAGTTCCCACCCAAAATGACCAAGTCAAGCTCTCCGTGTTGATTTGCACATTTATTTGCACTCGATATGAATGCGCACTACTAATCTTTCTCTGGCGACGTTAGCCTCCAGTCAAACGCGGAGTAGCTGCAGCTGCGCGTGGCGGTCAGTGCTGACAGACATGGACAATGGCTGGGTGACCAGGAAAACGCTTTCCACCACTTATTTTAGTCTCTGGACTGTGGGGAGATGCCCAAGTTTGACCTGGGGGTGGCATATCCCTTTAACTAAAGGTAAAAGGTAGCTAGCTGCTAACTTGAAAACTACCGCTTCATGACATCACAAGGTGGAACAGAGCATTTAGAGCTTTGGAGATGTACAGTAGGCAGCCTAATAATGCAGGGTTACTCAAACATATGTGAATGAAACAAAACACAACTCCAGGTATTTTTTTAAGGATGTAACTGCATTATAACATGGCTTAAAAGTCACAGTCAAATTTGTGTAATATTGGACCTTATTTGGACCTTAGTCTAGATCAGGGGTGTCAAACATGCAGCCCGGGGGCCAGATCCGGCCCTCCAAGACCTTTAATATGGCCCTCGGCTGATTTTCTATTAAAATATTTTAATTATATTTTAATTTGATATTAAACTATGGGTAATTTTCTGCACCTCTTTTCTGCGCAGTTTAGCATAGTCTGTGCGTGGCCCCTCCCACCAGAGCAGCACAAATGAAGACTCGCCTCTTTCCAAACGCTCTTAAAGGGCCATCGTTTTGACTGTTGACCGTGACATCCTCATCAGCAAAATGTCAAAAATGAGAAAAGTGGATGTAGAGTGCAGGATTTTCCAAGAAAAATTTACTAATTCCTTACCTGGCCAGCCAAATGATATCTCTCTGTATTTGCTATACAGCGAAATACCATTTGGACACCCTCGCTCCACCCTCGCTCCCCCGGTTAACAACGGACTCCGCGATTCTGATTCGTTCAAAGATGGTGACGTCAGTGCACCCGCCTTTGCCCGCAACGTCACTCTTAGGCAGCGGAAGTTCCTCCTCAGTTTTGAATCAAGATGGCGCATCGGAGAACTGAACGTCCCTTCCATTCAGCTGTAAAATTGGTCTTAAATGACCTAAAACACATCGATTCCTTAAAACCACAGCAGCTGACAGCTCTAGAGGCCTTTCTTTTCTTTCTTTTCTTTTGTTTGATTGGTTCACGTCGCTGTCCGTTAACTGTTCTCTGATTGGTTCACTTAGCTGTCTGTCTACGCGCAACGGCAGCGCATTCTGGACCAAGCATTACCAGACTCGCCGCTGGTACAGCGATGAGTCATGGATTCTTCCAGGCAAACTAATTCCTATTTGTTCACGGAGGTGAATGGGAAACCTGTACGCTTGTGTTGAAATTGCATTTTTCTTAAAGTTTCAGGCTGTTCATAATATTATAATATTTTGTAAAAGAAAGAGTTCATCAAATAAAAAATACATCTGTAATAGATTTGCGTTTCTCTGCACAAATATTTGGACTTATTGCTATTTTTGTGGTATATTTGCCATGAGTTTTCTGATCCGGCCCCTTTGAGATCAAAGTAGGTGGATACAGCCCCTGTTCTAGGCAATTGACTGTAATATTGAAACAAATTCATGCTCATAACCCTAAAGTAGAATTATCCTTCAAAAACTATTCTAAATTTAGACCAGGGTTAAAACATGAGCTGAAATAAACAGGAGAATGCAATTATGAGTCATAGAATGAGTCATAGAAGTTAATTTTTCAACATTCTACAGCTTAAATCTACAGGTAGAACAGGAAAAATAACAAAATCTTTCCCACTAGTACAAAAGAAAAGTCCCCATGATAAATACTGACCTAATATTGAAAAATAAAACCTTCCATGTAACATATTGAATAATTGAACACCACAGTGATAGGCCTAATGATGATGGCCCTATACTTATATGTTCTATTGTGTGATAATCAAGAAGTGCAGTTATAAACTCATCATGACTGGTACAATCCACCCAAGTCACTTATCTGTTATTTCTTTATTTAATCTGTCCTCATGCAGCGCTGTAGGTAATAATTATAGAAAATCGTTGTGTAAACACAGTCCCACTCTTTGTTTGAACCATTAAACAAATCAGAGCCTTGGTCATTTCTTTTTTCTGTCATATAAATAAGTAGTAAAAGAGCCATCACTAGTACAAAAACTATAATATACTGAAAGATCCCATGACATGGTACTTCTTGATGCTTTTATATGGCTCCTTAATGGTTCCCTAATACTGTAAATGAATCCTTCTTAAAAATCAACACTCAGTGCATGAGAAAGAGAGATAAGATGAGAAAGAGTATTTTTTTCTCCCTCAGAACAGGTCATAATGGGCGTTGTTGCTTGAATGCAAATGAGGAGAAAAGAGCTGGCCAATAGTAGAGGGTGGGGGCGTGGCCAAACTCTCCGCTCTCTGCTGTAGCTCTCAGCTGATCCATTTCCGTGTTTTTGCACGGGGGGAGAGATTTGAAGCGTTCCATTGAAAAATAAACACATTTCCACATAAAATAAAATGAAACCACTGCTGTTCAAAGGTCCAGAGGCTCAGATAAAGGACTTCCGAGCCTAGAAACACTCGGACGTGCCTCCAGGTAAATAAAAAAACGCATTTCGCATTGCCTAGCGCATTCACAGTCCAAACTCTCTGGGCGTGATTTACAGAGACGCTGAGTACAGACAGACGGGGGTGGAACTGCATTTGCATTTCTTTTTTCGATCTGACGTCAATAAGGTGCCTTGTTCAAAATCGCCCGTTTGAGCTCCGATTTTTTGTAACGCAGAAAAGGATCGCAAATGCTCAGTTTAGACATTTCACAACTTTTAGCCATGGGGGGGGGGGGGGCTAAACAGGGTAGGGGAGCTCACATTAACATTCAAAAACCTCAGAAAGTGAAAATTTCATGCCATGGGACCTTTAAGTACTTGCTGTTTATCCTGTTCATATGCTGCATTGTACATAATAATAGTGTTACGAACCAGCCCTACTAGAGTCAGGACGGTAAAAAAAAAAAAGAAAGATGGAAAGTGGTATAAATAAAGTAATAATTTAATGAACAGGAGGAGGGTAAAAGATAAATTAACAAAAGGGGTCTAAAATACATAAGACACATAGGTGTTAGTGTTTCAAAAACTAGGTACGTAGTAATGAGCAGTGTTGGGCACGTTACATTGAAAAAGTAATTAGTTACAGTTACTAGTTACTAACCCAAAAAAGTAACTTAGTTAGTAACTGAGTTACTACACTATAAAAGTAACTAGTTACCTAGGAAAGTAACTAATGCGTTACTTTTTTTTTAGTTAAAAAATGTCAAATAATTTGGATTTTTTTGACAGTGCATTATACAGCTTTTGCTGCTTGGCTGGCGTGGCTCCGTCACCGTGGACTTAATTGTTAACGGCACTTAGCATACTGTTGTGAGATGTGTCTATATTGTGTCTATAGCTCAGTGCAGAAGAAGAGAGAGAGTGAGTGAGTGTATGTATGGCTCCGCGGAGCAGTGGCGCCGGGTCGGTCTGGGTGTGTGTCCGCGTGTGCTCTCTCAGGGGAGAGACAGAGATGGCGATCGGGCAAGTAGAGGGTAAAAAGGTGCTACTCCTACAGTGTAGTGAGCTAATAAAGCCCCACTCTACAGCAAAACTGCCCCTTTTATTTGCATTCTCATCCATCGCAAGCGCACGAGGTCCACAAGGGAGTTAACCCCGGAGGGAACGCTGTCTCCGGCCCTGGAGAAGACGATCTCCCCTGTGCTCCCCAACCACGGTTAGGGGACGAGAACAGGAAAGGTTAACAATACGATTATCATCATGGAGCCTGCTTCTTCTGCCCCTTCCTCTCCTCCTCCTCTCCTCTTCCTCCTCCTCTCCTCTTCCTCCTCCTTTCCTCTTCCTCCTCCTCTCCTCCTACTCCTCTCTCCTCCATTGTTAACGGCACCTAGCATGCGATTATCCTCATGGGGCCTGCTGGTGGCTTGCCTGGAAGAATCCATGACTCATCGCTGTACCAGCGGTATCGCGCTGTAGCAAATACAGAGAGATATCATTTGGCTGGCCAGGTAAGCTGGTGGCCACTAGTTTAACAGAAGCGTGCGCCGTCCAGAGATGCTTCATTAAATTCGAGTTGCTTACATTGGACGTGGACAAAGTCTTTGGTCTTTGACACAATGTGCACGTAACATGTACGTTTTTACCTTTTACCTCGACGAGGTTAAAATACTGCCTATACTTCTGTCTTCGACTCGGGACTCTCCATCTGACACGGGGTGTGTGTATTGTGTGTGTGCTACTACTGTGTGCTGGGATTGTGTGTAGAACCCGCCCACCGCCCACTGGGTGTCTCTGATTGGCTCAACATGAAATCTTACTCTGCTTTAGCCAATCATCATTACTTATCCCGCCCTTACCAAAGGGAGAAAAAAAATTCCCCTGTGCCTATGCGAGTCGCGCACATGATGCCAGTTTCTAAATGAGTAGGTTCAGTAACGCGGTAACGCGCCGTTTAGTAACGGTAATTGAGTTCCTTTATTTTAAAAGTAACGCGTTACAGTATTAGTTACTGTCAACAGTAACGGCGTTACAGTAACGCGTTATTAGTAACGCGTTACTGCACAACACTGGTAATGAGTGACAGACTAAGCTACACTAGAGGTAAGATCGGGCCTAAAAAATCCAGCCCGACCCGACTCGGCCCGCGGGTATTAAAGCCCGACCCGGCCCGAGCCCGACCAATTAACTTGATTTGCAGGCCCGAGCCCGAAGCAAACCCGAAATTTCATATTTTATTTGTGAGGGGCGTTTTTTTGAAACAAATGATAATATAGATGTTTGACGATCATCAATTTTGCTAGTACAGCTGTTTAAATGCCTGCTCAGCGCCGAGGTCAATGTTCCTCCTAATGTTTTATGTGTCTGAGCAAACACACTAACTCCCTGAGTGCTCCTTGGAACCCTGTGCGCGACATCCGACATGCACCCCCGCTACACGCGGAAAGAGCTGCGCGTGCTCGCGGCTTGCGCGTGCTCGTGGCTTACACCGGTAGAAGTTTAATACGAGATACATACTTTTGTTTCTGAATACTGGACGATTCCCCCGTATTCAGATGACCCCGCGGCTGAAAAAAAAGCGGAACTCTTTCATCCCTGCGCTGCATAGGTTTTCTTGTGCGCTGAGAATGTGTGAGCAGTGCGCAACTGCACAGGCGCGCAGCTTAGAGGGAACGTCGAGGTACCAGTCTTTTTGCTCTCGTATGAAAGCAAAGCGCCACATTGACTACATTCAGCGAAGCCAACGCAAGTTTCTGTAGCATTTTCAACAATCAATTTGAAGCTTTTCCACACCTCACTCTTACCGGTGCGTGTTTGTCTTTTCAGTTCTCCTGTCTTTAGTTTATCCTTAACTTCTTGCTCCTCCATATTGGGGATACCAGGTCAAAATAGATGCGGACTTGCGGAGGGGAAGATTATTAAGAGCGGCTCCTGTTTAGTAGTTAAATAGCAATTACCTTACAGCGCCTTCTCTGTTTTATCCAAATTATTTATTTTAAAACAAGTATTCCTTAGTTTAGTATCCACACATCATTTTATTATACATTTTTATAAACATATATTTATTTTTTAAAAAAGTCAGCGAGAGAGAAGCCCGAGCCCGAGCCCGACCCGAAGCAATGATTGACATTTTAGGCCCGAACCCGACCCGAAATTCGGGTCGGGTCGGGCTCGGGCTCGGGCTTAAGATCTTACCTCTAAGCTACACACAACCAAATCACAAGTGTCCCAAAATAAAACATGAGTTACATAAACCCACAAACAGAATGGAGTGAGTGACAACTAAAACGAGACACAAAACATAATGACTAAACTAGTCTTGGGCCTCAAGCAGGTGTGGACGAGCCTTAAATAAGGGGAGGCGGCTGAAGAATGCAGGAGATAAGTGAGGAATCACCACTGCAAACTGTTTAAAATGAACTAGTTCTGCTTTTCACGCTTTTAAGACAGAAAAAAATCTGGTTTAGTGCCTAAGTTAAAGACACGATCTGGAATGTTTAATAATAAAACACTTCATAATTAGATGATAAGGAGTGCAAGCTTCCTCAGTGAACTGAATAAGTCTTTCGGGAGAGCTGAGGCACTAAATATCACTCGTGCTAAGAAAGCTGTTCCCCAGGAGGATGATAATACTGCACTTTCTCTTTCCTCTGTGTGGTGTGCTGCAGCCTGAGGAGAGTCGACACCCGGAAGGCCTCGGGTGCGGACAACATTCCCGGGAGGGTGCTCAGGGAATGTACAGATGAGCGAGCTTGTGTTCTGACATCTTGCTGAGCCATGCCAAAGTTCCATCCTGCTTAAGACTGCAACTATCATTCCAGTGCCAAAAACACAAATCAGGTCACTGAATGACCACCGACCAGTTGCACTTACTCCCATCATTATGAAGTGCTTTGAAAGGCTTCAGCACGTCTCTGTGTAACTGCCTGCTGGATTTCCACAGAAAATGATCACAGTTCAACTCGGCAAGGACACCTCCAGTGAGGAGAGCCAAACAAAGGCCATGTCCTGAGGCCCCTGCTGTTCACACTGACAACACAAGACTCTTTCCTATTGTCTGCTACAAGCCACATTAAGTTAAGTTTGTGGACAACACAACACTAGTGGGCTTCATTAAAGATCCCATGACATGGTACTTCTTGATGCTTTTATATGGCTCCTTAATGGTTCCCTAATACTGCAAATGAATCCTTCTTCAAAATCAACACTCGGTGCATGAGAAACAGAGATAAGATGAGAAAGAGTCATAAATGTCACTCTGGAACAGTCCATTATGGGCGTTGTTGCTTGAATGCAAATGAGGAGAACAGAGATGGCCTATAGTAGGGTGTGGGGGCGTGGCCAAGCTCTCCGCTCCGCTCTGTGACCCACTTCCGTGTTTTTGCACGGGGGGAGAGATGAGAAGCCTTCCATTGAAAAATAAACACATTTCCACAGAAAATAAAATTAAACCACTGCTGTTCAAAGGTCCAGAGGCTCAGATAAAGGACTTCCGAGCCTAGAAACACTCGCAAGTTCCTCCAGGCAAATAAAAAAACATATTTCGCATTGTGTAGCTCCTCCGCAGTCCAAACTCTCTGGGCGTGATTTACAGAGACGCTGAGTACAGACAGACGGGGGTGGAACTGCATTTGCATTTCTTTTTTCGATCTGACGTCAATAAGGTGCCTTGTTCAAAATCGCCTGTTTGAGCTCTGATTTTTTCTAACGCAGAAAAGGATCGCAAATGCTCAGTTTAGACATTTTGCAACTTTTAACCATGGGGGGGGGCCTAAACAGGGTAGGGGAGCTCACATTAACGTTCAACAACCTCAGAAAGTGAAAATTTCATGCCATGGGACCTTTAAGGACAATAACGACCAAGCCTACAGAGCCTAACATCTGCCCCCGCCCATCCTGACACCATTCTACAGGAGAGAGCATCCTCACTAACTGCATTTCTGTGCAGGGCAGAGGCTGAGCTGCCTCTGACTGGAACAAAGTGAAGAGAGAGGTGAGGACTGCAGAAAAGACCATTGGGACCACCCTCCCCTTTGTCCAGGATCTAGACCCAAAGCACTGTTTGACCCAATGCAGAATCATCATCACTGACCTCTCACAACATTCTTGCTGTTGACCTTTGGTAAAGGTTTTTACAGCATTCAATGCAGAACAACCAGATTTCTAGTTTTTATCCTATGGCTAGAAGACTGCTGTATTCTTTTTTAACCAAGCAGAGAATTGTGTTGGGAAAGTGTCTGTAGGAGCAAAGAGATGCATTTAAAGATGTGTCATATAACTTCTGGCGGAGTGTTTACTGTCTTCTTGTTTCCAGGGAGATATTTTGCTTTGCCTGAAAGGTTTATCATTAGAGCATAAACGCATCTAGCTCCATGAAGACAACCAGCTGATGCAACAAGAAGAAGGTAGCCGTTAGACCTGTCACCAGAGGACAATTTCAGAGAAACACTGAATAGTCCAACTTATTATTAAGACTCAGGTGTTATGTGGCCTTCAATGACACACTCTAAAAACTTTCTTTCTGTGACTATTGAGTCTGTCGCCCCCTCTAATGTTCAGGGGAATTACTTCAATTGCCATGACTTTTAAGAGGCTGACTTTGCCCTGAATAAAGGATTGAAAATGTAATGCCATAGGAGAATTGGTATTTACAGTTCTAATAGCGTTTTTGTCTTCACAGAAGTGGTCCTTGAGTCTCCTTTTGTTACGCTCTATATAGATATAGACACCCACTAATGCAATCCAATTGATAAATGATGTTTGCAGTATTACAATTTGCAAAATGATGACATGTGAAGGTTTTTTGACCAAAAGAGTCATATTAACAGATTCATATGGACACAATGATTGCAGGCGCCACACTGAAATGTGTCAGTAGGTTTTTGTGCATTATGTATCTATATAATCTATATATATCTATAAAATGCCTTTGATGGCGCCAGTTAGATTGCTGTGTAAAGAAAAAAATTGTTTTCAGCTCTGGTTTTAGGACTCTTAATAACGTTTAATAGCTGTGTTTTTGAGAGCCTTTACATTGAAATCTTTTGTACATCTCTTTAGATTGGGTTTCAAACTCTGCTTCAGTGTCGCAAATCCTTCAGATTTGCTGTAATTGAGCAAAGATAACATTTGAGATCAAACCTTTTGGGTAATAGCTGTCAGCCCTTAAGATCGTATTTTTATCTGTCTTTTCTGAAAATTGTTGTAGAAATGTAGATGAAGAAGGTCCCGTCAGATCTAAGAAGTTTTTTGTTGCTGAATTCCAGGCTTAAAGGTCCCATGACATGGTACTTCTTGATGCTTTTATATGGCTCCTTAATGGTTCCCTAATACTGTAAATGAATCCTTCTTCAAAATCAACACTCAGTGCATGAGAAAGAGTATTTTTTCTCTCTCTGAACAGGCCATTATGGGCGTTGTTGCTTGAATGCAAATGAGGAGAAAAGAGCTGGCCTATAGTAGAAGGTGGGGGCGTGGCCAAACTCTCCGCTCTCGGCTCTGAGCTATCAGCTGATCCATTTCCGTGTTTTTGCACGGGGGGAGAGATTTGAAGCGTTCCACTGAAAAATAAACACATTTCCACAGAAAATAAAATTAAACCACTGCTGTTCAAAGGTCCAGAGGCTCAGATAAAGGACTTCCGAGCCTAGAAACACTCGGACGTGCCTCCAGGCAAATAAAAAAACGCATTTCGCATTGCCTAGCGCATTCGCAGTCCAAACTCTCAGTTTCAGACAGACGGGGGTGGAACTGCATTTGCATTTCTTTTTTCGATCTGACGTCAATAAGGTGCCTTGTTCAAAATCGCCCGTTTGAGCTCCGATTTTTTGTAACGCAGAAAAGGATCGCAAATGCTCAGTTTAGACATTTCGCAACTTTTAACCATGGGGGGGGGGGTGTTCTAAACAGGGTAGGAGAGCTCACATTAACGTTCAAAAACCTCAGAAAGTGAAAATTTCATGCCATGGGACCTTTAAAGTTATGTTCTGATTAGAACCATTCAAATAAGAGTGAAAGTGCAAGTTGTAGTTCGGTCCCTGAAAACACAAAAAACAGATCATCAGTATACAGTATCTTCCATAGAACTGAATCACACAGTATGTCTGTATTGCTCCAGACACAGCACTGTTCCCACTGACCCAGTTACAGTCGCACATACAGTCGTTAATGGCATAGACGATCCACAAGTCATGCCCTTGATTCGCCTGTAAAGCTTGTCCTGGAACAAGAGCACATTGTTAGTCAGGGCTCAATGTGTCAGCTCTACCTGGAATTGTGTGGGAGGACATCTTCATTATGGTCAATATTTGTGTCGAGAGCCTCCACGTCTTAAGTTACTAACAGAGAAATGGGAAGTAAAGTGATTTCCTGTCATTTTTTTACAACATCCATCATACCCTGCGAGTATGTCTCATGAGCAAGTAAGTTATGATCAGTGTTGTGCAGTAACGCGTTACTAATAACGCGTTACTGTAACGCCGTTACTGTTGACAGTAACTAATACTGTAACGCATTACTTTTAAAATAAAGGAACTCAATTACCGTTACTAAACGGTGTTACTGAACCTGCTCATTTTGAAACTGGCATCATGTGCGCGACTCGCATAGGCACAGGGGATTTTTTTTCTCCCTTTGGTAAGGGCGGGATAAGTAATGATGACTGGCTAAAGCAGAGTAAGATTTCATGTTGAGCCAATCAGAGACACCCAGTGGGCGGTGGACGGGTTCTACACACAATCCCAGCACACAGTAGTAGCGCACACACACAATACACACACCCCGTGTCAGATGGCGAGTCCCGAGTCGAAGACAGAAGTATAGGCAGTATTTTAACCTCGTCGAGGTAAAAGGTAAAAACGTACATGTTACGTACACATTGTGTCAAAGACCAAAGACTTTGTCCACGTCCAATGTAAGCAACTCGAATTTAATGAAGCATCTCTGGACGGCGCACGCTTCTGTTAAACTAGTGGCCACCAGCAGGCCCCATGATGATAATCGCATGCTCGGTGCCGTTAACAATGAAGGAGAGAGGAGTAGGAGGAGAGGAGGAAGAGGAAAGGAGGAGGAAGAGGAGAGGAGGAGGAGAGGAAGGGGCAGAAGAAGCAGGCCCCATGATGATAATCGTATGCTCGGTGCCGTTAGCAATGAAGTCCACGGTGACAGAGCCACGCCAGCCAAGCAGCAAAAGCTGAATAATGCACTGTCAAAAATATCCAAATTATTTGACATTTTTTAACTTAAAAAAAAGTAACGCATTAGTTACTTTCCTAGGTAACTAGTTACTTTTATAGTGTAGTAACTCAGTTACTAACTTAGTTACTTTTTTGGGTTAGTAACTAGTAACTGTAACTAATTACTTTTTCAATGTAACGTGCCCAACACTGGTTATGATTAAGGTTTTATGGATTTTAGGAAGGAGAACTTGCTATTTTAGGAATTGGGGGAAATGGAAATTTGTATTAGTGGTAATTTTAGATATTACGATTATGATTTTTTAAATGACATTTAACAGCTCTACCTTTCATTTATTCAGTTACAGGTGGATATACAGCTCAAAAATACCTAGAAAAACAGGCATTCTGACTGTGAGCAGGGTTGTTTCTCCACAGATCTGACCTGTAACTTGGTCTGGTTTGATCTCCGTGAAGTTAGAAAGGTTTAATAACATACTGTGAAACATTTCAGACAGAGCAGCATTATCAACAACCTTTCACAATTCACCTTTAAGAGAAAAACACAAACCATATTACAGTGTCACAGTTTTTATTGTCCAATGTAGGGCTGTGCCAAAAAGAGTGATAGATTGTGATCTCTACCTTGGTCAATCTTGATGATAAGATGATTTTAATTGACAGGTCTACAGCCAATCGTGTGACAGTAAGAGCGTGTGGTGCTGACCAGGAGTTACGCTCTTGTTTAGGAAAAACAGCCTGAGCCACAGCATATCTCTTTGGGTTTAATATATTGTACTTTAAATGTGAATTTCTTTATCAACATGAAATAAAAACTGTAGTGGTCTTGATGCCTGCTCTCTATGCCTGAAGTCCACCTGTCTAATAAGATATATTGCCCGGCCCTAGTCCGATGTTCTGATGGTCTTTTTGTGTTTTTCAGATGTTTATCTTCCACGCCGTGACCATCACTGTGCCGGAGCGCTTCACCCAGTGCACCACCCATGGGAGCTTCATGTTGCGTTGGCAGGAGACACTCTACAACCTGTTCACCTTCGCCTGCCTCTTCCTCCTGCCCCTCATTATCATGATCTGCTGCTACACGCGCATCCTGGTCCAGATCTCCAGCCGCAGTAACTCCGCCTCTGTCTCCATCTCACCTGTTTGTGTCCCATGTCACCACTCACCAGACCACCTACTCAGCATGTACGGGACCCACTTTCTGTTGTGTACCAGTGTTGTCATGATGCAAACATTTTAAACTCAATTTCGATACTGAAGAATAGACTTGATACTCAATACAGCTTCCGATTCTCTTTCTTTAGAGAATAGAATGTGATTTTCAACATTAAAGTGCATATGACAGGTTAGACTACACATTTCACTAAAACATGGACTTAAAGGAAAAGTAACGTTTTTTTAACAATCTGAGCCTTCTTTCGGCAATAAAACAAGTAGTTTTACTCACCCATAGCAGTTTGGTGTCAATTGGAGCAGTATCGCAGAAGTTATGTTGAGCCGTTCTGTTTTACTAATGATCCCGTATCCGTTAGCGTGAGTGCTCGGGGCACTGATTTGCGGTGTCCAAATAACACAAACTTTAGCACTTTTCAAATCACAGAAGATCGCTGTGTCAGGGTAGACTTTTAGTAGATTCCAAAACGGCCTGAAACCCGATATCGCAACAGAAAAGTAAAGTTCAGAGCGGTGTTAGCTTCTTTCGGACTAGCGGTGTTTACAAAACAGCTGAGTTCACGCATGCGCACTGTCCTCTCTGATGACGTCATCAAATGAAACTATAGCTGGATATCGGGTTTCAGGCCGTTTTGGAATCCACTAAAAGTCTACCCTGACACAGCGATCTTCTGTGATTTGAAAAGTGCTAAAGTTTGTGTTATTTGGACACCGCAAAGTAATGCCCCGAGCACTCACGCTAACGGATACGGGATCATTAGTAGAACAGAACGGCTCAACATAAGTTCTGCGATACTGCTCCAATTGACACCAGACTGCTATGGGTGAGTAAAACTACTTGTTTTATTGCCGAAAGAAGGCTCAGATTGTAAAAAAAAACGTTACTTTTCCTTTAACATCATTATATTAAAGGTGCACTGTGTAACTTTTTGGTTGGGGGTCCGTCACCTGCCTGTTTCTATGGATATGTCATCAAATCAAATCAAACAATATTTATAAAGCGCTTTTCATACAAAAATGTAGCACAAAGCGCCAGGCGCGCCAGCACATATCCACAGTATGATATTTACTGAGATCTACTCTGTGGATTTACAGCTCAAAAGAAAAATAGACATTCTGACTGTGAGTGGGGTTGGGGAGATCTGACTTGTAACTTGGAGAAAAGTGTTTGACTAACCCTCCACCAGAAAAATTACACAATGCGTTTACTCAGCCTAGTCTTTCTCTAGTTTTGCAATTTTGGTTAAAGAAGAATTAACGTTTGTTACAATCTGAGCCTTATTTCGGTAATAAAACAAGTTGTTTTACTCACCCATAGCACTTTGGTGTCATATGGAGCACTTTCAGAGATGTATTCGATTAGCGATAGCCGTATCGCCAGTTCTCGGGGCATATAGGCCTAATATATGCCCCGAGCATGTAATATATGCCCCATGCGGTCTCCAAATAACATAAACTTTAGCACTTTTCAAATCATAGAAGCTGAATGTCTTAGTCTACACTTTCGTTTGTGTCAAAAGTGGCCTGTAATCCGAGATTTATCCATAATTTACAGCTTTGCGTTTCATGTTTGGGTCCCGAGAGCTGAGAGCGAAATAAGCTGTGACTCCGCACATGCGCACTGGCCTCCTCATCTACTCGAAACTATGGATAAATCTCGGATTACAGGCCACTTTTGACTCAAACGAAAGCGTAGACTAAGACGTTGTGCTTCTATGATTTGAAAAGTGCTAAAGTTTGTGTTATTTGGAGACCGCAAACGTGTGCCCCGAGAACTCACATTACAGAGATCGCAAATCTAAAACATCTCCGGAAGTGCTCCATATGACACCAAACTGCTATGGGTGAGTAAAACAACTTGTTTTATTACCGAAATAAGGCTCAGATTGTAAAAAACGTTAATTCTCCTATAAGTTTATAATTTGACTTCCAGGTTAGATATGGGCAGCAGATGTGAAATTTGTAATTCTGGTAATTCTGTAAATGAATTTTAGATGGAAATGTATGTGTTTATGACAGAGGTAGTTTTTGAACTCACAGCTACAAACAGTGTGTGCGTGCGTGTGTGTGTGTGTGTGTGTGTGTGTGTGTGTGTGCTTTCTACTTTTTTCACAAACTGACATAACTGAAGTAAAATTATAATGACTATGTCAATCTGTCCAATGCAATTTAAATCACAGTACTTTCTTTTATATTACCATGTGGCTCATGTCGTTCAGGTAGGTTCCATCATGTCCATGGGCGTACACTAGTCTATGTGCTCTTAAACTTGTTCTGATACAGCTCAAGATCATTCTAAAGCTATTCAGGAAAGGGTCATTAGCAGGGACATACACAGGAATTTTGAGGGGCAGTTGCTCTGACCTGAAGAAAGGGCAAACCAACCCCCCCACGCGGGGCAAAAAAAAAAATCACAGGCTATATGAAGCGTCTGGAGGAGGCTTGCGGCTGCTCCTCGTATTAAATGTAATGTAATTATGAAAAAGGGGGGCGGCAGTAGCTCAGTTGGTAGAGCATATGCCTCGTGATCCAGGGCTTGGTGGTTCAAATCCCACTCTTGACGGGTTGACCGCATGTGATCCCAGCTCCCACAGATGAGCGCTGCTGTTGTGTCCTTGGGCAAGACACTTAACCCCACCTCGCCCCCAGTGTCTGCGGACACTGGTAGCCCCCATGGCAGAAGATACATCAAGGCCTGTTGTGACGTGAGCCGTCCTCCTGTGGACCCACCACCCGCGGAAGGATTCATGGGGGCTGGTGCATTGTGTTCTAGGCAGCAGAACACTGCTTGGACTGCTGCCCCCGCCACCCAGAAAATGGAAAAGCGGAAGAAAATGAATGAATGAATGAAATGAATAATTATGAAAAATCACCATTAGTAGGCTAAAATATGAGTCTGATTAAATAGCCTACACAGTATCGTCTCATCTTTATCACAATGCAATGTCTCTGACTCACCTGCTGGTTGGCTTTTTCTTAGCCAAACCTGCATGTGCTCTCCTTTGCTGCCTCCCTGAGGGTTTTCTCTCTCTCTCCTGCAACTGCTTCTTTTCCGTGGGCATCACTTAACATAACACACATTACCCAAAATAATGATAAGATTGAGTCATTTAACCATTTTGAATGAAAGAATTCATGTAATGCATTACTTCCATCATTCATTCTGCTCGCTAAAACCAAAAGTTAGAAACTGCAGACATGTAGCTTAGTTTGCCTACCACAAAATTAGCAGCCTATTTAAATAATGGGTTGCTTGTCTGTAAGCTAGTTAGCTGTCTAATTAATAATCAGACAGCTAACTACATGTTCAGTTTGCCACGTTTAGCCTAAATAATCAGTGATTATTTAGGCTAAACGTGGCAAACTGAACATGTATTTATGAACATTTTTATTCAATTCGGACGGGTCAGGTGTCGACCGGTCGCGTGTATCAGCAGTGAGCACTGATCGCAAGGCCCCGGGAAGCGGCGCAGTCTTGCCTGGTTTACACCAGATCATATCACAAGTGATATATGTTCTGGGAGACACCTTCGAAATATCTCATAGTGGAGGTGTGGTTTACGATCGCCAACGGCCGTTTATTTGGCGTTACGAATGTCTATCATTTGACATATACGTAGCCCATAGCCAATCATGTCAGTTGTCAGTTCAAACTACAAGCTTCCATTTGTCACGTAGTACGCGTCACCGTCTTGCCACCCCTCCCCGCTCTCTGATTGGCTCCCAGAATCGGGAGAGCTCGCTTGCCATAGTTGCCAGGCTGTCTTTCAGATCGGAACGAACGAAAGCAGCCTGGGCTTTCCCAGGTTAGGCGAAGTCCGGGCGGGAGGCGCTGTAAAGCACGCAGCCAGGGCGGCGTGCCACCTTCGCCTGGAGCCTTTCCTGGCCGACACAGAGCCGATGTGCAGCGCACTTCTGCAGAGGAAGGGGGCCAGCGACACCCGGGGAGAGGGTGTCTCTGTTATCTCCCAGTTGGCCGTCTCTATACTGTCTCTGCTTGGCCAACAAAATTTCGATTCATTATATGTCGTGTACATATGTTTTTTTGACAATAAAGCAAACTATGAACTTGAACTATGAACTAAGATAGCATAAACTGTTTGATCAATCTAATCCCTTACTAGATTGTGATGCTACATTTTGCATATATAAATGGTGCAGCTCCTCCCTGCAGCTAGTTATAAGCAGTGTCCACCAGCACTCGCCAGAACTGAAGAAGCTTGGATGAGCTGTATTTAACATAATGTATATGACCAAATAAACTTTGTAAAGTTGACAAATTGCATTTCTCCTTTTGCCATGGATTCTGCCTGGACGACTGAGGGATTCTTCACACAGCTAGTTAGTATTTAATTTGTGATTAACTACATAGTGTTTGTGTGAACACTGGCTCCTCTGACGCTTAAGTGTTGCACAAAGGTCCAAAAGCAACACAACTAATATTACCCAATGTAGCGTCAGGTGTCTTCGTTTAAATCTCAATCTGGCACAATAATTTAAAAAGTAAAGATTCTGAGCTGTTTCTGAAGCTGCTGCTCAGTGAATAAATGCTGAATTGCAGTCTCTCCCGGGACAGTGCACATTGACCTGCACCACTCCAGCCGTTGCAGAGGAGGAGCAGTGGAGGTGCTAATGCTGATAATTAATAATAATGGAAATTGTATTACCGGTATATTACAGTAATTATTGCCTTGAGACTCACACTATATAAATAAAATAACATCACTTGACAGTTCTTTTCTATTTACAAATCTAATTGAGTTATTTCTTAGTAATTTTTTTCAATTTCATGTATTTTTTGTCAGTTTTTTTATTTGCATTTGTAAATTATTTTAATTTGTATTATTAAAAACAAGAAGGTTGTTTTGTACTGTTGATATAGAAAGAATGTGACAGCCTGGCCATTCCCTGAGGTATTATGCTGTGTTCACGTTCCGAGATTAGATGCAAGGGTTCTGACTTGTTTGCATTCATGTGATTCTCGGAAATTAAACCAGACTTACTAACCAGAGTTAGATTTCCTGTTGTTAGCTTTCTAAAAAGTTAAATGTTAATGTTATAGAGTAATTTTACTTCCGCTAACACTAGTTAAAGTGCCTCTGACAGCTTGGTATGCTAATTTTACTAAAACACACTTAAAATTAACACTTAACACTTAAAATTTTCCTTGGTTTGGCTATTTTTTCAGGTTTTAAATTTTACTTAAAGGAAAATTCAAGTTTTTTTTACAATCTGAGCCTTCTTTCGGCAATAAAACAAGTAGTTTTACTCACCCATAGCAGTTTGGTGTCAATTGGAGCAGTATCGCAGAACTTATGTTGAGCCATTCTGTTCTACTAATGATCCCGTATCCGTTAGCGTGAGTGCTCGGGGCACTGATTTGCGGTGTCCAAATAACACAAACTTTAGCACTTTTCAAATCACAGAAGATCGCTGTGTCAGGGTAGACTTTTAGTAGATTCCAAAACGGCCTGAAACCCGATATCGCAACAGAAAAGTAAAGTTCAGAGCGGTGTTAGCTTCTTTCGGACTAGCGGTGTTTACAAAACAGCTCTGATGACGTCATCAAATGAAACTATAGCTGCATATCAGGTTTCAGGCCATTTTGGAATCCACTAAAAGTCTACCCTGACACAGCGATCTTCTGTGATTTGAAAAGTGCTAAAGTTTGTGTTATTTGGACACCGCAAAGTAATGCCCCGAGCACTCACGCTAACGGATACGGGATCATTAGTAGAACAGAACGGCTCAACATAAGTTCTGCGATACTGCTCCAATTGACACCAAACTGCTATGGGTGAGTAAAACTACTTGTTTTATTGCCGAAATAAGGCTCAGATTGTTAAAAAAAAAACATTAATTTTCCTTTAATGGTAGAAATCATGACATCACAACAGGGAAGTCCATAGCTGTTGCCTAGCGACCATATTGCACACTATGCTAAAACTCCTTAAATGTACACAGAAATTAATATTTACCCAATAAAAATATAACAAAACACATTTATTATTTTGAAATTATCCTTAAAGTAAAAAAATATATATGTTTCTAGCATGTAAATTGTTCATTTTTGGATAGAGCTCTACCATGATGTGGAACTCCCTAAAATAGAACTCACTACTTCCTATCATTTTCTAAATATTTTTCAACTTTTCTTCACAAATTTGTGTTTTGTGTATTGTTTAATGAAAGAGCTCAAATGAGATAAATTGACAAATGAGCAAATTTTCATATCCAAACAGTAGGTGACGTCATGTGTGAAGATTTTAGCCCTGGTTCCCGAGTTATGCAAATGTGCTAATTTTTCAACTCGGAAAAATATATTCCCAAGGACAGCAGCATTATTTTGACATCCTATTGTCATAACAGCAGCTCAGATGTTTACCGTTGCTATGGTGACCCTACAGCAGAACGTGATTTCACTCTTGCCAGAGTACTTACACATAATTTTAAGTGTTTGTGTTTCAGCTCTCATTTACTGCGGCATTCTATAATTATTTGTACTGTCAAAGTGAACTCATTAACACATGTGATTACTGAACAAGTGACGCAAACCTTTCACTGCACTTCTACAGAATAAAGAGAGATGTTGGACTTTATAATGTGTGACCGCATGACACCAGCAACAGGCCTTGCACTAATAAAACTGTTGTCTATTCTTGGATATTGTAGAATAAGTTAGTTGAAGAGAAGGTGCATGGGGCTAGAATTCTAACACAGGTGACTTTTATTTACATCAGTACAGGACCCAGCACCTGGAGACATGAACCCTCAACAGATAACAAGACAACAAAAACTGAACTCGCAGTGCGTGCCCTTGGTACAGCACAGAAATGGAATATTGTATGATTCCATTTAGAGTCCTATCTGCTCCTGGAGATGTACAGGTCCTGAAAATATGGAAGACTGCAGCTGATCACTTTCTCATCAGAGCGCACACTCTTCTGCTCCAGTCTGTGTCTGTCCCTGTGGCCCTGGCGTACCACACTGGAACTGGACTGGGCCTTCTGGATGATGGAGGTGATGGTGGGTGCTCATTTGAGATCCTGGGTGATGGTGATGCCGAGTAAGCAGAAAGAGTTGGTGATGGGCTCATCAGTCAGGGCGAGGGGAGTGAGGAGAAAATGCTGATTCCACAGCTATTCGACTGCAATCACTATTACTCTTTTTGATTTCATTTTGATTAAAATCATTAGTCTGTTCCGTGCATCTTCATGAGTATCACCCTTCTATATTGTACTGTTCCCTGTAGTCCCCTATTGTGACTCCTCACTCCCTTGTGTTGCAGTGCTGTCCCGTGACGTGCACCTGCGCCGCTCGCACAACAACATCCCTCGTGCACGCATGAGGACTCTGAAGATGAGCATCGTCATCGTCAGCTCCTTCATCGTGTGCTGGACGCCCTACTACCTGCTGGGCCTGTGGTACTGGCTCTACCCGGAGGACATGGAGGAGACCGTCTCACACTCCCTCACCCACATGCTCTTCATCTTTGGTCTGTTCAACGCCTGCCTGGACCCCATCACGTACGGGCTGTTCACCATGCGTCTGCGCCATGGTCTGAGTCGGTGTTGCCTGGGCGCACACAGGAGCTCCGAGGCAGAGAACCACACCTGCTTTGTGCACATGACGCGGCTCTCCTCACACAATAAGACTTCCCCCAGCCTGCACTCGGACGCGGAGAGGAGCGACAGTCTCCGCAGCGCGCGCACGTCCATCATGCCCATGAGCCGGATCTGAGTGAGGGGCGCTGGTGAGAGTGTTAGGGAGACGGCAGCACTTTACAGCACAGTGATAACATGGTGATATGATTCTAATGGCTTGGTTTTAATTGAAGGAGACTTATTATGTAAAATTGACTTTTTAGAGATTTTAACCATTTACAATTGTTTTTATTTTTATTTACCTCCTCAGTTTGTGATGAGCGATTCATGCATGTCTTACTGATCTTTATTAACTACTAATACTGCTGTATTCAAGATGTCATGGTTAGGATTCACATCTATTTCCTCATTCTTGGTCTTCTGATTGTTTCCTATTACCAGACTCTTCTGTGCTGTAAAGTGTGTCCGAAAAGGATGGAGGTGCACCTTTAAAGGTGCACTATGTTACTTTTCTGGTGAAGAGTGCTTTATGAACTCTGCTGTGCCTGGAATGTTTCACCATATAGCATTTTTTTTTGCCTTGAAAAGTATGCTTTCTTACTGTGAGTGAGCTTGCCTTTCCACTTGTGGTGGAGTCATATGTGTTTCTCCATGTTTACTACCACATGTGAAACATTCTAGGCAAAGCAATAAAATGTGTACGTTAGAAAAGCAGAAAATTACACAGTGCACCTTTAAAGGAAAAGTAACGTTTTTTTACAATCTGAGCCTTCTTTCGGCAATAAAACAAGTAGTTTTACTCACCCATAGCAGTTTGGTGTCAATTGGAGCAGTATCGCAGAACTTATGTTGAGCCGTTCTGTTCTACTAATGATCCCGTATCCGTTAGCGTGAGTGCTCGTGGGCACTGATTTGCGGTGTCCAAATAACACAAACTTTAGCACTTTTCAAATCACAGAAGATCGCTGTGTCAGGGTAGACTTTTAGTAGATTCCAAAACGGCCTGAAACCCGATATCGCAACAGAAAAGTAAAGTTCAGAGCGGTGTTAGCTTCTTTCGGACTAGCGGTGTTTACAAAACAGCTGAGTTCACACATGCGCACTGTCCTCTCTGATGACGTTATCAAATGAAACTATAGCTGGATATCGGGTTTCAGGCCGTTTTGGAATCCACTAAAAGTCTACCCTGACACAGCGATCTTCTGTGATTTGAAAAGTGCTAAATTTGTGTTATTTGGACACCGCAAAGTAATGCCCCGAGCACTCACGCTAACGGATACGGGATCATTAGTAGAACAGAACGGCTCAACATAAGTTCTGCGATACTGTTCCAATTGACACCAAACTGCTATGGGTGAGTAAAACTACTTGTTTTATTGCCGAAAGAAGGCTCAGATTGTAAAAAAAAAAAACATTACTTTTCCTTTAACAGTCCTCTCAATGCAATTGCAGATCATGGACCATCCCTTTAAATATTATGTCAGTGCAGTACTTTGCTCATTACCTCATTCAACTTGTGTGCAGCAAACATACAATGTTCATATGCATTTGAACTCTGAACATGGCTTTGTTGCTTTCTACAGTCTGAGCCTCTGTACAAACACTTTGCACATAACAGTTACAGGTGTACCTGGTAACACTGGGCTCCTCCCCCTTCACAACGCTCTCTCTTCACCAAATGTCTTCTGGGATGAAGGTTGAGTAGGTAAACAGATGTTACTGCTTTTCTTGGAGGTCCATAATATTTATTTAATTCAAGGTGGAATTACAACAAACATATCTTGTTAACTGCATGTTTTCATTGATATGCTATGTCAGAAATGTCATACAGTGGAACTTCCGAACCAAGTGATAACATCTCATCTAGACAAGCAGCTTGAAGACTCAGACATAACACAGATGGGATGGGGATGTGCAAATGTTTGTATATCACACTTGATATTTGTGGATTATTGCAGAAGATTTTTCCACATTTCTTCACTCTTGCATATTTTCAAACCAATCCCTTGTTGTTCTCAGTACTCTATGGAAAACATATGAGGAGCATTCCTGGGCTGGTTTATAGACATTTCGGTTTCTTTCACACCTCCTTGACTAGTCCTGTTCTTATAATAATACCACAATCTGCCATACATCAAGGACAAAACCCATTTCTGCTCAAGCTTATACTTTATACAAAAGAGACCTCATTTGAAAGCTGAGAAGTTCCAGATTTGAGCTGCATCTTATCATCTTTCTGTGAGATTCACACAAAACATAAAGTAGCTAGTGCTAGCAACAATGGCTTATAGGAAGTAGTATAATTTGGAAACTCTGTGAAGGTCAACAATCATCAGCTTGAGAACCATATTTTACCTGTTTTATTTATTTGTTTTAGCGTTAGAATAAATCAGTTACAATGGTTATCTCTCCAACAAAATTGTATTATATCATTACTACATTACCACATACAAATATACATCCAAATATCCAGATCTTGTATTTTAAATATAAAATAGGTCTCTTTCACTTTCCTTGAACTTGATGATGTCATCATTCTGTGTAGGTAACTATGAGTAATTCACTATTATTGGAAGAAATATCCAAATTGAAAATCTGCAAATATCAGAAAAAGGCACTTTTGCAACTGAGTCCAGAACACCGCGGCATGACTTTAACAAGCACAACCAGAACTAAAAAAAAAAAGCACATAACTCAAATTGCTTCTTTGCACTGGCTTTCTGTTAAATGCCCTGTGCCTGTTTTTCCCATGTATTTGAGTGAAATGTGTCTTTCCCCAGTAAAGATCCATTGTATATGTAGCTCTTGAAGTCAAAATAAGTCTGCTGTTGGTGTAATTACAAAGTATTGTAATGTCTGATAATCAGGAAGTGCACGTTAGCATGCTGGTTGTTTTTACTGTCAAAGTAAAACTTTTCCCTGAGAGGAGTGAAAAGTGCTCTGCAAATATCATTACTTTGAATCGATTGGGGTTTGGCTCCACAGATTTGACATACTATTAATTACATTTCAGTCAAGTACATGGCTTTGTGCTGAGAGCAATGTTCCCCCTAATTTTTCATATGTCTGAGCAAACACACCAACTCCCTGAGCGTTCCTTGGACTCCTGTGAGCAACATCCTACACACACACTGTGACCACACCAGTATCACACCTGAGATCATCGCAAGTTAAAGCTTATTCATCAAATTACTGCAGTGATTTCCGTTTACTTTACTTTTACTTTACTTTTACTTACTGTTCATGAGCTTTGTGTTGTATGTCAGTGTGAGGGTCCTGCTGTGGTCAGTGAAACATTGAACATTACAATATCTTGAAAAATAACCTCATACATAAAATTAAATTATAGTGTATAAACCTGTAAAACCACATGGAGAGATTTTTTCAGCTAAATAAATATAGCCTACATGTACACTGCCTGACAAAAGTATTAGGACGATTGTGTATTTCTGAACTTTCATAAATAATGATAACAAGACGTATTGGTAATGACAACAAATCAATTTATTGATATATTAAAGCAAATTTCATCATGTGTAAAGGCATATTATTGCAAAAATGGGGACTCATCGCAGTATAGGTCTAACTCAGGTCTAAACCAGGACTAGACTAGGACTATACTTTTGTAGCTGCAGATTTTTTTAATGGATTGTAGAACCTATAGGCCACTATAAGATGGGTCTTTCCTAAAATAATGATCTCCAAAATATACATTTTTTTTTATCAGTTTATATCTTGCTTTTTAATCATTAGCCTATTTAAGTCATTTTGTGTGAGTGTCAGAGCTCTGTGGCACTGTGTAACACTCTGGGGAGAGGATTCACACTTTGAGAAAGTCCCGTCTTTTTGGCTCACAAAAAACTATGGCTTGGACAGAAACAAAGTAAACAGGTGAGGATTACATTATGGCTCTACCTTCTATTCTTTCCTACGTGGAGCATGTGTGGGCGGCGCTCTGGGCAGCTGGTGCAGACCTGCAGAGATGTGCACTACAACCACGGTCATACTGAAGGAAGCGAGCGAAATGCGGTCGAAATGTGTCTGTTTGTAGTTGGCTTGTCCCTAACGCGTGTCACATTCACATGTGCAAACTCAATCTATTAAACTGGATTCCGTGTGTCAAACCAGCGCTGAGTTCATGTTAGATTTTATTTTATGCGCTGAAAAGAATTTGATGTGCACGCTGAACGTCTCGACCTTAGGGGTTGAGAGTGAAGATGTGGACATCTTCAAGTTACAGGTCATATCTGTGTAGAGGCGAGTCCACTTGCAGTAAGAATTGTTGTTTTTCTTATTCAGTGTATTATTAAAAGGTATCGTATGTAACTTTTTGGAGGTTGCTCGTCAGTTGTATGATTCCATGGAAAGAGAAAGTTAAAACCATATTTCAGAACACTCCCAAGATAGGCAACAGCATTTCCATCGAAACAAGCAGGACAAATCCCTCATTCAGGCCAAGTAAGAGTAAGAACACATGTTGTCTTTTTTTTAGCGCAATAAAAAAAAGTGAAATAACATGCTTTTATTTTAGTATATTTTTGGGCCAAAGAATATTACATACTATGGCTTTAAGCTATCAAACTAATGAAATTAAGACAGACATATTTATATAACTCCATACTGTGGAGTATCCCATTCAAAGCAATGTCATCTCTATGTTGACAGGTGAAAAGTCCTCCTGAAGTCAACAAGAACATTCTGATGAAATCATGACAAGACTCTACAGTTTTTGTGGCTAACCCCATTCAAAGCTGTGTGTGTGAGCAGTGTGTGAACAGTGTTGCCATGTAGGGCTTTCCTTTGGCTGCCTTCTTCAGCTGCTGACATCTAAAGCTCTTTGTGCTCCTTCTCCTTTTCTCCTTTCCTCCCCTGCTCCCCTCTCCCTTCCCTCCTGCTGAGACATGAGCACAGTGTACAATCCCTCCTCCTCAGAGATTTGACTGGATTGTGTTGAAGTCAATGAAAGGGGGAGCATATTGCTGTCTGTGAGGCGGACTTAAAGGAAAATTAACGTTTTTTTTACAATCTGAGCCTTCTTTCGGCAATAAAACAAGTCGTTTTACTCACCCATAGCAGTTTGGTGTCAATTGGAGCAGTATCGCAGAACTTATGTTGAGCCGTTCTGTTCTACTAATGATCCCGTATCCGTTAGCGTGAGTGCTCGGGGCATTACTTTGCGGTGTCCAAATAACACAAACTTTAGCACTTTTCAAATCACAGAAGATCGCTGTGTCAGGATAGACTTTTAGTGGATTCCAAAACGGCCTGAAACCCGATATCCAGCTATAGTTTCATTTGATGACGTCATCAGAGAGGACAGTGCGCATGCATGAACTCAGCTGCTTTGTAAACACCGCTAGTCCGAAAGAAGCTAACACCGCTCTGAACTTTACTTTTCTGTTGCGATATCGGGGTTCAGGCCATTTTGGAATCTACTAAAAGTCTACCCTGACACAGCAATCTTCTGTGATTTGAAAAGTGCTAAAGTTTGTGTTATTTGGAGAGCACAAAGCAGTGCCCCGAGCACTCACGCTAACGGATACGGGATCATTAGTAGAACAGAACGGCTACAACATAAGTTCTGCGATACTGCTCCAATTGACACCAAACTGCTATGGGTGAGTAAAACTACTTGTTTTATTGCCGAAAGAAGGCTCAGATTGTAAAAAAAATGTTAATTTTCCTTTAAGTAACACTACAGTGCACAGTCTTAGAGCGCTGGGTCACACTGGACACAGGAACATTCATATAAATAAAGCTGCTTCGTGTTGTCTTGTCAATATAGGTCCAGTCTGGAGAATGCACAGTGTCCAGAATATTGTGTGAAATTGACTTTTTGGAGCTTTCCATCATGCGATAACGTTTCATCGTCAAAAACATTCTGAAGTTGAGGTTTTTGACGGGTCCTATTCGAACCCTCATTACAGTTGTATTCAATCCAATGCTCTGCCCACAAGCCTACATCATCCATGCTCCCACACGACAATTCCATAAATATATAAGGATGATACAAAACAATACACTGCAACTTCACAAACTTGACGCGATGTGCAGTTCATTAGCGGAATGCACGGTGTCAAAAAAATGTTAAACTTATAAAACATGTTACTCCGCTGTTCTCTGTGAATATAGTATTTTCAAAGCAATAAAAGTTAACATGGCGATTTAAATATGTTAACAGTTAGTACTCCATAGAAGTTAAAACTCTCTCTTTAAAGATGAGCTTGTGTCTGCTCTGTAGTTATAATTTATGATACCTGTGGATCATTCTGTTCTAATTTGGACATTTTGAATTACAATATTGATCTAAAATGAAACAAAAAAGAAACAAGTCTGCTGACATCCGTGTTAGAAAGTTGCGGTGGCCAGTGGGAGCCGACATTGCTCCATATATATATATATATATATATATATATATATATATATATATATATATATATATATATATATATATATATATATATATATATATATATATATACTGTACCAAGGTACAGGTAGGATTAAATAGGGTATTTAAGGAGTAAGGAGTATTTCACAGGAGGTAATATTGCTCAAATGAATTTCGTATTGCATATAATATAGAACAAGAAGAATTGACTTTATTGATCTCACACAGGAGAAATTCTTCTCTGCATTTAACCCATCCTGTTATTAGGAGCAGTGGGCAGCACATGACTGCGCCCGGGGACTATCTCATGATCTTCTTGCTTCGGTTTAGTCAGGACCTCAGCTGGAGGATTTTACCTGGAGCATGTTTGGGTTGATGGGGGAAACTGGAGTGCCCGGGGGAAACCCACCCAGACACGGGGAGAACATGCAAACTCCACACAGAAAGGCTCTGGCGATCCAAATCTTACGGCCATACCAACGTGCCACACGGGGATCGAACCCAGAACCTTAGTATAATATACTATGCTTTAAATAAATAAATAACAATAAATAAATACATGCCGTATATCTTAGCAGTATACATATAAATAAAGTTTTGGTCACATCAAAATGGACTTTAATAACAGTTAAATAATTTCAATAAGCTAGCTTTAATTCCAGAAATAAAGCAAAGTGCACTTTCAAAGTTCTATTAAATAAATCAATTAGTATTGGCATTGCAGCCTAATTCATTCAAAAAAAAGTTACAAAAAGAAAACATTGAAGTTTCAAATGCTGCACATCACATAAGAACTTCCATTCAAACCCTCATGGCTAAATAAGTGCCGAAATGGGTCAAATTGAATCAAAATAAAGTATTACTCTACAGCTATAGCCTATGGCAAAATGTTCGGGTTTTATATAAACAAAAATAGAGTGGAAATTAACCTAAAGAGACTGTTCTTGGTCGCACCGACCGCATTTGTATCAATGCTAGCATTAGCATTAGCTTAGCTAATTAGTATTTAAACACGTCCTAAAGTCTATAAAGTAAACATGTTCTTACACTTACTTGCCTGTTGTTTGCCTCTTTGTCCGTGGATCGCATATCCGCCCTCTTTCCCCAGTAAAGTATCCGATCGCATTCTGTAGCCTACATGAGCTCCAGATTTTTAAGTTACGGAAAAAGAAAACAAAAGAGCACAAATCTCACATGATTGGTCCGCAGCGATAGGATGGTAATTTAGACACACCTCGATTCTTTCCGAAAAACAAGCCAATTTCACAGACAAAATTTATTATTTTTAAGCAGCCAACGCTGTTATCTGAAACACGGAGTGGGTACTTCATGATCCAGGGCTCTCAAGTCTCACGCCTTGAGAGTGTGACACACGCAATTCGATGTGTTCACACGCACACACGCCACACATGGCATCTCTCACGCTGATTTTTTTTTTTTTTTGTGCACGATATTGAGAAAATCGGTCTGTGTGGCTTAGTTTATGCAGGCACCGCGCTTTTCAGCGAAAAAAACTCCCCCTGCTCCGGGCGCACGGTCCGAGCGAGGCCGGAGCAGACGCGCCGTCCCCCGGGCACGTCCTGAGCCTCAGTCCCGGTGCCACTCTGAGACGCACCGACTCCGGTCCCGGTGTCTCCGTCTGTGCGTAACGTGTCCCCCCGACGGCTTACGCGCAGAATACGCGCGGCCCAGAGCCGAACTGCCCATGGTGAGCCGCGGTGAGCCGCAGACTCTTACATGAATCCGTTAAAAATGTCCTGCTCCCTCCTCCCCGCCCCTCTCAGTGAGTGTCTAAGCGCGCACTGCACTCTGTCAGTGATAAGAACAGCGACTGAATACGAGGAAAGACAAAATGAACCATCAGGTAATAACTTAATTTATATAACTGTCATTAGTTGCTTTGTAGTTTAAGTTTGCTCTTTAGACAAACAGGGCTCTCAACACGCAATTCGACGCTCACACGGCATTTCTCACGCAATTCAAGCGCCCCTCCCCCCCTGCTCCCCGGGAAAAATTGTTCACACCCCCCAGTCTCACGCATGACCCCGCTCAAAACTTGAGAGCCCTGTGATCTCAACTAGCACATTCTGCAAAAAAACTAAAATCAAAAATTTTGAAAAAAAATTACTAAAAACTCATTTATCTCGGATTCCCTAATGCCGAGATGCGGACTGAAATGCCGTGGTGCGTCACATATATGTATTGGGACAACATTTTGCTCAAATACATGGGGAAAAATCAGGTACAAGCCTTTAACCGTCTTCAGAGCGGTGCCATTATTCAACGTCAAATATGTGCTTGTTGTCAGTTGAAAGGATCGTTTAAATGGCAATTCCAAACAAATAATATAAGTTTCAGCATTTGAGGATAAGTTTGGAGATTTTCTATTGATACTTTGCAGCTCACTTCATTAACATTCCCCATGCTAACGTAGGCACATCTCTATCTGAAGCTCTGTTACTCAACTTAGACCTTTTCAGTAGTTATTGCTAATGTACGCTTACATGCAGAACACCCCCAGCGTGATGTCTCTGCAAAGTATCATTAGACCCCTGCCCTCCATCTGAAATTATGACACCATCAAATTGTAGAGAGTGAACACAACACTATTGGAGCAAAGACAGTGAATGAATGTAAAACCAGTGTCATGTCCCAGGCCACGCTTGTGAATAGTGTTTACTGGAAATTGTAATGTTGTGGTATATTTTGTCCATCGAAGTACTGCTTATGTGTTACAAATGTATAAAATGCATTCTGACCATGGCACTGATGCACATTGAAATGTATGTGCTTGTAATGACTTCATATGTGTTTGTTTATTTCAGGTGTTTTGTGCAGTGATTTGAATATTGTTGGTAAAAAAAATAAATATAAGTTATTGCACTTCTCTTCTCAAACCTTTTTTTTAATTTTACCAAGTTGCTTTTAGCTGTGTGAAAGAAGCACTGCATGCTTAAAGACGAGGTATTATGCAAAAACTTTTTGGAGCTTTCTTCCATGTTATAATGTTGTTCCCTCATTAAAAACATGTGTGAAGAGCTTTTAGATGTTATTCATCTCTGAGTAAGCCTGCAATCTCTCCTTGGCCCTATTCAAACTGTCCTTACGGTTAGCTGCCAGATTCTGTGCAATGCTCAGCCCACAAGTCTGTTATCCATGCGCCCACAGGGGAATTCTCCATAAATATACAAAAAGAAGATACAAAACAATATAAGACATGACACACCCAATGCAATGTGCAGTAGTTTCATCAGCGGGATGCATGGTGATTGTATTGTGTGACATATATATGTGACGCACCACGGACTTCAAGCCCTCATGTCGGCATTACAGATGCTGAGAAAATGCGATTTTTAAAATTGTTTTTATTTTTTTCAAAATCTGTGTTTTTTTCGGGGTTTTTTTTGCATAATGTGCTAGTTGAGATCATGAAGAAGCCTCTCCATGTTTCAGATAACAGCATTAGTGATGTTAAAAACATACATTTTTAATTTCAAAAGGGCTTGTTTTTGGGAAAGAAACGGGGCGTGTATAAATCAACATAATTTTCCCACGCTCGCGCGTCTGCCAATCCCGTTGCGAGGAGCGCAGAAGGGGGCTTCCCCTGTATCCCGATCAGCTGTGAAGAGCTCGTGCATATGTAAGTGGCACTGCAGGACAATAAAGGACATGAAAATGGACTTTTAACTTCTACTTGGACACATGACACGTTCGGGAGACCTTTGGGACAGGTTCGGGACACGTCCATTGCTCCGGAGCTTGAGTACAGAGTACGATTTAGCTCCAAAACACACAATGTGCGTTTACACGTGGAGATACGCCAAAAACACTGCAACATGGGGTGAGTCATAATTATTATCATATTTCTGCATCAAATGGACTTCATAGACTTTAGGGCATGTTTAAATACTAATTCAGCTTTCATGTGTGCTCTGCGCGCTGTGCTCTGTGCAGGACCACAGTGGATCTTCATTCACAATGCAAAGTATCATTAGACCCCTGCCCTCCATCTGAAATTATGACACCATCAAATTCTAGAGAGTGAACACAACACTATTGGAGCAAAGACAGTGAATGAATGTAAAACCAGTGTCATGTCCCAGGCCACGCTTGTGAATAGTGTTTACTGGAAATTGTAATGTTGTGGTATATTTTGTCCATCGAAGTACTGCTTATGTGTTACAAATGTATAAAATGCATTCTGACCATGGCACTGATGCACATTGAAATGTATGTGCTTGTAATGACTTCATATGTGTTTGTTTATTTCAGGTGTTTTGTGCAGTGATTTGAATATTGTTGGTAAAAATAAATAAATATAAGTTATTGCACTTCTCTTCTCAAACCTTTTTTTTTTTTACCAAGTTGCTTTTAGCTGTGTGAAAGAAGCACTGCATGCTTAAAGACGAGGTATTATGCAAAAACTTTTTGGAGCTTTCTTCCATGTTATAATGTTGTTCCCTCATTAAAAACATGCGTGAAGAGCTTTTAGATGTTATTCATCTCTGAGTAAGCCTGCAATCTCTCCTTGGCCCTATTCAAACTGTCCTTACGGTTAGCTGCCAGATTCTGTGCAATGCTCAGCCCACAAGTCTGTTATCCATGCTCCCACAGGGGAATTCTCCATAAATATACAAAAAGAAGATACAAAACAATATAAGACATGACACACCCAATGCAATGTGCAGTAGTTTCATCAGCGGGATACATGGTGATTGTATTGTGTGACATATATATGTGACGCACCACGGACATCAAGCCCTCATGTCGGCATTACAGATGCTGAGAAAATGCAATTTATTTATTTATTTATTTATTTTCAAAATCTGTGATTTTCGTTTTTTTTGCATAATGTGCTAGTTGAGATCATGAAGAAGCCTCTCCATGTTTCAGATAACAGCATTAGTGACGTTAAAAACATATATTTTTAATTTCAAAAGGGCTTGTTTTTCTGAAAGAAACGGGGCGTGTATAAATCAACATATTTTCCCACGCTCGCGCGTCTGCCAATCCCGTTGCGAGGAGCGCAGAAGGGGGCTTCCCCTGTATCCCGATCAGCTGTGAAGAGCTCGTGCATATGTAAGTGGCACTGCAGGACAATAAAGGACATGAAAATGGACTTTTAACTTCTACTTGGACACATGACACGTTCGGGAGACCATTGGGACAGGTTCGGGACACGTCCATTGCTCCGGAGCTTGAGTACAGAGTACGATTTAGCTCCAAAACACACAATGTGCGTTTACACGTGGAGATACGCCAAAAACACTGCAACATGGGGTGAGTCATAATTATTATCATATTTCTGCATCAAATGGACTTCATAGACTTTAGAGCATGTTTAAATACTAATTCAGTTTTCGTGTGTGTTCTGTGCGCTGTGCTCTGTGCGGGACCACAGTGGATCTTCATTCACAATGCAGCTAAGCTAATGCTAACGCTAGCATTGAAACAATGTGATCAGAGCGAACAACAACAGTCTCTTTAGGTTCATTTCCACTCTATTTTTGTTTATATGAAAGCCGAACGTCTATAGTGGTAGATTAATACTTTATTTTGATTCAGTTTGATATATATATATATATAAATATATATATATATATATATATATATATATATATATATATATATATATATATATATATATATATATATA
The DNA here is from genome assembly GCA_036785185.1 of Paratrypauchen microcephalus. Taxonomy (NCBI): domain Eukaryota; kingdom Metazoa; phylum Chordata; class Actinopteri; order Gobiiformes; family Gobiidae; genus Paratrypauchen; species Paratrypauchen microcephalus. The sequence continues at coordinate 2,519,605 of JAVJIX010000048.1, read as the reverse complement.
TATATATATATATATATATATATATATATATATATATATATATGGCATGTATTTATTTATTGTTATTTATTTATTTAAAGCATAGTATATTATACTATGCTATATAATGTGCAATACGAAATTCATATGAGCAGTATTACCTCCTGTGAAATACTCCTTAAATTCCTGTACCTTGGTATTTTATTACATATTTAATTACTTTTTTTAATTATATTGGTTACTTTGCTATACTATTAGTAGTTCCTGACTATTTTGGCGAGTCAACGGTTCTTCTTTATCCTAAGTATTTCATTGCATTATTGTTGGTCTTTTTTATTTTACATTGTATAATACGTGCAGTACGAAATCGACATCCTATATATATATATATATATATATATATATATATATATATATATATATATATATATATATATATATATATATATATATATATATATATATATATATATATATATATATATACTATGCTACTGTATATTATGTGCAATACGAAATTCATTTAAGCAGTATTACCTCCTGTGAAATACTCCTTAAATATTTTATTACTTTTTTTTTTAATTATTATATTGGTTACTTTGCTATGCTATTAGTACTTCCTGACTATAAGTACATTTTGTAGTAAACTTAACATATTATCCTGTGTATTATTAAATTATTGAATGATTCTGACCTGCCTGGACATTATCACCACACCACAGATAGTCATGATGGGGGAGGGCTTAGCTTAATGTCAGGCAATTGAGGCAAGGAGGGCTGAAGAGAGGAAAATTCACAAGCTTTTTTCAGGGCTTTCGAAAATCTGCTGTGCCTGCTTTCAAATACAGTGGTACCTCACCTTACGAAATTAATTCGTTCCAGAAGTGGTTTCGTAACGTGAATTTTTCGTAAGTTGAGTAGCTATTTCAATGGAAAAAGCCTGATCCGTTCCAAGGTTTTTTTTTTATAGTGTAACTTTAGTCCAGACCCGGACCAAACCGGGACCAGACCAGACCCGCGCGGGCCCGCGGCCCCGAGGGGGAGGCATGGCCCGGGCGCCGCGGCTCCATCCCGCACCGTGTCGACGTCGCTTTTTGATCCTTCGATGTCGGCTCTTCCTATCATTGTGAAGCAGAATTCACCAAGCGTTGGATTGTTCACTCACTAATAGGGAACGTGAGCTGGGTTTAGACCGTCGTGAGACAGGTGAGTTTTACCATACTGATGATGTGTTGTTGATAGTAATCCTGTGTCTCCGCTCCCCTTGCGCGTTCGGCGCTATATTGAGCCATGTCTACCCCCACGCTTCACTATCAACACAATTGAAAATCTATGAAAATCTATGAAAGTTCGAGTGTTCAAACGAGAGAGAAATGCGAGAAAAGCCCAACTCCAGTCTGAGAAAAGCGTAGAATGTGTGTGGTGAGGCATTTACAGCCCTAAAACATGTAGAACAATTGCAAAATATAAAGTTGTCCTACCTCGTGGACCTCTCCCACCGCGGGCCACCTCTGGAACCTAACCCCGTGTGTGTTGATAAAGTGTATTTACGTTTCGGGGCGTGCATCTGAGCGCGCATTAATTGAATTTTTGAGATTTCGCGTTTCGTAACTTGAATTTTCTTTCATATCTAGAGACCAAAATTTGACGTGAAGGCGTTTCGTAACTTGGATTTTTCGTATGTAGGGTCTTTCGTAAGGTGAGGTACCACTGTAGTGACAACTATTTGAAGCCTATGTGTCCTGAAATCCCGCCCGCGGCCGGTCTCACACACACACACACACACACACACACATGTTATATATATATATATATATATATATATATATATATATATATATATATATATATATATTAGGGCTGTCAGGCGATTAAAATATTAATCTAATTAATGACAGGATTTGTAATTAATTAATCTAATTAATCACATTTTAATACATTTTTTAGGTGGTTTATTGTGCTCTCCCACAGTGCAAAAAGGTGTCAAATGTGTGATTTATAGTGGTACAGTGAAAAGACTGCAGACTTCCCCTTTAAGTCTTTAAGTTTTTCAGTCTTTGGCTCGCTCTTTTTCTCTCTGTGCACACAAGACAAGACTGCTGGCAGAGCTGCAGAGTGCACTTGTATACCCCCATTCCTCCTCCCACATTACATAACATTCATTTGAAAGCTCAGTTACATCATTCCACTATTAAATGGCGAATATTTCTGGTGCCAAAATGTGAGCACGTACAGTAGCTTTCATGCAACGTCAATAAATATAATATACAAAGCTTCAGATATACAGAGAATACAAATAATTGCCCGAAATAATTGCCCATGCAAATTACTCATGGCTCACATGACCCCCGGAACCCGCAGGTTTGCCAGATCGCACCAGATCGCACCGCGGAAGGAGGGAGAAGGCGGCCGCGCGCGGGTAAGTAAATGATCATGTTTAGCGATTTGGATGGGCAAAACTGGCGCTTCTAAGTGTGCAGCCTTAGTCACGGCAGAACACGCTGGAGAGTTTATGGGTAATTGAAAAGGGTTCGGCGCGCGGAGCGCAGCAGATACGGAAACGGGCGCGCGTCTTCACTTGCTCTCCCCGGGGACAACGGGCTTAGGGACGGAACTGCTCCATCACATTTTTATAAATAAACTTGCCATACAAAGGCGCCGCACGCCAAATTTAAAATGCGCACGCTTTGAACTGCCGCTCATAATTAATTGAAGAAGAAGAAGAAGAAGAAGACATGCTTTATTCATCCCCGTAGGGAAATTATTTCTCTGCATTTAACCCATCCATCAGGAGCAGTGGGCAGCTCGTCTTTCAGGCGCCCGGGGACCATCTCCATGATCTTGTTGCTTAGGCTTGGTCAGGACCTCAGCTGGAGGATTTTACCTGGAGCATGTTTTGGGTTCATTTTTATAACGCGTTAATTTGCGGTGTCATTAATTAATCTAATTAAGGCATTAAACTGACAGCCCTAATATATATATATATATATATATATATATATATATATATATATATATATATATATATATATATATATATATATATATATATATATATATATATATATACCAGACCCTCCAGGAATTCGCGATGTTGCGATTTGCAACTTCAACGCAACTTCAGCCAATCCCCGCGAATTCAGGGCGGTGTTGCAATTTTGACCAATCACCGCAACTTTCCCGCAATTTTTACAAATTTTGACCAATCATCGGCGACGTATTGAACGCCGACCAACTTCCTTCTGTGTAGGAGACATAACTGAGATGAGGTGCACGGTGCGTTTGTGTGTGTGTGTGTGTGTGTGCGGCAGAGGCGGTGGTTCACGTGAGTGTGGGTGTGTGCACGTACGGAAGTGTGTGCGTGTAAAAGCGCGCGCTCACCTGTCACACTGTCACAGAGGAGAGAGTCAGGGGTTGGGGTGTAGCCGTATTTTTTGTTGAACGCAAACCATTCATTCATCTTTCACGTTAATCTGTTCATCCTGCTGGTTTTCATGAGTTCCATTTCATCCTGCTGCGCTGTCATAGCTGTGTGCGCTGTTTTTGTAATAAATACACAAAACGCATATCTGGATCTCAGCGTATCTGTCACCATAGCCTCCTCTTTGCGCGTCACAAATCTGCGAGCCATAGGACCCAACCTCATATTCTCGGCGGCTAAAAGGTTTGGAAGCCGCAACATTCTGCTTTACTTCCGTGTGACAAAACGAAACTGCGGCCGTGTCCCCAGTTCCCAGAGCGCACAGCTCGGAGCGCGGCCCGAAGGGGGCTCAGACTGCAGTCAAGGAGGTGCACACTTGCTCAGCCCCGACTGTCGAAATGTGTGACGCACATGCCCTTCGGGCCACGCTCCGAGCCGCGAGCTCTGGGAATTGGGTCACGGCTTCTAATGGCAATGGCAAGAAACATGTCTGCGGCACCATTTGCCCACTAAAATAACAGCAAAAGACCGGGCGAAACAGTTCCCCTCCTAGTAGTAATTTATTTTCGATGTTGGTAAGGTTGTTTTAGGACCATATCTGTGATCTCTGTGTTTTTGTATTATTCTTTGTCAGTAATAACTCAGTATTCAAAATATTACTCAATTTTAATTACAAAAAGCGAAAATCGCAACTATTTATCGCAACTTTCACTTCCTCCCGCAACAAAATCGCAACAAAAACCTTAAAAGCACCGCAACTTTCATCGCAACTTTTTGGAAAAGCTCCCGCAAATTCAGGCATTTTAGCCCGCAACAATCACAAAAAATGCCCGCGAAATCCTGGGGGGTCTGATATATATATATATATATATATATATATATATATATATATATATATATATAGATATATAGATATATATATATATATATATATATATATACACCTCATCCTGGCTGCAGAGGAGCAGGCCTTGAGCACCCGAGCAATAGAGGTCCAGATCTACCACACCAGACAAGACCCAAGGTGTAGGCTGTGCAAAGAGGCTCCTGAGACAGTCCAGCACATAACTGCAGGGTGTAAGATGCTGGCAGGGAAAGCATACATGGAGCGACACAACCAAGTGGCGTGCATAGTGTACAGAAACATCTGTGCAGAGTACGGGCTGGAGACCCCAAGGTCAAGGTGGGAAACACCTCCGAAGGTTACGGAGAATGACCGAGCCAAGATCCTGTGGGACTTCCAGATACAGACTGACAGAATGGTGATGGTGAACCAACCAGACATACTGGTGGTAGATAAGCAACAGAACAGAGCCGTGGTGGTGGTGGACATTGCAATACCAAGCGATGGTAACATCAGGAAAAAGGAATACGAGAAACTAGAGAAATACCAGGGGCTCAAGGAAGAGCTGGAGAAGGCCTGGAAGGTGAAGGCATCAGTGGTGTCCGTGGTGATCGGAGCACTCGGGGCTGTAACCCCCAAACTGGAGGAGTGGCTACAACAGATCCCAGGAAAAAACATCAGACATCTCAGTCCAGAAAAGTGCAGTACTAGGAACAGCAAAGATACTGCGCAGAACTCTCAAGCTCCCAGGCCTCTGGTAGAGGACCCGAGCTGGATGAGAGAGAGAGACCAACCACCGTGGAAGGTGAGGAGCACATTTTTTTAATATATATATATAATAACATGGTGATCTAAATATGTTATGTGTTAACAGTTAATACCCCATAAAAATAAAATACCCCCTCTATAAATATGTATTCATCATATGGCATTAGATGTATCTATCTATTTTAGACCTATTTTATTGCCTCAAAGTACCTAAAAATCCTGGATTCTTACAATGTCCTGGGGTGCCTTTGTACATACTGGGTTATAACTTGGCATGTTTTATTTATTTCTGTCCCCAGTGGTGATTAGAATGCAGACGTACTGAGCATTGTTACTGTACAGGAGGAGGCGTTCTTCTAGTCCTGTCTAATAAAAAGGCCATACTGATAACCAAATTTGAATATAACCTTAGTTTTCCCTCTCCAGGAGCTACATCTCCACTGCTCAAAGAGAAGACAGTGCTATTTTAGGCCAAAGTCATAATAAGAGTGTATATGAGTGCTATGTACAGACCTGACAGGAGTACACACTGCACTGGGGCTCCCGCTGGTTCTTAACAACTGACAGGTTCTTTAGCTTGAAATGTACTTGTGACAGCTACGTTAGACTGGCTCCATTTATAACAACATGAAACATGCAAATGGAGATAATATAGTTAGAGTGTGTGTCTGGGAATGTGGTAAAATATGGGCTAGAGCTTTGTGCAAACTACATGAGCTCACACAAACAAAAACAAAGAAAGATAGATAAATACTTTATTGATGTGGGGCAGGACAGGGATAACAACCTGTCCCCAAAGGTGCTCTCCTTTCCGGGGATAGTGCTGCGCAGTGAGTGTTGGGGTTTATTCAGGATGGACAGGAGCTTGTTTAGGGTTATCTTCTCAGCCACAGATGTGAGTGAGTCAAGCTCTGCACTACAGATCCTGCCTTCCTCACCAGCGTATGCAACCGCACAGTGTCGTTCTTCTTGGGGCTTTCTCCCCCCAAAGATCAGAGCATTGAAAAGGACACTGGAGATGACTGGTAGAACATCAGCAGGAGGTTCTTGCAGATGTTAAAGGTCCCATGGCATGAAATTTTCACTTTCTGAGGTTTTTGAACGTTAATGTGAGCTCCCCTACCCTGTTTAGCCCCCCCCCCATGGTTAAAAGAAATGTCTAAACTGAGCATTTGCGATCCTTTTCTGCGTTACAAAAATCGGAGCTCAAACGGGCGATTTTGAACAAGGCACCTTATTGACGTCAGATCGAAAAAAGAAATGCAAATGCAGTTCCACCCCCGTCTGTCTGTACTCAGCGTCTCTGTAAATCACGCCCAGAGAGTTTGGACTGCGAATGCGCTAGGCAATGCGAAATGCGTTTTTTTATTTGCCTGGAGGCACGTCCGAGTGTTTCTAGGCTCGGAAGTCCTTTATCTGAGCCTCTGGACCTTTGAACAGCAGTGGTTTAATTTTATTTTCTGTGGAAATGTGTTTATTTTTCAATGGAACGCTTCAAATCTCTCCCCCGTGCAAAAACAAGGAAATGGATCAGCTGAGGGCTCAGAGCGAGAGCGGAGAGTTTGGCCACGCCCCCACCCTCTACTATAGGCCAGCTCTTTTCTCCTCATTTGCATTCAAGCAACAAAGCCCAGAATAAAGTGTTTGAGAGAGATATTTATGACTCTTTCTCATCTTATCTCTGTTTCTCAAGCACTGAGTGTTGATTTTGGAGAAGGATTCATTTACAGTATTAGGGAACCATTAAGGAGCCATATAAAAGCATCAAGAAGTACCATGTCATGGGACCTTTAAAGGATTTCAGCCTTCTGAAAGTACAGCCTGCTCTGTCCCTGTCTGTAGAGCAGGTCTATATTCTCAGACCAGTCCAGTTTGTGGTCAATATGGAGGTCCAAATAACTCTACAACCTCCACAGTGTCCCCCTCAATGGTCACAGGTTGCAGTTGTGGCCTGCTCCTCCTAGTCCACCACCATCTCTTTGGTCTTTGCAGTGTTTAGTTGAAGATGGTTATCTCTACACCAAACCACAAAGTCCTAAATGAGCTGTACTCCCCTTTGTCACTGTTCATGATAGACCCCATAATGTCTGTGTCATCAGAGTACTTCTGCATGTTACACAGCTCTGAGTGGTATCTAAAGTCTGACATGTACAGTCTAAACAGACCTGGTGACAGTACAGTCTGTGGAGCTCCGGTGTTGCAGACAACAGTGTCAGAGGTGCTGTCCCCCAATTGGACATACTGAGGTCTTCCAGTGAGGTCATTCAGCTAAGATCTCCATTTTCCTCTCCGCTAACTAAGATCTCCATTTTCATCTCCGTCTTTCTGAGCAGCAGAGATTGGATGGTGTTAAATGCACTGGAGAAATCATCATTCATCCTCACAGCACAACTGACTTTGTCAAGATGAAAGAGGGATCTATGGAGCAGGTAGAGTGTCCACACCACTTTGTCCTGATAAGCAAACTGCAGAGGGTTGAGGGCATTTGTTTAGAAAATGTGTATTCCTTGGAGGAAATAATTATTTTAAAAAAGAAATAATATGCCTCTCCGTCTTGTCCCAGCGTGAAGCCATCACACAATCAGTGTACATTCCACTAATGAAACTACTGCACATGTTTTTATATATTTATGGAGAATTGTCGTGTGGGAGCATGGGTGATCTAGGTGTTTACAGCTAACCATAAGGAGGTTTTGAAAAGGGCCCGGGAGAGATTGCTAAATTACTCAAACATGCATGGATGACATCCTAAACCTCTTCAGGCATGTTTTTTGATGGGGGAACTATGTTATAACATGGTACAAAACTCCAAAAGGTTGATTTTGCATTATACTCTCTCTTTAACTAAAAGTGGTCCCTGGATCCAACGTGAGTGATTATAACCGAAGGGCGGGTTGGAGCCACCAGCAGCAGTGTTGGTGGGTTGGGGAGGGACATTCTTGTGTCTGTGAAACTGTGAGTCTGTAATGAGGTTCGGGCTTATCTGAGGAGAGCTGATGTTTGTACTGAGATATGCTGCAATGACAAAGGTTTAGCTTTTTAATTCACCGTGAGCTAATGTCATTTATGTACAGATATTTGCTCTACAAACACGGCTGACATTTACAGAGCTTTGAGGGGCGAGTCTGCTCATACCTGCAGCCCACTGACATCTAAATACAAGTTCTACCGCACAACTGCAGATCCTTGTTCAACTTTCATTTTATTATTTGTCTCTCTTGTTTTAATAATCTTCTTTGTCATTAAAGGTGCATTGTGTAAGCTTTCTAGTACAGCGGATCTGTGGAGAGGCGACTCAGCTCACAGTCAGAATGCCTGTTTTTCAAGATAGTTTTGAGCCATAAAACCACCATTAAATGAATAAATGCAAGGTAGAGCTTTTTAATGTCATACTGTGGAAAATTTCAGGCAGAGTAATGGCATATCGATAGAAACAAGCAGACAATAGACCCACAACCTAAAAGTTACATAGCACACCTTAAAGTATAAGCTTGAGGAAGTACATTATATAGCGAAGTTGACTTTTTAGAGCTTTTAGTCATGTTATAGGTGAACACCATGATCCATGGGTGTCATAGATTATAGCTATTTAGCAGACAAGCACAATATGTCTGTTTTAAATAAAGATATTCCTTGAATCAAATGTGAGTGAAAATAAGGGTGGGTTAGAGCGAGCATAGGGAGACAGGGATAGGGAGGGACATTCTTGCATCTGTGAAACTGCAATAGACAGTTCCTGGGGCTGACTGCTCCTTTCTCCTCAAAAAATTCAAAACTATTCAGAAACTGGCTCCACACCTGTCCAGGACAACAGATGAAAAATAGCCCTCAGGCTAATTCTGGCTTATTTACATGCAAATGTTTATTAATGTGCACTGTAATAATAATAATAGATTTTATTTATAAAGCACTTTACATTGAAAAACAATCTCAAAGTGCTACAGAGCATTTAAAAACAGGGTAAAACACAGACAGAATACAAACATAGCAAGATAAAAACACAACATATTATGGGGCCAATTAGCCATAGGCTCTTGTGAACAAGTGAGTCTGTCCCTGAAATAAATGAATAAGTAAATAAATAAATAAACCTGATGGTTGCCATGGTTGTGGTTGGCTGCTCTGACTGGCTGACACCTGGAGCACTATTTAAAACTTTTGTTAATTTATAGTTGAGTATTTGAAGATAGCTAAGCTAGCCAGCTAGCTTTGAAATGCTACAGACTTTTTACACCAGTGTAACAGACTTTCTATACTAAATACAGCAGAAGATCCACAGGAAATACTGTGAGGGAAAGTCCCATCTCATGACTGAATGAAACAAAAGAGCAGCATGAGAGTGAGGCTAAGAAGAAGCTTTCCTGTTGTGTCTCTAGAGTTCACCTGTCTTCGACTGGGGGATGTTTCGATGCTGCAGGACACTTCTGTCCTGAGGTCTGTGCCCCTCCTCACACTGCCCTGACACAGGATCTGATGACCCTGCCTGTTGAGCTGCACTGAGACTTTTGTTTACTCTTTCTATTAATATTGTATTTTACAGGTCAATGTGCTTAAATTGACCTTCAGGGACAAACAAAGCATTATTGATACACTGATCGATCTCTCCGCTCCTCCTCCTCTCTCTAGCTCTCTAACCTTCCTACCCATCTTGTCACCATGGGAGAAGAGGGGTGAGCTGCTGTGCTCCCCACCTCTGGAACTCTTTCCCGCCTGAGTCCTGCAACATCGACTCCCTTCCCCTCTCCCTCCTCTCTTGAAATCACAAAGCTGCCCCATTCAAACAGCTCTACACCACATAACCAGTATCTTATGTTTTTAACCTCTTCTGTGCACCGTCTTTGGGTATTTTAAAAGGTGCTTATGAAGAAAGGTGAAAAACATTCGGATACCCCTTTAACTGGTAATGAACATTAAAATATAGAGTAGAGTGGAGTTAAGTCTGACTGCACAATTAAAGCGGCTAACTTTGACAATTATGGTCAAAGTACAATGTGCTTTTGTTTCTATTTCTAAACTTAGATATTAATGCATTTAAGCTAAGCAATAGTTGTGGCTACAGCAGATAAAACACTGACCTCTGACATGAGCAGTTTCTTCTTATGTTAATGATGTTTTAGTGAAAAGAGATGCGTTGTGCCGCAGTTTCATTAGAGGGAAGCACGCTGATTGTGCTGTGATAGTGTTCTGAAGGGGGAGTGACTTATAGTGACTTAGTGAACATAGGGAGCAAAGGCAGGGGACACTCAGAACATCAAATGAGAAAATGAAAAATGTTAATACGTTGTTTCCAGTGAGTATAGCATTTTCAAAACAGTAACATGGTGATCTAAATATGTTATGTATTAGCAGTTAAACCAGTAGAAGTATAACACCTCCTCTTTAATTCTGTGTTGCACTTCCATGAGCTGATGAGGCGTTCTTTTCTTAAACCTCCAATTTGTGCTTGACCTTTTCTAGATTGACATTAGCTGCATGTTAGAGGCGTTAACTTCAGCCAGGCCTATCCAGTGTTGGACTAGGTGCGTGCACGGGGGATGTAAGAAGCCCAGAACAAGCGACTGTCGAAAACGCGATCATGTCGAACATTCAGAACATCAGAACAGAAGTTGCTTTTGGAACTCTGCAACACAGTTGCAATAACCAAGCCGAGAGACATGGCGTGGCAGAAGATCACCGACCGATTAAATACGCAAGTTAAGTTCTATAACACTAAATTGTAGACTACTAGACTAGAGTATTATAACCTTTAAAGGAGAATTAACATTTTTTATAATCTGAGCCTTATTTCGGTAATAAAACAAGTTGTTTTACTCACCCATAGCACTTTGGTGTCATTTGGAACACTTCCGGAGACTTTTCAAATCACAGAAGCTCGATGTGTCAGCGTAGACTTTAGTGGAGTCAAAAGCGGCCTGAAACCCAATATCCAGCTATAGTTTCATTTGATGACGTCATCATAGAGGACAGTGCACATGTGCGCAGTCACAGCTGTTTTGCAGACAGGAAGATGCAACTTTTCTACTGCGAGCGACACATGGCAGAAGATTCGGACTTTGAGGCTGAAGAGGACTTATGGAGGACTGAGGACTGAAGAGGAGTATACGGATGAGGAGACAGAATGGATAAAAATGAAGCGGAGACACTTTGAGGAGCAGCGCACTAGAGAACAGCCATCGGTTTTGCATTACTTATCAGAATCATGCGCTGAATCCGCTGGCCTTCTTTCTTTTCCTTTGCTGGTAAAAAATCGTCCTTTGACTGAAGTGGGTACCGCAAACACGATGGTCCAAAGGTCTTACAGCTTTGCGTTTCATGTTTGGGTCCCGAGAGCTGAGAGCGAAATCAGCTGTGACTGAGCACATGCGCACTGGCCTCCTCATCTACTCGAAATTATGGATAAATCTCGGATTACAGGCCACTTTTGATTCAAACGAAAGTGTAGACTAAGATATCGAGCTTCTATGATTTGAAAAGTGCTAAAGTTTGTGTTATTTGGAGACCGCAAACAAGTGCCCCGAGAACTCACATTACAGATATCGCTAATCTAAAACATCTCCGGAAGTGCTCCATATGACACCAAAGTGCTATGGGTGAGTAAAACAACTTGTTTTATTACCGAAATAAGGCTAAGATTGTAAAAAACGTTAATTCTCCTTTAAAAACTTGTATCCTTCACAGTGCTGAATGTTGGGTGTGTTTTCACCATCGGTATCAAGACAAGTCCGTGGGGGAGAGGGCTCGCTACGGTTTGTCACGTGGGAGACCCGAGTTCGATACTCAGGGAGAACAGTTGATGTAATAAAATGTTTATGTTCATATTTGTAGAGCAGTCTTGTCAGTTGTAATTTCTTTTCACTGTGTAAAAGTATTTGCTCCAACTAATATGTTATATTGTGTTATCTTGTCTTTGAGCAGGAATAATGTGATTCAGTGAAATTAGTAATACTGTTGAAATGGTACCTTAATTCAATTTAAAACAAATAGTAGCTACCAAGCCACAGAAGGTGGGAGCCCCCCTCAAAGCCTTTCACCTGCAGAGGAGCTGGCACTGGCCCTAAACCGGGGTCACCCACTGGTGGAGGTAACTGAAGGAGGGACCCCCATCAAAGATCCTTCTTGCGAGTTCTCGTGAAGAGTATATTCAAGGTATTCTCTAGGCTACTGCTTGCCTCAGCTGTGATCCAAGCATTTGTATTTTTTTAATAGTATGTTTGTGTTCTAGTTACTGAAGATGGCGTACAGTTGTTGGACCCTCAGCAGTCCTCCAGCAATGGCCTCACACCAGAATGTCATACCTAATGTATTATATTGTTTTATGGAAATTGATAAATAGGATTTCATTAAAGAGACTTGCACAGCATCTCTGAAGCAAATTTATTGAATCATGGAGTGTGCCTGTTATTTGGCTACATTTTGTTTTAAAAGTAAAGGTTTACCTTTAACTGTATTCTTTGATAGGGCCGTCACATAAAATATAAAGTGTCAGTGTCGTCAAGTGATGTTAGGCCCAACTGATATAAGTTTTATGATGATATGAATAATTGTAGGTTAAAGGGCATTCATTCACATTTGTGTAATGTGTGGCAAATGTAAGTTGGTGAAAATATAACAAATATATGACTTGCGCATGAATAGTGTCAGTAATAACACTGACACTATTCCCACATGACATACGCAGCACTTAACCACACGGCCAAAGGTATTCTCCATGACAACTATGGAATTCTTTTATCTGAAAACATTGTAACGACAGCGCTTCAAAAAAATATTTTAAATTACTGAATGTTTGTCAAAACTGAGTAAGAATGTAAGGTAAATATTTTTTTGCTGATATTGTCACCCTTGTTTTCGGACAACACAAACAGTCAGGCGGGAAGTATGCGGAAGTCTTTGTTTGACACTCTGTTTACTTCAGGTACGTATTCTTTGCAACACCACCTGATCGTTAGCCTGCCCGGGACCAGGCTAGCTCAGAGGCCTATGTTGCCCCAGTAACTCAGCCGAGATTAATGTTAGCGAGAGTCATGGAACCGAATTCTCGCTAAAACTAGCGCGGCTTATCGAAGTTGGCCGGGCTTTGCACTTAGCGGCGCTGATGGAATACCCCTCAGGAGTTGTGTTTTGTTTTATTCACACATGTTTGAGTAACCATTTATTATTAGTCTGTCTATATCTCCAAAGCTCAAAATGCTCTGTTCCATCTTGTGATATCATGAAGTTGTTACATGGGGAGGGACCCAATGCATTTCCACAACCAAGATGGTCTTCACCATGACATGAGGGTGGAACAGGGCACAGAGGTGTCACTAAATACAATTGCATAGGATCATGTGCCATTGTCATGTGAATATAGGAAAACGTGTTGATCACCCTCCCCATGTAATAAAGGGCTTTTAATATTTTCAGTCAGTGTGCCTCAGGTTTGTACCTTGTCCATTTTCAAGTAAGGGCCACATTCTGCTCTGCAACTGAACCCTTGCAGAGCACCTGTGCTGTTATTTGAAAGATTTTTTATACCTTTTCTCTTCAGCTAAGAAAAAACAAGACTGTAAAATATTTTAATTATAATAACTAATACAGAAGCTACTGACACTGTCACCTTTTCATCCAATCAGGTACATTGTCACTAAGAATCATGGAAAACCACCTGCCTGACACTATCTCAGACACTTGATTCTCTGTCATGTTATATGTGCATTTCAAGAGCGACAAAAAAGTAAATAGTAGGTAGAGATGTGAGAACTATAAAGAAACAAGAGTAAATTTGATCCAATAAATTTATCCTAAGGTTTCTATAGTGGCTGCAGCGCTTGCACCAAACTATCTGGGAATCCTCAACTAGAAAAAACACTGCCAAAACAGGCAAAGTACAGAATAGGGCAATGACACCCCTACTTAAGATAGCACCCCAGTAGTCTGCTTGGACAGAGCATCTCTGTGTGACCACAGTTCACTATGAGGGGCCGTTCAAGACATTATTCATTCTGGTCCTCTCACATACATATATTCTCACTCTCACATACATACATTCTCCTCTCACATACATACATTCTCCTCTCACATACATACATTCTCCTCTCACATACATATATTCTCCTCTCACATACATACATTCTCACTCGCACATACATACATTCTCACTCGCACATACATATATTCTCACTCGCACATACATACATTCTCACTCGCACATACATATATTCTCACTCACACATACATATATTCTCACTCTCACATACATACATTCTCCTCTCACATACATACATTCTCACTCACACATACATACATTCTCACTCGCACATACATATATTCTCACTCGCACATACATACATTCTCACTTGCACATACATATATTCTCACTCGCACATACATACATTCTCCTCGCACATACATATATTCTCACTTTCACATACATACATTCTCCTCTCACATACATACATTCTCTCTCTCACATACATATATTCTCAGGGTGAGAATATATGTATGTGAGAGGAGAATATATGTATGTGCGAGTGAGAATGTATGTATGTGAAAGTGAGAATATATGTATGTGCGAGGAGAATGTATGTATGTGCGAGGTAAAGTATGGTTGAAACGGAAGCTAGTTTGGTGGAAACGGAAGCCAAGGCATTTATCAGGCTGTGATTGGCTGAAAAGATTCTGTTTCAAATGGGACCGGAGAATCGTAACTCATATGGTATTATGGAGGAACGCGAGGCGGGTGCACTAAAGCCGTGTCCCAGTTCGAGGGCTGCAGCCTCCGTTGGCTCCATTTTTGGCCGCACGACGGCATGACACGGCCTGTCCCATTTCATACAGCCCAAAACACGGAGCGAAAACACGGAGCAAAAAGCCCGTCCGGAGAGCGGAGAAAACATGTGAGTATACGCTTTTAACTTTAGGAAATCATTACTAACGCAACCGTAAATGTAAAATACGGCCACACACCACAAAACTGTCAAATAAGTTTGTTTTTTTAACTGCGTGAACCTCGGAGCTTTGAGGGAAAGGTTTAGCTAGTCATCTGCTAACTCGATGGAAAGTCAGTTCAAACTTTCTTATTTGGACAGATGTCCATCAAACACTTTTTATATTTTTACTGTCAGGGGAAAAAGACTACAGAGGCATTAATGAAGCTACGAGGAGGAAACTCGTTTTCACGGACAGGGACTAAACACTTGGCCAGTGTAGCTTGTATGATAAAACCCACATTATTTCATGCAGTAAACTTAAAAGACACAGTTTGACTATATCAAAGTTTATTTTTTACTTGTAAATAACGTAATATAAGCCTCCATTGTATGCATTTAATTCTGGGAATGCATTACTTGTTTTTTTACAATCTGTGCATGTTTGTAAAGTGAAGAGTAAATACCACTGCCTGGACAGGTCAGTTTTAAGATGGACATTAGGCTCATTTAACAGGTGCAGACACTGGTGTAGATACTAGACACCTGTGTCTGTTATGTTCATCACATCTAATGTAACAATGAGAAAACTGTTTGAAATGTTTTGTATGAATTTTCTTTTCTCATCTGCAGCCTCCTATATGAGGACACAACACTGCTGGGGCCACAGAACTGTTGGCTGAGGTGATGCTCATGGGTCATGAAATGGGTCAAATGCAGAAGACAAGGTAAAGCTACTTAACTGCCCTGGAGGTGTGCTGACCCAGACGTCATGCTCATATTGAAACCATTATTTAAATAGTAAAAATACACATTACTCATATTTGTGGGATTCCTCTATTAATTTAGCTGTTTTGATTATTTAAACTAGCTTTGGATCTTGATGTACATGTACTGTGAACCTAATTTTCCTGTAATAGTTTTCTTAATATGTAATTATGTTTTTACATTGCAGGACAGAGCTTTGAACCAATCAGACATAAGACACATTCTGCTCTTCCTCCTCCAGAAGACAAGAGATGCAGCTTAGTGGCCCAAGTACATTGGATCATGTCTCCACTGTTTTGTGCCCAGACTCACTGAGGAGGAGGTCCAGACTTCATTAGAGTCTGTGATTGCATCAGAGTTCAAAGTCAGCTTTATTGTCAAAAAAAACATATGTAAAGGTTGCACACACAGGATTTGAAATTGCAGCACTCCCTAGGCCCACGGTGAACATAAATCATCTTATAAACAAGACAATAAACAAGACAAGACGACAAACACAATGACTAAAACATCACATATACCCATAGCAAATATGTTTGCATCAGGCCTGCCTCCTGCACATTTGGTCTGTTGCTGTGCATAATGTGTCCTAACGGAGATGTGTCCATAATGTTTAACTTCTAATTTCCTGCAGAAGTAATATAGTAAAATGGTAGTTTCTTTTCATCTTAGCTGAGGATCACCTAAACATCTTAATCGCTGTGGCCTTATATGACCTTAACAAGTGTGTGAGACAAAACTGAAAACATAATTTGCCTATGATGTTTAAGTTCTTCAGTCTGTACTGACATTTGATCCATGGTGAAATGTTATATTTATTTGATGTCTCTTTTGATAGTAACTAATTACATGCACTATAAGAATGTACTACTGTACTGCAATTAAGCAGTGGTAATCCACCTGATTATATTTTGCAAAGATAATTTTGTTCATTTTGGATTGTCACCTGCTTCAGCAAAAATGAAACTATTTGAGAGTACACTGACATACAGCTGTTTGTACTAATTTATTAAAGCATTGTATGTGTGTAATGGGTTCAATGTTTGACTATTCACATTATGAGAAGATTTCCAGAAGTTCTTTTGAGTGTATAAGAAACCATGTCCATGGCCCAACCAAACTTGGGCCACTAAGCTGCATCTCTTGTCTTCTGGAGGAGGAAGAGCAGAATGTGTCTTATGTCTGATTGGTTCAAAGCTCTGTCCTGCAATGTAAAAACATAATTACATATTAAGAAAACTATTACAGGAAAATTAGGTTCACAGTACATGTACATCAAGATCCAAAGCTAGTTTAAATAATCAAAACAGCTAAATTAATAGAGGAATCCCACAAATATGAGTAATGTGTATTTTTACTATTTAAATAATGGTTTCAATATGAGCATGACGTCTGGGTCAGCACACCTCCAGGGCAGTTAAGTAGCTTTACCTTGTCTTCTGCATTTGACCCATTTCATGACCCATGAGCATCACCTCAGCCAACAGTTCTGTGGCCCCAGCAGTGTTGTGTCCTCATATAGGAGGCTGCAGATGAAAAAAGAAAATTCATACAAAACATTTCAAACAGTTTTCTCATTGTTACATTAGATGTGATGAACATAACAGACACAGGTGTCTAGTATCTACACCAGTGTCTGCACCTGTTAAATGAGCCTAATGTCCATCTTAAAACTGACCTGTCCAGGCAGTGGTATTTACTCTTCACTTTACAAACATGCACAGATTGTAAAACAAAGTAATGCATTCCCAGAATTAAATGCATACAATGGAGGCTTATATTACGTTATTTACAAGTAAAAAATAAACTTTGATATAGTCAAACTGTGTCTTTTAAGTTTACTGCATGAAATAATGTGGGTTTTATCATACAAGCTACACTGGCCAAGTGTTTAGTCCCTGTCCGTGAAAACGAGTTTCCTCCTCGTAGCTTCATTAATGCCTCTGTAGTCTTTTTCCCCTGACAGTAAAAATATAAAAAGTGTTTGATGGACATCTGTCCAAATAAGAAAGTTTGAACTGACTTTCCATCGAGTTAGCAGATGACTAGCTAAACCTTTCCCTCAAAGCTCCGAGGTTCACGCAGTTAAAAAAAACAAACTTATTTGACAGTTTTGTGGTGTGTGGCCGTATTTTACATTTACGGTTGCGTTAGTAATGATTTCCTAAAGTTAAAAGCGTATACTCACATGTTTTCTCCGCTCTCCGGACGGGCTTTTTGCTCCGTGTTTTCGCTCCGTGTTTTGGGCTGTATGAAATGGGACAGGCCGTGTCATGCCGTCGTGCGGCCAAAAATGGAGCCAACGGAGGCTGCAGCCCTCGAACTGGGACACGGCTTTAGTGCACCCGCCTCGCGTTCCTCCATAATACCATATGAGTTACGATTCTCCGGTCCCATTTGAAACAGAATCTTTTCAGCCAATCACAGCCTGATAAATGCCTTGGCTTCCGTTTCCACCAAACTAGCTTCCGTTTCAACCATACTTTACCTCTCACATACATACATTCTCCTCGCACATACATACATTCTCCTCGCACATACATACATTCTCACTCGCACATACATACATTCTCACTCGCACATACATATATTCTCTCTCTCACATACATATATTCTCACCCTGAGAATATATGTATGTGAGAGGAGAATATATGTATGTGCGAGTGAGAATGTATGTATGTGCGAGTGAAAATATATGTATGTGAGAGGAGAATGTATGTATGTGAGAGTGAGAATATATGTATGTGAGAGGAGAATGTATGTATGTGAGAGGACCAGAATGAATAATGTCTTGAACGGCCCCTCATAGTTCACAGCGGTCCTGCGCAGGTGAGTACATTCATTATACCAGTGTATAAAACCTATGACTCATGCCTTCTCTGTGTGGGTGGCTCCGAAGGTAAAAGAAATTAGAATGCTAATTCAATCAATTCTGCACAAACACTACAGTCATTCATTAGACATGTGAATTAAGGTCAGTCAGGAGTAAATGTGCATAACCTCACAACAGGACAAATGCTATCTGCACACTTTTTTAAAGGAGTCATATGGAAAATCAATTTGAATAAGCTGGCTCACACTAGATTGATTGGTGTTGCACTCTGAATTATGTTTTACACATTCGTCAATCTGGAACAGCAGCAAATGACTACAATCTGACAGGTCAAAGCATCACAGCAACACAACAAGCCAAAAAATCCATCTTGAGAGAATCCAATTTGCAAGGTTAGTTATGCTCTGCTGGTTAACCAATCACTGTTGTGTCCATATCTCAAGGTGTCTTGCACATCCCTCCGCTCCCCTCTGATGTCACATGCAGAGGGAGGACAGAGCTGCTGCTGTTTGGAGAACGTGTGGTGCCAAACATTTGGCTCAGTTGCCAATCAATCCAGCATAAGGCCAAGTAACTGAGCCATAGTGCCCCCATATGCCTCAGCGGGGATTTCAGTGACCATCTCTCAATCTGTTGGATCATCCTAAAGCTGTTTCTGTGTTTGTTTGGCATGCTGGCATCTCCATGGCAGCACCGGTGTTCTGTGTGTTGCACCTTCTGTCCCTCTGGGCATATGTGGGGTGCCAGTGCTTTGCCTAAGGCACTGTAGAGTAACTCACTACTGCTTCTTCTTTTTTATGAGACTATTTTCACACCAGATTTGCTGTCTGACTCAGTAGTGAGTAGTCTACAACTTTATCCAAACAGAAGCATGACTCTGGGGACTGGGCCCATA
This sequence comes from Paratrypauchen microcephalus, assembly GCA_036785185.1. NCBI lineage: Eukaryota > Metazoa > Chordata > Actinopteri > Gobiiformes > Gobiidae > Paratrypauchen > Paratrypauchen microcephalus. The sequence continues at coordinate 2,500,189 of JAVJIX010000048.1, read as the reverse complement.
GTTTTCAAGGCTGCTTCTTTATACAGGGGGTCCTCGGGTTACGACGGTCTCGGGTTACGACGTTTCGTGGTTACGAACGCGCCCCCATTAAAAAAAATATGTATATATTACGCGTCATTCCGTCTTACGCGGTTTAGCGTGGTAAGAGATGTAAACAAACACGAACGGCGCGCGGCGCACGGCACAAGAATACACTCTGTTGTGGTTGTAGGGAGAAGAAGACGGCCTCGTGTGCGTGTCCAATGTGGGTGGAAGTACCTGATGTGGGCTCTGATCTGCTCCTATGAAAGCGGCAGTGATAACCAAGCAGTGTAGTGGTCTAATTATTGAGATGGAAAGGTTATTGGTGCTTTGGTTGGAAGATCAAAGGCAAAATCCGGTTTACGACGTAATTCGGGTTACGACGCGTCTTAAGAACGGATCTACGTCGTAACCCGAGGACTCCCTGTAGTGACTTTGGCATTCTTTTTTTTGTTTTGTTTTGTTGGAAAGCCGCTTGTAAAATTACATGCTGCATTTGGGCTTGCAAGAGGTACTTTCACATGATTTTTATCCTTTTTTTTACAGGGTTAAAAGTGTCACATAGATCCTAACTGAAAATCAGCTGTTTCTGCATCAGAGAATCACTTCTGCAGTTCTGAACAGGACGTAAATGGGTTGTTTCTGTTATTGAAGTGTTTTAGATAAATAAATAAATGTGGTTTACAGGGAACACTTGCCATGGAATGGAAGCTTTATTTGTCATTGTAAACAACAAAAAGACTTGGAAATGGACAGGTCCATGGACCTTAAAGCAGCCAACATGGGGCACTAACATCCCCCTCTCTCTTCAGTGATACAAGAACATAAACAGAATAAGAATGCAATACAATCAAGAACAATAGACAAAGACATAATACAGTGGAATAGTTTACACAAGGTATCTTTTTTTTTGGGGGGGGGGGGGGGGGGGCTAAGGCGGAAAGCTATGTAAGAAGGGCAGAGTGTTTTTATAAATGCATGTTCATCGTGTTCAAGCCAATTGATAAACATGTCCTTTTGATTATGGTGAGCTGTGATTATCACAGTTGTGTCCTTGAGGCAGACAGTCAAAAACAAAGGGTCCTGTTTTGCAGAATTTCTGGGAGATTATTACCAAAGGGGAGAATTGACATAATCAATACCAGGGACGTGCACAGGGGGGTTGCTGCCCCTGTGCCCTCCTGGACTGACGTTGCCCTTCCGAGTTGAAAATAAATAAATAAATAAAAATAAATTAATAATAATAATAATAATAATAATAATAATAATAATAATAATAATAATAATAAATTGTTCAATCGATACAGAATTTCATGTAGGCGTAGGCCTAGATTTGAAAATGAAAACAAAAAAAAATCACCATATCATCCTAAAATAAAAACAGCCTCATTCACTCGCGAGCCGGACCACTTCGCGAGCGGCGATCACCGGAGCTCCGTGAGCCCGTCCGGGGAACCCGTGTCCCCGCTCCATCTGACTTTGACCTCAGATCCGACGAGACTACCCGCTGAATTTAAGCATATTACTAAGTGGAGGAAAAGAAACTAACCAGGATTCCCTCAGTAGCGGCAAGCAAAGAGGGAAGAGCCCAGTGCCGAATCCCTGTCGGACGCGCGGGCGCGGGAAATGTGGTGTACGGAAGTCCGCTTGCCCGGTGTCGATCGGGGGCCTCAGCCCTTCTCATAGAGGCTCAGCCCGTGGACGGTGTGAGGCCGGTAACGGCCCCTGTTGCACCGGGGTCCTTCTCGGAGTCGAGTTCTTTGGGAATGCAGCCCAAAGCGGATGGTAAACTCCGTCTAAGGCGAAATACCGACACAAGGCCGATAGTCGACGAGTACCGTAAGGGAAAGTTGAAAAGAACTTTGAAGAGAGTTCAAGAGGACGTGAAATCATTTAGAGGTAAACGGGTGGGGTCCACGCAGTCCGCCCAGGGGATTCGGTGGGCAAGGGACGGCCGCCCGTTGTGGGAGGATCCCCTCGCGGGACCTCTCCCCGGGTGTCGCCAGCCCCCGCTGAGCGCACTTCCTCCGACTCTGGGTTGGCCAGGAAAGGCTCGGGACGAAGGTGGATTAGTGCCCATTGCTAATACACGTGACTGGCACCTGACCCGAGCCTGCATGTGGAAAGAGATTATCGCGGTTGTTGTAAAAGGGGAGATTGAGATGTATAACAAATGACTAAGCTACATGTCTGCAGTTTCTAACATTTCGTTTTAGCGAGCAGAATGAATGATGGAAGTAATGCATCACATGAATTTGTTCATTCAAAATGGTTAAATGACTAAATCTTATCATTATTTTGGGTAATGTGCGTTATGTTAAGTGATGCCCATGGAAAAGAGGCGGTTGCAGGAGAGAGAGAGAAAACCCTCAGGGAGGCAGCAAAGGGTAGCACATCACTGCAGGGGTGGCTAAGAAAAAGCCAACCAGCAGGTGAGACAGAAATGGGTTCCGGGTTCACTTCGCCTTTTGTGCAGTTTTATTACCTTCTAAGCTTCCCGTAGACAGGTCACGTGTCTACATTCGAAAAGCAGCAGGAAAAGACCAAAGACTGTCTATGGGAAAAGTAGGAAAGCATGGCGGGCCATGGCGTTGTTTGGGAGGAGGACGAAACGCTGTGTCTTTTGGGGATTTGGGGCGACGAACACATAAAAGGACAACTGTCCACGACACACCGCAATGCAAAGGTCTTTCAAAACATTTCTGAAAGAATGGTCGACGCTGGTTATAATAGGACAGCTGTACAGTGCAGAGTGAAAGTGAAAAAACTGAGACAGAAGTACCTAAGTACCCGCGACAAAATGCGAAGAAGTGGGGAAACTGGAGATGCCAAGGAGTGAAGGTCTCAGAGCTCTAGAGAAGCTACAATGTGAACAGAAAGAGGACTGAGGCTCCATCAGAGCTTAAGTGGACCAGAAAGAGAACTCGGTCCTCTTTCACAATGTGAACACAAACAGAACTGAGTTTGTGTTCTCTTGTTGGTCCACTTTTAGGGGACTGAGTTCGGTTCGCTTAAAGGGGACTATATGTGAAAACACCCTATTAACTCCATATACAAACATTTTCATTTTAAACTGGATACATATTGGAGCACTAATTTAGACATGGGGCTGGAGGACACCATTTGTGGAATCTCTGCCACTTGAGGTGTGGCCTTCTTTGTAAGAAAATAAAACATCTCTATCAGCCTGTTCACCTTCAGCGGATGTCTACGCCAGAGTTTACAAGTGAACAGGCTGATAGAGTTAACATGGGCGTAGTGATACGAGTGAAGAGAGACAATAGGCAAATGCGAAATACGCTGCTGTTTTGGATGCAAATATATCACCTTTCGGACAAATGTTTTGAGAAGAAAAACAAGCTTTAGTTCATGTTCCAAGGAAGTTACCGGACCTACTTACGTGGGCTCCAGAAAGCGAGCCAAACCAGGATCAGCTGAGACTGTCAGAGGTAAGCCGACGTCAACACACGTAACTTTTAGAAGGAAACCCATACAGATGAACATTTTAAAAAAAAACGCACTATCCCTTTAAAGCGTTCTCAGATTTTTTGTCAATTTATTCTGCCAAACTGTTTGGAAATGAGGCCAAGACCACAGTTAAATATAAAGGTCCATAAAAGCATCACTTAAAAAAATGTAATAGTTAATAAAGATGAATGTCCACAGTTGGACCAAAGTTGGGGATGAAACGAATAGTGTACTATAGTCAGTCCCATTGGCCCCAATTACACCGGACTCCCCCCAACCCTACAGCGGTTCAAGCAGTTGGAGCAGGGTAGAGGTCTGTGCACTCGGATTCGGTGAGTGATTAGTGCCCCAAGTCCAACCGCTGCCGTGCCTCGTATTTAACTGCAAATAGAGAAAAGTCCTTTTCAGTGCCTCAACTAGTCACCAGCTTGGCCTCACATACACACCAGGGTCAGTCAAGTGACGTTCCTTTATTTAGCTATGCCAGGCATTGAATCAGTGCCACCACGTCCCCGTTCTTGCCCCCCTCCAGACTCCATCAGCACATTGAAGTTGGGCAGCTGTAAAAATAGAGAAACACAAAACGCGTTACTTTACTTACCTGCACTTGTAAAGCGATGTATCAGCCCTTGATGGTGCATCCCTCTGCCTGGTCCTTGTCCTTGCCCGTTCCTGTTTTCCCATCGTCTGCGTCCCATTACATGTCCAGTCCTGTGACCCCATGCCCCAGGTTGTCCTACTCGCTCGAGCCCTCTGCCTGTCTTTTAGGAAAACACTGGTCCAACTATAGCCAGTAGTAGGTCTATTGAGTGGGAGGGAATGTTCAATTAGTTCAGTCTGCTCCTCCTCCTCCTCCTCATTTAGTTTGCCCTTCAGTCCAATACAGCACAGAAAACCCAGTTAACTGGCTAGTCTGCATTGCTAGTCAAAATGACAGGACCTGGATGATCATTTTCCCTTGTAAGTTTAGTCACAAATAAAGGACTTTAAACAAGTTATACCTGCAGTTGATGAACCACCTTCCACCACCATTTTCGCCATTTCAACCTAAAAAATTATCTGGAACCTATGTACCTAACTACTAATACTGTGTGCAATAGTAGCACAATGTTGTCAACCATAAACCACATGCTCAAACTTCAGTTGATGTGACTGGTTGTTAAAAAAAAAACAAAAAAAAACATGTGCATGGAACACTGTCAGGAAGGTCTCAAAAATCCACAAATAAATGCAAGATTAATCACAAATATGTACGGTGGTTTGTAAATGCAGGTTCATCGGTTTGCAAATAAATGCAAACCGAAAAAAACTGCACTGTGAATCGCGTAACATTTTCTTTTGAGTGGAAAAAATGCTGAATGTTACATTTATTGTAAGTCATGAATTATATTTGTGAATGTCATTATATTTGTTTCTGGACCAAGAAGTGTATTTGTGAATGGTGCGATATTTATTTGATAATGAAGACAGTAACCTATCTCCATATCAATTGCTAACATGTGACATATTTAGATCACCCTGTTACCTTTTATTGTCTTGAAAATACTATATTCTCCAAAAGCAACGAGGCAACATGTTTAATAAGAATTGTCATTTTGGAGCATAGGGAACGTGGGCTGAGCATAGCACAGAATCAGCTAACCTTAAAGGGACAGTGTGTAAGATTTTTACCCGTTAATTACTGAAATTGAAGATACCATTCAAAAATACATTGTTTTCCAAGCCTTTTCACTTCCATCATGAAATCAAAGTATTCTTTTGGACTTAGATATAGTCACATAAAAGGGGGATCTTCCCCATGCAGAGGCAGCCATTTTGAATACGAGAGCCGCAGAAGGACATTTGGGCTCCGCCTTCGCCTTCGGCAAAGCTCGTGGTTTTGGGTAAACAACACAAGCATGCTGCCGGATCAGACGTCGTAATGGATCTAACACGTGTTTTGGACTAAATTGTTTTACTGGATTTTATTCGCTGGATCCTTACGGACAAATTGAGAGCAAGTTTATGGTGAAGTACAGAGTTTGACCTGTGCGAAGCATTCTAAGGTAAGCTAACCTCGTTTTGTGCTTTTCTGTATAAAAGCCCCATGTGCTCGGGGAGTGATTGTTTTGCAGGGAAATGAATTGCATAGTCAAAAAGAGGAGACTGTAAGGTTTCATTTGATGTGTAGAGTGTCATGGTACATGATCAGGAATGTGTGTTTTCATGAGAAAAAACAAAAACAAAACAGGGACCGCGTTTTATTTATACATTAGCACATTTGAATAGGGCCCAGGAGAGATTATTAAAATACTCATGCTTGGAAGAAAATCTAAAATTTCTTCAGGCATGTTTTTGATGAGGAAACAATGTTAGTGTTGGAAAGTAACTGAAAACATGTACCGAAAAAACAGTGTATGAGTCCAAGTAATCTCCCATGTGGATCAATAAAGTTTGTCTAAGTTTAAGTCTGAGAGTGTATGTGTGATTTTTCTTTGTCTCTAATTAGACATAAATTAATACAAAACAAACAAAAAATAGCTTTTTGTAATTTTATGTCATGTTTTATACCATAATATAATGCAATTGTATGCTGATGTGAAAGTATTCCAAGTATTCAGAATACTTCCTGTAACTGAAAACATTTTAATTCACATATTTAATATTCTGTAACTAAATACATTTTCAAAGTATTCTTCTCATCACTGGTAGATAACATGGTAGAAAGCTAAAAGAAAAATTATTTTACTTTGATATTACTTTCTGGGGTCCACCACCTGCTTGTCTCCATAGAATGATATGGTATTTATTCTTCTTAATTTATTCTATTACAGGTTGTTTGTGGCTAAAAATACTACGGAAACCTGGCATCATGCGCTCGTCTCCATGGAGATAGATACGTTAATGCAAGGGTATAACATCTGCATAGAGCCGAGCTGAGTTCTAATGAGGGTTTGCATGTTTGAATGACTTGGAGGGTCTGATTTTAAAATCCTATATTAAACAAAATGGATTTTTGTTCTATTAAAATGTAAAAACTGTTACCTCAAGATTTGAGAAATGTATTTGACATCATAAAAAAAAAAACGCATAAATTCAGTAAAAAATGCTTGTTAAATATATCACTCAAAAAGGCCCGTGATTTAAAAGCAGCAGTGAGGAAGACCACTGTTAATAATAAATACTGTATACTGCACATAATGATGAGCTATCTAAAAAAAGAAAAAAAAACATTAAAAACACACCTGGAGTTTTGTTTCATTCACAACTGTTTGATTGACCCTGATTATTTGGTTGTCTACATTTCATAAGCTCAAAATGCTTTGTTCCACCTTGTGATGTGACCATTTATTTAGTAGATGCTATGATTCTGTGAAGATGTTTAAAAACACAGTGGAGCACTTCCTGCATTATGGAACAGTGTTTTCTGTTTGAGAGAAGAACCAAGTCTAAATATACAGGGTTTATGGTTTTTAAAATGTATGAATGAAACCAAACACAACTCCAGGTTGCAGTGCCAGAGAGGAGAGCTGTGTGCTTACTGTGTGCTGACTGTGTGCTGACTGTGTGCTGACTGTGTGGTGACTGTGTGCCGACTGTGCGCCGACTGTGTGGTGACTGTGTGCCGACTGTGTGCCGACTGTGTGCCGACTGTGTGCCGACTGTGTGGTGACTGTGTGCCGACTGTGTGCCGACTGTGTGCCGACTGTGTGGTGACTGTGTGGTGACTGTGTGGTGACTGTGTGGTGACTGTGTGCTGAATGTGTGGTGACTGTGTGCCGACTGTGTGCCGACTGTGTGCCGACTGTGTGGTGACTGTGTGGTGACTGTGTGGTGACTGTGTGGTGACTGTGTGCTGACTGTGTGCTGACTGTGTGGTGACTGTGTGCCGACTGTGTGCCGACTGTGTGCCGACTGTGTGGTGACTGTGTGGTGACTGTGTGCCGACTGTGTGGTGACTGTGTGCCGACTGTGTGGTGACTGTGTGGGACTGTGTGCTGACTGTGTGGTGACTGTGTGCCGACTGTGTGCCGACTGTGTGCCGACTGTGTGCCGACTGTGTTCTGACTGTGTGGTGACTGTGTGGTGACTGTGTGCCGACTGTGTGCCGACTGTGTGCCGACTGTGTGGTGACTGTGTGCTGACTGTCTGGTGACTGCGTGGTGACTGCGTGGTGACTGCGTGGTGACTGCGTGCTGACTGCGTGCTGACTGCGTGGTGACTGTGTGGTGACTGTGTGGTGACTGCGTGCTGACTGCGTGGTGACTGCGTGGTGACTGTGTGGTGACTCTGTGGTGACTGTGTGGTGACTGTGTGGTGACTGCGTGCTGACTGCGTGCTGACTGCGTGGTGACTGTGTGGTGACTGCGTGCTGACTGTGTGGTGACTGTGTGCCGACTGTGTGGTGACTGTGTGCCGACTGTGTGCCGACTGTGTGCCGACTGTGTGCCGACTGTGTGCTGACTGTGTGCCGACTGTGTGGTGACTGTGTGCTGACTGTGTGCTGACTGTGTGCTGACTGCGTGGTGACTGTGTGGTGACTGCGTGGTGACTGCATGCTGACTGTGTGGTGACTGCGTGCTGACTGTGTGGTGACTGTGTGGTGACTGTGTGCTGACTGTGTGGTGACTGTGTGCTGACTGTGTGGTGACTGTGTGGTGACTGTGTGGTGACTGTGTGCCGACTGTGTGGTGACTGCGTGCTGACTGTGTGCCGACTGTGTGGTGACTGTGTGCTGACTGTGTGCCGACTGTGTGGTGTCTGTGTGCCGATTGTGTGCTGTCTGTGTGCTGACTGTGTGGTGACTGTGTGCCGACTGTGTGGTGACTGTGTGGTGACTGTGTGCTGACTGTGTGGTGACTGTGTGGTGACTGTATGCTGACTATGGTGACTGTGTGGTGACTGTGCTGACTGTGTGGTGACTGTATGCTGACTGTGTGGTGACTGTGTGGTGACTGTGTGCTGACTGTGTGGCGACTGTGTGCTGACTGTGTGGCGACTGTGTGGTGACTGTGTGGTGACTGTGTGCTGACTGTGTGGCGAGTCTGGCGACTGTGTGGTGACTGTGTGGCGACTGTGTGGTGACTGTGTGCTGACTGTGTGCTGACTGTGTGGTGACTGTGTGGTGACTGTGTGCTGACTGTGTGGTGACTGTGTGGTGACTGTGCTGACTGTGTGGTGACTGTGTGCTGACGGTGTGGTGACTGCGTGCTGACTGCGTGGTGACTTTGTGCCGACTGTGTGGTGACTGTGTGGTGACTGTGTGCCGACTGTGTGGTGACTTTGTGCCGACTGTGTGGTGACTGTGTGGTGACTGTGTGCCGACTGTGTGGTGACTGTGTGCTGACTGTGTGCCGACTGTGTGGTGACTGTGTGCCGACTGTGTGCCGACTGCGTGCCGACTGTGTGGTGACTGTGTGGTGACTGTGTGCTGACTGTGTGGTGACTGTGTGCTGACTGTGTGGTGACTGTATGCTGACTGTGTGGTGACTGTGTGGTGACTGTATGCTGACTGTGTGGTGACTGTGTGGTGACTGTGTGCTGACTGTGTGCTGACTGTGTGGTGACTGTGTGCTGACTGTGTGCCGACTGTGTGCCGACTGTGTGCCGACTGTGTGGTGACTGTGTGCCGACTGTGTGGTGACTGTGTGCCGACTGTGTGCTGACTGTGTGCTGACTGTGTGGTGACTGTGTGCCGACTGTGTTCTGACTGTGTGGTGACTGTGTGGTGACTGTGTGCCGACTGTGTGCCGACTGTGTGCCGACTGTGTGGTGACTGTGTGCTGACTGTCTGGTGACTGCGTGGTGACTGCGTGGTGACTGCGTGGTGACTGCGTGGTGACTGCGTGGTGACTGCGTGCTGACTGCGTGGTGACTGTGTGGTGACTGTGTGGTGACTGCGTGCTGACTGCGTGGTGACTGCGTGGTGACTGTGTGCTGACTGTGTGGTGACTCTGTGGTGACTGTGTGGTGACTGCGTGCTGACTGCGTGCTGACTGCGTGGTGACTGTGTGGTGACTGCGTGCTGACTGTGTGGTGACTGCGTGCCGACTGTGTGCCGACTGTGTGGTGACTGTGTGGTGACTGTGTGCCGACTGTGTGGTGACTGTGTGCCGACTGTGTGCTGACTGTGTGGTGACTGTGTGCTGACTGTGTGGTGACTGTGTGCCGACTGTGTGCTGACTGTGTGGTGACTGTGTGCCGACTGTGTGGTGACTGTGTGCCGACTGTGTGCTGAAGGTGTGGTGACTGTGTGCCGACTGTGTGGTGACTGTGTGCTGACTGTGTGCCGACTGTGTGCCGACTGTGTGCTGACTGTGTGCTGACTGTGTGCTGACTGTGTGCTGACTGTGTGCTGACTGCGTGGTGACTGTGTGGTGACTGCGTGGTGACTGCATGCTGACTGTGTGGTGACTGTGTGCTGACTGTGTGGTGACTGTGTGGTGACTGTGTGCTGACTGTGTGGTGACTGTGTGCTGACTGTGTGGTGACTGTGTGCCGACTGTGTGGTGACTGTGTGGTGACTGTGTGCCGACTGTGTGGTGACTGCGTGCTGACTGTGTGCCGACTGTGTGGTGACTGTGTGCTGACTGTGTGCCGACTGTGTGGTGACTGTGTGCCGATTGTGTGCTGACTGTGTGGTGACTGTGTGCCGACTGTGTGGTGACTGTGTGGTGACTGTGTGGTGACTGTGTGCTGACTGTGTGGTGACTGTGTGGTGACTGTATGCTGACTGTGTGGTGACTGTGTGGTGACTGTGCTGACTGTGTGGTGACTGTGTGCTGACTGTGTGGTGACTGTGTGCTGACTGCGTGGTGACTTTGTGCCGACTGTGTGGTGACTGTGAGGTGACTGTGTGGTGACTGTGTGGTGACTGTGAGCCTCTGGACAGATCGTCCTCCCAGACACCGACCCTACTTCGCAAACAGGGATTCCAGTGAGCTACCAGATTTTTGGAATTCCTGTTGAGCAAGAGAGCTCTTTCTTCTTGTCTTTATTAGTTTCTGTTTAGACAAAGAGTGGACTTGAAACAGAAATAAAGTCCTGAGAATTTACTTAATCAACTAATAGAGAGAAATACTTGTGCACGGAGTCTGTGCAGACATTCACATGCAGAGATTGACTTTATAATGAGGCAGGCTACTGAGGAGCATCCTTCTGTGAGGTTGTCTGGGTAAGAAGTCATGACTTTATACCTATCAGTAGTTAACTGCAGAGAGGTTGTTTTTTTAGTCTGCCTTTGACACATGAGCTTGCCTTTGCCATCGTATACTGAAATGGAGAACATGGAAGTTCCAAGAACCTTATGTCCTAACCCTATTTACAATACAATCTCCAAAGTCTAGTCAAGGTTTTAGATTTGTCTAAGTTAGAGTACAAAATGAAAGTGATAATATGTTAACACGCTGATTTGGTGAATACAGCATTTTCAAACAATAAAAGGACATGGTGATCTAAGCATCATATAACATATTATGTTATATGGTAGCAGCTCATACCCCATAGAAGTAAAACCCCGTTTTTACATCTCTTGTGACCAGTGTTGTGCAGTAACGCATTACTAATAACGCGTTACTGTAACGCCGTTACTGTTGACAGTCAAATGATATCTCTCTGTATTTGCTACAGCGCGATACCGCTGGTACAGCGATGAGTCATGGATTCTTCCAGGCAAGCCACCAGCAGGCCCCATGATGATAATCACATGCTAGGTGCCGTTAACAATGGAGGAGAGAGGAGTAGGGGAGGAGAGGAGGAAGAGGAAAGGAGGAGGAGAGGAAGGGGCAGAAGAAGCAGGCTCCATGATGATAATCGCATGCTAGGTGCCGTTAACAATGAGGTCCACGGTGACGGAGCCACGCCAGCCAAGCAAAAGCTGTATAATGCACTGTAAAAAAAATCCAAATTATTTGACATTTTTTAACTAAAAAAAAAAGTAACGCATTAGTTACTTTCCTAGGTAACTAGTTACTTTTATAGTGTAGTAACTCAGTTACTAACTCAGTTACTTTTTTGGGTTAGTAACTAGTAACTGTAACTAATTACTTTTTCAATGTAACGTGCCCAACACTGCTTGTGACCCACTTGATACTCACCCATGGCCTATGTGCTGTGTGAGTTTGGAATCGTCTGTGAGTCTATTTATCGTGTGCAAATCATTCATGACAATCGTCTGAAGGTCATTATGTGTAGATATTGTTTTCATCATTGTGGATACTGTCTGTTCTTTTATTCATAAACAATTAAGCCTGAGACATTGAATCTGCATTATGCATTATTATTGTCAATATTGCATGGATTTGGTACAAACAAATCAAACAATAGAATAGACTTAGGTGAGAGGTGTCATCCATAATGGACGTGAATTTGGCCAGCACCCTCCTCCACAGAGTCCAGCCCAGGACAGAGCTGGCCCTCCTGACCAGCTTATTAAGTCTTTTTCTGTTCCGCTCTGTGCTGCTGCCCAGCAGACGACAGCGTAGAGGAGAGCAGAGGCCACCACAGAGTCATAAAAAGTCTTGAGCAGAGGCCTGCACAGTCTAAAGGACCTCAGCTTTGAATGAGCTTTCAATATCAAACGCACACATTAGCATACCTTACATTCATATGTAAAGTATCTAGTGCTCACAGCAGCTCTATTATATATTCAGACCATACAGATTTCAGATGACGCAACCCGTCACATTTTAGATGATGGTTTGAAGAGTTTTGTGAAAAATATGTTGCTGGACTTTGTTCCTGCTTTGCCTCTGGGAGCTGTTAGCTTAACCTGAATGGCCATGGTGTTTGAACATCATTGGCAGAAGAAGCTTCAATTCTGTCAGCTGGACAAAGACTGAATACTGAACGTTTCCTCTAACGAACGTAGCCTCTAAAACTTGACATAACTTGACATTAACTTTTGTGTGTATCTGCTGTAGTCTGTTCATTGGCAGTGTAACTGTGTCAGATGCCCTCCCATTGACTGCTGTCCCCTAAATGCCCCTCCTGTGTCCTAATCCTGTTTCCACTGTTCCCTCACCTGGCTGGATGACCCTGTCCCACATCTACAGCCAGTCTGTCCTGGTTTACTTCTGGTTTAGTCTCTTTCACTGGTTCTCCTTGTAGTTGTTCTTTTCCTGCATGTTTTTTTTTTTACTTGCTCCTGCAGAAAGAGAGTCTAAGGACAGGGGGCGCTCAGGGACATTTATACTCAGCATTTATACTCACCATGTAATTGTCTTCAGCTTTCTCAATAGACCAGTTTCAAAGCTACGTCATCACTGAATGCGCGCACAGTTCCGACTCAAAACAAAGTCACCGCTGCCATAAAACCCCAGTGAAGATATAGAAGAGAAGAACTCAAATAAAGAGAAACAGATGGAATAAATTATAGTTCATATCATTCAACTGACATACACACAAGTGAACACCTGCTGCTTGTTTAGGGTAATATGCCCAGGTGTTCAATGGTGTTTAATCATGCTGATTAACTAGCAAGCACAGGACACCGCAAAGCTCACAGACATATTAACCGGGTAACCTCTACGACAGACACATGTAAACAAACACAAATAACTTTGTTAAAATGCATGATAAGTTTTCCATGACCATCATAAATGGCATTTGACATGACTGAGATCACATCTGTGACTCGTGAATTAAGTCGTAGTATGTTACTTACCCCGCAACGCAAGTGCAGTTGGCGGACAGAACGTAGTTATCGCGTTTGTTGATGATAGCCCAAGCATTGTACATGGTCGTCTTGTGGCCTTGTCTGACTGGGGAGAACATCAGATGCCAACACGCAAAACTCCCCATCGATATCGTGGTATTTTACCTCCTGTACATGGCCACATACGGCAAACTGGTAGGCGTTCATGGATTTGTATGCGCGAACTTGGGCTTCTCGACTAAATAACAGTGGATATCTGGCCACTGTAAATCTGGCCACTTTCTGCGGTCGTACTGCCACTCCGTGATTGCATAAGGATCTGGTAGTTGAACCCCGTTGCTCAACGTGAGCTCTTGAATGTAGCTTACCCTATACTCTGCTATGGTCCGCGATGTTTTTTCTGAGTCGGGCATGCGTGCTCATGCCAGTGACATCACGTTTGTTTACTAAGAGTAAAGGGGTCTATAGGCGTTCAGTTAAAGGTAGGGCATCAGGTACAAAGTCCCCCTACTCCCACTCCAAGCAATGATACATTTTCAATAGGAAGTATATGTTATAAAAACAAAAAACAAAAAAAACAGACATTTTAAAATAGTTTGAGTTGGTTTACTTAGGCCTACTTCATTTGTGGCCTGTGTTTTGGTGGTTCTTTAAAGTCCTGCATTTTTCTGAAAGGGTTTTTCACTCTCTACTTCATCTGATGCTGTTTGCAGAAGGGTGCTGCACGCAATCATTAAACATCAACTGTAATAACACTCTTGTAGATGAACAATAATTGGAAATGGAAACAAATCTTGCATTAAACTTAATTTCCTTAATTTCAAATACAACCACAGTAACCACAGCTGTCCTGGCACAGATTGACAGAAGCGATGGTCTTGTCTAAGGACACAACATCTGAAATTGACGTGGGAATCAAACCTCTGACCTTTAGGTTCAGGTGTGGTCCCACCAACAATAACGGAGAGTATTACTCCTCTGTAGTCTGATGCAGAACTCCCAACCAGACGGTCGCGATCTATGGGAATAGATCAGATTTACAGGAGCATAGCGCCCTCTGCAGGCCCCTCACACAGTCACAGCCCCACGTGCAGTGTTGTTATTATTAATTACTGATCATCATAAATTATCTACTTGGTTGATTAGGGGGCAAAACCCTAACATACTACATTACATACATACATTATTATGTTTTATTATGCATTACACTATACAAACTAAATAGAAGACAAACGATGCCCAAAGGAAGTAGGAAAGTCAAAATAAAGCGTATTTATATTTATATATAGTGCACTACACTACAGCAAATTAGTGACTCATTTTGCTCAAGTAATATTTTTGTAATTCGATGTTATTCAGTGGTTTATTTATTGTATGTAGAGGGTCAAATATCCGGATATTTTTCTGCAGCCATATCATATTTAAAGATCCCATGACATGGTACTTCTTGATGCTTTTATATGGCTCCTTAATGGTTCCCTAATACTGTAAATGAATCCTTCTTCAAAATCAACACTCAGTGCATGAGAAACAGAGATAAGATGAGAAAGAGTATTTTTTCTCTCTCTGAACACTCCATAATGGGCGTTGTTGTTTGAATGCAAATGAGGAGAAAAGAGCTGGCCTATAGTAGAGGGTGGGGCGTGGCCAAACTCCGCTCTCCGCTGATCCATTTCCGTGTTTTTGCACGGGGGGAGAGATTAGAAGCGTTCCATTGAAAAATAAACACATTTCCACAGAAAATAAAATTAAACCACTGCTGTTCAAAGGTCCAGAGGCTCAGATAAAGGACTTCCGAGCCTAGAAACACTCGGACGTGCCTCCAGGCAAATAAAAAAACGCATTTCGCATTGCCTAGCGCATTCGCAGTCCAAACTCTCTGGGCGTGATTTACAGAGACGCTGAGTACAGACAGACAGGGTGGAACTGCATTTGCATTTCTTTTTTCGATCTGACGTCAATAAGGTGCCTTGTTCAAAATCGCCCGTTTGAGCTCCGATTTTTTGTAACGCAGAAAAGGATCGCAAATGCTCAGTTTAGACATTTCACAACTTTTAACCATGGGGGGGGGGTGAAAATTTCATGCCATGGGACCTTTAAAGCTTTAGTAACTTGGAGGCACATCGCTTGCATGATTCCATAAAAATAGAAAGTTAAAGTCATACTCCATGGCGATAAATGTGTTTTATGTCATACTGTGAAATATTATAGCGAAAGGAATACCTTTCCATGGAAACAAGCAGGCCTCCTCCAGGCCAGTCAGGTTTGCCCTCTCCTTGTAGGGACATGTCCAATAAACACAAGCAAAACCAGTATGGAAAAAAAGAAAGGAAACCCATGTTTTAATTTAGTCTATTTTTGCCTGAAATGGTATAGGCCCTACATGCTTTGGTTTTATTGTGACAGTCCTCCCTAAGTTGTGGAATTCTGATATTTGTTAGGTCTGGGCAATATCCTCCTGGGACCCAAAGAAAAAAAGTGTCTCTAAATTATTATTATTATTTTAATTTTCTATTTGGAGTTAAATAAACACCTCAGCATTTACATTTTGTTAATTTTATTTTTATTCATATTTTTGTAACATGTCCTCTGTAATGAACTGTAATAGTGTTAAATCCATGTCAAGTTAACCTAATCTAAACCTAACAAAAACATTTTTTTGGTCAGTTTTGCAGTTGCCTCAAAAAGTTTTTAGACTCTTTTTTAATGTATTATTTATGTATAATTTTTTATGTATTATTTACTTATTTGTGTATTTTATTTATTTTTTAATGTATTTTATTTATATATTTTTTATTTAAATTTTTTTAATCAGTGTAGCCACAAACTAGAGTCTATCTCAAAACTTAAAAGATGTCCACTATAAAGGACACAAATGAATGGGCAGAAGAAGAGAAAGAACCTGATGAAAAGCAAAAATATACAATTACAGCTAACCTCCACCTAACCACCAGACCACTGCTCTGACAATGCCAAGGTCTGTTGTGGCAAAGAAGGAAAAGAGTTTCAGTCGAGGCATTTCCCCAGCAACCTTCAAAAAAAAACAAAAAAAAAAAGACTGTAATACATGTATTGAAAAAAGCTTAAAGGTCCCATGGCATGAAATTTTCACTTTCTGAGGTTTTTGAACGTTAATGTGAGCTCCCCTACCCTGTTAAGCCCCCCCCCCATGGTTAAAAGTTGACGTCAGATCGAAAAAAGAAATGCAAATGCAGTTCCACCCCGTCTGTCTGTACTCAGCGTCTCTGTAAATCACGCCCAGAGAGTTTGGACTGCGAATGCGCTAGGCAATGCGAAATGCGTTTTTTTATTTGCCTGGAGGCACGTCCGAGTGTTTCTAGGCTCGGAAGTCCTTTATCTGAGCCTCTGGACCTTTGAACAGCAGTGGTTTAATTTTATTTTCTGTGG
The DNA here is from genome assembly GCA_036785185.1 of Paratrypauchen microcephalus. Lineage (NCBI taxonomy): Eukaryota > Metazoa > Chordata > Actinopteri > Gobiiformes > Gobiidae > Paratrypauchen > Paratrypauchen microcephalus. The sequence goes on along the minus strand of JAVJIX010000048.1, from coordinate 2,483,658 downwards.
AAATGTGTTTTTTTCATTGAAAAGGCTCTCCTTTCCTCCTCCGCTCTTAAAACACGGAAATGGATCAGCTGAGAGCTCAGAGCAGAGAGCGGAGAGTTTGGCCACGCCCCCACCCTCTACTATAGGCCAGCTCTTTTCTCCTCATTTGCATTCAAGCAACAACGCCCATAATGGCCTGTTCTGAGAGAAAAAATACTCTTTCTCATCTTATCTCTGTTTCTCATGCACTGAGTGTTGAATTTGAAGAAGGATTCATTTACAGTATTAGGGAACCATTAAGGAGCCATATAAAAGCATCAAGAAGTACCATGTCATGGGACCTTTAACCACAGCGGTCTATTACTGCTCCTGACAAGTCGCCCAAGAAGCAATGAAACATGGGTCAAATGCAGAAGAAAAAAATGCCCCATGAGAATAATTAAAGCACTAGTATGTAGTAACTTTTTAGCAAAAGATAAATACAAATAAGACTAAAATAAAAGCATGTTTTTCATTTGTTGTTTTTATTGTACCAGAAAACATGTGTCCTTACTATGAGAGGGCTTGTACCTCCGCAAACCTGACTTATTTGACTTGGAGGAGCACATCCTATTGCTCGTTTCCATGGAAATGTTCTTTTGGCTATAATATTCCACAGTATAGCATAAAACCTATCGCTCCATGGAGAATGTTGCAAAAGTATGGTTTTCTGGGGATGTGCCACCTTCAGTAAGTCATATACTGTACCTTTAATTATACATGTAAAAAAGTAGTTTAATAAGATACTCAACTAAATATCCTAGTTATTTAGGTGACGTTAAAGATGCATTGTGTAACTTTTCTGGTGGAGGGTCCACCACCTGCTTGGTTGTATGGATGTCACTGTCCTGTCTGGAATATTCCTCCTCTAAGCTCTACTTTCAATTTATTCAATTACAGGTGATTTTACAGCTCAAGGATAAGAGAAACAGGCATTCAGCGTCATCACAGAACTCGGTCTGGTTTGGTCTAGAAAGGTTTAATGCCATACTGTGAAACATTCCAGACAAACCAATAAGATTTCCATGGAGAAAAGCATGTGACAGACCCTCCACCGGAAAAGTTACACAATGCACCTTAAATAGTTCCCAGGAAGTTCTAGCAAGACTATTCTCAAACACTGTATGAGACCAAATATACAATTAAACATCGACAAAATGTGTTTGCCCACTCCAAATAAAATAAGAAGCACAAATAAGAGGCAGACGTAACATGTCACATCTCCATTAGGCTCGCACAGTTCACAAACAGGCACAGGCACCTGCTGTCATTTATTCATCTTAAATTAATGTAGAGAGGGATGGATCCAAAACAGGGCTAATACTACCACAGTAATGTAGTGTACACATAAACATCAGAGTGAATGTAAACAGTGTCCAAGTCAGTCATGTACAGGGCATTCTTCAAATCTCATCACACTTCACATAAAACAGGAAACAGATTTAGGAGTTTTGACCGTGCGCTTTTCCGTCAACAAGCCAAAACCAAAACGTCTTATGTACATTATCAACACAGTCAATGCTTGGTAGCACACGGTGGGAAACTGAGGCAGATTAATCAAACTATTGTGAACTAAAAATACTTCACTGAATTAGAAATGAGTAATGAGAGAATTCTGTGGAATTAACCAGTGACTGCCCACTCACGGTCAGGAAGTCCATTTATTTTTCCCATAGACGTTTCAAAAGTTTAAAATACTAAGAGTTCAAAGGCATCATGGAGGCTAACCAGATAAAACAACCAATTATGGATTGTAGTTAAGTGCATTTAAAACAAAAGATTCGACAAAATGTTCTAATAACTGTGATTTACTTATTTAAGTTTCAGAAAGATTTCAAATAATAATGTCTTTTGGTTATTAGCTACCACATAACTGATTCACCCTGAGCAAGCTTACAAACTTTTAATTTTTTTCTTTCTTTCTAAAAGTCTATGGGAAAAATGAATGAGACATTTAGGAATCAGGGAGCGAGCGTTCACTGTTGAGCTCCTTTGATTTGTTAAGCGATGATGTCACTTCTGGGTCCAATCAGAAACTTTACAGCTCATTTCTAGCGTTGTTTTTGTTCCTTATTCATCAAACAAGAGACAGGTACCTTTCAAAAGTATATCTTAAACCACAAACTGTATCAAATATGCAAATAATGTAGTAATAATTCATTCATAACATAAGATTACCAATGGGTGCATCTCATTAACTGACAGTCCTAGGTGACTTAATGAGATACGGACATTCTTACCTTCTTACCTCAACCGTCCTTGTACACTTTCTGTCACAGTTATAACTACAAATCCATAACCTTGTTAAATGACTGCAATCTCTTTTTAAAGAGGATATTACACTTCTATTGTGTATTAACTGCTAACACATAACGTATTTAGATTATCATGTTATTTTATTATTTTGAAAATGCTATTTGTGCAGTAGTTTCCGCTAAGGAAACACCTGGCATCAGGTTTGAGAAGTTCTTGTGGACAGTTTTGTATATTTTTTGTATATTTATGGAGAACTGTTGTGTGGGAGCATAAGTGACGTAGGTTTGTGTCCTGAGCATTGCACAGAATCTTACAGCAAGCTTTAAGGAGGGTTCGAATAAGGACCCGGAGAAATCACTAAAATACACAAACATGCATGGATGATATCTAATACTTCTTCAGACATGTTTTTGATGAGGGAACAATGTTGTAACATGGTTTAAAAAAAAAAAAAAAAAAAGATTTTGCATAATACCGCTTCTTTAATATGTTGTTGTTGTTGTTAAAAAGTGAGGAAATTGCAGACATTTCAATCAGCTGATGGACCCGGAAGTGACATCACACTTAACACCTCCAGTTTCGAGGGCTTCAGCTCGGAGCAGGTAGTTTGAACAGAACGTAGCTCGGGCGGCTCCATCCCTGAGTATTGTCTTCAGGCTCGCCGCAGTCCAAACAATCTCAAGTGAGTCTGCTGCTCTGAGGGACACTCCAAAAACATTAAGACACAAGAAACGCAAACGCATTACATCTTTTGAAATGTTGCTGCAATGAATACGTCACCAAGGCAACAGAAGTTTGTAGTTCTGAGATGGACAGGCTCATGGAGATGCGGAGGGCTTCTGGCACAGCAGAGGCTAAACTGAAATGCCTAGATTCTGCGCTGTTTTATTGTGGCGTTTGCACAATAAGCCTAGACATCCACTTAGTGAAGAAGCAGACAGTGTGTGTATCTTATAAATAAAAGAGCAGCCTGACTCCAGAGCAGCTGTATCAGCCCTCCATGCCAAAGTCCTCAGTGAACTTCTTGACTTTGAGCAGGTCTTCAGTGTTGACTGTGGGCCGAGTGGTGGACAGGGAGCGCAGCATGTCCGACTGAAAGCAGAGCAAAAATACAGCAAGTTAATATAATACTTCGAATTCAGTTTGAATATGGTCTGAATATATTCTAATTAAATGGAAATAGCATTTTTAATTGTATGTATAAATGTATAATTTAGATTTTCAGTTTCATAAACTTGACCTATTCATGTCCATAGATTCAAGGTAAAAATGTTCAAATCAAATTCGAATTGATTTGTTGTTGTTTTTTAATGTATCATTTCAAACAAACATTTTACCATGCACACTATAGGCTCCAGAAGCTTATCACTAGGCACATCCATCCAGGTCATCTCTATGGCAGCAGGGTCACCAGGGGAGCAAGGGGTCAAAAGGTCATCCACCATAATCTGGTTGTTACTTCGGGAAGGGCCACGTACCTACAACACAGAAATAGTTTGTAACAGAGCTGTCAAAGTATGGAAAATTAGATACTAAACCATACTTAATCTAGTATCAAAAGTAGAGCAGGTATCGATACTAAAAAGCCACATTTACAGGACAGAAATTAAAGGCAAATTAACGTTTTTTTACAATCTGAGCCTTCTTTCGGCAATAAAACAAGTAGTTTTACTCACCCATAGCAGTTTGGTGTCAATTGGAGCTGTATCGCAGAACTTATGTTGAGCCGTTTTGTTCTACTAATGATCCCATATCCGTTAACATGGTGCTCGTATCATATGCTCGGGGCATTACTTTGCGGTGTCCAAATAACACAAACTTTAGCACTTTTCAAATCATAGAAGCCCGATGTCTTAATGTAAGATTTCGTTTGAAGCAAAAGTGGCCTGTAATCCGAGATTTAGCCATAGTTTCGAGTAGATGAGGACGCCAGTGCGCATGCGCAGACTGTGCTATCAGCTCCCGGGACCCAAACATGAAATGCAAAGCTGAAAACTATGGATAAATCTCGGATTACAGGCCACTTTTGCTTCAAACAAAATCTTACATTAAGACATCGGGCTTCTATGATTTGAAAAGTGCTAAAGTTTGTGTTATTTGGAGACCGCAAAGTAATGCCCCGAGTACTCAGGCTAACGGATACGCTACAACATAACTTTCACCAAACAGCTCCAAATGACAAGAAAGTGCTATGGGTGAGTCAAACGACTTGTTTTATTACCGAAAGAAGGCTCAGACTGTAAAATAACGTTACTTTTCCTTTAACCTTTGCTGAATAGTTTTAGAATGATCTTGATCTGTATCAGAGTTAGTAACAGACTAGCATATGCCCATGGACCACTGGAAACCGTGTGTTTCTAAAGAGTGTTTTTAATCACCATTGTGGTATCAAGTATTGAGTCAATTCCTTAATATTGAAAACGAGTTTCAAAGAGTGATTTGTGTTTAGTGTTATCACAATACAAGATTTTTACTCAGTAAGTCTGGTTCTCTCATTGGGCTCTCCCTGTATGAACAAAGATAAATGAAAAAATGCTTATTCTTCATGGTTCATCCATAGACACAGCTCACCTTCTTGAAGTGTGTGGCAGACTGCACTTTGCGCACAGGCTGCATGAGAGCATCCCGTACGATGATGCTGATGTCGGCCCCTGAGTAGCCGTCGGTTTTGTGGGCGAGCTGCCTCAGGTCTGCCTCACTCAGGCTGTGTGGAGTGTTCCCCAGGTGCAGCCGGAACATGTGTGCTCGGGCCGGCTCCTCTGGCAGTGGGATGTAGATCCTCTTCTCAAACCTACAGCCACGTGGTACAGCAGTCACAACACAAGTCTATAGACTACATAAACTAGTCTAACTGTTTTAATGGTGCCTGCCTTAAACAAAGGTCACTGGAATACAGAGAATGATGGACTAAACACCTAAACTCCACACACAACCACATATCAAATACAGCTGCTAACCGGGCAGTACCTGGAGGACTAAAGAAGAGAGGAGGGACGGGGTCTGGAGGTATAAGAACAGCATGAATGGTTTAAAAGGTATCCACGCTTCAAACTCCACCCCTGTAACCTGTTGTTTAGGGCCATTCTGTGTATTGTCACATACTGCATACAAGTACAGGGGGTCCTCGGGTTACGACGGTCTTGACTTACGTTTCGTGGTTACGAACGCGCATTCCGTCTTACGCGGTTTAGCGTGGTAAGCGACGTAAACAAACGCGAACGGCGCGCGGCGCACGGCGGAAGAATACGCTCTGTTGTGGTTGTAGGGCGGAGAAGACGGCCTCGTGTGTGTGCCCAATGTGGGCGGAAGTACCTGATGTGGGCTCTGATCTGCTCCTATGAAAGCGGCAGTGATAACCAAGCAGCGTAGTGGTCTAATTATTGAGATGGAAAGGTTATTGGTGCTTTGGTTGGAAGATCAAAGTCAAAATCCGACTTACGACGAAATTCGGGTTACGACGCGTCTTAAGAACGGATCAACGTCGTAACCCGAGGACCCCCTGTACATGAAACTGCAGTGGCCACTGGAGGCAGTTTTTGACTGATTTGGAAGATAAAAATGCAAATGTATTAAGTTTGCACTAAAATTTCTTTTAAAAAAAAGAAAAAAAAAAAAAGATTTGGAACAATAGACAATGCTTTTAAAACACCTTTTACAAAAAATTGGATTAGATGTATAGTTTAATTTTAACAGTGCTGTGTGAGAGACAGTTAACCTGTCATACTTTCTAAAGTAGCACAGCTAAACTGGTTTATCAGTTATCACTTTGAAACAATCTGGCTTCTATGGTCTTCTGTGGAAGGTTTTATAGATCTGGAAGTTTCTTTACTTTGTACACTTCAGTCACACTTTTCATGAGTGCATACAGAGTGGTTAGAAGAGAGTCACCTTCTGCGTATGGCTGCGTCCAGGACCCAGGGGATGTTGGTGGCTCCCAGCACCAGGATGCCATCACTGTTGTTGCCCACACCTGCAAGAACTAGGCTTAGTCTCTGCAGCACATTACACACCTGAGCATTTGGGCTTGTTCAGGTCACAATTATTGATTAATTATTGATACTTTGCAGTGATATCATGCTGGGAGAAGGGGGGTTCTACATGCATGCCTGTGGCTGAAGGTTCAACAGTTACCATGGTGACACAATGCACACAAGCAATTATTGACAATAAGCTTGTGACTAAAAAGCACCTGTTATTAGCTAGTCAAGTCTAAGGCTACATCCACACGGCAACGCAACGCAGGATTTTTTCTTACCGGGTAAAAAAAATATCACGTCCACACTGGGAACGGATCAGTAAAATATCACGTACACATGGCAATGGAACGCTTGCTGAAAACGGGGCGTGTATTTTCCCACGCTCGCGCGCCCGCCAATCCCGTTGCGAGAAGCGCAGAGGGGGTTTTCCCTGTTCGCCGATCAGCTGTGAGGAGCTCGTGCATATGTAAGCGGCACTACAGGACACTAAAGGACATGAAAATGGACTTTTAACTTCTACTTGGACATATGACACGTTTGGGAGACCTTCGGGACAGGTTTCGGATATGTCCCGTTTCTCCAGAGCTTGTGTATAGAGTGCGATTTAGCTCCGAAACACACGATACGCACATACACTTGGAGATACGCGAATTATCTGAAAACACTGCAGTCAGCGAGTCCCAATTATTATCATCCGAAAGTTCTCTCTCCATTGTGCGTAAACCATTTATAAACCAGATCTAAATCGAATCTAAACCAGGTAATGACTAACTGAGGTCTGGGTGGGTCAGTCTGTCTGTTATCTCCACTGACTTACGCACAGTTTGCCCACACACATCGTTACGCACAGACCCGGCACGGCACACTCACGTTTTGAACATCTTCTCCATGTCCGTTTTTGGGAGAACTCCTTGAATTCGGTGTAGGGGTTGAACACTTTGCTCATGTGCACCTCTCCGCGGCCCTCGTTTAGCTCCCCAGGCCGCTGCAGCTTCACCCCCAGCTCCGAGCCCGTGCTCTCGGTGCTGGGTTTGACCTCCTCCGCCTGGTCGTGGGACGCCAGGTCTACGGCCACCGGCTCCGCGGCCCCGTCCCCGATGAGCAGCCGCCGGTACAGTTTGGAGGAGAGCTCGTCTGTGGCCATGACCGGACGGTTCAGGGGGAACACGGAAATGGAGCAGGCGGGTTTAAAAGAATCTGGCGCTGCTGTAAGCTGCAGTACATTTTTTTTCAATAACGCAAGTAAACTTAGCAGTGACTGCAGCACTGCTACTACTGCTACTTTGGTGTCCGCCATGGTCGCTGTCTTGTTACGAATGAATGTTGTGTGCGCATTATGCCATTTGTTCTGGCCATGTGGTTGTGACGTACTGGCCATGTGGTTGTGACGTAGGCGTAAACAAATCCGTTCTACTCGTCCAGACGACTTCGCAATGGTAACGTTGCCAGAGTTTTCCACTCTGGAACCCGTTCCCAAAAAATATCGTTTTGGGGTACCCAGAACGCTGGTGCCATGTGGACGGCACATTTTATCGTTTCGACAAGACCGAAACGATAAAAAACTATCGGATTCACTCCACAACGTTGCCGTGTAGACTGGGCTAACTTGAGTAACAGAGCTTCAAATAGAGCAGTGCCTCCAGTTAGCTTCACCCTCCAGGGAATGTTGATGATATCAGCTGCAAAGTGTCAATATTGTGTTTCAATGTGTTACGCTGACAGTCCTAAGTGGAAGCTTCACAGTGGATGGGCTCAGAGCTTACCCTGCATTTGCACCAGAAACTCTGTCTTGATGCGTCGAGCCGCCTCGCTCTCGTTCTCATTTCTGGAGCCGCACAGAGAGTCTACCTCGTCAATGAAGATGATGGAAGGCTTGTGCTGCCGTGCTAAATCAAACAGATTCTTCACCAGCCTAACACACAGGGAGGAAAATGACAGGAGCAGAGGAGGGCATAGAGGCAGAGGTGCCAGGAGCAGAGGGGTACTCCAACCTCAGCTCAGCTAAATAATAGTTTAGTGCTTCACTTTTAAATGTAACCCAAATTGACCATGCATCTATCCCATTAGTTAATCAGCCTGTCAATCATGCCAAATTTTATTTGAGGAGACAGAATATGGTTCCAGACGTTTGTAAAGTTTTGTCAAAGCATGTGGTTCTGCCTAGACAAGTTTGGGGGAGGGGAAGCATACAGGTGTGACCTACTTTTCACTTTCTCCCAGCCACTTAGACATCAGATCTGAGGAGGACACCGAGAAGAAGGTGGAGTTGTTGGCTTCAGTGGCTACTGCCTTGGCAAGGTAGGACTTTCCTGTCCCTGGGGGTCCAAAGAGCAGGATGCCCCTCCATGGAGTTCGCTTCCCTAAAAGCATTTCACCAAAATAATGAGTAATAATAATATGGGAGTGGACAGGCTATAAAATGAAACCAGTCCGCAGGTACAGTACCTGTAAACAGATGTGGGAATTTAATGGGCAGGATGACAGCCTCCTTCAAAGCTTCTTTAGCTCCCTCCAGCCCGGCCACATCACTCCACCGCACATTGGGCTTCTCCATAATAATAGCACCTAATCACACGCACACACATCACATGCAGATTTTTTTACTTAATCCAAATTAGTTTTTATAGACTCAGTAGAGACCAGATAAAACAATAAAAAAAAAAAAATTGTATGAAACAAATTGTTTTTTTTTATTATTGTTTATCTGGTCTCTGTATTAAAGGGAGCGGCAGTAGCTCAGTTGGTAGAGCATATGTCTCGTGATCCAGGGGTTAGTGGTTCAAATCCCGCTCTTGACGAGTTGACCTCATATGATCCCAGCTCCCACAGATGAGCGCTGCCGTTGTGTCCTTGGGCAAGACACTTAACCCCACCTCGCCCCCAGTGTCTGTGGACACTGGTAGCCCCCATGGCAGAAGATACAAGGCCTGTTGTGACGTGAGCCGTCCTCCTGTGGACCCACCACCTGTGGAAGGATTCATGGGGGCTGGTGCATTGTGTTCTGGGCAGCAGAACACTGCTTGGACTGCTGCCCCCGCGACCCAGAAAATGGAAAAGCGGAAGAATGAATTTGTATTAAAACATCAGTCCAACAATAACTACAAATGGAAAATGCCATGAACTTTACTTTAAACTACAAAATAAAGTGGCTGCTGTACTTGCCCTCACACAAAATGTGGAACCACAGGGGTGAAGAATACTAACAGGACAGTAGAGGGAAGCATTAGCTTGAGGCTCCAAGCACTAGATAAAACAGTATTTCTAACTTCTAGTAAGAAGGACGCTATAATCTATCTTCTGCAGCAGGCTCACTCACACCCGGATAGTGTTAAGGGCTCTGTGAGGATGTTGTTCTTTGATTTCTCCAGCGCCTTTAACACAATTCAGCCCTCTCTTATGGGTAAGAATCTTCTCAGGATGAGTGTCAGCTCCTCCACTCACTGCGTGCACATGGTACGCGCCGTTACTCGGCGGGTGGTCTGTCCTTAGATCCAGGTGCACATGAAATGTGTAATCGGATAATGGTCAGCGACCTGGCCAGCTCCACTACGCTATGTGGCGCTGTAGACCAACTACTTCCGGGTGATGGCTACTCAATAAAAACACAACAAACTATGTGGCGGTATACAAAGATGGCGCTTGAGGAGTTTGATGGAGTAGTGAGTGCTTGTTGCTTTCTTCGCAGCCATGATTTCATCTGACTTTTCTGGCAACAATCGCTACTTATGACGGCATCGGCGCCTCCTGTCACTTCTGGGTGAAATCCCTGGCAAAAATTCCCGCACATGCGCAATACGCCAATTCGATCCGATATCGTGCACAAGGCGGCACCAAGCGGATTACTATCGGCCTAAGCCAGGGGTTCCAATCGGATTCGGGAAACCAATCCCTATACGATCCTTAGCCTGGATTTCCTGGATTACTGACTCCATGTTAGGCAGGCCTCAGTACATGCGACCAGGGACCAACCTGTCTGATACTGTGGTCAGTAATGTAGGAGCCCCTCAGGGTAGTCTTGTCTCCATTCCTGTTCACTCTGTACACCTCTGATTTCCAGTACAGCTCATTTGACTCTGCGGTGGTAGGGTGTATCAGGGATGGACGGGAGATGGAGTACAAGACGCTATCATCTGCTCCTGAACTTGGACAAGACCAAGGAACTGGTGATTGACTTCAGGAGGATGAGGTCACCTGTGGAGCCTATTACCATCAAGGGTCACGAGGTGGAGATTGTGGACTGCTACAAGCACCTTGGCGTTCATGTGAACAACAGGCTGGGCTGGAGGGACAACTGTAATGCTGTGTACAAGAAGAGCATGAGCAGACTGTACTTCCTGAGGAAGCTCAGGTCTTTCAATGTGTGCAGTAATTTACTGGAGATCTTCTACCAGTCTGTGGTTGCCACCACCCTGTACTCCGCTGTGGTCTGCTGGGGGAGCAGCACCAGTAAAAGAGACATCGGACGGATTGACAAATTGATCCGCAAAGCTGGTCACGTGATTGGCTGTGAGCTGGAGGCATTTGTCACAGTGAGGGACAGGAGGACACTGGACAAACTGCTCTCCATCATGGACACTCCTGCTCACCCACTGCACCAGACCATAGAGGGACAGAGGAGCTCATTCTCCCAACAGGCTCCTATAGCTCCGCTCTAACAGATGTACATTCATACCATACTCCATACAACTGTACAACAACTCACCCTTATGTAACAGATAATACTCCCTACAACTGTATACAACTGGTACTGAACATCATATTTCATACTGTATTTTATATTTGACTACTTTTCTATTTAAATCTGATTGCACATATATATTTTATTATCAATATCTTATGACAAAAGAAGAAATTCAATTTGTCAACTGGACAAAGTTTGTTTGGTCGAAAACGTTTCGCCGCTCATCCGAGAGGCTTCGTCAGCTCTAATTAGAATGCTGGTAAGACGCTTGCTTATATCTTGCTGCAGGGAGGAGCTAACTAGCTACCTACCATGTACCAACACAGACGGGCGTGCCAGAGTGGACCGTCATCTGCCGTACATCTTCACCTAGAAGCCACGGGCCATTCTTTTGAGGACAGTGAGGTTCAGATCTTAGCCAGGGAAAAGAATAGGTTTGAGAGGGGAGTTAAAGAGGCTATTTTTGTCAAAAGAGAATCCTTCTCTGAACAGAAATGGTGGAGTCAGACATAATTTGTCTCCCATCTATAATTCCATTCTTAAGCCTAGATCAAGCAAACAGGGGAACAATAGGGTTAGCCAGGTCAGGGCCAGAGGTGTGAAAAACAGTTGTTGTAGGGATGAATAGGTATGGTAATCTAGACGCCAGAGAAGCAAAAGACTGAAACCAATGAGATAGTTTCGGAAAGTAGTTAGCTAGTTAGCTCCTCCCTGCAGCAAGATATAAGCAAGCGTCTTACCAGCATTCTAATTAGAGCTGACGAAGCCTCTCGGATGAGCGGCGAAACGTTTTCGACCAAAGAAACTTTGTCCAGTTGACAAATTGAATTTCTTCTTTTATCATGGATTCTACCTGGACGACTGAGGGACTCTTCACGCATCAATATCTTATGTATATAATTGTGTCTCATCTGACACAGGTCTATTGCTCTTTGGTTGCTATTCCATATATTTGTCTTTTTTTTTTTTTTTACCCTCTGTTATATATCATATATATCATGAGTGAGCGACCGTACCAAAACAATTTCCCTTGTGGATCAATAAAGTTTGTCTAAGTCTAAGTCAGTAGAGATCAAATCAACTTAAAATTCAATTAAGATGACATGCTGTAATAAATAATTAATTTCAATATTTAACATATGGGAATATTATTGGTGGGCAATATAAAATCTATTAAGATCTTGTGATAATCTGCTAATGTGGCGAAATGGGTCTCTGGTGATTAAACGCTTGTCAGTTTGATGCAGCTCTATGTTGCCAGGTACAGATGCAACATTTCCCATCATCTGTCAGAGGCCTTCAAATTTACATCAGACGTCCTCTCAACTTACCCATTAACTGTTCCTGCAGCTTTTTCTTCTCTGGGTTTTCTCCTTCACTGTCACTGTCGCTCCTACAACACAGAAATCAAATTAAATAAATTCAAAATGTCTTTATTCATCAGTTAGGAAAGAGCGCAAACTGGGACACAACTAGGGGTGGGTATTGGCAAAGAAGTCACGATTCAATTCGAATCACGATTCATAAGCCACGATGCGATACTATCACGATGCATCACGATACTTGAATCATTGCAATGCATTGCAATATATTCGACATACTTCAGTGAAAATGTACCAAAAAAAAGAGGATAACTTAAATATCAGTGGCTGTGTATCTGGGTAGTGTCTTCAATTGATACATAACTCTGAGCAACTCAATTCATAACTGAATTTATTGAATAACAAAAACAAATTAAAGCCGCAAGCGGCGTTGGTCGGGACCTCGCACCTGCGTTTGTTCGTCTTACTGAGACGCACAGCCATACGAAATTTCGTGTGCCTGGCACAATTATCTCACTTCCTGTTTGGCGTGGCCATGACATTGTAGATACCCTGTCAGAACAGACCCTGTCAGACCCTGTCAGACCCTGTCAGACCCTGTCAGACTCTGTCAGACTCTGTCAGACCCTGTCAGACCCTGCATGTGGCCTCCATGCTGAGGCCTACATGAACCTTCGATGCTTGTCCCCACATTGCTGCTTGCAGCTATATCAGATCAAAGGTACAAAGATCAAAGACCTTTGATCAGGGCGTTGCCTAGCAACAAATACCTCCCATTCATAACTCATCACTCCCATTCAATAAATACCTAACTTTATCGATCCGCCGTATCGTCATATTACCGCCTATTTGAAAATCCTTCGCAATTTAACATCTCCAACGTCTTAAGATTATGTTCACCAAAATTTAAGCCTATCTGAGGTACGGTGTAGGAGAAGTGTTTCAAATTCCATACCTAACTTTATCGATCCGCCGTATCGTCATATTACCGCCTATTTGAAAATCCTTCGCAATTTAACATCTCCAACGTCTTAAGATTATGTTCACCAAAATTTAAGCCCATCTGAGGTACGGTGTAGGAGAAGTGTTTCAAATTCCATTCTATGTCCAATACCCAAAAATCACACAAAAGCCCAATTATCTCACTTCCTGTTGGGCGTGGCCATGACATTGCAGTGAGGCGTTTGTTCGTCTTATTGAGATACACGTCCCTACCGAATTTCGTGCGCCTATCTTAAACGGTATGCCAGCCCCGAAAGACAACGCGCTAGGGGGCGCTATCGAGCTCCTGGGGGTCACTGGGGGACGGTACTTTGTGTGGTCGTACTGGCAGCACTTTGTGATGCCCGTGCAAAGTTTCGTTCGTTTTGAAGCATGGGAACATGCTCAAAATTGCCCCAGCGAGTGTGAACAAGAACAAGAATAATAATAATAATAATAGGGAAACAAAGCAACAACAATAGGGACCTTCGTCCCCCTTCGGGGCTCGGTCCCTAATAAACCAAACCAATAACAAAAAAGTGCATAGGATTTTTTCTAAAACAAAAATGATGTTCAAACATTTGCCATTTTGGAGGTAGCTACCATCATAACAAACAATACCCTTTCACAAAGAAAAAAGTGCATAGGATTTATTAAAAAAATAAATGAATAATTAATGTATTTATTTATTAATAATTAATTAATTAATTATTAATTAATAATAATCTATTTTTGGCATCAAGAATCGATGCAGTATTTTGTGAAAGTTAGTATCGCGATGCATTGTCATGACGATTGTTTTGCACACCCCTAGACACAACAAAGAATGCACATGTCATTATAACACATGTACATATAGGGCTATAATAATTCAACCTGAGACTTACTTGTCATTGCTCTGCGCTTCCTTCACCGGTTTCTTGCCTTGCTTATCCTTGTTTTTCAGGTAGTCTTTGAGTTTTTCAGCTCGGTCAAGGTACTGCATACACTTGGCCCGGATGCTTTCCTTTGCCTTGTCACTGTGGGCCTCATCTAACAGGGTGTTTAGTCATTTGTTTATTTGAATATTCAACTTCAGGAAAAACTGCAATAATTAAGCCGATAGACAGATAGCCAGATAGCCAGATAGATAGATAGATAGATAGATAGATAGATAGATAGATAGAACTCACATTTGATAGCATGTAGGAAGTACTCCACAGAGTGCTGGTACAAGCGCAGGGCCTCCTCATAGTTCTTTGCTTTGTCCTCCTCAGTCGCTTTGGTCACAAGATCAATTGCTTTCTGTGATACGTAAAGGCACAATACAACAACCCACTCAGACTCAGTATTTACATACTATTATCACTAGTATAGAATATTATACAGTATTGGCCCATAAAGCTGATCATGCTGTGGAAATGCTAATGTCGACAGAAAAAGACTGTGCCCCAGTGACAAGACAGGATCTTATATGGCAGTTATGTATGAAGAAATACCACACATATGTACTTATAGCATTCTGGTGTTAAATTAAACTAGCCGGGCACAGGGGCACAGCCCACCTCTATTATTTCTGCACTGCTCAACTCATCTGTTTACACGAGTTCACTATGGGGGGTCGTAGTGTTACACACACCGGCATGCTGATAGTGACCAGTATAAAGCTATCATTATTCTAATATGACATCAATGGACACTGCGCCGTTTGTAGTTAGCTGTAGCTCGTTCGCCATACACATATTAGCATGCTGCTAGCCGTGATCAAATGTCACCTGTAATGTTGACGTTGTCATTTCATCTCACACAGCTGCACACAGCACACACGTTTTTGTTGTGCAGGTTAAAAAAACAAACGGCTCCCGTGGCTCCTTATCGCTGTGGACATGACAGATTACAGATAGCTTCTGTCGCTCAGTAGCTCACGCTAGCACGGACATAACGGGACATAACGGGACATAACACAACATCCGGTCCGCACAGTCACAACATCCGGTCCACGCTGTCACAATAAGATACTAATGCTCAAAAAAAAAAAAAAAAATCAAAAACTTTAAATCGCCCAATGAATAAAACATTGTCTTAACAACAAGACAGCAGACTTGGTACAGGTGACATAAGTGGTTTTATTGATATTTCGATTCACTGTATGTTGAACACATATAGCAGAACTGACAATAAAGCTGACTTTGATCCATGATCTTTGAGGTTATTATAACATTTTTGTTATTAAACATTGCATACTTGTCAAGGTAGAAAGATCTAAAATACTTGCATAATACTACAGCAGCAAATATGCTATGTATTTGAAAGATTGTGTCACGCACGAGCTGCCACCAGGATCTCACTTTGGTCGCTGCTTTGCATAGAGGCTTTTTAATAGAAAAAGACCTTTTTCAAATGTGTACAGCACACATTCACAGGTTAGTGCATCATGGACAGTCAATAAGAGCAGTCAGAGAAGCCCCGCAGGAGCATGCTATCACATTATAGAATAAAAACAGAAGTCTAAAACTACATATGAGACTGAATCTGTGAATAAGTTAAAATAAAAAGCTTTTTTCAGTGGGCCGAGGCAAAATGGACTTCTACTTAACGGGCATATATTACACCATTTTCTAATGCATGTTATAATGTTGTTTCAAAAACATACGCAGAGTTCTCTTTTGTTTTAGTCACACGTTTAACACACAAATCCTGCATATTTAGACGGAGATCTTTTCTCAAACAGAAAACACTCAGGAAGTGCTGATCTGTGTTTTTAAACTCCATACACCTTCACTAAAATTGTATGGATAATTTCAGCTTTGGAATTTCCAATCTCTACTAAACAAAAGGTAAAAAGGTAGCTGTTAAATTGAATACTACTGCTTCAAGACATCACAAGGTGGAACAAAGGATTTTAAGCTTTAGAGATGTAGACAGAATAATTAAGTCACTTAAACATGCAATGAATGAATCAAAACACAACTTCAGGTGTATTTTTGAGGAGGTACCCACATTATAACATGGCATAAAGCTCACAGAAATCAATTTTGCGTAATTTAGGATCTTTAAAATGAAAATGCAAGAGTAACATATCGTTAACAGTCATTTTGGCCTTTTGTACGATGTCGTCACTTGCTCCCTTTAAATGTCTGAGGAATGTAACAGAAATAATCTTATCAGCAAATCTCGAAAAGTGGCATGAGTTGAAAGTTGCCAAGAGTTAAATGCAGTGGTCACAGAGTCGTATCATATCATTTAAGCATTTATGAGGAGTCTGCACATGCTGGATATTGCTTATGCACATATAAAGACAAGATAAAAACATACTAAAGACTAATTTAGATTATTACACGTTAAAGGATTAATACTATTGTTTGTACAAATTAAAAGCTTGGGTTCTACAGTTGTGACAAGATAAGGAATCATGTCAAGATTGTCTGACTAAATGTCTCAAGGCACTATTGGCATCCTGACTGTGCTTAGACTCTACATACACAGTGCAAGGCTCTGACGGAGTAACAGCATAGGTCACTGGAGGGTGGCTGTAGGCAGATGTAACCTCCATAAACATTAGAATTAACGCATTCCACGCTAAAGCTATTGATCACTGGCCAACAAGCTAATTCGGGAATGTTGGGCCAGTGTTCTGTAGGTTTTTTAAGTGTGATGTCACTTCCGAGCCCAAGGTGCATCTGTTGATTGAAAATGATTGATGTTTACAATTTACTCTTTTTTAATTGTGACATGTCTCACATTAAAAAGGGATTGCAGTCGTTTTAACACTTACATGATTTTAAGTGTGACAGAAAGTGTTCAAGATTGAGGTAAGAAGCTAGGCTAAGCTAGTGTTAGCGGTGACCGGCAGTTGGTGATATATAAATACTGCTAATCCTATATAATGTAATGCAAGACTA
This sequence comes from Paratrypauchen microcephalus, assembly GCA_036785185.1. NCBI lineage: Eukaryota > Metazoa > Chordata > Actinopteri > Gobiiformes > Gobiidae > Paratrypauchen > Paratrypauchen microcephalus. The sequence goes on along the minus strand of JAVJIX010000048.1, from coordinate 2,466,542 downwards.
TTACTAGATTATTTGCATATTTGATACAGATTGTGGTTAAACATACAGTTTTGAAACCATTTCGTTTGATGAAAGCCAGAAAGCTAAACACAAAGCTAGAAATCAGCAAACGTTTCTGATTGGACCCGGAAGTGACATCATCACTTAAAAACTGTATGGGATCAAAGGGTCACTATTAGCAGCTCACCAACACCTACAGCTCTGTCCAGATACACAACAGTCTCAGATGTGCAGCATTCCTTTGCTTTGTGTATTACACGGAATGGGTCAAAGGCAGTGTCTCTAGATTGGTGTTCCCCATAGGTTTCCCTGAAGTGCAAGTTACAAAAGCTCAAGGAAAAGTCTCAGGCACCTTTCTTTTCAGCATGTGTGGGTTGTCTTGGTCCGGCAGCACTACCTCAGGTTAGTGTGAGCAGTACAAGGACACAAGGAAAGCTGTGGCAGATATCCCTAGTCAGAGCCGCGAGGAACCCGGAGAGCAGGCCCACCTGGAGGTCAGGTCAGGTGAGCAGGCCCATGCGGCTGAGCTTGGCCGACAAGAAAGAGTGCAACACAAACACCACAGGCTTGGGGCCAGAGTGGAGGTCCAGCACCTGTAAGGGATAAAGCAAAATACATGACCACACATCCAGCTAATGTAAAACAGTAGTCATACCTAGTAGGGTTGTCAAAAAAGGATCAAAAATCAATAGTAATAAATACTAAAACTAGTACCAAAACTAGATACTCATTTGAGTAGGCAGGCATGAAAACGGGACAGGGGTGAAAAAGGTGAGAAGGGTGCGCTAACCCTAACCCTAACTTAGTCTTGGTTTAGTCCTGTTTTAGTCCTGGTTTAGGCCACTGCTGTCAGCTAATCTGTCCCTTTGATGCAGAAATAATACGATAATATGACTCACCCCATAAGAACGCGGTCACTCCGTTGTAACAGTTTGCCGTGTTAATTTGCATATTCACATGTATGCGCGTGTCGCGTATATATCCACAGACTTTAATTATCCGGAGCTTCGGAGAAACAGACGTATCCCGAACGTGTCCGGAGGTGAGAGTTCCTTCTTACGTAGCATTAACGTAACAAGTTAAGGATTTTGTCCAGTTTCATGAAATGCCATGTATATTCACGAGGCAAACAGCCCCCCCCATTTTTTTCTCCTCGGATCTACACGATTCACATAGGTCACCTATTTTGACTTCAAAATGGCGAATTTCGCTGAAAGTTGAGGGTTGATTTTCATGCCTGGTAGGTATCAATACTAAAAAAAAGTCACATTCACAGGACAGAAACCTTTCCAGAATAGCTTTAGAATGATCTTGAGCTGTATCAGAATAGAAGTATAAGACCACATGGACTAATATATGCCGACAGAGCAGTATGGACGACTGAGGGATTACACAGATATAAGACCGCATGGTGATTTAATGTTCAAAATCACATTCTATTGTCTAATGAAAGAATGATTTTTTTACTATCATCATGGTATCGGAATCAGTATTGAGGATCTATTCATTAGTGTTAGTATCAAAATTGATTTTGAGATCAACACTAGTACCTATTTAAAATGGAGGAGGTTCTCCAGAAAGTTTAACCATGGCATGTGAAATGTCATGATCAAGAGGTGGGGCCAGCAACAGAGGACCTGTTCTGCTTTTTTAACATCACAAAACCATATTGCAGTAGTCAGTTTCAATCAATATGTTTTACAATGAACAAAATGGAAAATAATTATCTGTATGACATATTACTTTATCATTAAATACAAGATAAGGAACATAATGTCTTTAACATCTTCAGTCACAGGGCTTTGCTCTGTGATGTTGGACCTCTTGATCATGATATTTTACATGACATGGTTAAACTTTCTGGAGAAGACACATCACCTGCATGATTCCGTGGAAATACAAAGTTAATACCATATTTTGGAACCTTCTCCATGGAGATAGATACGTTTGATGGCACTGTGGAAGACACTACCAAGAACAATATTTCCACAGAAACAAGCAAGAGGAGCCACTTCTCCACCCAAATAAGAGTCAGGTTTATGGAGCCATCTCACAGTAAAGATGAGCGTTTTAGTGCAAAAAAAAAAAAAAAAAATTTGTCCTTTTTTTGGATAGAAAGTACCCAACTGTGGCTTTTAATTTTTGTAAGCTTTGTATCTTTCACCTATTCCAAAGAAAAATCCCCAAATGTTTCAGTATAATAACATAATATTATAAATCCTTTCCTCATATAAACACTGCAGAATATAGGATGTTGTGAGCGGTCTGAAAAAGCGGTCTGAAAAAGCGGTCTGAAAAAGCGGTCTGAAAAAGCGGTCTGAAAAAGCGGTCTGAAAAAGCGGTCTGAAAAAGCGGTCTGAAAGCGGTCCTCAGTCTATGACCTCAACTGAAATCCTCACCATTTCTCCTTCAGGACCTCCAAAATCCAGGTATAGGTTCCGCACTCCATCGTCAGCAGACATCTTGAGTTTTTCATAGGGATATCTGTAGAGCACAGCGCCCCCTGTTGCCTCATCTGGCTCTCGTGTCACAGTGAATCCATTCTCATAATGCAGGGTGAGACGCACATCCTGCCTGTTTAAGGTGCAGCCTGACACAACAAACAGACAAAACACACAGCATTAGAGCAGAGTAGGAGTATTGGGTTTTAACTGTTAATACATATTTAGATCATCATGTTATCTTTCATTATTTTGAAAATTCTATATTTGCCGAAAAAGTGTAAAGTTTTTTTTGTATTGTTTTGGAAAATTGTCATGCATAAGCATGGGTTACATAGGCTAGTGGACTAAGCATTATACAGGATTGTACTGCTAACTGGCAGAAAGCTCCAAAAAGTTGATTTTGTCTACAAATTGTGTGGTCACTAACCTATAGACACCTCTTTGATGAGCTCGGCTGCAGCATGCACACCCTGCACCAGAGCCCGTGTCCATGACGACAGGTCCCAGTGTGTCTCCACCCTGAAGATGTGCGCCTCCACACCGCGCGCTGTGCCTGTGCGAGTAGCAAACAGCAGCTCGGTGCCGTGGGATGGAGAGCCTCGTGTGCTGCCGGAGTGCACCAACCTGAAACACAGCACACACACTGCACCAAACTGCAACACTCACACACTGCATAGAGAAAGGCTAGAGGAGAATACAGGTAGTATTACCTGGTGGCCAGCAGAGGGTGTGTGAGCAGAGGCATGGCCCAGGCCTCTCTGGTCCAGGGCACGGACTGGAATAGCAACAGGTCCTTCTCAGTCATTGCCATGACGAGGGGGCGGAGCTGCTGCCGGCCGCTGCCCAGCTGCACCTGCACACAACAGCCATCAACATTAGCACACACAACAGCCATCAGCACAGTGGACCTATTCTGCAAAATCAACTTTTAAAAGAATGTTGTATTTGGAGTCATTCATGCATTCATTCGCTCCTTTTCGCCTTCTCTTCTTCTTTCAGCGACTTCAAAAACGGGCTCTCTTTTGCGGCTAACTGTAGTGGATTCTTGTTTGTGCAAAAACCTTTGTGCTAACTGCGAGGAAGCTACAGTTGGAAAAATCCGCTAAAAACCACTGCGCTGGCTGAGTAAACGTCTTGCGTCTGTGGAATGCATGAGAGGTGAATGTAAACCACGTAATCCCAGCATGCTGCAAGTCAGTTACACCAGAAATGTAGCAAGTTTGATTGACAACCTAACAGGTTGTCACAACTGATCACAACTGATGGATTTTAATTTTTTTTTGGTTATACAAGGCTGCTGCATCTCTATAATGCTATTTTGAACTTTCATTGACAATTTGAATCTATTCAACCTGTAAGACGACATTGCCCAGATCTTCCCCCCTTTTCACCGCTACTGGTAGCTCACTGCCCTGTACTTACTTTGTTTAATTTCATTTTTTATTGAATTAATTGGATTAATATTCCAAATGTCCAAATGATAACTTAACGATCCACGGATGTCATAGATTATAACTATATAGCAGACACAAGCACAATAGGTCATCTTTAACTACCAACAGGGGAGTCAGGAGTGAAGCTGTAGTGCTAGTAGTTACCTGCTCGGACAGCCAGCCGATGTGCTTGAGGTGGGGGTGTGCTGTGGCCGATGTAGCGCCCAGGTAAGCGTTGATGTGGGAGAGGGCCTGTGGCAGAAGGGCAGCGGTGTTGGTGTGGATGGCAGTGAACCAGGAGTTAGCACTGGAGGCATCTTTACAGCGCAGGACCACCATGTGCTGTCCATCAGGAGAGTGTAGCTCCAGCAGTCTGAAACGTAGACTCACACTGTCACCCCAGAGTCACATGAGCTCAAAACACAGATTTTTCTAAAAGGTTTTATATTTCCCCCAATTTGGTAATTCTTTAGGTTTCAATTTGTACTTCTTGCTTCACACTAGGGAAAAAATATAATAAAACACTTCATTTTGTTGAAATAATATTAAAAGTATCAAAAAAATTGTTTTGGACAGAATTCCCCCTAATGTGATGAAGTTCTAAAATAAAACTCTACTTCCTGTAATTTTTCAACTCTTCACAAACTTCTTGAACATTAACTTCTTCTTCTTCTATTATCCCACCAAATTAAGTAAAAATTTGAGAATCATCAGAATCATATGCACAGAAAACTGTTTTGATTAATCACTGGTTTCAACTCTATTTTACTTTTAATTATAACAAATATGTATTTCAATATGAAAGGGCCAATATTACGCCATTTTCTGATCTGTTATATTGTGATTGACAAATTTAATCTGTCTTTATGTAAATACATTGTTTTTTCCTGGTACTGTATTTCTTTTCATTTTCCTTCTTCTTAGATTTCTTAGTTGTTCTTGCATGAACTGCCTTGCAGGTGTAGTCTTGTGAGTGCAGTTTGGTCCAGATACTAGAGCTGGGCGATATGGCCTAAAAATAAAATCCCAGATTTTTTTTTTTTAAATCCGATTTCCGATTTTAATCGATTTTTCTCTGCCCTACTCAAAAACAAATAACAGATGACAGACAAATGGCTCAAAATAATGCAACGTTCTTTTATAAAACAAATACATTACACCTTGCATCAATTAAGCTGTTATTGTTTTAAAAAATATATATCACAGTTATATAAATATCTTTCTTTTATAAAGAAGCATTTTATGGAGCTAAATTATTCCCTGATTGTGGGAAAGATGGACTGGAGTGGGTAGTGTTGTGTTTTAGTTTTTCCTCGAGTGATGCAGAAAAGAGGGAGCCTCTGTCTGTGTTCATGTATGTTAGCTTGTGCAGTCTGTATACAGCTGTGGCAACACAAGAAAAATATTTGTGGCTTGGTAGCACATACTTCGGGTCCAAAACTTTCACCATGTTAATGAATCCGGGCTTTTCCACAGTATATATGGGCACCATGTCTTTTACAATATGTGCTCGCGCTGTGGGGACTTGCACTTCTCCCACTCTGCTGCTTTAGGCGCTAGGATACATTTGTCGTGCTGGAACAGCTTTTGAACAGACCTCACAGCGAGCACTCGTTTGTTCTAAATCTGACGCAAGAAAACCGAACCAGTTCCATATAACAGATGTAGCGACACCTTTGTTTGGTACAAGCTCCGGCTTTCCCTCACTCGCATGCTAGCTTGTTTGGGTGCGCCCCGCTAACTTACCCGTGTAGAACGTGGCGGCGCATCAGTTCCGCTTGCATTTAAAATAAATTAAAAAATCAATTTTCATAAAAACACATCGTCCTGAACTGTAAATTTGAATTAATCAATTTAATCAATAAATCTACCAGATACATAAAGTTACATAATAGTTTTGAGAGTTTTGGCACCCCTCCTTTTTAGCAGACTAAAGAACTCTAAATTAATTACTTTAGTGGACTACAGCCCTAGAGGTGTATACCATATTAAAGTGTGGCCTTACCGGTTCTCCAGATCAGGCATGGTCAGGTTCCGGCTGATGAAACACATCTTGAGGCTGATGACTTTTGTGTCTCGATCCCTGGAGCTGTGTGGGGGGGGCTCCTCAGCGCAGCCAGCCCAGGGGAGCTCTGCCACCAGCGAGGGCTTCTTGAAGAGTGGAGACACCTCGCGGATGTACTTCACTAGACACACAAACACAGTCAGCTTTACAATGGAGCCTGCCGGCTTGTTTAATACATGACAGATGGAACAATCATTTTCAGGGATACATTTTTCTCATAATAATAAAGTCATAATAATAATTATAATAATAATAATAATAATACATGAATAGTTTTTCTTTGTAGTACCTAAATGCTGGATTCTGCCATTTATTTACTGCAGCTCTTTTTTTTTTTTTAAATATTGTACATTTAAAGTTACCTGGCCAGCCAAATGATCTCTCTCTGTATTTGCTATACAGCGAGATACCGCTAATACAGCGATGACACAGCGATGAGTCATGGATTCTTCCAGGCAACATTTAAAGTACTTTTTCAGGGGCAATTCTGCTTTATGGTTTGGTTTCAATATTATCGTTTATCGTCTATACTGACACCTTGAAATCTGTAATCATGGCACGCCTATTTACAACTGTTGTCTTTTAATACTACTGTCCTGCATGAAAACAGAGTAAAGAGACCCTTTTCATAATTACTCAATTTATAGTGGTAATTAGTCACAACCGAAATTTCATTCATTGCACAATATTTGGGTTGTCAAAAGTATGAAAAATCAAACACTAAGTAATACTAAAACTGCAACTGAAACTAGTTACTCATTTGAGGAAGTATCAAAACTAAAAAGTCCCATTCACAGGACAGAAATGAACCTTTCCTGAATAGCTGTAGAATGATCTTGAGCTGTATCAGCTAGTTCCACAAGTATAAAAGCACATAGACTGGTATACGTCCATGGATAGCTATGGAGTCTATGTAGACAACTGAGGGGTTACACAGATAGAAGACAACATGGTAATAAAAGACCGTACTATGATTTGATGTTGAAAATGACATACATCCTTAGTATCGGAATCCAGTTTGAAATTTTAGTATCATGTCAACACTACTCTTTTCATCCCACATGAAAACAGATAATGAACGACCTTTTATTCCACCCAAAATTGTAGCTATAATAGTAATCACAATTGAAATTTGATTCAACTTTCAATGCACCTTTTCATTGTCTTTAAGTGGTGAGGTGAGCTACCTGCTTCGTCTGAGGGCACACAATTGCCTGCGACTGGTCGAGTTTGACTTACAAAAGCAGAGAAGAACAGTAGAAAAGGCTCAATAAGTTGTAGCTAAAATAATAACTAAGCCCCTGCGCTGGCCCTGCTTTACCCCAAATATGGCCCCTGTGGTTTTGGCTGCTTCTCCATCTTCCCTTCTCTGGCTCCACAACACTCTGAAGGGCCTTCCTCCCTGGATTTTGCTTTAGTTCTCTTTAGAACCTATTAGATAAAAGGGTTATACTTTATAATAACTAAACCTTAATAAGCCTTAGAGAAGACATACTGTGGTTGTGTCTCCGATGTAATTATAATCAGTGACACTCATGGATATCTAGGTGACAATTTGCATAATTGAACTTGCAATATTCATCTAAAATGACTTAATACAAAAAGCAAGTCCGCTGAGCCCAGTGAGAGCTGATGCTGCTGTAAGCGTCGTCACAATAAAAAGCCATGCAGTTGTCAACACTTCCGATGGATAGCTGCAGATCAGGCTAGTGAGCAATAGCGAAGCAACGATATTCAATATGATGTTTATCCAATCATTCCATATTGGTCTCACGATTCCATACACGTGTTCGGTCGATACACATATGTCCCTTCATACGTGCTGTGTTGTCATTTGTTTTTGTCTGAAAGAGAAACAGTTATCGCAGCGTTCTCCTCAGATGCAGCAAGAAAACATCTCCATAAATATTTCAGCTGTAAGTCCCTAACACAGTTTATTTTATCTTTCAGTCATGTTTTTACGTTGATAGATCCAGGAATTAAGATATTACCTTTTAAATACTTTAGAATCGGTTTTGGCTTTACATTGGGTTTAATCAAATGTGCTTGTACTAGGTATGTCAACAATTAATTGACTTACGATTAATTGTCGATCAAGACGTTGGTCGAACAAAATGCATTAATTGTAATTAATCGCTAATCGCAGACATGCGCACCCGCGTGGTCACGAAACAAGGCAACCGCGCACCGCGCTCACTCAAAGGCACTGACCCGCGCGTACACCGGCTGCTCAGCACGAGATCGAACCGCGGCGCCCAGAATGCGTAGTCTCAGCCCGAGCCACAAACCAGCCGTAAGAAACCAGCAGCGGCACGTGGTGGTTTAATCCTGGTTTAGTCCAGGTCTAGACCTGGTCCAGTCCTGGTTTAGTCCAGGCCCAGTCCAGGTTTAGACCTGGTCTAGACCTGGTTTAGTTCTGGTCTAGACCTAGTCTGGTTAACACCTGACCATATCACAAGTGAGATATGGGTCTGGAAACTCACTTTGAAAAATCCCGTAGCGGAGGTGTGGTTAGCGATCGCCAACGGCCGTTTATTGGGCGTTATGAATGTCTATCATTGAGCGTACAGGGGGTCCTCGGGTTACGACGGTCTCGGGTTACGACGTTTCGTGGTTACGAACGCGCCCCCATTAAAAAAAATATGTATATATTACGCGTCATTCCGTCTTACACGGTTTAGCGTGGTAAGAGATGTAAACAAACGCACGCGGCGCGCGGCGCGCGGTGGAAGAATACGCTCTGTTGTGGTTGTAGGGAGAAGAAGACAGCCTCATGTGCGTGTCCAATGTGGGCGGAAGTACCTGATGTGGGCTCTGATCTGCTCCTATGAAAGCGGCAGTGATAACCAAGCAGCGTAGTGGTCTAATTATTGAGATGGAAAGGTTATTGGTGCTTTGGTTGGAAGATCAAAGGCAAAATCCGGTTTACGACGAAATTCGGGTTACGACGCGTCTTAAGAACGGATCTACGTCGTAACCCGAGGACTCCCTGTATACGTAAGTCCATAGCCAATCATGTCAGTTGTCAGTTCAAACTACAAGCTTCCGTTTGTCATGTAGTACGTGTCACCGTCTTGCCACACCTCCCCCGCTCTCTGATTGGGGCCCTAAATCTGGGACTCTCGCTTGGACGAGTTTCCAGGCCGCCTTCCAGTTCGAAACGAACGGAAGCGGCCTGGGAATTCCCAGGCTAGTCTAGACCTGGTTTAGTCCATGTTTAGTCCTGGTCTAGTCTCTTAGCCAATCAGGACGCAGAACACAATGTTACACTATAAAAAAATGTTACACCATAAAAAAAAAATTTGAAAAAAAAATAAAAAAAAATCCGCGATAGAGCGAGGGATTACTGTATTTTGTTATTCAGCATCAATACATTTGTCTGCTTTTTCTAAGGAATAATTAATTGAGGAATATACTATATATATACATCTACTGGCTGGTTAGCTCAACTGGTAAGTCACTGACTTTCCCCCCGGGGAAATGAGCTAACCAGTGTGGGTCCTTGGGCAAGACCCTTCACAGTACTGCCCCCCGGGCGCCGAAAAAAGATGGCTGCTCACTGCTCCTGAAAAGGATGGGTCAAATGCAGAAGTCAAATTTCTCCCATGTGTCACTGTGTGTCATTGTGTGTGAGACCAATAAAGGCTTAATCTTAATCTTACAATATAATAATATTGTATTATATATTTTTGACTCAGTGTTATGTATACTATAGCTTATATTCTTAAAGACCCTATTGAAACACTAAAATTCAGGTGAAAAACGCCGCTTATCAGTTAATCGTTAATCGATCGATAAGGTCAATCAGCTATAGATTAATGAATTAATCGATAAATTAGCTTGTACACGCACCATGACGTGACTCGCGATATACGCAATCTTTTTCTTAGACTCTATCTCATAAGTTTTAGTGAGAAAACAGTCCGCTGAGACATGTAATTTAATATATTCTATGTAATATGACATAGTTTTAGTATCCAGAAAGAGGGTGGGAGAGCACAGTGTGCCTGTTAAGAGCACAGACTGTAGCAGGGCAGTGTGGGAGGAGCTACGTACTGTCACAGCTGGAGGAGGCAGAGCAGCGCCGACACAGGCATGTGCAGTGAGAGCATTCAGGAGGAAAAGAATAATCAAATCATCATCAAAAAAAGAAATGTCTGATAGTGTAACTCCCTTACCATTTATTAAGAGTAGACTGGCTACATTATAAAATAAAAAAATAGCCTGAGAAAGCACTAATCTTATTTTCACTGAATAAAAATTTGGAGCTGTAAATCATTGAACCAAATGAACTAAAACATTTCACATATAAACTATAATTTTACAGTAGTTGTACTGTAATGAATTGTGTATAATGTATGTAATATTTAATTAATATCATAGTGTTATTATATTATACTCATTAGCAGAAAAAATTACACAAGATTTTTTTTGTGTCTTAACATATCGACTCAATATGGTGACCCGTGTATTGAGATATGTATCTAATCATGGGAAAACCATATCGTTGCATCCCTAGTGAGAAGTGATTTATTTTTTTATTTTTTTTTTGTCATTTGTACCAAAATGACTACACAACCCTACCAAATCCTACGCATATCACAGATTAAAAAAATAAAATCAGAGAATGAAATAAGTACAGACCAGTGGATGTGTTAATGGGCAATATGCCATCTTGAAAATCAGCGATTTAAGATTTCTAAAACATGCACAAATCACGCCAAATGCAACTTCAAGAGGGTAAATGAGAAGGGAACTATGGTTAAAAGTTCAGAAAAGTTTATTTTAATTAAAATTACTTAATTCATAATGAACAAATAGTTTATAAATAGTTTAACAATTTCAAAATTCAGGTTTTTGAGATAGAGTTAAAGGAAAAGTTACGTTTTTTTACAATCTGAGCCTTCTTTCGGCAATAAAACAAGTAGTTTTACTCACCCATAGCAGTTTGGTGTCAATTGGAGCAGTTTTGAAGAAGTTATGTTGTAGCCGTTCTGTTCTACTAATGATCCCGTATCCGTTAGCGTGAGTGCTCGGGGCACTGATTTGCGGTCTCCAAATAACACAAACTTTAGCACTTTTCAAATCACAGAAGATCGCTGTGTCAGGGTAGACTTTTAGTAGATTCCAAAACGGCCTGAAACCCGATATCGCAACAGAAAAGTAAAGTTCAGAGCGGTGTTAGCTTCTTTCTGACTAGCGGTGTTTACAAAACAGCTGAGTTCACGCATGCGCACGGTCCTCTCTGATGACGTCATCAAATGAAACTATAGCTGGATATCGGGTTTCAGGCCGTTTTGGAATCCACTAAAAGTCTACCCTGACACAGCGATCTTCTGTGATTTGAAAAGTGCTAAGGTTTGTGTTATTTGGACACTGCAAAGTAATGCCCCGAGCACTCACGCTAACGGATACGGGATCATTAGTAGAACAGAACGGCTCAACATAAGTTCTGCGATACTGCTCCAATTGACACCAAACTGCAATGGGTGAGTAAAACTACTTGTTTTATTGCCGAAAGAAGGCTCAGATTGTTAAAAAAAAACGTACATTTTCCTTTAAGCCTGAGTGATTATTAATAAATAAATAATTCATTAATTAAGTTATACTTTATTATTATTGTTATAATAAAGTTATTATCATTATTATTCACAGTATGGTGTTCAACTAGGCCTGTACAGTTTGGTAAAAATATCTAATTGCGACGTTTCAGGCGAGCATTGTGAATGTGGATGGATTTGAGGTTTATGTCATTAAGATTATATTATCAAATCATCCTCCATCATCAAAAAGCATCCATCCATTCATTCATTCACTCTACAACATCACAGAGCATACACACATCATATGACACATTCATTAACATACTGTGGAACATTTCCGACAATGCAACAACCTTTCCGTGACCCTTCTGCAGAAAAGTTACACAGTGCACCTTTAATTTCACCGCTTTGATTGTTGAATATTCAATAAACACATTGACTTCTAACCCATTAACTTCCCAACGTGATTCCTGAGATCAGTGAGTGCCTGTGTGATGCTGGGCTGTACTGGAACATGTCGTGGGACCTGGCCTGGGGCTCAAGTGGATGTTTTTAGTGACTTTTCCGACAAATTGCTCTATTTTTCAGAGAGGTATGAGCAGTTCTACACCATTAGACAGACGCTGTGCCATCGGACCACTGCACAACATGTTTCCAGTGCTCCAGGCCTTCTCCGTCCACCTCTCTCATCACTCCCTCATCTCAAAATCTCCATACTCAAACTATTCTGCTGGAACACCACATGTCTATCTAGAGATCTGAGAATTAGGTTTTTGTGGATTTTGCCGCCAACTGAGTCCAGATGCCTCATGAAAATAAGGGGAGGATGGAGACAGATCTGAAGCTGTGGTCAAACTTGGTAAAGGAGCTTTTCTTATGTAGGATTACCTTGCTTAGTCACTGTTAGACAAACAAAAACATGATCATTCATAATACTCAAGTGCATCAGGACAAAGCCAGCCTATTGACAAAAAACTACTGACAGACTGGTACACCTCAGGTATAGTCAACAATAAATTGTTGTCTGTTTTATAGGTCGACAGCCTAAACAATAACCAAAAGATGAAAATGAATAATGTAATTACTGTGGGTGTATGATTTGTAATATTTCACGGTTTAAACCTCAGGTTGCAAAGGGAAATTCACGCTCTACTCAGAGCAAGTGTTAAGTAGGTTAAATGTTTTTTTTAGCCACAGACTAGAAAAGTGAACGTAGTGACGCAGGGAGAGGTGAGCTGTCCCATGTGGGGATACAGAACTGCAGCAGAACATTACGGAGATACTAAAGAGCTGCTGCATGTCACTTGTCACTTGTGTGTGGATTCTTAGAGTCCACTGTACATCCACTGGAACACAGGGACTGAGATCAGGCCTATGCAAATCCCCGCTCTCGCGTGGACGGACTTACCTTCGAGCGTCACCTCTTTCCCCGCTTTCTTGAGCGCCTGTACCGCCAGGTCGTGCGTAGCCTCGCGTAGGTCGTTGCCATTGACGGACAGAATAGCGTCGCCGACGCGCAGAGCCCTGCTTTGGTCCGCCGCCAGCCCCGGGAAGATCTTGGAGATGAGGATGGGCATGCGGTTCTCCCGACCGCCCTTGATGCTGATGCCGAGCCCCCCAGACTCCTGTTTTACCACTCTCACCCTGCGAACAGCCTCCGAGCAGCCGTCCGAGCCGAGGCTCGAGCCGGGACTGCCATATCCCGAAGCAGGACTGAAGTCTGGGCTGGTGCCGTTACTGTGGTACTTGCCTGGACTGTTGGGACCCCGGCTGACCCCTCGCCCGCCGTAGTTAGGGCTTTGGCCAGAGTTTCCTGGACTGCCCCCTGGCTCATTTCCGTTTGACAAGCCGTTCCTCGGTCCCGGCGACGCGTTATTGTAGTCCCAGGGGTCATTAGCCTCCGCCTCGGCCGTTAACGTCAAAGTTTCTCGGGTGAGTTCTGCGGCCACTCGGATCCAGCGGTCGCGGAGGAGCAGGTCCAGCTGGCCGTGTTTTTCCGCTCTGGTCCACACTGCCATCCCCGGGGCAGGCCGCGTCTACTCCCAACTCATCACGAACTTTTCACTTTGGAGCGTGTTTTGTTCCTTTGCTCTGTTTTGTTTCGGGGCAGCGGCGACGAGACACACCCACGGACCGTGGGACGGCGCGGGACAGGCCCACACCGAGGAGCAAACAGTTAGCTCTAAGTCCGTTAGTGAGCTTTGAAACTCTAGAGTACAGTAACACCAAGTCTAGAGGCGCCATCAGCACACACTGCACTTCCGCCACGACCTTTCACAATAAAAGAAAGTGGCAACACACTGACAATGCACAAGGCACATCATTTTATTTTTGTAAAACCCACACTCATGATGTGCACAATCCCGAGCTCTAACAAATGTTAGTGTGTGTGTGTGTGTGTGTGTGTGTGTGTGTGTGTGTGTGTGTGTGTGTGTGTGTGTGTGTGTGTGTGTGTGTGTGTGTGTGTCATTTGGAGTGGCCTACATTTAAACAGATGTGTGATTGACCTTCTACAGTTTGGTCAGAAGCTCACACCAGGGCTCTGATGAGGCTGATAAACTCCTCTGTCTGCTCAAACAGAGACCAGACTAACTCAACTCAAATAGAAACAGTTGGCTTACAGACTGACATTAAATATTTGTTCAGATTTTTTGTTAAAGGGCCCATATTATGCTGCTTTCTGCTCTCTTTTTTAATGTTGTTTCCTCATCACAGTCATAACCGGAGTTGTGTTTTGTTTCATTCACACATGTTTAAAGGAAAATTAACGTTTTTTTTTTTACAATCTGAGCCTTCTTTCGGCAATAAAACAAGTAGTTTTACTCACCCATAGCAGTTTGGTGTCAATTGGAGCAGTATCGCAGAACTTATGTTGAGCTGTTCTGTTCTACTAATGATCCCGTATCCGTTAGCGTGAGTGCTCGGGGCATTACTTTGCGGTGTCCAAATAACACAAACTTTAGCACTTTTCAAATCACAGAAGATCGCTGTGTCAGGGTAGACTTTTAGTAGATTCCAAAACGGCCTGAAACCCGATATCGCAACAGAAAAGTAAAGTTCAGAGCGGTGTTAGCTTCTTTCGGACTAGCGGTGTTTACAAAACAGCTGAGTTCACGCATGCGCACTGTCCTCTCTGATGACGTCATCAAATGAAACTATAGCTGGATATCGGGTTTCAGGCCGTTTTGGAATCCACTAAAAGTCTACCCTGACACAGCGATCTTCTGTGATTTGAAAAGTGCTAAAGTTTGTGTTATTTGGACACCGCAAAGTAATGCCCCGAGCACTCACGCTAACGGATACGGGATCATTAGTAGAACAGAACGGCTCAACATAAGTTCTGCGATACTGCTCCAATTGACACCAAACTGCTATGGGTGAGTAAAACTACTTGTTTTATTGCCGAAAGAAGGCTCAGATTGTAAGAAAATGTTAATTTTCCTTTAACACACAAATCCTGCGAGTTCTTCTCTCAAACAGAAAATTTTATTCCACCTTGTGATGTCATGTTTTAATACAAGAAGTGCTCCAAACTCACACACCTTTACTAGAATCATTTGTCCTGGAATTGCAACTCTCTACTGAACTAAAAGTAAACTTGAAAACTACTGCTTGATGACATCACAAGGTGGGACAGAGCATTTTGAGCTTTGGAGATATAGACAGGTTACTCAAACATGTGAATGAAACAAAAAACACATCTCCAGGTATGTTTTTAATGAGTTAGCAACATTCTAACATGGCTTAAGAATTAATTTTGCCTGTAGGACCTTTAATGAGAACGCACACAGAGATCATTTGGGTAGAAACTGTTAGATTAGTGTAATTAAAGTGTCAAGAGTTTATTGTTCCTGTTTGGAAATGTTCTTTCTGGATTTCACCCATTCTTCATTGCTTCTGCAGGGGCAACCAGCACTCTCTAATGTCATTGATTTAAAGGTGTACTGTAAGTAACTTTTTTGGTGGATGGTTGGACAATGCTTTACTTGCTTCACCTGGTATCTTCGACAATATGACAAACTTCTATCTCATGGGACAAACAAACAGCTCTGGTCTGCGGAGAGGCGAGAATGCATGCTTATCATAGATCTTTTTGAGCAAACATTTGTGGTCGAATTCAAACTAAATAGCCTATGAATTTAAAGCCATACTGTGGCGCAGTCTAGGAAAAACAGTAATATCTCCATGGAGACAAGCAGTTACCCACCAGAGCACCTAAAGCTGGAATATCTCTAAAAATGTATTATTAATGTATGCCAGCAGGTGTTTGCTTTTGTGCATGTGACACTTTGATAGTTTTATTTGGATTAGTCTAAATAAAAAATGTAAGTAATGGTTATTTTTGGTAAATTATTTTTTGATTTTCACTAACTTTTCGCTGAGTGTTTTGAAACACAACTGCACATTCCATCAGTGGAGCAGATGTGAGCTGTGAGCCATGGATGGAGTATTTGGTTCAGTGGTCACATTTTGGTATTTGGCTGGTCAACAAAGCTTTATTTAGCCTATATCTTAGATGGTTCTATGGATACCTTAAAAGGCTCATTTTACCTGCTAGCCCATTTCATACACTACTGGTTCACTCAAGTCACTTTACCTGCTATTTATTTACTTAATCTGCCCATACGCTGCACTGTAGATAACCATTAGGCTATAGATACTTATTGTCCTTACGTTTTGTAGCCTCACAGCTTTACTCTGCTGACACAAGGTTGCATTAAATTTTATGTCTTACACATTGCATGTTGCATGTTCCTATTCTCCTGCTCTTGAACTTTGCAACACTGTAATTGTATTCTATCCTGCCCAAATTTCTCAAGTTTTTGTGTGGTCTAGACTAGAGTGTCCTCTATTGCACATACTACTGCATACTAGCCAGGGGGCCCCAGACCCCATTTTAGGAATTACTACACCAAATCTATCAAATCTAATCTTAAAATGCTAATCTAACCGTGTAACATTCAGGTAAATAACAATGAAACCCCTCACTGTAAAATACTGTTTGCTTAATCATAGCTAGGGTGACCACCGGCATGAAACAGGAAAGGAGGACACTTGTGTCCAAAAAGGAGGACAAAGGCCCTAAAGTGAGGACACCTTGTTGTTGTTTTTTTTGTTTTCCCTCGGGAAAAACAAAGAATGTGCGCTGAGAAAGTGCACTGCTCGCACATTCTGCATTTCGGATGTCGCGCACAGGAATTCCAAGCATTACTAGTCGCAATAGAATAATATTTTGTCTTTAGGGAACAAGGAGCAGACCACCCGGCTCATTGAGCTGAGGCGGGACTTGTTCCATCTCGCAGATGGCCATGTGGTCCACGGACTGCACTCAGGGCTGAGCGAGTATGCACCGCCTCGACTGCAGACTGAGACCACGCTCCGAACCGTGCACTTTCTGAATTGGGAAACGGCGAACATCGCAGAGTAGCAAGTGTAAATAATGGGTGGGGATTTATGACGATTTTGTGACACGTGCATACATGGATACGCATACTATCGGGAGTGACCGCGTTCTTATGGGTGAGTCATATTATCAGATTATTTCTGCATCTATTTCGGCACTAAATCAGGACTAAACCAAGACTAAACCAGGTCTAAACCAGGACTAAACCAGGTCTAAACCAGGTTTAAACCAGGTCTAAACCAGGACTAAGACAAGACTAAACCAGGACTAAACCGGGTCTAAACCAGGATTAAACAGGGACTAAACCAGGACTAAACCAAGACTAAACCAGGTCTAAACCAGGACTAAACCGGGACTAACCCGGCACTAAACCAGGACTAAACCAGGACTAAACCAGGTCTAAACTAGGACTAAGCCAGGACTAAACCGGGACTAAACCAGGACTAAACCAGGTCTAAGCCAGGTCTAAACCAGGACTAAGCCAGGACTAAACCAAGACTAAACCAGGACAAAACCAGGACTAAACCAGGTCTAAACCAGGTCTAAACCAGGTCTAAACCAGGACTAAGCCAAGACTAAACCAGGACTAAACCGGGTCTAAACCAGGACTAACCCGGCACTAAACCAGGACTAAACCAGGTTAGGGTCAGAGGTCAAAGGTCAGGTCAAGGTCTGTATCGCTTGGGCATTTTAATGTATTACAATGTTGTAAAGTTTATGGTGATGTTTCCTACCAGCATGTAAGAACAATATACTGTATAAGATCACACTGACTGTATTTTTTTTTTCTTCACTGTGAAACCCGCCTCTTTTGTAAGCAAGTTTTTATTTATATAGCGCTTTTTACAGACATATGTCAAAGATGCTTTACAGTTCATTATTCATTGACTCCATACCTGGTGGTGGTAAGATACTATTGTAGCCACAGCTGCCCTGACGGAAGTGAGGCTGCCAATCTGTGCCATCGGCCCATGCTGACCACCACTATCACTCACGCAGACACCACTTTCATACTAGGCCATGTGGGTAAAGTGCCTTGCCTAAGGACACAATGACAGTTTTTGCAACTGGCGCCCCGCTGTGGCACCTGATTTTCCCAGCAGTCTCCCAGTGCTAACATTCGAATTGAATTTTCTTTTGTTATGGATCCTATCTTGATGATTACTCAGATTACTTACTGTGTCACCTGTCTCCATGTTTGGGAAAGAGGAGACACAGGGCCTATTGTAAGGTAGACTAGACCCATCTCAGTAAATCATACAGGCCTAGTTGATATAATTGCGTGAGATTTCACTGAAACATGTTGTTGTATTTTGTTTTATTCACACTTTTTGGAGTAATCCTTTATAATTAGCCCATCCATCTGGGCTGAAATGATCCAAAAGATTATAGAGGTATATGGAGTATAAAAACACAGTGGAGCACTTCCTGTACTATCACATGACACCACAAGGTGGAACAGAGCGTTTGTGTTAAACGTGTGAATGAAGCAAAACTCAACTCAACTCCAGGTGTGTTTGTGATGAGGAAACAGTATTATAACATAAATCAGAAAACAGCCTAATATTGGCCCTTTAATTTATAGACAACTTGAACCCATCTTCAGGATGTAATTAGAAAACCAGCACTACTAAAAATAATTACAAAAAACACTTCATTAAAAATCATTTATTACTCAAGCTCTTTGATTTACAATTGTGATTCTAAGTTACATTCATGGCAAATCAAGGCAACTGCAGATAGCTTGCACGCTAGCATTACATGTTGATCTGTGCTATGCAACTTTGCTCTGTTAAAATCATGACTGATAAATGTACCCGCCGAAGCTGGGGGGTTCTTTGTTGGGAGTTGCCTAAGTGTTTAAACTAAAAGTGCTAAAAGTTTTCAGTTCATTTTGTCGATCTGGTGAAATGGTGTAGGTTCTTTGGATAACCGCAGATGCCAGACTTCACCCGTGTAGGAGGCTGTCCGAGGGGGAGTGGTCATGGGGAGGGGGTGACTGGGAAGACTGC
The DNA here is from genome assembly GCA_036785185.1 of Paratrypauchen microcephalus. Taxonomy (NCBI): domain Eukaryota; kingdom Metazoa; phylum Chordata; class Actinopteri; order Gobiiformes; family Gobiidae; genus Paratrypauchen; species Paratrypauchen microcephalus. The sequence continues at coordinate 2,447,641 of JAVJIX010000048.1, read as the reverse complement.
CAGCCACAAGATTGTCCCACGCTCTTCGTCATGTGTAGGGTGGATTATGAGGGGCAGACAGTGAGTGGTCTTAGGGAAGTGTAGGGCACAAATTAAAGTTCAAGGGGACAGCAAGTGCAGGTAAACTTGGTGTGGGGGGAGGTCGAGAGGACAACTTGTGAAGGTTCATGGGGACAGCAGGTGGGGAGCTGGAGGTTAGACTGGTGGAGGGACCTAGGGACAATGTGTGAAGGATCTTGGGAACATCAGGTGGAGGAATCTAGTGGACCTCAGTTAGGAGAGTGTAGGGTACATCTGGTGGGGCGTTATAGGTGAGGCTGGTGGAAAGATCATGTGAAGGTGCGTGAAGAGTCCCTCAGTCGTCCAGGTAGAATCCATGATAAAAGAAGAAATTCAATTTGTCAACTGGACAAAGTTTGTTTCGACCAAACAAACTTTGTCCAGTTGACAAATTGAATTTCTTCTTTTATCATGTGAAGGGTTCTTGGTGCTATCAGGTGGAGAGATCTTGTGGAGCTCAGAAGGATCTAGGGTACAGCTGGTTGAGTGTTGTACTGTAGGTGAGGCTAGTAGGGGGATCTAGTGAATAACAGGTAAAGGGATCTAGGGACAACACATGAAGGGTTCTTGGAGGATATCAGGTAGAGGGTTTGTGGGGGATATCAGGTGGATGATTGTAGATGAGGGGTTGGTGGAAGGATCTAGTGGGCCTCAGTTGCGAGGTTTAGGGTGCAGCTGGTGGAGGCCTCTTGGCAGGAGGAGCAGCAGTTTTCAGGTCTCTCTTGGGCGTGTTGAGAATGTCCAGGCTCCGGCGGCTGGATGAGACTACGTCAGCTACAAACTTGGAGCATTCGGAGCAGACGTCGCGCAGGCTGCAGCCATGGGCATACAGGTGAGGAAACTCCTCCTCCACCGCACGCCCACACAAACCATGCACACACCTGAGAGGAGCAGAGCACATACATTATTCTTTCATCTGCTAACAGACAATGGGCAGACTGTAATTTCCCAGGATGCTTCTTCCAAAGGCCACTCCGTAGGTTACACTCTGGAGTTGGAAGCAGAGCCAAGTGCCCCTGGGAGAGCATTTGGAACAAGCTCCTGAGGGAGTGACTGCACTGTGTCCCCTGCCAAAAAATTGTCAGCCTGGACGGCCTATTTGAGGCACTCCCCTCAAGCAGGAGGCTATAGAGCTCACTGAAAAAAAGAGATCTATTTGCACTGCTAGTTCTGACTAGGACTTCTATCATGGCCACTTATTTTTTTTATTTAATCTTTCTTTAACCAGGAAGTGGTCCCATTGAGTTACAATAACTCTTCTGCCAGGGAGTCCTGGCCAAGGCGGCGGCCAAAAGTTACATCTCAATAAAAACAACACAAATGACAGGACAATCCACAGCTACAACACCTCTAAACAGACAAAACACATAAATTCTGTTATCTAAAAAGCAACTAAAAAAGCAGACATCACAACAAAACATATAATTAAAAACAACTGCAGTGCTCAGTTACTGTTTCCCTTAACAGGTCTTTAAAGGTCCCATGGCATGAAATTTTCACTTTCTGAGGTTTTTGAACGTTAATGTGAGCTCCCCTACCCTGTTTAGGCCCCCCCATGGCTAAAAGTTGCGAAATGTCTAAACTGAGCATTTGCGGTCCTTTTCTGCGTTACACAAAACCAGTGTTCAAACGGGCGAGTTCGGACAAGGTACCTTATTGACGTCAGATCGGCAAATGCAGCTCCAGCCCCTCCCTCTGTCTCCGCTCAGCGTCCCTGTATATCCCGCCCATAGAGTTTGGACTGTGAATGCGCTATGCAATGCGAAATGCGTTTTTTTATTTGCCTGGAGGCACGTCCGAGTGTTTCTAGGCTCGGAAGTCCTTTATCTGAGCCTCTGGACCTTTGAACAGCAGTTGTTTAATTTTATTTTGTGGAAATGTGTTTATTTTTCAATGGAACGCTTGAAATCTCTCCCCCCGTGCAAAAACAAGGAAATGGATCAGCTGAGAGCTCAGAGCCGAGAGCTGAGACTTTGGCCACGCCCCCACCCTCTATTATTGGCCAGCTTTTTTCTCCTCATTTGCATTCAAGCAACAACTCCCATTATGACCTGTTCTGAGGGAGAAAAATTACTCTTTCTCATCTTATCTCTGTTTCTCATGCACTGAGCGTTGATTTTGAAGAAGGATTCATTTACAGTATTAGGGAACCATTAAGGAGCCATATAAAAGTACCATGTAAAGTAAAGTACCATGTCATGGGATCTTTAAAAGAATTTATGGATGGAAGAATTGTGAGATTTAAAGTGGCTTGAAGTTCATTCCAAAGCCTTGGTGCATATGAAGAGAATGCATTTTTACCAAGTTCTGTTCTTGTTTGTGGAGCATGTAAAAGTATTTTTTCTGATGACCTTGTGCGGTAACCACTGTTATGAAAAGAAAGCAAATTAAAAATGTACAGAGGTAGTTTACCCATTAGGGCTTTCGCAATAAAAATCAGTGCATGAATTTTTCTTCTGAGGGAGAGGGAGGGCCATTGTACAGTTTCATACAGAGTGCAGTGGTGAGTCCTAGCTGATGAACCTGTGATGAAATGCAGGGCTGAGTGGTACAACACATCCAGCTTTTTAAGCAGGAATAATCTGGAGTGCATATACAGTGTGTCCCCATAGTCAAGCACTGACAGGAATGTGCTCTGAACTAACCTTCTCCTTGCATAATAGGGAAAGCACTTCCTCATTCTAAAGAAGAAACCCAACTTTGGTCTCAATTTCTTACACACACTTTCAATATGAACACTGAGAGACATCTTATCATCCAACCAAATTCCTAAATACTTATAGGATGATTTTTTTCTATTTCAGTGCCATCTAGTGTTGCCACAGTAATGTTAGCAGAGGAGTGTGATTGTGTAAAGGACATTAGTTTTGTTTTTTTAGCATTTAGTACCAACTTTAACTCAATAAGAGCTGTTTGTACATGATTAAAAGCAGACTGCAGTTGTGCAAATGCATCATTCACTGATGAAGCCGTGGTGTACAAAATTGTGTCATCTGCGTAGAGATGCACCTTTGCTTGCTTTAAATTCTTACCTAAATCATTTATATAAATAGAAAATAAAATTGGGCCCAAAATAGACCCCTGTGGGACACCCATTGTAACTTCTAAAGATGATGAGGTATAGTTATCAATAACAATACATTGTGTTCTGGCACTGAGGTAATTTGAAAACCACCTTAATACAGTGTCACTAAAACCTATACTTTGCAATCGCTTCAGAAGAAGGTCATGGCTAACGGTTACCTGGCCAGCCAAATGATATCTCTCTGTATTTCCTATACAGCGCGATACCATTTGGGGACCCTCGCTCCACCCTCGCTCCTCCGGTTAACAACGGACTCCGCGATTCTGATTCGTTCAAAGAAGGTGACGTCAGTGCACCCGCCTTTGGCTTCCTACCGGCTTGGTTCACGTCGCTGTCCGTTAACTGTTCTCTGATTGGTTCACTTAGCTGTCTGTCTAAGCGCAACAGCAGCGCATTCTGGACCAAGCGTTACCAGACTCACCGCTGGTACAGCGATGAGTCATGGATTCTTCCAGGAAAGGCTAACGATGTCAAAGGCTTTAGAAAGATCAATGAATATTGCAGCACAGGACTTCCTATTATCCAAAGCATTTAAAATGTCATTTGTAACTAAGGTTACCGCACTGACTGTGCTATGGCCTTGTCGGAAGCCAGACTGCATAGGGTTTAAAATGGAATTCCCAGTTAAAAAATGTTTGAGTTGCTCATTTATTAGAGATTCAAACAATTTGGCCAGCACAGATAATCTAGAGATTGGACGATAATTGTCCAGTACAGAGGGGTCTCCACTTTTTAAAAGTGGGAGGACAAATGCAGACTTCCATGCTTTAGGTATAAACCACTGTTTAAACTAAGATTAAAAATGTAGGCAATATGACCAGCAATCACATTAGCGGCAATTTTAAGAAAATAAGGCTCAATCTGGTCAGGGCCAGCAGATTTTTTACAGTCCAATCCTAGCAAAGACTTCTGAACTTCATAGTCAGATATAGAACTGAAAGTAAAACTAGGCCTATTTAAACTTTGGTTTAGATCTCTGGCAGTCAAGCTATTAGTAAGATTTGCTGGGAGAGTCGACTGAGTAGCAGTTCCAGCACTAATGAAGTGCAGATTAAATGTGTCTACCATATTTTGTTTGTCCCTAATTTCTCCTTGGCTAGTTACTAAATATTCAGGGATAGTGGGAGGTGGCACCCGAGGATGATTTAATTGCTTTCCAAAATTTCTTGGGGTCATTGAGGTTTTCATGTATTAAATTAAGATAATGTTCATTCTTTGTACTTTTAATTAATCTTGTGCATTTATTTCTTAAAACCCTATAATTTAGCCAGCATGCATCGCTATTGTGTTTTTTTGCTTCTACCCAAGCCTCATTACGCTTTCTTATGGCATTTGCAATACAGTCATTAAACCACGGGTTATCCCTGCCCCTCACTCTGTACCTTCGAAAAGGTGCGTGCTTATCAATTAAGGCTAAAAAGGTTTTCTTAAAATAATCCCAAGCTATTTCAACATCATCCATTAAGCAGACCAAGTTTAAATCGCTATGGAATACTTCATGTAAAAAAGCTTGCTCATTAAAACACTTAAAATTCCTTTTAAAAACAAAACGTGAGCTGGTCTTAATCATTTTAGAATTTCTGACACAGGCAACCATACAATGATCACTCACGTCATTACAAAAAACACCAGTCGCGGAATATTTATGAGGAGCATTAGTCAAGATGACGTCAAGTATAGTAGATTTGTCCATACATTTTATATTAGGGCGTGTAGGGGATTGAATTAGTTGGGTCAAGTGTAGTGCGTCACACGTCTCTTAAAGCAGACGTTGACGATGGCCAGTCCCAATTTAGATCCCCAAGAACGACGTATTCATTAAACAGTTTGTTAAAGGTCCCATGGCATGAAATTTTCACTGTCTGAGGTTTTTGAACGTTAATGTGAGCTCCCCTACCCTGTTTAGCCCCCCCCTCCCCCCCATGGCTAAAAGTTGCGAAATGTCTAAACTGAGCATTTGCGATCCTTTTCTGCGTTACACAAAACCAGTGTTCAAACGGGCGAGTTCGGACAAGGCACCTTATTGACGTCAGATCGGCAAATGCAGCTCCAGCCCCTCCCTCTGTCTCCGCTCAGCGTCCCTGTATATCCCGCCCATAGAGTTTGGACTCTGAATGCGCTACAATGCGAAATGCGTTTTTTTATTTGCCTGGAGGCACGTCCGAGTGTTTCTAGGCTCGCAAGTCCCTTACCCGACCCTCTGGACCTCTGAAATACCAGTGGTTTAATTTTATTTTATGTGTAAATATGCTTTTTTTCATTGCAAAGTCTCTCATCTGTCTTCTTGTGTAAAACACGGAAGAGAGCAGATAGCTGCGCCGAGCTGCGCCAAGCTGCGCTTCGAGCGGGGGAAACCCGCCCCCCCGCTCCTTAGCCAATCTCTCTGTCCTTCTCATTTGCACTGAAGCAGCAACACCCACAATAAAGCATTTTAGACACATATCTAGCCTCATGAAGACTGTCAGAGTCATATCTCATGCAGTGAGTGTTGATTTTGAAGAAGGATTCATTTACAGTATTAGGGAACCATTAAGGAGCCATATAAAAGCATCAAGAAGTACCATGTCATGGGACCTTTAAGGAGGTCAGAAAGGAGTGCAGTTGCGCCATATGCTCACTGTGACAGCAGGGGAGCTGAGCAGAGGTGCAAAAAGACTGGAGCACCAGAGGGACAATGCAGTGTTTGTGGAGACTACTAGAGACTTACTTGAAGACTTGGCTTTTGTGTACTTGGTCTTTGGGAGCCACATGAAAGCCCACAGTGTATACTGGAATGTGAGCCATCTTTTTGGAAGGAATCTTCATCTGCACAAGTCAAAGCACAAGATCAAACATCATTCATGTATCAGCTCAAATACTGAATAACTATATGAAACTGCATGATGTAAAACTTGTGTAAATCTTTGTTATAGAGTTCTATAGAAATGCTCATCTATTTATTTTATTGAAAAGTCCAGCCAGGCAGAGGCAGGAGAAGAAATAGTGTATGCATCTCAAGCTCGGGTCATGTCTGCCTGATAAACACACACATAAAAACATGACTTACCTTGGCACTGCAAGCACTGCATACAGACCTGTAGGCACAGAGGGCACATTTAGCACATACTCAACGACTGTAATATCGCGCCCATATAGTCATAAATTCACAGGACTGCCAATCCCTGCTACATATTATGTAGTGCACCTTTAACATGCAGAGTTTAAAAAGTTGTAGGTGGAGAGTTCATCACCTCTTTTTCTCTACAGAGATGGAGAGATTAATTGTGACATCACCACAGTTGTTTAGATCTATTTTTGAAATATATTTGAACAGGACATCCCATTGTCATTGTAATTTGTGAAATGCAAAATGGGCTAAACCAGTGTTTCTCAAACTTTTCAAATTAAGTACCAGTTAAGATAATATTTGGCTAGTACAACCAGATGTAAACCAGAACTATTTCAAGCCAAAATGAGGGCTAAAGTGTCCCTAAAATTAAACCATGGATAAGGGAATCCGAAATAATGATTTCCACAAGAACATTAATAGATTCATCTCTAAACCAAATACTCAAACAGCAGCAGACAGCAGAGGGGGGTTGCTCCGATTACCCAGGCAACTGCCCCTGTGTCCTCCTAGACTGACGTTGCCCTTCCGAGTCTAAAAATAAAATAAATAATAATAATAAATTGTTCAATCGATACAGAATTTCATGTAGGCCTAGGCCTAGATTTGAAAATGAAAACAAAAAATCACCACTCAAAACATTTTTCCTAAAAAAAAAAGCAGTCTCATTCACTCGCGAGCCGGACCACTTTGCGAGCGGCGGTCACTGGGGCTCTGTGAGCCCGTCCAGGGACCCCGCGTCCCCGCTCAATCCGACTACGACCTCAGATCAGAAGAGACTACCCGCTGAATTTAAGCATATTACTAAGTGGAGGAAAAGAGCGAAGAGGGAAGAGCCCAGCGCCGAATCCCCGTCTAACGGGCGGGCGCGGGAAATGTGGTGTACGGAAGTCCGCTTGCCCGGTGTCCATCGGGGGCCTGAGTCCTTCTCATAGAGGCTCAACCCGTAGACGGTGTGAGGCCGGTAACGGGCCCCCGTCGCGCCGGGATCCTTCTCGGAGTCGGGTTCTTTGGGAATGCAGCCCAAAGCGGATGGTAAACTCTGTCTAAGGCTAAATACCGACACAAGACCGATAGTCGACAAGTGCCGTAAGGGAAAGTTGAAAAGAACTTTGAAGAGAGAGTTTAAGAGGACGTGAAATCATTTAGAGGTAAACGGGTGGGGTCCATTTGATCCGCCCAGGGGATTCGGTGGCGAAGGGACGGCCGCCCGTTGCGGGAGGATCCCCTCGCGGGACCACTCCCTGGGTGTCGCCAGCCCCCGCGAGCGCACTTCCTCCGCGGCGGTGTGCCACGGCCGACTCTGGGTTGCCCAGGAAAAGCTCGAGGCGAAGGTGGCACGCCGCCCCGATTGCGTGCTTCACAGGGCCTCCCGCCCGGACTTCGCCTCTTCCCGGGGCCGTGGGATCAGTGCCCACTGCTAATACACGTGACTGGCACCTGACCCGAGCCTGCATGTGGAAAGAGACTGTCGCGGTTTTCGTAAAAGGTGAGATTGAGATGTATAACAAATGACTAAGCTACATGTCTGCAGTTTCTAACATTTCGTTTTAGCGAGCAGAATGAATGATGGAAGTAATGCATCACATGAATTTGTTCATTCAAAATGGTTAAATGACTAAATCATTATTTTGGGTAATGTGTGTTATGTTAAGTGATGCCCACGGAAAAGAGGCGGTTGCAGGAGAGAGAGAAAACCCTCAGGGAGGCAGCAAAGGGTAGCACATCACTGCAGGGGTGGCTAAGAAAAAGCCAACCAGCAGGTGAGACAGAGATGTTGCATTGTAATAAAGATGTGTGTAGGCAAATTGATTAATTAATCAGACTCAAATTTTAGCCTACTACTGGCAATTTTTCATAATTACATTACATTTAAGATGAGGAGCAGCCACAAGCCTCCTCCAGACGCTTCATATAGCCTGTGATTTTTTTCCCCTGGGTGGGGGGGGTTGGGTTGCCCTTTCTTCAGGTCAGAGCAACTGCCCCTCAAAATTCCTGTGCACGTCGCTGAACAGCAGAGACTCCCTTGTACCACCAGAGGCAATCTGTATACCCCCAACGGTTCATGCACCACAGTTTAAGAAACAATTATCTAAACTATGGGTGTAAAGTATGGGGGGTGTATCTTTGTTGGGTGAGAACACTACAGATAAGACTCCGGTTAGAGAATCTTGATCAGCTTAAATGGGTTTCAAACCTGATATATTCCAGGTGATGGTTACGATGGTTTGGACTTCAAATAACACTGCATCGAAGCAGAGCAGAGCCGAATCAATTAAAAGCACAACGCTACCTAGATGTGCACTCACTGTGCGCGTGATGGGGCGTTCCCGGGAACTCTATAAAAGTCAGTGTCGGGCGCAAAGGCTTTCGGACAATGGTCATGAATATGACTTTCGGACAGACGCTGAAAATGATTTCAAAAACACTGTCCAGATGACTACCTTTGAATCCTTTCTCACTATGCAGTTTACAGGGCTGTGATGTCATGTGAACAGGGCCTATAGCTGAGGGTTAGCTAGTTGTGCTGGAGGGCACAGTGTGGTACCTCTTGCAGAACAGGCAGGACGAGGGCCATGACAGGAGAGGGAAACGCACTCTACAGCAGCAGCACACCTGCATCAAACACATACAAAATATCTTTAAATCTTAGCTGTTGAAAACAAACACTTAGGCAACTTTAGTCCTTATGATAATTCTTCTGCTCTTATTTTAATGTAGTTTTGTCAGCAAAAAATATAACATTGAAAATGATGATAATATAGTTTAGCGGGCTAAAATGATAACACTGTCATAGCTTTGTTTATTAGCTTGGTTTTGGGTGTAGGGGTGTTTACTTTGCCTCTCTTCAGGTTATTGTACAGCTCTTTGCTCTGAAGGTACTTTTCCATCTCTGCCTTGACCAGCACACGGCGCACATTGATGACCTCATCCACGGTCAGGGCCAGACTCTCCACAGGATGACTGAACTCTTCCTACATACAGCACAGGTCGGTGTCAAACCTTCCACAAACACAATCACAGACATCGGACCTTCACGTCTCACCATCCAGAGGCGCACATCTGAATCAGGGCTCTCATGCAACGCACTCAGGGACCGTGGGGCCGGTGGAGGGGTCAGTGGAGGGGCCCAAGCCTGGCCCGGGAATGAGGCTAAACAGACACAGAAAAAATGTCAAATTACACAAATATATGTATCTACTAGGGATGTCAACAATTAATCGACTTACGATTAATTGTCGATCAAGACGTTGGTCAGACAAAATGCATTAATTGTAATTAATCGCTAATCGCGGACACGCGAACCGCGTGGTCACGAAACAAGGCAACCGCGCACTGCACTCACTCAACAGTGCTCACTCACAACGGCGCTCGCTCGTGCTCAGCAGCCCCGGGGTACGCGCGAGGCCCGCACGTACACCGGGGCTGCTGAGCACGAGATTGAACAGCGGCGCCCGGAATGCGTAGTCTCAGCCCTAGCCACAAACCAGCCGCACGAAACCAGCAGCGGCACGTGGTGGTTTAATCCTGGTTTAGTCCAGGTCTAGACCTGGTCCAGGCCCAGTCCAGGTTTAGACCTGGTTTAGTTCTGGTCTAGACCTGGTTTAGTCCATGTTTAGTCCTGGTCTAGTCTCTTAGCCAATCAGGACGCAGAACACAATGTTACACTATAAAAAATGTTACACTATTTAAAAAAATAAATAAATAAAAATCCGCGAACCGCGATAGAGCGAGGGATTACTGTATTTTGTTATTCAGCATCAATACATTTGTCTGCTTTTTACTAAGGAATAATTCATTGAGGAATATACAATATAATAATACTATGATATATTTATGACTCAGTGTTATGTTACTATAGCTTATATTCTTAAAGACCCTATTGAAACACTAAAATTCAGGTGAAAAACGCAGCTTATCAGTTAATCGTTAATCGATCGATAAGGTCAATCAACTATCAATTAATGAATTAATCGATAATTTGCATCCCTAGTATCTACACATTTTTATTAGAGATGCTCCAATCCAGCTTTTTCTTTTCCAATACCAATGTCGATACTTTGGCTTTAAATGTCTGCCAATACCTGATATTAACCAGTACCAGAGCAGAGACTGAAAATATAATTTATTTCCTTTAAACACAAACAGCATATGGTTAAAAAAAATGGTCCAAATGTTTTTTGTAACGGTTATTTATCATTTAATGTAATTACAGAACAGCTTTGAAAATATACGTTAATATAAGTATATTATATAAATATACGTTATTGCATCAGTCCATATAAAAATTAGGGATGCACTGATAGGAAAAGTGAGGAAAATAAGTATTTGAAAACCCTGCGATTTTACAAGTTCTCCCACGTAGAAATCACGGAGGGGTCTGAAATTTTCATCGTAGGTGCATGTCCACTGTGAGAGACATCCAGAATCCAGAAATCAGTGTATGATTTTTTTTTTAAACAATTTATTTGTATGATACTGCTGCAAATAAGTATTTGAACACCTGCCTATCAGCTAGAATTGTGACCCTCAAAGACCCGTTAGTCGCCTTTAAAAAGTCCACCTCCACTCCACTTATTATCTGAAATTAGAAGCACCTGTTTGAGGTGGTTAGCGGCATAAAAACACCTGTCCACCCCATACAATCAGTAAGACTCCAACTACTAACACGGCCCAGACCAAAGAGCTGTTCAAAGACACCAGAGACAAAATTGTAGACCTCCACAAGGCTGGAAAGGGTTACAGGGCAATTGCCAAGCAGCTTGGTGAAAAAAGATCCACTGTTGGAGCAGTTATTAGAAAATGGAAGAAGCTAAACATGACTGTCAGTCTCCCTCGGACTGGGGCTCCATGCAAGATCTCACCTCGTGGGGTCTCAATGATCCTAAGAAAGGTGAGGAATCAGCCAAGAACTACACGGGAGGAGCTGGTCAATGACCTGAAAAGAGCTGGGACCACCGTTTCCAAGGTTACTGTTGGTAATACACTAAGACATCATGGTTTAAAATCATGCATAGCACAGAAGGTTCCCCTGCACATCTCCAGGCCCGTCTTAAGTTTGCCGATGACCATTTGGATGATCCAGAGGAGCCATGGGAGAAAGTCATGTGGTCAGATGAGACCAAAATAGAACTTTTTGGTCTTAATTCCACTCGCCGTGTTTGGAGGAAGAAGAATGATGAGTACCATCCCAAGAACACCATCCCGACTGTGAAGCATGGGGGTGGTAGCATCATGCTTTAGGGGTGTTTTTCTGCACATGGGACTGGACGACTACACTGTATTAAGGAGAGGATGACCGGGGCCATGTATTGCAAGATTTTGGGGAACAACCTCCTTCCCTCAGTTGGAGGATTGAAGATGGGTCGTGGCTGGGTCTTCCAACATGACAATGACCCGAAGCACACAGCCAGGATAACCAAGGAGTGGCTCCGTAAGAAGCATATCAAGGTTCTGGAGTGGCCTATAATGTTCTGGAGTGGCCTAGCCAGTCTCCAGACCTAAACCCAATAGGAAATCTTTGGAGGGAGCTCAAACTCCATGTTTCTCAGCGACAGCCCAGAAACCTGAGAAGATCTGTGTGGAGGAGTGGGCCAAAATCCCTCCTACAGTGTGTGCAAACCTAGTGGCTGGAACACTGAATATTTTTTTTATATTGCCATCAATATGTTTACAGCTGTCTACTTCCTGTATTTGTATAACATATTTTTCCAACTTTTCAAAATTAGAGAATCATCAAAACCTGTCATACGCACTTTAATAGTCTGTGGGAGCTGTGCCACTGTGTTGCTAAATCACTCCGTATACACAAACATCTCCAGTAAATAAGACACTGCAGTACAATATCAATAATGGGCTTTGCAAGTGAGCGCTAAAGGAGCCCCTCCCTGTCCCTGTCAACAGATGTGCTTCTATCTCTATGGAAACACTGCTCTGTGCTGTGGCTGTATTAGGGTTGTCAAATGTATAGAAAATCAGATACTAAATCCATACCAAAACAAGTATCGCTAATAAAAAAGTCAAATTCACAGGACAGAAATGAACCTTTCCCGAATAACTTTAGAATGATCTAAATCAGCACTAGTCAAAGACTGTACTGTATACATAAAATGGATAGCTAACCCGCTAGCCTCTGCATTTCAAATAGGAAGTGTCCATGGATAGCTTCCAGCTCTTTTTCAGATTTACCTTACATAAAAAAAAAATGTCACCCTCTCTCTGCATCTGCTGCTGTTATTTTGGTTTTAAAACTTTCATATTAAACCACACTGCATGGTCCTTATGTTTTTATTCCACTATTTTGTCCATAAATATATTCTTATTCCTAATTTGGAGCCTGGCTCCAAATTTGCCCCTGTAGCTACTAGCATCATGAGCTTCATTTGACTGGAGCCGAACGTTATGGGAAACATTTGGGGAAATTTTACTTCTGGAACCAGAGCTGACTTGGAAGTGAGTGGGACTGTGGAGCTCCATGGCTGTAATCCATGGTAGTACTTAGACTGACCTCTGTGCTGAGGCGGGGGTCTCGCTGTGGGCAGAGTCCTGGCTCTCAGTGGCCCCGCTTGGTCCCCTCGGAGTAGAGCCACGTCCTGCTCGGAGAAGGAGCGGTCTCGTTTGAGAGGGCCAGTGGAATCGGTCCTGTACAGCTCTGCCCCCTCTGGAGACTCCTCCTCCTGCAAAACAAATCCAAATACAACAATCCATTTTATATTTATATTAGATTTACAGATCCTAAATGAGTCAATCTAACTTAATAACAAGCAGAAAATGCTACGGGCAAACAATCTAATTAAAATTTTAATAGTTTTTTATTGTTTGAATTGTTTTTATTCTAAATTTCAGTTGAATTTTAAAGTATACATTTTCAATGTTTAAAATTTAAATTTGACTAATGGGACCAGAGATGAGTATTTGGGAAAACTACTACTCAAGTAAGAGTAACTTAAAGAGATTTATAATAATCAGATTTATCATTTGAAGTTAACAAAGTTGGAAAGACAAGACATTAAATAATAAAAATGTGCTGCTCATTTTAGGCTTCATTTCACTAATTTCCCTGTTAAACATCTGTGGTTTTGGTATCTTTATTTCAGCACTTCACTACTAATGGACCATGAGTCCGGAATAAAGATGAATTGAATTGAAATTACTGTTGCCTAAAGAGGGCGTAGGTTTCAAGCCATTCTAGAGCGGTATCAAAGCTAGTCCTGCCTCTTAACATACAGCCTGTATACAGTAAATGTCCAACCGTGAAAAGCAAGAATAATATGGGAACTGTAATGGCAATTTTCATAGGTTTCCACTTAAGCTGCCCTGTCTATTTTTAGGATGTCTGCTCCTTTTTCAGTTTTCAATCAATTTCATTGATTTCTGATCTTTTCCCTTGCCCCACACCCTTCCCTCTTGTCACCAAAGAAAAGACACCGTATGTTATCTATCCAATTGTTTTCTGTCATTACATGTTGTGTATAATTGTATTGATTGTATTGCATCTTTTCTGCTCTGCATCTCCCAGTCGGCGGCGCGCGCAAGTGCAGCGGCCCCTCCCCTAGCCACTCTATCACTGTCCTGCCTGGTTAGTGGGGAAACTAAATTTCGAATTCATTCTATGTACATGTACATATGATTGTTTTTGACAATAAAGCAACTATGACCTACCTACCTATGAGCTGATCTGTCAGAAACAGTGGAGTGAATGCTGCTGCTTTGCTCCATTGGGGCTCTTATTTCTGTGAGAATCTGAGAGAAGCTAAGTGTGTCCATATTGATTGTTTTTTTAAAGAGCACAGACCCTAAATAATACATGATGCTTTACACTTATGTGTTACACAGACTTGCTGAAGCCTCTCAAAGCATTATTCATTCACACCACACAACTGACAGAAGTACCATGAACACCACATTCATAATAGGCAGTGTAGGTAAAGGGTATTTCCCAAGGAAACAATGACAGAACTTGGTTTGTTTAGGAATTGATCTTCCAACCTTCGGGTTGGTGGGTGCTCTAATCACTGAGCCACTGGTACCAACACAGCAGGTTTGAAGAAGACAATATGAGTAAGTGGATTGCCTCAAGATACAAAATACACATCAACCTATCAGAAAGAGTTAAGAGACAGCCCCATCTGACGATCAAGGGACCAGTGTTTGCAAGGTTACTGAAACATTTACAACTTTGTTGACAGCATAGTCACGTTACCATGACATTACATTGATAAGGTAAAAGGAGAAATTAAATTTGTCAACTGGACAAAGTTTATTTGGTCAAAAACGCTTCGCAGCTCATCCAAGTTGCTTCGTCAGTTCTGGTTAGAGTGCCGATGGACACTGCTTATATCTAGCTGCAGGGAGGAGCTAACTACACTGAAATTATTCTGAAACTATCCCACCTCTTTGTTTTCAGCTTTCTGTCTTTTGTTTTTCACTTTCTCTCTGGGGTCTAGTTTAGCATACCCATTCAAACCCTAATGGCTGTTTTCACACCTCTGGACCTGACCTGGCTAGCCCCCTAATTTCCTTTGTTTGTTTTGATTTAGGTTTGAGAATAGAATTATATATGGGAGACAAATTGTGTCTGACTCCCCCATTCCTGTTTAAAGAAGGATTCTCTTTTTTGACAAAAATAGCCTCTTTAACTCCCCTTTCAAAACAGTTCTTTTCCCTGACTAAGATCTGAACCTCACTGTCCTCAAAGGAGTGGCCCGTAGCTTCTAGTTGGAGATGTACGGCAGATGACGGTCCACTCTGGCACGCCCGTCTGTGTTGGTACATCCTCTTGTGAAGTGTCTGTTTTGTTTCTCCAGTGTAGCGCTCACTGCAGTCTTCACTACACTGAATGGAGTAGACCACATTGTTTTGTTTGTGGCTCGGTGTTTTGTCCTTTGGGTGGACGAGTTTTTGTCTTAAAGTGTTTGTGGGTTTGAAATAAACTGGGATTTCATATTGTCTGAAAATCCTCTGTAGTTTTTCAGAAACGCCGGCCAGGGTAAGGAATCTGGGTTCTGATTCTCTGTTGTCCTTTTTATTGTCCTTGTCTCTCTTGGTTTTGTTGAGAGCCCATTTAGGATATCCACAAACAGAGAGGGCTTCCTGCACATGTTGTTCTTCTTTGTGTGTGTGGGCTTCCTGAAGACTTCTACTTAGAGTCGCCAGTCTCCTCCTATCATTACTGCACAATCTAATCTACAGAAATGATATGTGCAGTAAAAGGTTCCGATTTGGAACCTTTTACTGCACATAATTGATATTATCAATTCTGTAGATCCGAACATCAAATTCACCTGTGAAGATGCCAAGGATAACACATTGGCATTCTTAGATTGTGCAGTAACGATAGGAGGAGACCGGTGACTTCAAGTAGAAGTCTTCAGGAAGTCCACACACACAGACCAATACCTGCTTTTTGATTCACACCACCAACTGCAGCACAAACTGGGTGTTATTCAGACATTACAACACAGGGCCCAAGTGGTTCCCACAAGCACAGAGGGTAAGGAGAAAGAAGAACAACATGTGCAGGAAGCCCTCTCTGTTTGTGGATATCCTAAATGGGCTTTCAACAAAACCAAGAGAGACAAGGTTCTTGTCCTTGTCTTGTCAACAAGACAACAGAGAATCCGAACCCAGGAGGCCAGCGTTTCTGAAAAACTACAGAGGATTTTCAGACAATATGAAATCCCAGTTTATTTCAAACC
The DNA here is from genome assembly GCA_036785185.1 of Paratrypauchen microcephalus. Classification (NCBI taxonomy): domain Eukaryota; kingdom Metazoa; phylum Chordata; class Actinopteri; order Gobiiformes; family Gobiidae; genus Paratrypauchen; species Paratrypauchen microcephalus. Next base: position 2,431,692 of record JAVJIX010000048.1, on the reverse strand, counting down.
CACAAACACTTTAAGACAAAAACTGGTCCACCCAAAGGACAAAACACCGAGCCACAAACAAAGCAATGTGGTCTACTCCATTCAGTGTAGTGAAGACTGCAGTGAGCGCTACACTGGAGAAACAAAACAGCCACTTCACAAGAGGATGTACCAACACAGACGGGCGTGCCAGAGTGGACCGTCATCTGCCGTACATCTCCAACTAGAAGCTACGAGCCACTCCTTTGAGGACAGTGAGGTTCAGATCTTAGTCAGGGAAAAGAACTGGTTTGAGAGGGGAGTTAAAGAGGCTATTTTTGTCAAAAAGAGAATCCTTCTTTAAACAGGAATGGGGGAGTCAGACACAATTTGTCTCCCATATACAATTCCATTCTCAAACCTAAATCAAAACAAACAAAGGAAACTAGAGGGCTAGCCAGGTCAGGTCCAGAGGTGTGAAAACAGCCAATAGGGTTTGAATGGGTATGCTAAACTAGACGCCAGAGAGAAAGTGAAAAACAAAAGACAGAAAGCTGAAAACAAAGAGGTGGGATAGTTTCAGAATAATTTCAGTGTAGTTAGCTCCTCCCTGCAGCTAGATATAAGCAGTGTCCATCGGCACTCTAACCAGAACTGACGAAGCAACTTGGATGAGCTGCGAAACGTTTTTGACCAAATAAACTTTGTCCAGTTGACAAATTGAATTTCTCCTTTTACCATGGATTCTACCTGGACGACTGAGGGACTCTTCACACATTCATTACATTAATAAGTCTATTTAGCAGGGCAAAGTGGTGGTACCTCAGAACTGTTCATCTCCTCCATTTCGGCCAGAGTGGGGGCCTTCAGCAGGATGCGGGGCCGGGACACCGATAGGTCCATGCAGGAGCTGGATTTTGGCTGACAGGAGCAGTGCTGCGCCAGGCAGGGCAGCGAGCCGAATGCTGAGCCACACCAGGAGCAGAGGACACAAAGTAAGACATTGACCACAAATCTAATGAACCATCTTCATATTTGGAGAAATTACATAAGTGGAGTTAATATGATTAACTGAGATTCAGGAGCTGAACCACGCCTCAACCTGATCGCCCGCTAATCACTGCTCATCTCGACCACGCCTTCAATTACCCAGAAGCCCTATTTATACAGCCGAAAACACCGTTCATGACAGCTGAGTCATGAACTGAGTGGCTGAGTGGCTAGTGCTCTTGCTTCACAGCAAGAAGGTTCCGGGTTCGATCCCCGATTTCTGTGTGTGTTCTGTGTGGAGTTTGCATGCATCCCCGGGTCACCCGAGCCCGGAGTTTGCATGTTCTCCCCATGTCTGGGTGGGTTTTCCCCAGGCACTCCGGTTTCATCCATCAACCCAAAACATGCACAATAGGTAAAATCCTCCAGCTGTCGTCCTGATCAAGCCGAAGCAAGAAGATCATGGAGATGGTCCCCGGGCGCAGTAATGTGCTGCCCACTGCTCCTAATAACAGGATGGGTTAAATGCAGAGAAGAATTTCTCCAGCGTGAGATCAATAAAGTTACTTCTCTGGACCCCCTCCCTCACACCTCATATCTCTTGTCCATCCTTCAGCCTGAAGACATCATCTTTAAGAAGGGGGGTTCCGAATCAGTTGGGTGACCATTTTGGATTGGAGACAGAGCCCCCACCCCAAGTCTCCCCCCAGCCATCACATCTACCCACTGTATTTCATTTGTAGAAAAGGTCCCCTTGTGGCTGCTGGGAGCCACAGACTTTCACACTAACTCTCTCAGGCCTTTGTGGCTGACAGAGGGAGCCATATTGTAGTTCATTTTTGTGACCACCAGATGGAGCTCATTTATTGCTAATGTCATCTGTTTTCTGCCCTTCTGGTAAGAGCTGGCCAAGTATAAACCCTTTTAGTTATTTCTGTCAGTTTGTCACATTTGATAGAGTTTTAGTGTTGTATATCATTTGTACAATAACAATGAAGCTGACTTGATCTTTGATCTTGATCTTTGATCAATGTTACACTGAGAGCGCCCTCTTCAGGTTTGGAGCACTTCCGTGCTCTTGTGTGCGTTTTCGGTTTTGCTACCCGTTTGCACCTCTCGGCCACCGTAGATTATGTCCAACCATACGCACACACACATACTCAATCAGACAGCATTTAATAAAGATTCTTCAGCCAAGTGAAGCATCGCAATGATTCTGACTGATCACCTGCTGTGGGTTCCACCTTTAACTTTCCAATAAGTAAATTGAGTTGGGAAGCACATCCTTCCTCACATCATTGTTGTGGCCTGGTCCTTGCTTGTGAAACATCATGAATGTCAAAATGTAATGTCCCCATACAACATGTAAACCAAACATCTTCAGGATAACTGCACAAATGCTGCTGTGTTGAGAGGGCACCTGCAAGGCACCCTTCCTTTCTGCCAGGGGTCTCAGGCATACATTTTTCATTTTAAGGATAACAAAGATGATCAGACAGACTTGTACTTTGGACTGTGACAAACACTCACGTCTGGCTGGTGGGACATGGCGCAGCTTCCGCTCCTGCTTGATCTGAGCCAGGACCTGCTCATGGAGGCTCTGTGGCTGCGGGGGTGGAGGGGGCAAGGAGCGCTCCGAAACCTGGTGTCAGCAGAACACAGTCAGCCCATCACCAACCCATAACATCAAATCCTCCTGCTAGAGCTCCATCAGTGTGTCTATCTGCACTGAGGCATTTGCAATAGTGGGTAATAAACGTTATAATGAATACTGCATAATGAAAGAATAAATATAGGTAGCGTTAAAGGACGGGTCACATGAAAGGTACAAATTATTTAATGGTGATCTATAAAAGTAATCCTCATCACACACAACACTGAGCCATTTGCCTGGCCGGCCAAAACCACACACTTTGACGATACTCAGACCCTCCAGGAATTCGCGATGTTGCGATTTGCAACTTCAACGCAACTTCAGCCAATCCCCGTGAATTCAGGGCGGTGTTGCAATTTTGACCAATCACCGCAACTTTCCCGCAATTTTTACTATTTATTTTTACAATTCTGACCAATCATCGGCGACGTATTGAAAGCCGACCAACTTCCTTCTGCCTTACTTCCGTGTGACAAAACGAAACTGCGGCCGTGTCCCAGTTCCCAGAGCGCACAGCTCGGAGCGCGGCCCGAAGGGGGCTCAGACTGCAGTCAAGGAGGTGCACACTTGCTCAGCCCCGACTGCAGTCCGCGGACCGCTTAACGACTGCGTGTTAACTGCGCATGGGACAAAAAAGAAGTGGGACAGCAGTCGTCGCGCCGGTGTACTGTCGAAATGTGTGACGCACATGCCCTTCGGGCCACGCTCCGAGCCGCTCTGGGAATTGAGACACGGGTTCTAATGGCAAAGAAACATGTCTGCGGCGATAATTCTGTGAATTATCTGTATGCCAAGTGCTGCTGCTGCTGTTTGCTGCTACTGTTTGTTTATCCTGTCTTTACTGAAGTGCGTTGTTTGTTTGCTGGTCAAACATTTTTATTTTTTATTTATTTATTTTTATCTATTTTATCTACACCTGCGGAGAGCTTTCCCAATTTCGTTGTGTTTTTACCTAACATAATGACAATAAAGACTATTCTATTCTATTTGCCCACAAAAATAACAGCAAAACACCGGGCGAAACAGTTCCCCTCCTAGTAGTCATTTATTTTCGATATTGGTAAGGTTGTTTTAGGACCATATCTGTGATCTCTGTGTCTTTGTATTATTCTTTGTCAGTAATAACTCAGTATTCCAAATATTACTCAATTTTAATTACAAAAAGGGAAAATCGCAACTATTTATCGCAACTTTCACTTCCTCCCGCAACAAAATCACAACAAAAACCTTAAAAGCACCGCAACTTTCATCGCAACTTTTTGGAAAAGCTCCCGCAAATTCAGGCATTTTAGCCCGCAACAATCACAAAAAATGCCCGCGAAATCCTGGGGGGTCTGGATACTCCCCTCTTTCTGATAGGCAGATAAACTGATCAGAAAAGCCATGGTCTGTTTGTGTCAAAACACGCTCTCTGCACTCCAGAGTACAGCTGTTGTGTTGACACTGGCCCAAGTGCATAGGTCTTGGATCTAAAGCTCTTTTACATCGCCCTAGTGTCAGTGTGAACAACTCTTTTCTCAGAGTTAAAAAAAAAAAAAAAAAAAAGATGTTTGCATCTCTGAGAATCACAGTAGTAAACTAAAGTGGTTCCCAAACATTTTGCCTTGTTTACCCCCTAAGCACTGACCGGTTTGAGAGGAGGTCTGGAGCGGATGAAGTCCAGGATCAGCTCGTGTGCATTCCTTTTGACTCGTGTGGGAATGTCCCCATCCACCTGGAAAACATACACAACACATTTCAGCTGTTCTTTGTTATGGTTTGTTCTTTGAATTTTTTTTATTTTTAAGACAAAACCAAACAGAAACAACCAGTTTTTATTCAGATTTTCCATTTTCAGAGCTATGTTATAATTGTTTCCCCTCACCATTTACTCATTCAAAGTTGTATTTAGAGTGATTTGTGCATGTTTGAGCAATCTTTAATCACTTATTTTCAAGACACCATATTGTCAATCAACCCCGTTGTTTACTTTAAAGATCCCATGACATGGTACTTCTTGATGCTTTTATATGGCGCCTTAATGGTTCCCTAATACTGTAAATGAATCCTTCAAAATCAAGCCTTAGTGCATGAGATAACCTCATGAGCACAGTCAGAGTCATAAATATCTCTCTGAAATGCTTTATTCTGGGCGTTGTTGCTTGAATGCTAATGAGGAGGACAGAGACAGGCCAGTGCAGCGAGTGGGGGTGTGGCCAAATGCGCCTGGTTCCTCATTTTAGCGGTGCGCTGTCCCTACTTCCGTGTGTGTAAGCGCGGAGGAAGATATGAGACACTTTCCATTAAAAAAACACATTTCCACAGAAAATAAAATTAAACCACTGCTGTTTCAGAGGTTCAGAGGCTCGGATAAAGGACATCCGAGCCTGGAAACACTCTCACGTGCCTCCAGGCAAATAAAAAAAACGCATCTCGCATTTCGTAGCTCGTTCGTGGTCCAAACTCTCTGGGCGTGATTTCCGGAGACGGTGTGTAGACATCCAGACAGGGGGTGGAAACCTTTCCGCGAGTGTGACGTCAGAAAGTTCCCTTGTTCAGAATCGCCCGTTTGGGCTGTCTTTTTATCAAACGTGGAAAAGGATCGCAAATGCTCAGTTTACACATTTCGCAACTTTTAGCTATGGGGAAGGTAGGGGAGCTCACATTAACGTTCAAAAAACTCAGAAAGTGAAAATTTCATGCCATGGTACCTTTAATATTTTAATTTGGTTTTAAATAGAATTATCTTCTTTGTAAATCTTGTAACCATGCATAATAACAATCAGACAGATGCCAAAACTACAGAGTCTAAGCTTCATAAAGAGCCCAGCCATTTGCAAGTGCTTCAAAGGGTTCAGACACAGATTCAGTTTGAATTGGCGTTTCAGGGAAAATAGTGATTATATAGTGTCAGAAACAGAACAGGAGGACCCAACAATGCAGAGGCGAGAGGCAGGCGAGCAGTAGAAGAGGGTTTATTACAAAACGTCCAAAATTCCAGGAAATCAGTCAGAGGGCAAGCAGAGGTATCCAAATCGGCAGGCAAAAAACAACAGTCCAAGGAATAAGGCAAGGAATCAAAACATGAAGGTCAAACTGGGAAAAGAACGCTGGAACGCTTTCTGAAAACAGACAAGACGAACTGGCAACAGGAGGGGAAAAAGGTAAGGCTAATATAGGCTGGGGAGGAGGAGACAATGACAAACAGGTGAGGCACATTAGGGTAATGGGGAGAGGGAAAACTAGACAGGAAGTAAGGGAACAAAACAGAACCTTAACAAAATAAAACAGGAAGTAACAAGACAAACTCAACTAACGGACCCTGACAGTACCCCCCCCTTACGGCCGGCACCCGACGGCCCAGGATCATTAGGGTGCTCCCGCTGGAAGTCCTTTATGAGTTGAGGGTCCATAATGTCCCTGGAAGGAACCCAGGAACGTTCCTCTGGTCCATAGCCCTCCCAATCCACCAGGTATTGCAGCCCTCTGCCCCGCCGCCTGACAGCCAACAGTCGTTTCACGGTGTAAGCAAGGCCGCCATCAATGAACCGCGGGGGTGGAGGGGGCTTGTCGGGAGGGACCAGAGGGCTCCTTTGGACCGGCTTCACCCGGCTGACGTGGAAGGTGGGGTGGATGCGGGTGGACCTAGGGAGCTTGAGTCTCACAGCAGATCTATTAATAACCTTTGACACAGGGAAAGGACCAATGGGCCTGTCTAGCCCGGGTCCACATCCGTCGGCATTGTCGGACCATGGCTGTAGCTGAGGGAACCATGACCTCCTGTTCGAGGTCAGGAAACAGAGGGGGCTGGTAGCCGAAGACACACTGGAAAGGGGTTAACCCAGTGGAAGCTGATGGGAGAGTGTTGTGAGCATACTCAACCCAGGTGAGCATCTTGGACCACGAAGAGGGATTCTGGGAGCAGAGGCAGCGGAGCCCGGTTTCCAACTCCTGATTTAGTCTCTCAGTTTGCCCGTTGGATTGTGGGTGGTAGCCCGATGTCAGGCTCACCGTGGCTCCTAGCAGCTGGCAGAAGGCTTTCCAAAAACGGGCCACGAACTGGGGCCCCCGGTCAGACAGAACGTCTCTAGGGAAACCATGGACTCGAAAAACATGAGTGAGAATCACCTCCGCCGTTTCCTTGGCGGAGGGCAGTTTAGGCAGGGCAATGAATTTAACCATCTTAGAAAATCTATCAACAACAGTGAGAATGGTAGTGTTACCTTTGGAGGGGGGAAGGCCGGTCACAAAGTCCAGGGAGATGTCTGACCAGGGGCGCTGTGGCACAGGGAGGGGCTGGAGAAGACCCGCAGGAGGAGCATTGGAGGATTTGTTCTGAGAACAGGTGTCGCATGCTGCCACGTACTCCTTAACCTCCTTCCACATGGCTGGCCACCAGAATCTCTCCTTGATCCTGAAGATGGTTCTTCGGACCCCAGGATGACAGGATATTCTGGAGGTGTGAGCCCAGTGAATCACGGGGCCCCTCATCTCGGGGGGAACAGTCAGTCTGTTGGGGGGAACTCCCACCGGAACATTGGCAGAGGTGTTGGCCTCTTTAACCTTGGCCTCCACCTCCCATGAGACAGCACCAATGAAGCACTTATCTGGGAGTATGGGGGTGGTCTTAACCCTATCTAGCTCAGGGGTATGGATGCGGGACAGGATGTCAGGCTTGACGTTCTTAGAACCTGGTCGATAGGACAGAGAGAAATTAAAACGGGAAAAGAATAGGGCCCATCGGGCCTGGCGGGGGTTAAGTCTCTTAGCAGTTTTCAAATATTCTAAATTCTTATGGTCAGTCCATACCAGGAAGGGGTGTTCAGCCCCCTCCAGCCAATGCCTCCATTCCTCCAGGGCCGTCTTAACCGCTAACAGCTCCCGATCCCCCACAGCATAGTTGCGTTCAGCAGGAGACAGCTTCTTGGACAAAAAAGCACAGGGGTGACTCTTATTGTCCTTGCCTGATCGCTGAGAGAGGATAGCTCCAACCCCGGCATCTGAGGCGTCGACCTCCACAATGAACTGAAGAGAGGGATCTGGGAGCATTAGGACAGGGGCTGAGGAGAATAGCCACTTGAGGCGTCGGAAGGCGGCATCAGCAAGAGGGGTCCATGAAAAGGAGACCTTAGAGGAGGTGAGAACATGGAGAGGGGCAGCGACAGAACTGAAATCTCTTACAAATTTCCTATAAAAATTAGCAAAACCTAGGAAGCGCTGCACATCCTTACGTGAGGAAGGGGTAGGCCATTCAGCGACTGCCTGGACCTTCCTGGGGTCCATCTGTATCTGTCCCTCTGAAATAATGTAACCCAGGAAGGAAACAGAGGAGCGGTGAAATTCACACTTGTTGGCATTAACATATAGTCTGTGTTCTAGGAGACGACGAAGTACATCTCTCACATTCTGTATGTGGGACTGCAAGTCGGGGGAAAAGATCAAAATATCATCAAGATAAACGTACACCGTTCGGTTCAACATGTCCCTCAAAACATCATTAATCATGGTTTGAAAAACGGCTGGTGCATTAGTCAGGCCAAAAGGCATTACCAGGTACTCATAATGGCCTATAGGAGAATTAAAGGCGGTCTTCCACTCGTCTCCTTCCCTTATCCTAACTAAGTGATAAGCATTTCTTAGGTCAAGCTTAGTGAATACCTTAGCCCCTTGCAATTGGTCAAAAGCGGTGGACATTAGGGGAAGGGGGTACCTGTTCTTAACAGTAATGTTATTTAAGCCTGTGTAGTCAATGCACGGCCGGAGAGATCCATCCTTCTTGTCTACAAAAAAGAATCCTGCACCTGCAGGAGAGGAGGAGGGTCTGATGATGCCCGCCTTGAGGGAGGAGGTGATGTAATCTTCCATGGCCTGCTGTTCAGGTCGGGAAAGGGAGTATAATCTCCCCTTAGGAATGGGGGCCCCTGGTAATAAATCTATAGAGCAGTCATAGTTTCTGTGGGGAGGTAACGAGGTAGCCTTAGCCTTGCTGAAGACCTCAGATAGGTCCCTGTAGCATTCAGGGACGTCCTTAAGCTCTAAAACGTCGGGGCTGCTGGCAACGTGGTCCATCCGGGCCATCAAGGCGACGCAGGCAGCCTCGGTCTGTCGTGCCGCTGCGGTCATCTCCTGGCGCATGCTGATCAGCTGATCTCCCTGCTGCTGGAGCTTCTGTCCTTGTGCCATCAGGACCGCACATACCTGATCAGGCCCTGCGGGGTCCATGTTTTGGCCAGTTCGTACTGTCAGAAACAGAACAGGAGGACCCAACAATGCAGAGGCGAGAGGCAGGCGAGCAGTAGAAGAGGGTTTATTACAAAATGTCCAAAATTCCAGGAAATCAGTCAGAGGGCAAGCAGAGGTATCCAAATCGGCAGGCAAAAAACAACAGTCCAAGGAATAAGGCAAGGAATCAAAACACGAAGGTCAAACTGGGAAAAGAACGCTGGAACGCTTTCTGAAAACAGACAAGACGAACTGGCAACAGGAGGGGAAAAAGGTAAGGCTAATATAGGCTGGGGAGGAGGAGACAATGACAAACAGGTGAGGCACATTAGGGTAATGGGGAGAGGGAAAACTAGACAGGAAGTAAGGGAACAAAACAGAACCTTAACAAAATAAAACAGGAAGTAACAAGACAAACTCAACTAACGGACCCTGACATATAGTACAGTAATTGCAGTAAGAAGCCTGTCCGAGCCAAATTTCTCCATGAGGAGACAAATAAAAGAAACCTAAGCCTAATCGTTTAAAGAAGGAGTATTATGCAAAGTAGACTTTTTTGAGCATTCTACCATGTAATAATGTTGTTCCCTCATCAGAAACATGTCTGAAGAGGTTTCAGATGTCATGCATGCATGATATTTCCTGGGCCCTATTCAAACTCTTCTATGGTTATGGTAAGTGTCTGTGCAATGCTCAGCCCACAAACCTACGTCACCCAAGCTCCCAAACAACAATTCTTCATAATTTTTCTTAAACATTCTTCATAAAACATACATCAATTCTTCATAAACATACAAAAGCATGAACTGTATACTACAACTTCACAAAACTGATGCGATGTAATACAGTTTAATTAACGGAACACACGCTATAGTGCTCTGAAGGGGGAATGACTTCGAGAGGAGAGCAAAGGGAGAACAGACTTGGAGTGTCAAAAACTAAAGTGAAACTTATAAAACGTCAACACACTGTTTTCTGCAAATATAGTATTTTCAAAACAATAAAAAGGTAACATGGTGATCTTAATATGTTATGTGTTAGAAATGAATACCCCATGGGAAGTAAAATACCCCCTCTTTAAAGGTCCCATGGCATGAAATTTTCACTTTGAGGTTTTTGAACGTTAATGTGAGCTCCCCTACCCTGTTTAGGCCCCCCCCTCATGGCTAAAAGTTGCGAAATGTGTAAACTGAACATTTGCGGTCCTTTTCTGCATTTGAAAAAAAGACAGCTCAAACGGGCGATTCTGAACAAGGAAACTAGGTGACGTCACATTGAAGAAAAATTGCAAATGCAGTTCCACCACCCGTCTGTGTTTCTACCCACACTCTCTGTAAATCACGCCCAGAGAGTTTGGACTGCAAACGAGCTACGCAATGCGAAATGCGTTTTTTTATTTGCCTGGAGGCACATGAGAGTGTTTCCAGGCTCGGATGTCCTTTATCTGACCCTCCGAACCTCTGAAACAACAGTGGTTTCATTTTATTTTCTGTGGAAATGTGTTTATTTTTCAATGGAACGCTTCTCATTTCTTCCTCCGCGCAAAAACGCAGAAGTGGGGCCAGCGCACATCGCACCGCTAAAGAGGAAAGAGTGGAGAGTTTGGCCACGCCCCCACCTGCTGCTCTGGCCTATCTCTGTCCTCCTCATTTGCATTCAAGCAACAACGCCCAGAATAAAGTGTTCCAGAGAGATATTTATGACTCTGTCTGTGTTCATGGGGCTTTCTCATGCACTGAGTCTTGATTTTGAAGAAGGATTCATTTACAGTATTAGGGAACCATTAAGGAGCCATATAAAAGCATCAAGAAGTACCATGTCATGGGATCTTTAAGGAGAATGTTTATTTACCCCAATCTCTTCTTACAAAATGAATAAGACTTAAAGATCATGACATGACATGGTACTTCTTGATGCTTTTATATGGCTCCTTAATGGTTCCCTAATACTGTAAATGAATCCTTCTTCAAAATCAACACTCAGTGCATGAGAAACAGAGATAAGATGAGAAAGAGTCATAAATATCTCTCTCAAACACTTTATTCTGGGCGTTGTTGCTTGAATGCAAATGAGGAGAAAAGAGCTGGCCTATAGTAGAGGGTGAGGGCGTGGCCAAACTCTCCGCTGTCAGCTCTCAGCTGATCCATTTCCCTGTTTTTGCACGGGGGGAGAGATGGGAAGAGAGATTTACAGAGATGCTGAGTACAGACAGACGGGGGTGGAACTGCATTTGCATTTCTTTTTTCGATCTGACGTCAATAAGGTGCCTTGTTCAAACTCGCCTGTTTGAGCTCCGATTTTTTGTAACGCAGAAAAGGATCGCAAATGCTCAGTTTAGACATTTCGCAACTTTTAACCATGGGGGGGGGGCCTAAACAGGGTAGGGGAGCTCACATTAACGTTCAAAAACCTCAGAAAGTGAAAATTTCATGCCATGGGACCTTTAAGATGAGTGTATCTGAGTGTCTTACCATGACTTTCCGTAGTTGGAACTTGCGTGTGCGGATGTCCTGCATGAGCATCTCAAAGGGCGTCAGGCTAAACTCCGATGGCACAGGAGGGAACGCCGTTTCCTGCACCTGCTTCAGCTTCACCCCCTGCCTCAGCTCCTTCATGAGCTGCACCCACAGACGAGCCTGATGGAGCACACACACAGAGCAGAGGGGATGTTGTGAGGTCATAACTCTCTTGAGAAGAAAAACTGTACTGATGTAAAATGTTTGGAAAATTCACATGCAAAAAACTTACAATACCAGCCAAAATGCGTGAAAGGTCCCTCAGTCGTCCAGGTAGAATCCATGATAAAAGGAGAAGTTCAATTTGTCAACTGGACAAACTTTGTCAGTTGACAAATTGAACTTCTCCTTTTATCATACCAGCCAAAAGTTTAGACACACACTTCTCATTTATTTATTTTTTTTCTTAATGTTTACTACTTTCTACATTTAATATACATACAGAAGGGTCAAGAAATGCAAGTACAAACCAGGGTGCAATTCAAAGGATGGTTGTTTTTTAAATACTTTCATCAGTTTTTTGTTTGCTACATTCCACATGTGCCCATTCATAGTTTTGTATGTAAATGGAAATAATGATGTAAATAAAGAAGAACCAAAAATGAAAAAGTGTGTCCCAACTTTAGACTGATAGAGCCCGATTCTCACCCAGTCTCGGTGCTGCAAAGTGTCCAGCTCTGCACTGGGCCTGTCCTCTGTGTCCACACGGTTCTCTGTACTCATCTTCTTCAGCATCTGCACACAACAGAACGACACAGACTCATGTGAGAGTTGAACAGGAGTCTGTGAGTGACACACGGCTACCATGACCCCATCATACAGCAGGAATATACGACTACATATAAACAACTCATAATCAAGTATTATACTGTATATAAAAGGTATATGTGATACTTTGTAATGAGAAGCACTTTAGACAGCAACAATAAGAGAAGTGTGTTCAGCTCCACATTAGGTATAGTGCATGTTCTGTTAAAGCAGACCTAAAATGTTATAGTCGTTTCCCCTTCTCATTTATCCTCTCAAAGTTGTATTTGGAGTGATTCATTCATGTTTAAGCAATCTTTAATCGCTTATTTTCAAGACACCATATTGCCAATTAACTCCTGTTTTCAAAGCCACTTGCATACACCCACTGCTCTCAACGCGTAGAATTTGGCAACATCACACAGTCTTTTGGTACCAATTAAAAAAAACTAAAAGTTGTTTTAGATCAATATTGCAATTTAAAATGTGCAAATTATAATATAATAATCCATGGGCAGGGCCGGCCCAAGCCTTTATGTGGCCCTTAGCAGAATTTGATTTGGGGCCCCCCTAGTCACTATTTTTTCCCGAGGACCGGGGAGGTTGGGGCCCCCCAACTGGTCTTGGGGGTCCCCTGGTGGCATGGGGGCCATAAGCGGCCGCTTAGTTCGCTTATGCCTTGGGCCGGCCCTGTCCATGGGTGTCATAAATTATAACTATAGAAGAGACACAAGCACAAAAGGTCTTCTTTAAGTCTGACCTCTTTGGCATCTCGGATCTTCAGGAGGAAGGTCTGCAGCTCCAAAGTCTCCACAAACAGGGCTCTGCACACTGCCTGGTAGTGCTCTGCTGCCAGGCCACGCTCAGCCAGGCGACATGCACACAGCGCCATCACCTGGCGGAAGGAGCACACGGTTCGGGTCCCAGGCTCCTGCTCTTCCTCCAGCTCCTCCTCCTCTTCTGGGCCACTGTAGCCCTCATCAGATGTGCCACTGCCCCCTCCGCTGTCTGCCCCCCCGCCAGCCATGCCCTCTATGAGATGCTCCAGCTGAGGACTCAGCTCCCGCTCCTCACTGTCATCCAGCCCCCAGTCCAGAGCTCTGTAGATGGCCACGCCCAGAGTCTGCACCAGCTGAGCACAGCACATGTGTTTAGTCGACACAAATACACAAAGGTTTCATTCTGAACTCTATATCTAAACCTCAGGACTTTACACGAAAACTGCAGGGGGATAGTCAACGTCTAAGGTAAGGAGAATTTGAGAAGAGCCATGTTATAATATTCCAACTACTAGTGGATTATAATCATGATATACATTAACATGTATTTCTGTTTGATTTTCATTGACCTCTCTTGTGGATTAAGCCACAAATCATCATAATGTATTTTTGAGTTGATCTTTTAGTCCTTGGAGCAGATTGGACAGGACTGTTTAGTAAAAAGTGTAGTCTAGGAACAGGGCCTGGGTGAGAGATAAGCGGAGAACAGGCAGGCTTACCTGACGCTCAGCTCCAGGTGAGCTTCCAGCTCCTTCATGGTCCACTGCAGCAACACAAAAATCAGGAGTCACAGAAATTACCTAAATTATTTTCACATTTGTAAAAATAATTTTATCTGGATTTACAATAATTGGTTTGTGTAAACATACATGTTACAAACATATATCCATTAAATGCTCTTCTATTTCAATTTTGATTCATTAGTCTATTCTAAAAGGGCATTCGGAATGGGGAAGCACCAAAAAATATCATTATTGAATTATAGCTTCAATTTTGGCCAATATTAGGGATGTCAACAATTAATCGATTAACGATTAATTGTCGATCAAGACGTTGGTCGAACAAAATGCATTAATTGTAATTAATCGCTAATCGCGTGGTCACCAAACAAGGCAACCGCGCACCGCGCTGCGCCAAGCTCGACTCACAGCCGGCTGCAGGCGCCAACGGCACTGCTCAGCAGCCCCGGTGTAAGCGCGAGGTGAGATCGAACTGCGGCGCCCAGAATGCGTAGTCTCAGCCCGAGCCACAAACCAGCCGCACGAAACCAGCAGCAGCACGTGGTGGTTTAATCCTGGTTTAGTCCAGGTCTAGACCTGGTCGAGTCCTGGTTTAGTCCAGGTCTAGACCTGGTCGAGTCCTGGTTTAGTCCAGGTCCAGTCCAGGTTTAGACCTGGTCTAGACCTGGTTTAGTCCACATTTAGTCCTGGTCTAGTCTCTTAGCCAATCAGGACAGAACACAATGTTACACTATAAAAAAGTTACACTATAAAAAAGTTACACTATTAAAAAAAAAATTGAAAAAAAAAAAAAAAAAATTCTGCGAACCGCGATAGAGCGAGGGATTACTGTATTTTGTTATTCAGCATCAATACATTTGTCTGCTTTTTACTAAGGAATAATTCATTGAGGAATATACAATATAATAATACTATGATATATTTTTGACTCAGTGTTATGTTACTATAGCTTATATTCTTAAAGATCCTATTGAAACACTAAAATTCAGGTGAAAAACGCCGCTTATCAATTAATCGATCGATAAGGTCAATCAACTATCAATTCATGAATTAATCGATAATTTGCATCCCTAGCCAATATCGATACAGATTTGTCAGTATTGCAATACTGGAACCGATATCACCCATCCCTATACTGAAGGTCTTTTCCATGTCGCCTATGATGTGTATATGGCTTTTGATATAAAATCTAATGTAAGTAAAAGGCAGCATAGAACTAAAGTCCTCTGTTTGTATTGTGTGGCAATGATCTGTATGTAACAAATACATACATTTGGGACATTTTATAACAAACAATCTGTCAGATGATGAAGACATCTACAGAGATGTGTTGCATGACATATGCACAGGCTAACATTCTCCCGCCCAGGGTTGGTGCTTTACTGCAGTGAAAAACTGAAAAGTGAAAAACTTTTTAAAGTCAAACTACAAAGGAGTGAGAATCAAATCAAAATCAATTTATCCCAAGGGCAAAATTTAAGTTATGTTGAGCAGTCAAATACAATAACAGAAAGGCTCAAACAAAAGTCTCAAAGCAGCTCAACAGGTCATCCGATCCAGTGTCAGGGCAGTTTGAGGTCATAGCCCTAAGGACAAAAGTGTCCTTCCTGTATGTTTCTAGGTTCTCTGTGTCCTCAGCATCACAGCAGCCCCCTGGTGAGCCAGGTGAAGTCAGGACACACAGTGGGAAAGCCTTTCTCTTCCTTCGATCTGCTGTTTTGGTTGGTGATGAAAACAGAGTTTCCTCTGCAGTGTCTTCTGCTATATTCTGTGTAGAAAGTAATATGCAAGAGTAGCCAAGCATGCCCATGGCAACCACAGAGCTCAATGTGGTGTACAATGACTGCTTGAGGATTCTATTGAAAAGGCCAAGATGGAGAAGAAGTGCAGTCACCTGTTTGTGTCAGCAGGGACCAAAACTTTTCAGGCCACCTTGCACCGTGTAATGCACAGATTCATTGTGAAAACAGTATTATCCTGACCCTGACTAATGTGAAATTCAATGCCAGTCTGAAATGTAAACACTAGTCCAGTAAAACAGCTGTTTGCTTTAAGTGGAGTTAATATATTTGCTGTAAGTGGAGTTAATCAGGAGCAGGACCATGGCTAACCTCCCCTTACCCCTCTTCAGCTCAGCTCAATCACACATTCAATTACCCAGAAGCCCTATATATAGAGGCCTATCTGTCTCCGATCTCTCGACCAGTGGTGTAGTGGGGATTTTTTAATCCCCATCCACCTCCACCCCAAAAGCCATATACTTAACTTGACATGCTGAAGTACACACAGGTGTCATATAGATTGTTTGTTTAGACCAGTAAAAATCAGTAATATTTTATGTTTTGTTTTTTACTTAAAATGATGCAGAATCATGTTACTAACATTAACATCATTCATAATCACCTTCAGAGCATAAATCATAGCCTACATGTGAGCAAATGGTGTTGTGTTACTTGAAATGATCAGTGAACTATTTGCTTAACTCCAAAATGATGGGTGATGATGACCTCCTTTTTTCTCTTCCTTCCATATTGTGAATGAGCTGTTGGAGCTCCCCACCACCTCTGCGCTAGCATTAGGTGAAGTTGTGAGAACTTCAGTGTTGTTGGAGCTGGCTGGTTGCTCACACAATGTCTCTGGCTTGGGTGTCTGAATGCTGGTCTATATTTTATATAATACATACATTTATTATAAATTAATTTATAAACGTTTATATAATCTATATTTTTCTATTGAGTTGCCATCTTAGTGTAGGACTAAAACCGAAGCAAAACTGAAATGCACAACACATGTTAAGTTACGTCTTCGTTTGGGGGGGTCTCAGGTTGATGACGATCATGAAGGTGGTGTGGGTGTTTGTGTGCGTGTCCCCTCGTGTCGCAGGTCACTAGGACAGTACTGGAGATATCATAAGCCTATGTAGGTTGCACCAGTGCCAATAGCTCCAGTTTGACATTTAAGTTGTAGGCTATTTTATACACTCAACAAAAATATAAACGCAACACTTTTGTTTTTGCTCCCATTTTTCCTGAGATGGACCCAAAGATCCAAAATTCACTCCAGATACACAACACTACCATTTCTCTCAAACATTGTTCACAAATCTGTCCAAATGTGTGACAGCGAGCACCTCTGCCCCGCCGAGACAATCCACCCCACCTCACAGGTGCGCCACATCAAGATGCTGATCCGACATCATGACCAGTGCACAGGTGCGCCCCAGACTGCCCACAATAAAAGGCCACCCCGAAATGTGCATTTTTTTTTTGCTTTATTGGGGGTCTGAGGACTCAGAACCAGTCAGTATCTGGTGTGACCAACATTTGCCTCATGCAGTGCAACACATCTTCTTCGCATAGAGTTTATCAGATTGTCAATTGTGGCCTGTGGAATGTTGGTCCACTCCTCTTCAAAGGCTGTTATGGACGAAGAACACAGGTGCATTTTATTGATGGCATTTTGAATGCACAGAGATACCGTGATGAGATCCTGAGGCCCATTGTTGTGCCATACATCCATGAACATCACCTCATGTTTCAGCAAGATAATGCACGGCCCCATGTTGCAAGGATCTGTACACAATTCTTGGAAGCTGAAAATGTCCCAGTTCTTGCATGGCCGGCATACTCACCGGACATGTCACCCATTGAGCATGTTTGGGATGTGCTTGACAAGCGTATACGACAGCGTGTACCAGCTCCCACTAATATCCAGCAACTTCGCACAGCCATTGAAGAGGAGTGGACCAACATTCCACAGGCCACAATTGACAATCTGATAAACTCTATGCGAAGAAGATGTGTTGCACTGCATGAGGCAAATGGTGGTCACACCAGATACTGACTGGTTCTGAGTCCCCAGACCCCCAATAAAGCAAAAAAAAAAAATACACATTTCGGGGTGGCCTTTTATTGTGGGCAGTCTGGGGTGCACCTGTGCACTGGTCATGATGTCGGATCGGCATCTTGATGTGGCGCACCTGTGAGGTGGGGTGGATTGTCTCGGCGGGGCAGAGGTGCTCGCTGTCACACATTTGGACAGATTTGTGAACAATGTTTGAGAGAAATGGTAGTGTTGTGTATCTGGAGTGAATTTTGGATCTTTGGGTCCATCTCAGGAAAAATGGGAGCAAAAACAAAAGTGTTGCGTTTATATTTTTGTTGAGTATACTTATTTTTTTATATCTCACGTCAGGAGAAGTGGGTGGATTGCGTACCCCCGCTTACCACGCCCACTACACCCCTGCTCTCGACCCCCTCCCTCCCACACCATGTCTCTTGTTCATCCTGAAGACATCATCTACAAAGGGGGGGGTGGGGTGGGTGGGTATCAATAAATATCTTTATTGTATTCCATTGTGTGGTGTTGTGACCCTTGCTAGTGAAATAATGTGTTGGTGTTTCTGTTATTGTTGTGTGTCTTTTAACTAGACTACGAATCTGCAGTAAAGTTTTGTTGTAAACAAAACTGAGCATGCCAATGATGAGCAAAGGTCCAGAAAAAAATACCGTACTAAAAGATGGCTCAGTAGCACCACCACAAAAAAATATGAGACTTTGTGTAGAAGTCTCACACACTTTTTTAATATTGGGATGCCCAGTATGTCAACACTTCTGACCATTTTTTATTTGGCATTTGTGATATGGGTTTCCAGTGCTACACTTAAAAAATGTATTTGTTCACTCTTTTATTTGCATTGTCAATAAGTATTTGTAAATTAAAATCTTTGTTTCCAAAAATAACACATTTTGTTATGGACATTTAGAGGCATTTTATTTACATAAAACCATGTTTTTAACCTGCCCATTTAGTTTTTTTTTTTTTTTTAGGACTATATAAAAAAAAAAAGATTTGTAGATTGCCTTCTAAACATGTTATTGTTGTGTCATCATCAAATAGAAGTGACTTTATTGATCTCACATGGGGAAATTCTTCTCTGCATTTAACCCATCCTGTTATTAGGAGCACATTACTGCGCCCAGGGACCATCTCCATGATTTTCTTGCTTCAGTTTGGTCAGGACCTAAGCTGGAGGATTTTACCTATGGTGCATGTTTTGGGTTGATGGGGGAAACCGGAGTGCCCGGAGAAAACCCACCCAGACACGGGGAGAACATGCAAACTCCACACAGAACACACACAGAAAGGTCTGGGCAACTCGGGGATCGAACCCGGAACCTTCTTGCTGTGAAGCATGAGTGCTAGCCACTCAGCCACCGTGCCGCCAATAAACACAAATCATTTACATAAAGCAAAAATGTTTTGGTCCCAAAACAGAACTCTGCGATTTTCCGGATGATAATGTGTGTACTGACTTATTATACACTGCTCAAAAAAATACACTTATACAACACAATGTAACTCCAAGTCAACCACACTTCTTTGAAATCGAACTGTCCACTTAGGAAGCAACACTGATTGACAATCAATTTCACATGCTGTTGTGCAAATGGAATAGACAACAGGTGGAAATCATAAGCAATTGCCAAGACACACCCAATAAAAAAGTGGTTCTGTCGGTGGTGACCACAGACCACTTCTCAGTTCTGATGCTTTCTGGCTGATGTTTTGGTCACTTTTGATTGCTGGTGGTGCTTTCACTCTACTGGTAGCATGAGACGGAGTCTACAACCCACAGAAGTGGCTCAGGTAGTGCAGCTCATCCAGGATGGCACATCAATGCGAGCTGTGGCAAGAAGGTTTGCTGTGTCTGTCAGCGTAGTGTCCAGAGCAGGGAGCCGCTACCAGGAGACAGGCCAGTACGTCAGGAGACGTGGAGGAGGCCGTAGGAGGGCAACAACCCAGCAGCAGGACCGCTACCTCCGTCTTTGTGCAAGGAGGAACAGGAGGAGCACTGCCAGAGCCCTGCAAAATGAGCTCCAGCAGGCCACAAATGTGCATGTGTCTGTTCAAACAGTCAGAAACAGACTTCATGAGGATGGTATGAGGGCCCGACGTCCACAGGTGGGGGTTGTGCTTACAGCCCAACACCGTGCAGGACGTTTGGCATTTGCCAGAGAACACCCAGATTGGCAAATTCGCCACTGGCGCCCTGTGCTCTTCACAGATGAAAGCAGGTTCACACTGAGCACATGTGACAGACGTGACAGAGTCTGGAGACGCCGTGGAGAACGTTCTGCTGCCTGCAACATCCTTCAGCATGACCGGTTTGGTGGTGGGTCAGTAATGGTGTGGGGTGGCATTTCTTTGGAGGGCAGGACAGCCCTCCATGTGCTCGCCAGAGGTAGCCTGACTGCCATTAGGTACCGAGATGAGATCCTCAGACCCCTTGTGAGACCATATGCTGGTGCAGTTGGCCCTGGGTTCCTCCTAATGCAAGACAATGCTAGACCTCATGTGGCTGGAGTGCGTCAGCAGTTCCTGCAACACGAAGGCATTGATGTTATGGACTGGCCCGCCCGTTCCCCAGACCTGAATCCAATTGAGCACATCTGGGACATCATGTCTCGCTCCATCCACCAACGCCAAGTTGCACCACAGACTGTCCAGGAGTTGGCAGATGCTTTAGTCCAGGTCTGGGAGGAGATCCCTCAGGAGAACATCCGCCGCCACATCAGGAGCATGCCCAGGCGTTGTAGGGAGGTCATAAAGGCACGCGGAGGCCACACACACCACTGAGCCTCATTTTGACTTGTTTAAAAGGACATTACATCAAAGTTCAGCCTGTAGTGTTTTTTTCCACTTTAATTTTGAGTATAACTCCAAATCCAGACCTCCATGGGTTGATACATTTGATTTTCATTGATAATTTTTGTGTGATTTTGTTGTCAGCACGTTCAACTATGGAAAGAACAAAGTATTTAATAAAAAATATTTCATTCAGTCAGATCTACAATGTGTTACTTTAGTGTTCCCTTTATTTTTTTGAGCAGTGTAGTTTAAGGGTTTTAACTTCTCTTCTACTGATGTTTCAAATGTATACAGACCCTGAGAAAACATTGTTAATAGCAATTCTAGCAATAGTGAATGTTAAAAAAAATACCACATTTGTTATAATTAATAATATAAGTTTATGTATTTAGGGGTCCACCAAGGGCTTTGTGTTAGGCACAAACCTTGGTGACACACCCCTGCATGTATGCATCAGCTGAGAGCTGACGTCCTGATCCAGACCTGAATCAGACAAGTTTTTGTGGAACTCATCAGAGCCCAGATGTGTCGTATGATAGTGTATTGGTTTGATTTGGATTCATTTTGTAAATATGACAACAAACTAGGTTCATATGCAGTCATTTTGTTGACAAACTGCCTGTTCAAAATCGTTTTAACCACTTATTCATATAGTTTTTTGTAGAAAAGGCAATCATAGCCCTTGCGTTTGGCAGAAATTCAAGTACAAACTTTTCTGCCAAGATGCACGTACACAGCATGTACACAGCACAGCAAGAGCCACAAGTTTTCTGATTGGATGTCGGTTGTGTCACAGAGCTTTCTGATTTGCTTATTGCTGGGGAGCTACCTGACATTAGATTTGATATTAGACTATAAAGCAGCCTTTAGAGTGTCACAGCAGGACAGGGGGACAGGGTGATTACAGCAGCAGAAGAGGTATAGTTATTTGTTTATTTCCAGGAAGCATTTTTCATTTTTTCATTTTTTTAAATTACCAATTTGGACAAACCTTATATTAAGATGAACTGTGTCACAGTCAATTGGCCTATAGGGGTGTTTGAGACGGAGCATGTTTCCCAGCAGAGCCATTGCTTTGGGCTCTGAGTGCGTTACTGCAGTCAGACTAAAGTGCTGAGGACAGAGCTCACATGTCACTGAGAGCTTCCCAGAGAAGCACTCCTCTACCATCAGCACAGGAACTACAGAGAGGTCAGCCAGAGAGCCCTGCCCACAACAACACACTGCTATTCCCACCCAATGGACCGGGAGCTAAGGAGCAACACAGACCTGTCCGACTGGTTCACACAAAGGCTGTAACTGAGCTTACATCCACAGAACACAGAAACCCAGTATCCAGGACAGGACCTTATTCTCATGCACCACCGAGAGGCAAAACAGCACAGAAAAACATAATACATCTGTCATCTCAGCATATGAAAAAGTCTACCAAAACATGGATGATGCACCTGTAATCTTAAAAACATAATGCCTACATCATTCTCACAGCTGGAGGTCTGGCCTTGCATGATGCTTTGCTTGACTCGCCACAGCAGTCCATAGGAATGCATGGTACAACTGGAGTAGATGCACATATAATGAAGTTTGGAGATTGTAAAACAACAACTAGACCTATTACAAATGCGTACCAACAGAGCCACAAAAGCAAGAAAAGTGTTATTTGCCTGTAGGGCAAATAGTGTCAAAGCAGTTCTTCACCTTCAGCTTGAATGTTACTGTGATATTCCAGCAGCAGAAGTTTGAAACACTGACAACAACATCTTCTGCACTCAATTCAGTTCAGCAGTTCAATTAGCCACAGGTGCAACAGCCAACAACATGAAATCTCATTGTTAGAGCCATTTTCTATGTTATCTACGTTGCTATGCTGTACTTTGATGCACTTTGGTGGCTGGTCTTTTCATCTATTGTGGGTCATTAAGAGTCGGTTTGGCATTACATTTAGGAGAATCTGATGAGCAGAGTGAAGTTAATCCATGACTTTCCATTGTAGTTTGCTCTAAAGGGCAATTGATGTTACAAAGCAAAATAAGTCACCTGACCTGCTTCAACTCTACACTGTGTAGTGTTAGTCTGTTTAATAGACTAATACACACACACACACACACACACACACACACACACACACACACACACACACACACACACACACACACACACTCTCAAGCGTGTACACCCATCTTTAGTGAAAACATGGAATAGAATGTGTTAGTTATTATAGTGTGAGTTGCCTGTTAGTGCTTAGGCCCAGTGTAACCTGTGGACTACTGAACACTGTGAGGAGGATGCGGGCCTATTAATGAGATTCGGTAAACATGAGGGAAACTCTACCAGCTCAGCCATAAAGTTTCGTTTCCATTTGAAATGGTCGTTTTACTGTGGGCATAACAATGGTGCCAATACATTTCTACAGACTGGGTCTTTTTCCACTGAGTGCTCGGTGTGCACCAGAAACAACTGTTGTTTATTTTCTCTTTTTCAATTTATATATTCGAATTTATATTAGACTTTTTGTATTGCTCGTTTCACACAAAGTGACTCGCACGATTTGGTGCATAAGTTTTGGGTTAAATGTGCGTATCCTACCGCAGGGATGAGAGAGCTGCCTGAGCGTCACGGTGCCGTCCCGGTGCAGCAGGATGGAGGACAGAATGACCGGGCCGAGCGGGTGGGGCGGTCGGCTCGGTCGGAGCCCGCTGCAGCACTGGAAACACACGGCCCATGCCTGCTCTTCGTTGATGGGTTGCTCGTAGGATTTCAGCACCTCCTCCAGCGACAGTTCCTGGAGGTCGCTGCGGACCGCTGGGGCGCGGGACTTCTCGCCGTCCGCGCCTGTGCTGCCGGATCGAGCCATGGCGCAGGGCCCATGTTTCACTCCATCTGCGCCGAGCCCCGGTGCTGCTGTGTCCCGCTTGTTCCGTGCGTCTGCCGCAGCTGCTGCTCTTTACCATCAGCGCCCTCGAGACGCTTCACACAAGAACTTCCGGAATCTTTTCAAAATATCAAGGTCCCCAAATGATCAAGAACTTCAAGTGCAAGAAAAAAAAAACTGTGTAGGTTTGCGAAAAGCGCCAGCTCCTTCTGCCAGGCTCAGATATCTGCACAGCCCCGACAGCAGCGCAGAGACTGAGACCGTCCCCGTGATAGGCTCATAGACAGTCAATGGAGAGGCTGAGCATCCTGATAGGCCTAGGCTAGACCTATTATTATGTGACTGCTGTGAAAGGACTACCTGTGAAGTTGTGTCTGTTGCAGTGCGCCTTTCGTGTCCCAAAGCCTTTTGACAAATGCTCAGAAATAAATGTACCGTTTTACTGGTGATGGATAAACCATCTTTGTAGAACCTGTTTGTGTAATGCAGATGGATGTCAGAGAAAGTGTACTGAAGGAAACCCGTCAAACTAGGCATGAGCAGAGGTGGTGGAGTAAGAGTAACGTTACTTAAAACTAATATTACCCAAGTAGAAGTAGCCTAAGTAGTAGTAATAGTAGTAGTAGAAGTAAGAGTAAAAAAAAAATACTCAAGTAAGAGTAACATTTGATTTAGCCTACAATAGACCAGTTTCAAAGCTACATCATCACTGAATGCGCGCGGTGTTGACTCAAAACAAAGCCACCGCTGCCATAAAACCCCCAGCGAAGATATAGAAGAGAAGAACTCAAATAAAGAGAAACAGATGGAATAAATGATAGTTCATATCATTCAACTGACATACACACAAGTGAACACCTGCTGCTTGTTTAGGGTAATTTGCCCAGGTGTTCAATGGTGTTTAATCATGCTGATTAACTAGCAAGCACAGGACACCGCAAAGCTCACAGACATATTAAAGATCCCATGACATGGTACTTCTTGATGCTTTTATATGGCTCCTTAATGGTTCCCTAATACTGTAAATGAATCCTTCTTCAAAATCAACACTCAGTGCATGAGAAAGCCCCATGAACACAGACAGAGTCATAAATATCTCTCTGGAACACTTTATTCTGGGCGTTGTTGCTTGAATGCAAATGAGGAGGACAGAGATAGGCCAGAGCATCAAAATCAACACTCAGTGCATGAGAAACAGAGATAAGATGAGAAAGAGTCATAAATATCTCTCTCAAACTCTTTATTCTGGGCGTTGTTGCTTGAATGCAAATGAGGAGAAACAGCTGGCCAATAGTAGAGGGTGGGGGCGTGGCCAAACGCTCCGCTCAGAGCTCAGAGCCCACAGCTGATCCATTTCCTTGTTTTTGCACGGGGGAGAGATTTGAAGCGTTCCATTGAAAAATAAACACATTTCCACATAAAATAAAATTAAACCACTGCTGTTCAAAGGTCCAGAGGCTCAGATAAAGGACTTCCGAGCCTAGAAACACTCGGACGTGCCTCCAGGCAAATAAAAAAAACGCATTTCGCATTGCCTAGTGCATTCGCAGTCCAAACTCTCTGGGCGTGATTTACAGAGACGCTGAGTACAGACAGACGGGGGTGGAACTGCATTTGCATTTCTTTTTAGATCTGACGTCAATAAGGTGCCTTGTTCAAAATCGCCCGTTTGAGCTCCGATTTTTTGTAACGCAGAAAAGGATCGCAAATGCTCAGTTTAGACCAGGGCTCTCAAGGCTCACGCATTGAGAGTGTGACACACGCAATTCGACGTATTCACACGCGCACACGCCACACATGGCATTTCTCACGCTGATTTGTGTTATTTTTTTTATTTTTTATTTTTTTGTGCCCAGAAAATCGGTCTGTGTGGCTTAGTTTATGCAAGCTCCGCGCGTTTTCAGCGCCGCCCCCTCCCCCTGCTCCGGGGGAGTGGGGGGAGGACTGCTCCCGACTGTGCGGTCCGAGCGGAGGCCGGAGCAGACGCGCCGTCCCCCGGGCACGCGCCGTCCCCCGGGCACGCGCCGTCCCCCGGGCACGCGCCGTCCCCCGAGCACGTCCTGAGCCTCAGTCCCGGTGCCACGTCTCCTCTGAGACGCACCAACTCCGGTCCCCGTGTCTCCGTCTGTGCGTAACGTGTCCCCCCCGACGGCTTACGCGCGGAATACGCGCGGCCCAGAGCCGAACTGCCCATGGTGAGACGCGGTGAGACGCGGGCCCGGTGCATTAACCAGACTCTTACATGAATCCGTTAAAAATGTCCCGCTCCCCCCCGCCCCGCTCCCTCCTCCTCCCCACCCCTCTCAGCGCGCACTGACAAAGTGCGGTGATGATAAAACAAACTGAGAACCATCAGGTAATAACTTCATGTATATAACTCTCATTAGTTGCTTTGTAGTTTAAGTTTGCTCTTTAGACAAACAGGGCTCTCAACACGCAATTCACACGGCATTTCTCACGCAATTTTTTCTCGGGAAAAATTGTTCACTCGGTTCCCCGGTTTAGACATTTCGCAACTTTTAACCATGGGGGGGGGGCTAAACAGGGTAGGGGAGCGTTCAAAAACCTCAGAAAGTGAAAATTTCATGCCATGAGACCTTTAATTAAAGATTTTTAGTAAAAATGTTAACTATGTTTTGGTGAAATGAGTCTCACCTGTCTTTAGGCATGTTTGGCTTGAACTGGCTTTACAAATAGGACCCCAGTAACAGGACCTGACAAATAAAATAATACCTACATTAAACATTTCTATGAACTGTCTGTTTATTTGTGATTTATTTTTCATTAATTCATATTTTTTCCCTTTATTTATGATTTATTCAGAGTACTTTTCTAGTAGCAGTTATTTAGTCGAGAAGCCGAGCGTGTACACAAGAGAGAAAGTGCGCGCATACAAATCCATTAATGCCTACCAGTTTGCCGTATGTGGCCATGTACAGGAGGTAAAATACCACGATATCGATGGGGAGTTTTGCGTGTTGGCATCTGATGTTCTCCCCAGTCAAAGACAAGGCCACAAGACGACCAAGTACAATGCTTGGGCTATCATCTGCAAGCGCGAGAACTACGTGCTGACCGCCAACTGCACTTGCGTTGCGGGGTTAGTAACATACTACAACTTATTTCACGAGTCACAGATGTGATCTCAGTCATGTCAAATGCCATTTATGATGGTCATGCAGGGCTCTCAAGTTTTGAGCCGGGTCGTGCGTGAGACTGCGTAATTTCCGAGGAGCGGGGGGAGGGGGGGGGTGAATTGCGTGTTGAGAGCCCTGTGTAAATGTTTGTCTAAAGAGCAAACTTAAACTACAAAGCAACTAATGAGCGTTATATAAATTAAGTTATTACCTGATGGTTCTCAGTTTGTTTTATCATCACTGTTTTGTCGTTCTCCAGAATTTCTCCAGTGTGAGATCAATAAAGTTGCTTCTCTTCCTCGTGTTCAGTCGCTGTCCTTATCACTGGCAGTGCACGCTTAGCAGTCTACTACTACAGTCTGCCCAACAACAGAACTATCTATTTTCTGATTGGCTGAAAAGGGCGCGGCGCCTGATAGCTGAGATTTTTTTCCGGGGAGCAGGGCGGGGAGGAGGGGGGGGGGGAGTTTTTTTCCCTGAAAATGCACGGTGCCTGCATAAACTGAGCCACACAGACCGATTTTCTGGGCACAAAAAAAAAAAAATCAGCGTGAGAAATGCCATGTGTGGTGCGTGAGCGTGTGAACACCTCGAATTGCGTGTGTCACACTCTCAATGCGTGAGACTTGAGAGCCCTGTATGCATTTTAACAAAGTTATTCGTGTTCGTTTACATGTGTCTGTCTGCCGGTTAAAGGTTTTAATTCTGGTAACAAAACAATGTGGTACTGTTGTGAAACTCATATTGGTGTCAGAGGTCAAAGTTCAGAGAAACACACTTAAAGAGGGAGTATTATGCAAAAGTGTATTTTAGCAATCTCTTCTGGGTAATATGAGCCCTTGTTACAGCTGGTGTAAGATTCTGTGCAAGGCTCCACCCACAAACCTACGTCATCTACGCTCCCACACAACAATTCCCCATACATATACAAAGTATTATACTAAACTGTTCACAACATCTTCACAAACCTGACACGATGTGCAGTAGTTTCATTAGTGGGACACATGCTGATTGTGTTGTGATAGTATTCTGAGGGGGAGTGACTTATAAACCTTATTATATGTTGTTTTTGGTGAATACTATAGCATTTTCAAAATAATTAAAGGCAACATGGTGATCTAAAGATGTTTTGTTTTAGCAGTTAATACCCCATAGAAGTAAAATATTACCTCTTTAAAGGTCTGTATTACACAGAACTGACTGAACCTTTAGCCATGTGGAAGCATGGGTGATTTCAGTTGTATTACTGTATTACAATATCAACAGAGGACAATTCCTTCAAATCAAGACGGAACGTAAATGTAAAGTGCTCTCCCACCACTAGGTGCCCCCACTGCCCTGGTTTAAGATAAGATAATCCTTTATTTGTCCCACAATGGGGAAATTGCAGTGTCACAACACAACAAGTGTCAGAAACAGTAGGAAAATATGAGCATGCATCAAAATTAAGATAAATAATAATAAGTATGTACAATCAACTAAAAAACACAACACTGTAAGGTTGAAAGGCACAGGAACGTTGCACAATAAATGTCTTTGATTCTGAGCAGTGAATAAACAGCAGTTAAAGTGACTCCAGTTCAGTAATATATAATATCACTACAATAAAGTGACTCAGATGATTGTGTACAGTGCAGTGATTGGCAGTGGTGGTTAAATAAATAAGTAGCAGCTAAAGTGACTTTAAATAATATTGCACATTGTTATTATTACTATGGAGATGACATTACCTGGCCAGCCAAATGATATCTCTCTGTATTTCCTATACAGCGCGATACCATTTGGACACCCTCGCTCCACTCTCGCTCCTCCGGTTAAAAACGGACTCCGCGATTCTGATTCGTTCAAAGATGGTGACGTCAGTGCACCCGACTTTGCCCGCAAAGTCACTCTTAAGCAGCGGAAGTTCCTCCTCAGTTTTGAATCAAGATGGCGCAATCTCTGATTGGTTCACTTAGCTGTCTGTCTACACGCAACCGCAGCGCATTATGGACCAAGCGTTACCAGACTCACCGCTGGAACAGCGATGAGTCATGGATTCTTCCAGGCAAGAGATGACACATGGTTGCTATGGAGATGAACATGACTAGCATTGATCATTGTACAGTCTGACAGCAGCAGGAAGGAAATACCTGTGAAATCTCTTTAACACAGTGAGGGTGAATCAGTCTGTCACTGATGCTGCTCTCCAGAGCCGACAGAGCGTCCTGCAGGGGGTGACACTCATGGTCCAGCATAGACATGAGTTTAGCCAGGACCCTCTTGTCCCCCACCTGCTGCACCAAGTCCAGAGGACAGCCCAGGCCTGAGCTGGACTTCCTGATGACCTTGTCCAGTTTCTTCTTCTCCCTCTCTGTGATGCTGCTGCTCCAGCAGACCACACCGTACAGGATGGCTGATGCCACCACAGAGTCATAGAAGGTCCTCAGGAGTGGCCCTCTCACTCCAAAGGACCGCAGTCTCCTCAGGAGATAGAGCCGACTCTGGCCCTTCCTGTACAGTGCATCTGTGTTATGAGTCCAGTCCAGTTTATTGTTCAGATGCACACCCAGGTACTTGTAAGAGTCCACTCTCTCAATGTCCCTTCCCTGGATGTTCACTGGTGGGGGGGCAGTAGAGTGGCGTCTGCGGAAGTCCACCACCATCTCCTTGGTCTTCCCCGCCTTGATGAGAAGGTGGTTCCGCTGACACCAGTCCACAAAGTCCTGCGTTAGTCCTCTGTACTCCGCGTCATCATCGTCTGTGATGGGACCAATGATGGCGGAGTCATCAGAGAACTTCTGCAGGACACAGTCTGTAATGTCTGAAGTCTGCAGTGTAGAGGGTGAAGAGGAAGGGCGCGAGGACCGTGCCCTGGGGCGCCCCCACACTGCAGGTCATGAGGTCAGACACACAATCCCGGGCTCTCTCAAACTGGGGCCGGTCTGTGAGGTAGTCCAGGATCCACTCAGCCAGGTCACAGTCCACTCCTGCCCACTCCAGCTTGTCCCTCAGGAGCAACGGCTGGATGGTGTTGAAAGCGCTGGAGAAGTCGAAGAACAAGATTCTCACAGTGCTGCCGGGCCTCTCCAAGTGGGACAGCGAGCGGTGCATCAGAGAGATGATGGCGTCCTCCCCTCCGATGCCGGGCCGATACGCAAACTGCAGCGGGTTCATCGCTGAGCTCACCGTGGAGCGGAGGTGACCCAGGACGAGCCTCTCTAGAGTCTTC
Source organism: Paratrypauchen microcephalus (assembly GCA_036785185.1). NCBI lineage: Eukaryota > Metazoa > Chordata > Actinopteri > Gobiiformes > Gobiidae > Paratrypauchen > Paratrypauchen microcephalus. Next base: position 2,402,236 of record JAVJIX010000048.1, on the reverse strand, counting down.
ATCAGATGAGACGTGAGAGCCACTGGCCTGAAGCTGTTGAGGTCTTTGGCGTGCGGAAGTAGGTTTGCAGACCATACCAATGCCATACCAATCTGTTACATTTTAGGTTGTTTACTTTTTCTATTTTGTTTTTTCAGATGATTTACATAATTGAGACCATCATGTAGACAGAAAACAGCTTTAGTTATATAGACAGACTCTAGTACGTGTCAAATACAGAGCAAATATATGTTACACAATGTAACAGTTCACAGTTATTTTCAACATTAACAGGTTACTCCTGATGTATTATTTGTGCACTGCAGGACTTTTCTGGTGGAGGGTCCGCTATCTGCTTGTTTCCATGGAGTCTGCTTTGCCTTTAATGTTCCATGGTATAACATTAAACATATACTTCTGGAATTTATTTATTATGGGTGTTTTATTGCTCAAAAATACAGTGGTCCCTCGTTTATCGTGGGGGTTAGGTTCTAGAAATAACCCGTAATGAGTGAAATCCACGAAGTAGGACAACTTAATATTTTACAATTATTATACATGTTTTAAGGCTGTAAACGCCTTAAAACGCTGGAATTAACGTTTTCTCACATTTCTCTCTCGTTTAAACACTCAAACTTTCGTAGATTTTCAACAAAATGTATTAATAGTGAAGCGTGGGGGCTCCGCCGGGAGCCCCACCGGACACGCGAGGGGAGCGGCTCATCCAACGGCACTGCCACGTCCCAGGACGCGACGCACACCAACCCCTTGGAGAAGTGCGCAACACGTGCACCCGCTCATCGTGGGCAAATCCGTGACAGAGCAGCACGACTGGCGCAATGTCGGGGCTGCGAGCACAAGATCGAACCGTGGCGCCCGGACCATGCCTCCCCCTCAGGACCGCATCCTCGCAGCCCGAGCCACAAACCGAACACGCAAAAAACGAACGCAAGAGCCGCACGAAACCAGCAAAGGGTGATTTAATCCTGGTTTAGACCTGGTCTAGTCCCGGTTTGGTCCAGGTCTAGACCTGGTCCAGTCCTGGTTTAGTCCAGGACCAGTCCAGGTTTAGACCTGGTTTAGTTCTGGTCTAGACCTGGTTTAGTCCATGTTTAGTCCTGGTCTAGTTCTGGTTTCGTCCCGGTCCCCCCTGCATCCCCCATCTATCAATCGGCAAAGGTCTACAGTCTCTTAGCCAATCAGGACGCAGAACACAATGTTACACTATAAAAAAATAAAAAAATCCGCGAAATAGCGAGGCCGCGAACAGTGAACCGCGATAGAGCGAGGGACCACTATACAATAATTCCTTGTGTGTATAGGGGCAACTCTCCACAGATCTGAATAGTAATATATAGAGTAGTGCTGTGACCTGCTTGTCCCCCATGTGAGAGACAAGTTGAATCTTTACTGTGGAACATTGTAGACAAAGCAATGACATTTCTATGGAGAGAAGCATGTGGTGCTCCAACAGAAAAATGTCACAGTGCACCTTTACGGATGGGTCAAATACACTGTACAATCTTCCCTACACCTTCTGAATAAAACACAATGTCAAGTCAATGTTTAGTCCTGCGTGAACCCTAATGCTGACATCAGCGCATCACCTCTACTCTGTGAGCGAGCTGGGCAGACGAGCAGCCACTGCTCCCTCTTCAGGCTCTTACTCAGGGCTTTTTGAAAATAGCCATTTCATATTTGTATGTTTTGGGAAAAAATATGAATTGAGACGGTGTTATTTTAAATCTACAGATCATTTATTATTTTAAAATATAAATACAATAATTCACATATTTTAGAATGAATTAGAAAGCATTGGCAGTTATGAGTGTAAAAAGTAAGTCTAAGTACCCTCAAAAATGTACCCCTGAAAAATATGAAAAAGTTGTAGTTGCAGTGTGTTATTCCTGAAAGATTTCATTCAAATATTCACAAAAATATTATTCTGATTTGAATGAATACAATTATTGTGTTTGTTTTAAAAAGGAGCAAACCTTTCGTGCACCATCAGCTATAAGTTTGCACCTTGGACTGGTTTGACTTCGCTGTTCTCCAGCAGTGATTCTTTGAGAGCGTTGGAGTCTCCTCAGAAGCAGTGTTAACATTGCCATGAAATTGTAAATTTGTTTTAGTCTTATTCTTTTGACTAAAATTATTGTTATTCAAAGTTTTAGTTTTAATCAAATACGTGAAAAGTCCCTCAGTCGTCCAGGTAGACCAGGTTATCTTTTAATCAAATAGTGCATAAATCATGTTTATTCTTAATAACATTTCTTCATTCACTTAATATTTATTTGTTTAACTTTTAACCTGTGGTTTCTGTGTGAGGCTTGGAAGAGGCTTGCCTGTTGTGTGTCCAGAGTTCACCTGGCTCCCCCAGGGCGCTGCTTTGATGCTGCAGACACAGAAATCACAGAGGAAAGACAATGTTGTCCTGAAAACCTAAAAAAAACATGCACCAGGGACTACCTCAAAACCTGGCACAATGCATCTCTCCTGTTAAGGTTAATGATTGTACACTGTGCCTGTCTCATAAATAAACTAAATAAAATAAAAGGGCTATTATTCCCCCCACAGTGCCCTGATATTGGATCTCATGACCCTACCTGCTGATTTTAGTGTGTGCTTTACTATTATTATTGTATTTTAAGGCTCAGTGTGCTTAAATTGTCCCTCGGGGGCAAATATAATTATATTGATTGATTGAATGTACAAAAATACCATAATGCTAAGGTGGTTGACTAAATACATCATAGTTTTAGTCAAACAGAAAATACACTTTGGTTTTGCATTGCTTCATGTTTGTAAATGGCGTGGTTTGGGAATCTGGGATTGAAAAGTCTAACTAGGATTTAGCCTCTACACTAGCTAAAAAGCTAGTGCCTCCTTCATTCCAGATTCGTGAAAACTAAATGTGGGTGTTTACCAGCATGGGTCATATGAAGGACCTGGAGAGGGTCTTTGTTGAGGAAAGGTCTTGAATGCTTTTTTTCATATACTAGGATGCAACATTTAACCCTCTTGTCGTGTTCGGGTCAAATCTGACCGTTTTACAACTTATAATACTAAATATTATGTTTTAAATCTGATTACCTCAAAACCTTATGATATCCTCCACACTGTGTACTTGAACATATAAAAGTGATGATCACCTATTTCATTCAATTTTGAGTGTTTTAATCAACCTTGTTACACCTGTGGTGTTCCCGGTCAAAAGTGACCGCCATAGGAAATGAATGGGTATCCAGAGTAAATTCATTCAACATACAGAAAACATCCCCATACACACTGCCCCAACTCACTCACTCACTCACACACACACACACACTCACACACACACGCATGCGTGCTAGAAGACTCTCGCGTAGCTGCCATTACGCCTCCACAATGTGGAGCATAATAAAGCTCAAACGTGTCATTTAAGCAGTGATCTGTCTGCCTGGTACCATACTAGCTGGTCGAGTTGTTTGGTGCCGATGGGGATGCTGTTGTTGAACCATGTTTCACGAATACAAGGACACAACTCTTAGGCCGCAAGGTGAGCCACGAAGTCTTTCAGAAATTGAATACCGCTCCACCGTCTCCAAACTACACAATCTCCAGATCATAAAAAAGAAAGCGTTATGTTAAGCTTACAGTAAAAATTTCTCATCACAAAATCCTGTTAATTTGTCATGCTGAGGCATTTTATAAAGAACTAGTTTCTTCAGGGCATAGTAAGATCTTGGTCCGTGAAAGGTGTCATGGTCTACACGTGATCATTTGATAAACAGAGAGGCGTAATGGCAGCTACGCGAGAGTCTTCTAGCACGCATGCATGTGTGTGTGTGTGTCTGTGTGTGTGTGTGAGTGAGTGTGTGTGTGTGTGTGAGTGAGTGAATGAGTTGGGGCAGTGTGTATGTGGATGTTTTCTGTATGTTGAATGAATTTACTCTGGATACCCATTCATTTCCTATGGCGGTCACTTTTGACCGGGAACACCACAGGTGTAACAAGGTTGATTAAAACACTCAAAATTGAATGAAATAGGTGATCATCACTTTTATATGTTCAAGTACACAGTGTGGAGGATATCATAAGGTCTTGAGGTAATCAGATTTAAAACATAATATTTATGAGTATTATAAGTTGTAAAACGGTCAGATTTGACCCGAACACGACAGGAGGGTTAAACATCACTGAATATGTATGCATCTATATCTGTTATGTGTCCCCCCACCTTAACTGTAACCCATACATCAACTATAGCCCTAGAAAATGGTCCACGCATTGCTATAAAAACACACACACACACACACACACACACATTTCCAAACAGGCACTACATGGACATGGTAGCAGTACAGATGCAATGTAAATGTGAAGTGTGCTGATGATCTAAATCAAGAGAAAAATGTGTGAACTGCTGCTTTTAGATTTAGCTTTTGCAAGTCTACAATGAAGCCATATCAAAATAAATTAAGATTTCAGAGAAACAAGGGGAGGAATGTTTAAAGTAAAAAAAATGAATCACGTTTCATCACATCCAGAAGATGGAACACCAACATTTCATTTCTGAAAAAGCCACAAATCAGTAAAAAGCTACACTTTTGAGCACACAAAAGACAGATAACATAATCAACATCTTGATTTTTGTGAGGTCTGGTCCAGTGCAGTTCTAGCCTGGCAGAGAGGAGGAGAAATCCCTCTGTAAAAGAGAATTAACGTTTTTTACAATTTGAGCCTTATTTCGGTAATAAAACAAGTTGTTTTACTCACCCATAGCACATTGGTGTCATTTGGAGCAGTTTCGTAGATGTTGTGGTGTAGCGGTATCCGTGAACGTGAGTTCTCGGGGCAAATGTTTGCGCAAACTTTAGCACTTTTCAAATCACAGAAGATCGCTGTGTCAGCGTAGACTTTAAGTGGAGTCAAAAGCGTCCTGAAACCCGATATCCCACTCGAGACAGCAAAGGCATTCTTCCTCTGTGGCCATCGACATACAACGTCCACATAAACACCACAAGGTACTGTCTTTCGTAGACGGGCCGTCGCTCGCTGTTCTCTTGTGCGCTGCTCCTCAAACTGTCTCCGCTTCTTTCTAATATCTCTTCCTCCGTATACTCAAAACGATAGGGACGGCCATCATACTCAAATAAGTCCTCTTCAATCTCAAAGTCCGAATCGTCAGCCATGTCTTGTAACAGAAAAGTTCAGAGCGGGGTTAGCTTCTTTCGGACTAGCGATGTTTATCTGCTAAACAGCTGTGACCTCACGCATGCGCGCTGTCCTCTATGATGACGTCATCAAATGAAACTATAGCTAGATATCGGGTTTCAGGCTGCTTTGGACTCCACGTAAAGCAGGGCTCTCAAGTTTTGAGCGGGGTGGTGCGTGAGAAATACCATGTGTGGCGTGTGAGCGTGTGAACACGTCGAATTGTGTGTGTCACACTCTCAAAGGGTGAGACTTGAGAGCCCTGCTTAAAGTCTACGCTGACACAGCGATCTTCTGTGATTTGAAAAGTGCTAAAGTTTGTGTTATTTGTTGACTGCAAACATTTGCCCCGAGAACTCACATTCACAGATACTGCTACACCACAACATCTACAAAACTGCTCCAAATGACACCAAAGTGCTATGGGTGAGTAAAACAACTTGTTTTATTACTGAAATAAGGCTCAGATTGTAAAAAACCTTTAAGGTTTTATCTTTGGCGGCTCAGTGTTGGCTGGTAACCAGCTAAAGCGGTAGGGCTCACGTGGCATTAACAGGTCAATGTCCAGTTTCTTCTGCTCTTTGTCGCTGTTGACAGGCTGATAGCCCAGCATAGACATGGCTCTGCGGCACAGGTCCTGCACACGTCTCACTTTACTGTGAGGCAAAGTGGTGCGCCACGCCTGAGACACGTCCACAGCATTTCGAGACGTGATTTGAAAAGCCTCCTTTTTTGTACCTTTGCCTTTGCCGTGTGTCACTTTGTATATCCACTCTCCCAAAGTGGAAGTCATCTCCAGACCCACAAAGTCAAAGATGGAGCTGATTTCCTCCAATGGGTTGCGGGCTAGGTCCTCATAGCGCACCAGCTTGTAGCGGCCTTCTAAAAAGGGCGGGGGCTTTTGGAGTGCTGTCTCTTTGATGCGTATGTGGCTGTGGCAGATATTCTGCATGACCTGGTACTGGACATCTGCTGTGGACACGTTTCTCTGCTCCAACACTATGGCGTTGTCTCTGGTGAAGGACTTGGATGACTCCTCTCGGGAGCGCATGACGGCTCGGGGGTCCCGCACCAGGTGCACAATGCGTAGGTCTATCCCAGGGTCCTGCAGCAGAGGGTAGAGGGACTCCAGCTCAAAGAAGCGCACCTCCTTCAGCACCACATGACTGTAGGTGTGGCAGGCACGTTCTGCCCCAGACAGGCTTTGCTTGGAGCACTGGAGAAAGCATGTCTGCTGGTTACTCAAGTGAGTGCGTGGGGTGAGAGGACAGGCGGGGGGCGAGCACAGTGCCCGGCTATGGCTCCACATGAACAGGCTGGACATGTTCGGTGGCTGGGGCAGGTAGGCCTCCATGGTGGAGAAGTCACAGTGGAAGGTGCTGCGCAGCAGATCACGGACAGCCATCCTGAGGGCCTTGGCTCCGGGCCGCTGCAGCGTGGTCCACACGTGCCACCCTGGCTCCATCAGATAGAACACAGATGGGTGCTGGCTGAACACCTGTCCCAAAAAGGAGGAGCCAGATCGCCATGATGACAGCAACAGCACATGGACCTTCCCATGGGAGGGGATGGGGCCACAGGGGCTGAGCTGGACATACCAGCCACAGAACAACACCACTGCTGCCCCCTGCAGGATGAACAGGAAGATCATGGTGCTCAGATTGAGTCTGCAGCGAGGCATGTCTGAGTCCCAGCTGTCTGATGGAGCTGTGGCCTGGGCAAACGAGAACAAGAGCACCCACGATGAGTGCGTGACCCAAGAACTAGAGTGACACATAACCCCACTGTAGACACAGGACTTACAGGATCCTGGAGCAGTCAGATGGAGATGAGCCAAGAGGTCAGCTGTCCAAACAAAGTCTTCATCGTTAGGACTGCATGTGACAATCTCCTGTGGAGGACAAGTCATATCAGCATTTAAGAGATGGGCAGCACAGAGCAGAAACACACCTTTAGCATCACATTTCATTGAGATTTCATCAAGCTAAACATTTCATAATGATTAAGTCCATGAAAACACATCAGCAGAAAAAATGCCTCTCTGGTACAGCGCATATATAAGACTTGAATAACACTATGATATAACATTTTAATAACAGAATGGGTGCTTGGGTCCACACAATACAACTTATTTCCAACTTAGTCTTTGGAGATAGCATTTATATTGATCATGTTTCTATGCCACATTAGCCTGGCAAACAATTTCCTCACACTTTCTAAATGCACATTCAAACATCACCGGGCACCCATTCCATTGAGTTTTTTAACAGTCTTATCACATTATTTTTTTACTTTTATTAAAACATGGTCAAAAAGCAAGGACTCTTAAAGGTTCTATATTACACAAAATTGTGAATTTTAAGCCACGTTAGAATGTTATCTCATCAAAAACATACCTGAAGTTGTGTTTTGTTTCCCTCACATATGTTTCAGTAATCTTGCATTATTAGTCTGTCTACATCTCCAAAGATCAAAATGCTCTGTTCCACCTTATGATGTCAACAAGCAACAGTGTTCAAGTTAACATAACTTTTGCCTTTTTCTAAGTAACGACTGGCAATTCCAAGGCTGAAATTATTTTAAAAAAAAATCCAAAAGATTCTAATAAAGGTGTATGGAATAAAAAAAACAAACAGAGGAGCACTTCCTGTATTACCACATGGCATCACAAGGTGGAACAGAGTGTTTTCAGTTTGAGAGAAGAAATCAGACTAAATATGCAGGATTTGTGTGTTAAACGTGTGAATGAAACAAAACACAACTCTGGGTACGTTTGTGATGAGGAAACAACATTATAGCATAGATATCAAAATAGATAGTGAAAATAGTTACGCTGACATTTCTGACATTCTCATTATAGCTGGCTAAAAATAATTACAAAATATCATTCTTTCTTTCCAGCTAAACTCTTTCCAGTTTGGACTGCTAAAAGATTTATGACACTCTTCCCACAAGTGTTCCCAATCTGAATCATTAATTACAGTACAGTGATCCCTCGTTGTGTGTTTGGGTTAGGTGCCAGAAATAACACGCAATACGTGAAATCCGCGAAGTAGGACAACTTCATATTTTACAATTATTATACATGTTTTAAGGCTGTGAACACCTCACCACACACATTATACACTTTTCTCAGATTGGTATTAACATTTTCTCACATTTCTCTCTTGTTTAAAACTCAAACTTTCATAGATTTTCAACAAAATGTATTAATAGTGACGCGTGGGGGGAGGTGGGGGTGGGGGATGCGCGCGGACACGTGCACCGTGGTCACGAAACAAGGCATGGTTTAGACCTGGTCTAGTCCTGGTTTAGTCCAGGTTCAGACCTGGTTTAGACCTGGACTTCGTACGGATCCAGTGACTCATGTCTCCGCTCCTCGTGCATCCGGCCCCGGAGCCCGGTGCGGCTCGGACTGCTTCTCATTCAAACACAGTGTGAGCACAGAGGGGCGAGCAGGGCGCACCGAGCTCATCCCACAGCACTGCCAGGTCTTGGGACGTGCAGGTTCTGAACTGTAGTGGGAACGCTCTCAGGACTGGTTCCGGAAACACTGCCGCTACTTCCCGCATTGACCACCCGGAGAAGTGTACACGCGGACACGGCCGCGGTCCCGAGAGGAAACACAGTCTGTTTCCGTAGAACAAACTGGTGGAACCTGGAGTGCAGGCGGCGGAACCAGCCCTGAGAGCGCACGGAAGCATTCTCACTACAGTTCAGAACCTGCACGTCCCAAGACCTGGCAGTGCTGTGGGATGAGGGTGGTGCGCCCTGCTGCGTCCCGCAGAACACAATGTTGATACACTATTTTAAAAAAAAATTTAAATTAAAAAAAAAAATCTGCGAAACAGCGAGGCTGCAAACAGTGAACCACAATAGAGCGAGGGACCACTGTATTACGTTTCCTGTTTATTCTTCACATCTAATGCCCTTTCATCTTGTTCAATAAATATGTTTTTGTATAAAACTGATATTATCTTTTGTCTTTTACCACCTCTATCCAGCACTGTTGAGCTTTTATTTGGTCAAATTCTTCTTAAGATTATAGCGTATTTGAAAGAATTTGAAAAGATATTAAATTCACATTAAATCAGGGTCAATTCTGCCATATGTGTTCAACATACAGTGAATCGAAATTTCGTTTCTCTCTGGCCAAGTAGTGCAAAAAGACAGTGTGCAAAATACAATATAAAGACAAAACACAACAAAAACTATCTAAGACAGAAATCTAAATCTAAACTAAAGTCTAAGATCTAAAATCTGAAAGCAGTGCAACATAATAAATAAATACCTATATACAGATGTCCAAAAGTGTGCAGTGTGCATCAAAAATGTGCAATGGAAGATACAGCAGTGAAATGGTAACGTGCAATAGAATGTGCATTGAAGTTAAGATAAAAATAAGTGTGCAACAGTAGTAATTCTAGTGCAATAACAGGAGTAAACAACAGCACAACAGTAGTAAAATTCCAGTAGTAAATGTAAATGTGCAACCGTGCAACAGTAGTCCTTTAAAGTTTTTTAGTTTTTTAAAGTGTCTAGAGCAGACCTGGGCAAACTGTTCCACAAAGGGCTGGTGTGGCTGCAGGTTTTCTTTCCAACCAATCAGCAGCACACCAGACTTGACTCATTTAATCAACTGATCTCAGTCTTCAGACAGGTGAAGGTGTGCTCTTGGTTGGTTGGAACAAAAACCTGCAGCCACACTGGCCCTTTGTGGAACAGTTTGCCCAGGTCTGGTCTAGAGTGATATGTCTTTTTATGGAAAACAGGTTATGCCAATATGGGGGGTGGGGGGTGGGAGACGGGTAAGGTGAGAGTTCAGGTGAGAGTTCAGCCTCCTGACAGCCTGGTGGATGAAGCTGTTTGGGCCCGGAGACTCCGGTACCTTCTCCCCGAGGGCAGGAGGCTGAACAGGCTGTGTGAGGGGTGGCTCGGGTCACCCACAATGCTGGACGCTCTGCGGGTGAGCCGGGTGTTAAAAATGTCCAGGAGGGAGGGGAGAGAGACACCAGTGATCCTCCCAGCTGCATTCACTATGCGCTGCAGGGCTTTCCTGTTCTGTTCAGTGCAGCTCCAGGAGAGGTCCTCACTGATGTGCACCCCCAGGAATTTGGTGCTGCTCACCCTCTCTACAGCAGCACCTTTGATGGACAGTGGGGGGTGCTGGGTGGGGCCTCTCCGGAAGTCAATAACAATCTCCTTGGTCTTTTCAACAGTCAGAAGGAGATTGTTATCGCTGCACCACTTGGTCAGAAGGCTCACCTCACTCCTGTAGTTTGTCTCATCATTATTAGAGATGAGACCCACCACAGTCGTTTCGTCCGCAAACTTCACTATGTGATTGGTGCTGAACGCTGGTGAGCAGTCGTGGGTCAGCAGAGTGAAGAGCATCGGACTGAGCACACAGCCCTGGGGGGAACCTGTGCTCAGTCTAATGCAGCTTGAGGTGTTTCTGCCGACCCGCACTGCCTGTGGCCTCTCACTGAGGAAGTCCAGCAGCCAATTACAGAGTGAGGTCTGAAGCCCCAGGTGGTCTAGTTTAGTGATGAGCTGTTGTGGGATTATGGTGTTGAATGCTGACCTGAAGTTTATGAACAGCATTCTCACATATGAGTCTTTATTGGGGGGGGGGGGGGGGGGTTTAATGTGTGCCATGACTAGCCGTTCAAAGCACTTCATGATGATGAGGGTCAGTCCAACAGAGCGATAGTCATTGAAAGTGGCTGGAGTGGGCTTCTTCGGCACGGGAACGATGGTGGTGGTTTTGAAGCAGGAGGGAACGTGAAGACATCCTTGAGCTCCTCTGCACAGTCCTTCAACACACGACCGGGGATGATGTCTGGGCCTGCAGCCTTGCGGGTGTTGATCCTGGAGAGTGTTCTCTTCACGCTGGCTGCAGACACACACAGGGGCTGGTCGTGGGGAGGTGGTGGAGTTTTCTGGGGCCGGGTGTCGTTTCCTGCCTCAAATCGTGCAAAGAAGCTGGTGAGGTCGCAGAGTGATGTTGTTGTCACAGGTCTGTGGCGAGGGTTTGTAGTCCGTGATGTTCTGGATGCCCTGCCACAGACTCCGTGTGTCCCTGCTGTCTCTAAAATGTCCGGTTATTTTCTGTGTGTATCTGTGTTTGGCTCTCCTGATGCCACGGGACAGGTTGGTTCTCGCTGCCTTCATATGTGTGACAGAGTGAAGAGTGTGAAGAGTGTTCATCCAACTAACAAAGGTAATGTTGCTGTTTAAATTATATATTTATATAATTAGACATACTTTGAGCATGTAGTGTGAGAAAAATTCACTGACTACTACTTGGTTTGATATGTTTTCCTATATACATCTGCATTCTCCAGATTTAAGCCAAGAATTTTGACATCATTCCCTAGGAGACTAAAGGGCCTGTAAGATCCATATTCTTTATGGTCTTTCCCTTCCCTGTATATCACTGATATTATGGCCTCTGACTAGCTTTTTTGGTGGGTCCCTTTAAAAAAATAAATAAATAAAAAGAGCACAATTAAATACACCACATAATATTGGAGTGAGTTCTTTTATACATGTTTCATAAAATTCTCCACTTAAACCATCAGCTCCAGGACTTTTATTGTTTTTCAGTAATTTAATAATTTCTTACATTTTTGTGATTGACCAGATCAATCTCCATTCGTTTTTCTGATTGGTTAGACCCCATTCCAAACAATACAGCGACTGCAAATGGTATAGGACTCAATTTTGTTGAATATATATTAAAGAGGGGGTATTTTACTTCTATGGTGTATTAACTGCTAACACATATTTAGATCACCATGTTACCTTTTATTGGTTTGAAAATTATTTTGGCAAAAATAACACATTAACTTGTTTTGTAAGCTTCACTTTAGTTTTTGACACTCCTCAGAGTGTCTGTGCTAAGGCAGTCTTTTATAACAAACAGTCAGCGTGCACTCTGCTAATGAAGCTATCATGTCAGGTTTGGCAAGATGCTGTGTCCAGTGTTGTATCATGCTTTTGTATATTTATGTAGGATTGTTATGTGGAAGCATGGATGAGGCAGGCAAAACTTCTTCAGGCATGTTTTGATGAGGGAACTTTATAACATGGTTATTATATGTTTGTGTGTGTATGTGTGTGTATATGTATATATATATATATATATATATATATATATTCTAGAAGCTTGATTTTGATGTATTTACTCTGAAAGTTCAATATTTCATTTGTCAAAAAAAAGTACTTGACTCGTGTAGCAAATGCGTGTAAAGGTGATGCCGACTGAATATGGGGGTTGCATGTACGAGACCGAGGCCCGCAGTGTCCAGACCGTGTTTCTTCTCGGGACCGCAGCCTCGGTCTCGTACTCACAGCCTCAGGTGAGACGCACGACCTCGCGCTGGTCATGCTGCTCTATCACGGATTTGACCACGATGAGCAGGTGCACGTGTCCGCGTGCACACTTCTCCGGGTGGTTAATGCGCAAGTAGCAGCAGTGTTTCCGCATAATGAATTGGTAGAACTTGGAGTCCAGGCGGCTCAGGATCCAGTCCTGAGAGCGCACGGAAGTGTTCTCACTACAGTTTAGAACCTGCACGTCCCAAGACGTGGCAATGCCGTTGGATGAGCGCGGGGCGCCCTGTACCGTGGGTCCCTCTCCAGAGGCGGTTCTTGGGGGGGGCGAGTGGGGCAATTGCCCAGGGCGCAACTTCGTGAGGGGCGCCATGCCGAGCGCTTGAAAAAAAAAAAAAATCTATCATATCACTGTGTAGGAAATTGGCAAATTGGCGCCCCCTCTGGCTGCAAGCGCCTGTGCAATACATTCCCTTCCACGTGGGCCAGTGCGCAGCGGAGAGACCTGCTGGAGCCTACAGCGGCGCGAGAGGAAAGGAAGAGAGAAAGAAAGAGAAGACAGAGAGAGGAGTCACCCCCTCCCTCTCTGCGGCCGGTAACTGACAAAGCGTCTCAATCTGACAGTACACCGGATTTGATCAATGTCACGGCACTAGTTGCTAAGAGGAATTGACCAATGATACTACTCCTACTAGCTCCTACCAAGAATCGCTCGCATCGGGAACACAGAAACTACAGAAGAAAATAGTAAAAGAAGTTAGTATAACGCAACATTTAATCACTTTTAAATCGATCGTTCACCCTCCGTGGTATTTACTATGAATACAACGTACAAAGACACACTTTACATGGGACTTTGTAGAGATACGCGATTGGCATTTTCAATAGAGGCGACGTGAATTACTTATCCCGGACAACACTTCATCTGGGAGCTCTTTCGGATTTACTGGACAGTATCTCATCTTTGCTTTTGGTAAGTCATGTCATGAAATGTGTGTTTGTCATATCACTATTCTATTTTAGCGCTATTATATTATATTATATTATATTATATTAATTATATATGTTATATTATATTATATTATATATTATATTATATTATATTATACTGAGGAGAAATCTGTGTGAGGAAAGTGAGGAATAGCTGTGTGATAACTTTTTGTTTGTGTGTGTGCCTGTGCAATCTGTAGAATAAGACAGAAGAAGAATAAATGTTTAAGGTGAGAGTAGCCCACTGTGTGTGTGTGTGTGTGTGTGTAGGTAGGGGATTTTGAAAAAATCGTTTGAATAATCGTGATTTCAATATTGACTGAGATCATCGTGATTATGATTTTTTCCATAATCGAGCAGCCGATGGTTCTATTTATATATCTGATTGTATATATTTTTGCCACTTTTATGTGTAGAGTTTATTTATTATTTTTTATTTATGTTATTTTTTTGAAAGTTGTGATAATGAGAACCACTCTATAGTGATAATTAAACATGGCTGCTTGTGGTAAATGTTGTGTTTTTTTTTTTTTTTCCTTGGGGGGGGGGGCTTGTGTTTTTTTATTTTTCATTCGGGGGGGGGGCGCTCAGAGGGGGTCTCGCCCAGGGAGTAATTCAATGTAGAACCGCCACTGTGCTCACGCTGTGTTTGAATGAGAAGCAGTCCGAGCTGCACCAGGCTCTGGGGCCACCCGCTTTCACCCCCAGTGCATCCTTCTCTGGAGCATGAGCAAGGATGCGAAGACCAGGGACACACTCAGCACTGGCTTCAGCAGACCCAAAAAGAGACGCTTCCTACGGATCCAGTGACTCATGTCTCCGCGCCCCTCGCGCATCCAGCTGGACTCCCGGAGCCGTATCATATCAATATCATAGCAGAATATCATGTGCAATATATCGAGTATTGCATGTATCGCCATGTCATGATAATATCCTGTAGTTCTGTAGAGCCCTGTAGCTAGTGTCGTATTGAATCATGAGGGACCCTGCCATTCCCAGCCCTTCTTACTATGATCACAGCTTTTGAGACATTTTGCTGGGATCATTAGAACATGGACTCACTGGAACATTGTCAGACTGTGAAAGACTTGTGTCAACAATGCTATTGCCTTGGCTTTTGTTCTTGTATGTTGAGTTTTTATCCATGAGTCATTTCACGGTATTGCACAGAACATCCTTTATGGACATGGCTACTTTTTAATTATGTGTCCATTACCATTTGCACTTGTGGTACGCCTTTGTAAAGTATGGGCTGGGCAGGCTAATGGCACATACTGGGACTGACTGAGAGGAAATGTGGACGTGTACTGCTTACAGGCACAATGGCAGGCTTCTATAATAAAAAATAAAATTGTTGTTGTTATAGAACTCTTTACACACAGCGGCAGCAGGGGTCATGTAGCCTATAGTACACTATTTTTGGGTCTATGTTATGACATTGTTTCCTCATTAAAAATATACAGTTAGTTGGGTTTTGTTTCATTCATGCATGTTGAACACACAAATCCTATATATTTAGACTGAGTTCATTTCTCAAACTGAAAACACAAACCTTATGATGCCATGTGGTAATACAGGAAGTGCTGCACTGTTTTTAAACTCCATACATCTTCACTAGAATAATTTGAATAATTTCAGCCCTGGAACTGCCAATCTCTTCTTAGCAAAAACTAAAGGGTAGCTGTTAACTTGTAATCTACTGCTTGACATCACAAGGTGGAACAGAGCATTTTGATCTCTGGCAATGTAGACAGACTAATGGAGGATGTGTGAATGAAAGAAAACACAACTTCAGGTATGTTTTTGATGAGGAAACAACATTATAACATCGCTTAAAGCTCACAAGAGTCAGTTTGTGTTATATTACACAAAATCCAAGGTCCAACAAAAATGTTCAACATGACAGTGATAGCTGTTGTAAAATACATGTACAAATGCACAATCTGCCATGCATTACATGAGAGCCTTCATGCAAGTCTACATATGGACAATTAGATACAACAAACATAGATTATGTGATGCATGTGTTACAGTGTTCTCTAGGGTAATTTGCAACACCAGTCCCCAGAAGAGCCTTTTAACTGTTCAGGTTTCACTAAAAGCAATGGGATTATTTGTAGAAACAGAAATAAATACAGTGAATGCCTCAAGAGAATCAGATAGTATAAAAGGTGCCACCCACTTACAAACTCACACACTCACATTTCGCTCTTTCTAAACCCCCCCTCCCTCCTCTATGCCCTGCCATAATCCCTCTCTTTCATAGACACACATTGATATGGTTTGGGCAAATCTGAATACATTTGAGGAAATGTGTACTTCTGCAACAGGTTAATTTATGTGGAAGATGAAATGCCACATAGCCAAATAATAATAATAGGTATATATATGTTTATATGTCCTCCAGCACACACAGATCAAAACCCAAAAGACAGAGCTGCCTTCTGTTACAGGGAGAGACACAGGAAATATGAGCCTGTGCAGGGGCCAAGGAGACTGGTTACAAACTCATGTTACTGGGTTGAGTGGATTTTACAAGAGGACGTTAGAGACAGCTCAAGGTTTGCACTAAATGTGATCAACCACGACCTGAAAAGGCAACCATCAACAGCCTGATGGGTTAAAGTGCCTATGAATGGTCAGTTGGACTACTCGTTTTACAAAAACACAGTTAAAGGTATATTATATATATTCAATTACAGGTGTTTTTATAAAACATTAGCATTATTACTGTGAGTGGGTCCACTTCTCCACAGATCTGACCTGTAACTTGACTTTGTGATGTGGTCTGACTGTAGGACACTCCAGGAAAAAAACAATAACATCAGCATGTCAAGTCAAGCAAGCACCCTCTGCCAAAACAGTTACATAGTGCACTTTTAAGATCATAATATTTAAGATTTTACAAATATCACACTAGGGAATTACATTACTGTTACCTAGCAACCATGCTGTACACTGGGCCAAAACTCCTCTAATGTACACTGAAATTAATATTTGACAAATAAAAATGTAAGAAAACATATATTTAAAATATACTTACTGTTGTGTAAATTTGGCAAAACTTTTAGATAGAATTCTCTAGAAAACAGATCTACTTCCTGTAACTGTCAACCTGTTTTTTTTTTTACTTTTCTTCACAAATTGCTTCTTGATTGATTTATATTTACAAGAGGTATTATCCCACCACACTAAGTCAAAATTTGAGAATCATCAGAAGCTGTCATAGTCTGTAGGCCTATTTGTTTCCAGGGAACAGCTTTTCCACTGGCAAAGAGAACACAAGACAGCTGTATTTGCATCTCTTCTGGTGAACCCAGTAGGGCTCAATGATTTGGGATTGTAATTTATGTTTTAATAATAGGTTTCTGTTCAAAGTTCACATTTTAAACATGCACTGTGTAACATTTTGGTTGGGGGTCCATCACCTGTTTGTTTCTATGGATATATCATTGCGCTATCTGGAATGTTCTACAGCATGACATTAGCTCTACCTTACATGTATTCAATTGCAGGTTGCTTTATAGCACAAAAATACGTAGAAAAACAAACATTCTGACTGTGAGCGGGGTCACCTCTCCACTGATCTGACCTGTAACTTGGTCTGGTTTGGTCTCCATGAAGATAGAAAGGTTTAATATCAATATCACCAGACAAAGCAATAACCATCTCCATAAGGAAGAGCAATTGACCGACAAGAAAAGTTACACAGTGTATCTTTAAACATGTCCAGAAGAACTGACAAAAAGACAACATTAAACTGACAAACTATGTATTAAAGATCCCATGACATGGTACTTCTTGATGCTTTTATATGGCTCCTTAATGGTTCCCTAATACTGTAAATGAATCCTTCTTCAAAATCAACACTCAGTGCATGAGAAACAGAGATAAGATGAGAAAGAGTAATTTTTTTCTCCCTCAGAACAGGTCATAATGGGCGTTGTTGCTTGAATGCAAATTCGCTCTGAGCGCTCAGCTGATCCATTTCCTTGTTTTTGCACGGGGGGAGAGATTTGAAGCGTTCCATTGAAAAATAAACACATTTCCACAGAAAATAAAATTAAACCACTGCTGTTCAAAGGTCCAGAGGCTCAGATAAAGGACTTCCGAGCCTAGAAACACTCGGACGTGCCTCCAGGCAAATACAAAAACGCATTTTGCATTGCCTAGCGCATTCGCAGTCCAAACTCTCTGGGCGTGATTTACAGAGACGCTGAGTACAGACAGACGGGGGTGGAACTGCATTTGCATTTCTTTTTTCGATCTGACGTCAATAAGGTGCCTTGTTCAAAATCGCCCGTTTGAGCTCCGATTTTTTTAACGCAGAAAAGGATCGCAAATGCTCAGTTTAGACATTTCACAACTTTTAACCATGGGGGGGCCTTAAACAGGGTAGGGGAGCTCACATTAACGTTCAAAAACCTCAGAAAGTGAAAATTTCATGCCATGGGACCTTTAAGTAAATATGTTTGTACAGATCTATACTACAGGGTTAGCAGCATTTATATGAAGTTCAAAACTTGATTTCGATTCTAAATATAGGCTTGATGCTGATTTTGATGATCATTTTAAATTTTAAAAGCTCTTTTTAGATAATAATTTCATTTTCAACACAAAATAATAGGATTTGTTTATTATACCATGTGGTCTTACACTAGTTCTAATAAAAATCAAGATGAAACTACTACATCATTTTATCCTATTATGTGTTTTTTTTCAATATTGATACTTTCTTAAATGAGTATCTATTTTCAATATTAGTTTAAGTATTGATTTGGTACTTATTTTATATTTTTTTTTTATAAAATTAGAACCAGGCATGTGTGGGTCAGTGGCCACCTGCTCCTCATCCTATAAAGTTGAGTTCACTGTGGAACAAAATCTGTGAAGGAGTCTGAGCTTTGACTTACTTTGATGAAGATGTGAACTGGCCTGAAGAAAATGTGCTGATTGGATTGTTCGGGCAGGAGCAGTGTTGACTAGACGGTCTGGATAGGAGCAGCTCACATGGGTCCCTTAGGCTCTGTTTTCACACAAACACAAGTTCTGTGAGATGAGCACAATGGCTACACACTATTACTTTTGAGGAAATGCAAATCTTTTTCCAGGCTTAATTATTTTGCATTGAAATAGAAAAAAAAAATAACACACAATGATACAGACTTTTACATTTTTTTCTTTCAGACTGTCACAGCCCCTGTGATCTCATCTGCCACTCCCTCAGTGGCCACCTCCTTCCCCTCCCCTTCTGGTGTTCCAGGAGTGGAGACAGGTGTGCTGGAGCCAGACTCAGCTGAACCCACTCTCCAATCAACTGGGTATAAGAGCCAGTCAAGCCAGATCAGCGGTGCCAGATCGTAATACTTCGTCTGTTAGTGCTATTATCTTGCTACATATGTTTGCCTACCTACGACCTCTATACTTAATCTTTTGTTCATCTGCCTTAGATCTCCGTTCTCCAGTCTCCTGCTCCAGTCTCCAGCTCCGACCTGCCCTGCTCCAGATTCCTGCTCTCTCCATCATATTCCTGGATAAAATCTGTAATAAATACCAACTATTCTCATTTGACCTGTGTCTGCTCTTGGGTTCTTCCGTTATCCGTGACACAGACAGTTCAGTTATTGTGTAATAAGAACACATGGTTGAATCAATGACAGTGAAGTAGAGAAATAATAATTAAGCTGCTTTTACCTAATAAGTCATCTTTTTGTTACCAGAGGTGGGTGGAATACTGTACTTCTATTTTATGTTATTCTGTGTTTCAAATGATTCAATCTATATATTATATATTCTAAAGTTAATATGGATGCAGATGTTATTGCTCTGCCCAGAATGCTCCACACCTACTTTGAAAAAACAAGACTGCATTATTGTTTTTAAAGCATTTACATAATAACTACAGTGAAGCACTGTATTACTGCATGACATCACAAGGTGAAAGAAGAACTCAGCCAAAATATGCATTTGTGTGTTAAACATGTGTGAATGAAACAAAACACAACTCTGCTTATGCTTTTGATGAGGAAACAACATTATAACATGGTTTAAAGCTCAATTTTGTGTAATATAGCACCTTTAACTGATTATTTTCTCAGACCCGAGTTTAGTTTGTTTTTGTGTGTGACCATTTGGAATGCTCACTCAGAGAGGTCACATAATGCTGTTGTGTTCACTTGCAGTATTTCTCAGAGTGGTCATGTGATGATGCTGGACGTGTCTGGTCAGCTGATTTACACAGGGTTTGGGGATGTCTACCTGCCAGTGGAGGCAAGACAGCAGCACCATCTGCAGTTCTTCAGGATAGTATCCAGGTGTGTGAGAGTAAATAATCCCCCTCGTCCCGGTTTATAGTCCTGTGGCCATGTTTTCGCAAGGACGTCAGTGCAAAAACCTGTGTATATCAGCTGACCAGACACAACCAGCATCGTCACATGACCACTCTGAGAAATACTGCAATTGAACAGTTGAAAGGTCTGAAAACAACAATGTTGCAATTATTAAATTAATATATCCATTGGTAAAGTAACAAAAAGTTACTCATTGAATAACTCATTGAGTAACTTTTTAAAGAAATTGTACTTGTACTACAAAGTACTTTTCTAGCAACATTCTTTTACTCTTACTTGACCTTTTTTTTTTTTTAATTGAAATAACAGTACACTTACTTGTGTAAAAGTTTTGGTTACTCTTCCCACTATGAGTAAGTCTACAAGTGATTTTTTGCTACCCTTCCCACCTCTCAATATGGCAGAAAGAATGTCAAATAAATCCAACTAGGAGTGTCCCAGGCAGGTTTAATGATGCAGTATTGTGGCATATGGGAATCACATGGAGCCACCAGACTGTAGGTGTGTGCTGTGAAGCAACATTTGGATTAGTTTGGTGGAGACGTGAGAAACCGCGTGGCCCAGAGCCTCATGGGCAGAACCTCCAGAATTATGACTTGGTTTGGTGAGTTAGTACGTAAATATCCTCATACTTTAACATGGTCTAACAGGTAACTACACTTTAAACTGGCTGGATGGCACATATTACCCTCCAGCGGCCCAACTCCAACCAGGAAGTAAAATGAAAAACTTGACCAGAATTTATAAAATAAAAATTTTACTAAAAATTTTCTCTTCATCATATACAAGGCTATACCAAATTTCGTGTGGTTGGCTCAAGTGGTACGCTAACCGTGAACCACTTTGCGTTTAGGGGGCTAAGCTACTGTATTTTCTTGCAGTTCACTTGCCTACCATATGGTGGCGCTATGCCAAACTACCATTTACTTTGCTTGAAAATGTTCATAGTCACAATATACATAAGCCTG
This sequence comes from Paratrypauchen microcephalus, assembly GCA_036785185.1. NCBI lineage: Eukaryota > Metazoa > Chordata > Actinopteri > Gobiiformes > Gobiidae > Paratrypauchen > Paratrypauchen microcephalus. The sequence goes on along the minus strand of JAVJIX010000048.1, from coordinate 2,381,415 downwards.
TGATGTTCCAGGCTTTTAAACCCCTGCTAAATGAAGTGGTGACACACCTCCTATTTGGCACTTTCAAATGGTAGCAAAATTCATCAGGCCGCCATTTTCTCAACTTACAAGATATCAAAAATCCCTTCGCAATTTAACATCTCCAATGTCTTGAGCTCATGTACACCAAAATTTATGTCCATCTGATGTATGGTGTAGGAGGAGTGTTTTAAAATCCATTGTATGTCATATCACACAAAATCGCAAAAAACGTCTTATTACCTCACTTCCTGTTGGGCGTGGCCATGTCATTGTAATTACTTTTAATTATAATTTTAATAATTTTAATTAATAATTTTAATAATAATTGTTATTGTATTATTATTATTATTATTATTATTAATTGCATTTATATAGCACCTTTCAAGACACCCAAAGCGCTTTACAGTTCATTGTTCATTCGCTTAATGATTTTCAATCCTAACTAGTTCCGACAGCAGGTTACACAAGGATAATCACAGACATGCATGTTAAGACCTTTATGACTATGTAAATACTCCACTGGAGGAAGCTTCTGTGTGTATAAAAGTTAATGCTAACCTGCTGTCCTCTGTCTAAAATTGAAATCTAGATTTATTTTAGCATGACTCGACTAATTCCCAATACACACTGAATGGAGCAGGAAGTGCAAATCCATAGTTTTTTAGAGAAGTGGAACTAGCCAGATGGCTCTAGGAGTACAGTGAATAGGAGCACTGTAGGGAGAGCACAGCCAAGATGATACTGTCAGCAGTTAAACAGCGCGGGTCTTGATCTAATAACGGGCTGAATGTACAACACAAGTGACAGGCACTCTGCTCCATGTATGCAAAAGAGAAATATGGGCATGAAAGAGAAATGTGTTAATTCATTTAAATAGGCCAATAATAAAATAGTTGGATGCCTTAATGTATAAATATATAATAATATGTGAATATGTAAAAATGTAAAATGCTTAATTAATAAATGGTTGCTTCCACATGGTGTTCATGGCCCTTTGTGTTTCCTCTGCTGTGCATTCAAAGCAGCCTCTGTACTGCAGATCAAACACCAGCATCACACACATCAAACTATAAGAGCAAGCCTTCTAGACTTATGCATCTGTTCTTCAGAGAAAAAATGGAATCAGCAAATGAAAAAAGGGCATAACTGGTCAACTTTTTTATCACTTTCATATTTGGCAGCATATGCGCGTGCCTGCCACTGTCTCACTGTTGCGGTGAAACTCACTGGACCTAGTGAATTTCTCATGTGTGAGATCAATAATGTCTTATCTTATCTTAGTCCTTTGTCCAGTAATAAAGACAGATGAATCAGATACTTGTGATGGTTACACATGTCACAATATTGTAAAGAAAGAAAAAAAAAAAAAGAAGCTAAAAGGTACTGTGATGGCTTAATGTTGAAAATAGCATTCTATTGACTAAAGTGTTTTTCATTGTGGCATCAGAAATGGTATTGTGTATTTTGTATCAAGTCTATTCACGCATCTATTCCTTAATATCAAAATTGAGTTTGAAATTTCAGTATTGTTACATAATACCTGTGATTTCTCATATCACAATATTGTAAGTAAGAACTAAAAAAATTGGCCTGGGATCCAGACACACTTCGGTCACCAGTGAATTTCCCCGACTTCAGATGGGTGTGACTGACATGCAGGTTAAACCATTAGAATCATTCGTACCAAAACAAATATGGCTGCTTATGATATAAAAGCTTAGATAAAAGGGATTGCACAGACATAAGACTGCATGGTATGTCAAAAAAGTAAACTATGATTTAAAGTCTAAAGTGTTTGTATTATCCTCACAGTAACAGAATCAGTATTGTGTATCTTGTATAAAGTCTATTCCTTAGTAACAAATTTGAGTTTCAGTATTGGGACAACTCAGCAATTATTTATTAAAGGAATATTAATGTTTTTTTTACAATCTGAACCTTATTTCTGTAATAAAACAAGTTGTTTTACTCACCCATAGTACTTTGGTGTCATTTGGAGCAGTTTTGTAGATGTTGTAGTTTAGCGATATCCGTTAACGTGAGTGCTTGGGGCAGGCGATTGCAGTCACCAAATAACACAAACTTTATCACTTTTCAAATTACAGAAGCTCAATGTCTTAGTCTACACTTTAGTTTGTGTCAAAAGTGGCCTCTAATCCGATATTTAGCCATAGTTTCGAGTAGCCAGTGCACATGCGCTCATTCATAGCTGATTTCGCTCTCAGCTCTCGGGACCCAAACATGAAACGCAAAGCTGTAAGACGTTTGGACCATCGTGTTTGCAGTACCCACTTCAGTCAGGATGATTTTTTACCAGCAAAGGAAAAGAAAGAAGGCCAGCGGATTAAGCGCACAATTCTGAGAAGTAATGTTCTCTAGTGCGCTGCTCCTAAAACTGTCTCCGCTTCATTCTTTCCGTATCCATTCTGTCTCCTCATCCGTATACTGCTCTTCAGTCCTCAGTCCTCCATAAGTCCTCTTCAGCCTCAAAGTCCGAATCTTCTCCCATGTGTCGCTCGCAATAGAAAAGTTATTAGCGTCTTCTTATCTGCAAAACAGCTGTGAATAAGCGCATGTGCACTGGCCTCCTCATCTACTCTAGACTAAGACATTGAGCTTATGTAATTTGAAAAGTGATAAAGTTTGTGTTATTTGGTGACTGCAATCGCCTGCCCCAAGCACTCACGTTAACGGATATCGCTACACCACAACATCTATGAAACTGCTCCAAATGACACCAAAGTACTATGGGTGAGCAAAACAACTTGTTTTATTACAGAAATAAGGTTCAGATTGTAAAAAATGTTAATATTCCTTTAACTTAGGAAAAGCGTTGCTCATAGGTTAGTAATAGTACAGTACAGTTTTAGTTTCTACTTGGACTTTTCAAAGCTACCATCTTTAAGTTTATTTGATTTGATTTGATTTTTTTTTTCCTTTTTGTTAGTGATGTTATGTAAGAATGCAACAGGATCAGCCAATCTAATCACACATGGTAGCTTTAAAGGCCTTATACCTGATATTAATTTGAGCAAACCTTAAAGGAAAAGTAACGTTTTTTTTTAACAATCTGAGCCTTCTTTCGGCAATAAAACAAGTAGTTTTACTCACCCATAGCAGTTTGGTGTCAATTGGAGTGGTATCGCAGAAGTTATGTTGTAGCCGTTCTGTTCTACTAATGATCCCGTATTCGTTAGCATGAGTGCTCGGGGCACTGATTTGCGCTCTCCAAATAACACAAACTTTAGCACTTTTCAAATCACAGAAGATCGCTGTGTCAGGGTAGACTTTTAGTAGATTCCAAAACGGCCTGAAACCCGATATCGCAACAGAAAAGTAAAGTTCAGAGCGGTGTTAGCTTCTTTCGGACTAGCGGTGTTTACAAAACAGCTGAGTTCACGCATGCGCACTGTCCTCTCTGATGACGTCATCAAATGAAACTATAGCTGGATATCGGGTTTCAGGCCATTTTGGAATCCACTAAAAGTCTACCCTGACACAGCGATCTTCTGTGATTTGAAAAGTGCTAAAGTTTGTGTTATTTGGAGAGCGCAAAGTAATGCCCCGAGCACTCACGCTAACAGATACGGGATCATTAGTAGAACAGAATGGCTCCAACATAACTTCTGCGATACCGCTCCAATTGACACCAAACTGCTATGGGTGAGTAAAACTACTTGTTTTATTGCCGAAAGAAGGCTCAGATTGTAAAAAAAAAAGTTACTTTTCCTTTAACTTGCAAGTAGGATAGGCTATATGGTGTAGGCAGCTTACACTACAAGTGTGCAGGTGCAAAACTCTGCTCTGCCCTCTGAAATTTGAAAAAAATCAATTAATCTGGCTAAGAGTTTAATTTTTTTTTGAAGACAGTAATCAGGTATCCTTTAATTTAGC